>CM061750.1:353524053-354724053 GCA_030979885.1 Lolium multiflorum | reverse complement strand
TCAACAGCTCAAGAGTAGACTGACAACAGCCCCAATCCTGATCATGCCAGATATCGCAAAGCCCTTTGACGTATATTGCGACGCCTCCAAGACTGGACTTGGATGCGTGCTTATGCAAGAAGGCAAGGTTGTATCCTACCTTTCAAGACAACTCAAACAACATGAACAAAACTACCCAACCCACGACCTCGAGCTTGCAGCCGTGGTCTTAGCCTTGAAAGTTTGGCGTCATTACCTCATGGGTAATCGATGCGAGATCTACTCCGACCACAAAAGCCTCAAATATATATTCACCCAGAAGGAGCTAAACATGAGACAACGCCGATGGATCGAATTGATCAAGGATTACGACATGGAGATTCACTACCACCCCGGCAAGGCCAATGTGGTAGCGGATGCTTTGAGTCGACTGCCGTGCCAGTTGAACTCCATGCTCGCAACTGAACATCCCAGCTTGCATCAAGAGTTTGAACAGTTCAGACTTGAACTTGTTAGTGAAGGATTCCTAGCCAGCATCGAACTGCAACCCACCTTGGTTGGTCAAATCAAGGAAGCCCAGAAAGACAACGCTAGCATTGACGGAATCAAGAAACAGATAGCCGCAGGAAAAGCCCCCGATTCACCGTAGACGAAGGAGTTCTTTGGTACAAAGAACGTCTCTGCGTACCATCGGACTCTGACTTGAAACAAGTCATCCTGCAAGAAGCCCATGACACCCTTTATTCAATCCACCCCGGAGGTACCAAGATGTACCAAGACCTGAAGGAACAATTTTGGTGGCACGGAATGAAGAGAGAGATCGGTAGCTATATCGCTAAGTGTGACATCTGTCAGAGAGTCAAGGCAGAACATCAACGACCCGCCGGACTGTTACAACCCTCAGAGAATGGAAATGGGACTCCATAGGAATGGACTTTATCACCGGACTGCCCAAATCCAGCAAAGGCAATGATTCCATATGGGTAGTGGTCGATAGATTGACCAAAGTCGCCCATTTCATCGCCGTCAAAACCACTTACCAAGGCCCAAAGTTAGCTGAGCTATACATCTCCAGAATAGTCGCCCTGCACGGAACCCCGAAATCGATAGTGTCAGATAGAGGATCACAGTTCACCTCAAGATTCTGGCAGAAAGTGCACGAAGGACTAGGAACCCGTGAATTTCAGCACCGCCTATCACCCTCAGACCGACGGACAGACTGAGAGAGTAAACCAGATACTGGAGGACATGCTTAGAGCATGTGTACTGGAATACGGATCCAAGTGGGAAGACTGCCTACCTTATGCAGAATTCTCTTGCAACAACAGCTACCAAGCTAGCTGGATGGCCCCTTTGAAGCCTTGTACGGAAGGAAATGCCGTACCCCCTGAACTGGTCGGAAGTCGGAGAGAGCCAAGTTTTTGGCCCAGATGTTCTTCGTGAAGCCGAGGAGAAAGTACACAAAATCCGAGAGTACCTCAAGACGGCGCAATCAAGACAGAAGAGCTACGCCGACAAGAGACGTCGGGAGATGACCTTCGAGATCGGAGACTTTGTCTATCTCAAGGTATCCCCCTTGAAAGGAATGCAGAGATTCCAGCTAAAAGGAAAGCTAGCACCCCGATATGTCGGACCTTTCAAAGTCCTCAGCCGCCTAGGAGAAGTATCCTATCAACTGGAGCTACCGGAAGAGATGTCGGCTGTACACGACGTGTTTCATATCTCACTTCTCCGGAAGTGCCTTGAAGTCCCGGAGAAGACCGAAGTGTTCAAGAACATCGATCACCGATCGGTGGATATCAACAAGGATCTTGGAAGAAGCTTACCGAACCACCCGCACCCGAAGCATCAAGTTTCTGAAGATCCAATGGAGCAATCACACCGAGGATGAAGCCACATGGGAACGCGAAGACTTCATGAAGAAGGAGTACCCAGATCTCTTTAGTACCTAACTTTCTTTTCGATCTCGGGACGAGATCTTTTGTAAGGGGGAAGGGTTTGTAACACCCCAAATTTCAATAAAAAGAAAGTTAGAGAATTCCAGAGAGCAAAATTTCAAACCAACAAAAACTTTTCAAAGTGCATATAGTACCATGCATAGGACTTGTGCATTTGATTGATATGCCATGATGATTGCTATTACTTGTTTTTGATATGCTCTAAAACCCTAATGTGATCATATGAAGATCACCAACCAAATAAAACCAAAAAGAGAAAGAAATCAAATAAATGAAAAACCCTAAAACCCTAACATATGCCCTATGGCATTTTTATAAATTTTGACCCTAGACCTATTTGGTCTTCACCATTAGTTGAATAATGTTACTAAACACTTATTACAACTTTTGGAATCAAAGAATCACAATTCAAATAATTTCCAAATGCAAAACTAGCTCACATATGATAATGGTCAAAAGTGACAATTATAGCCTGATCACTACTTTGAGCCATTGCCATTCATTTTTATCAAACCAAATCTTTCTAACTCTTTGCACCATTTCAAAGTCAACATCAAAGTGAACAACTTTTGTAAAGATCACCATGCCAAAATCATCTTTGATCATGAGCTATGCTCATCCAAAGTCTCAACTTTTTAACATATGCAACATTCTCCACTTAGCCAATTTTTGCAAATTCTTGAATTCTAAATTTCCACCACCACCTCAAATCATCTCTGGTCAAATACAACTTATCTAAACACATACATTTCAAATAGATTCACCTTTTGAATTATTTCAAATTTAGACAAATTTGCAAATTCCAAATTCGGGCACTATTTGCAACTATTGCAAATAGTGATCTACTCCACCTAAACTACCCTAACCTACACCATTGTGTCCCCTGGTCCCCTCTAACCCTAAATGATGCATAGTAATGCTAAGGAGAGGAGGAGGGCAGCTAGGGCATGGCCATGCCGGCCATGTCGCCGAGCCCGACGACCTCCCCTCTCTTCCCTTGCATCCCTGCCCTGGCCACTGCGCCACAGCACGCCACCGCATCGCCTAGCCTCGCCTAGCATCGCCATGGTCGACGAGAACGACGACACTGGCCGGACGACGCGCGCCCAGCACACGCCCAGACGCCGCTCGTGTCGCGCGCATGCACGCCATGGACACGCTCAGTACACGCGCCGCGCCGCCACCCTGCACTCGCCCTGGACCCGCTCTCGACGAGTTGAGCACCACCTCGCCACCTGGACGCCGCCAGACACTCGCTCGACCACGACCCGCGCCCACCGCCGCCGGAGAAGGAAACCCTGGTCCGCCGCGGACGCGGCAGACATGGAAACAACGCGACCCAACCAGGCCCTCCCCGACCAAGCTGTCGCCGCCATTAGCCTCGCCTGGACACGTAGAGCATCGCCATGACCTCGCCTAGCTCGACCAGCCGCCGGAATCGCCGCGCCATGGTCGACCGCCACCCTGCCCCGCAGCACACTTGTGCTGCTATAAAAGGAGAGCTCCCCTGAGCAATCCAAGCACACCACCCGACTCTCCACCTCTCACTGCTTCTCAACCACCACTCCACCCATCGAATCCTCGCCGGAGCAAGCTCAATAGCAAGATCGCCGCCGCGGAAGCCTGCAGCAATCGCCGGCGAACCAGACCACCTCGAGCTCCGCCACTGCTACCAGCCGCTTCGCCGTCGTCCACAACTTCGTCACGCATATTGCCAACCCTAGCTGGAGCCACCGTAAGCCCTCCGACCCCTACCCGAGCCGGCGAACTTCTCTCGCCGGCGAGACGATGCACTGGAGCCGTTAGATCATGATCTAATCCTACCCACGCTGCTCCATACCGCTTCGGCGTTTAAGAGCCGCTGACGGGACCTCTGTCAGGCAGCCCGCGCGGCACTGGACCGTGGCTGGGCTGGCCTTGGGCCGTTTTTAAACCTTTGAGCCCAGTTAGCTTTTCCCGCCGGCCTTTTAATTCAAACTCGATTTAATTAATTCCAAATGATTTTGAATACTGCCTCCACTTTGAAATTCAATAGATTTAAATTGGCTAAACCAAATTCAATGAACTTTATATCGTTGGAAAGCTAGTGAAATTATCTACAACATGCCACTGGTCCCATGACCAGATTATTTGTAGAATTAATTTGATAAAAATAACAAGGCAGGGACTTTTCCCTATTCAAATAATTATTAAAAATCAACCAAAATAGATATTAAGTTAATTCCAACTCTAATAGCTCACATCTGACTTACAATAATTGATTATGCAATAAAATGGTGTGGTCACTTTGCATGATCATGCCATAGTTTAATTAATGGATGATATGGCTAGTTTAACTAGTTGATATTGTCCAAAACTATTAAAGCAAATTATGTGGAGTCTTATACTTCATTTAAACTTGTCTCACATGAATTCATGGGATGTTTGTACCTCTGGTCCAAACTCTCTTATATGAATTACGTGAGATTTAAATCATTATGTAGTGTATTAAATGATATGAGGTGATCTACCTCATTTAAATCATTTTCCCAAATGATGATGATGAACATTTGACTTAGGTCAATATGAGTTCATATATGATTGTTTGAGAAATTAAATCTTAAGAAGATTTCAATGAGAGGAAATTATTTCTCAAGAACCCTATGGAAACTATCATTTACATATTAAATACAAAGAAGTGAATTCTATTTAAATGACACCACCCATGCACCCTAGTTGAATTATTTGTGTGCATAGAATAGTTTGTGTGTTTATATGTGATGTATGGAATAGCCATTGAATTAGTGAGTAATTATACTCGTATTCAAATTTAGACGGTAGCACCGGAGAGTACGCCGAAGAAGAAGGTTGCTACCAAGAGGAGGAGGAGGAACAGTTTGAGAACTACCAAGGCAAGCTAATATTCTTGCAAAGTGCAAAGCCCCTTGGGGCAAGGCACCATGATTCTTACCTTTTCTTACATAAGCCTATCCCAAGTTTTTACTTTACAAGTTTTACTTGTGGTTTTCCAAGAGTTACTTTTATAGTTAACTTTGGTCAAAGTAAAGGATGATTACTAGAGTAGTGAAGTAGAATCAATCAAGCAAAGCCAGATAGCACCCCTCATGATTTAGAGCTAGTGCTAATGAAATAAAACTTGACTACTCTAGATGGGAACAATGTGAATTTGAAATGAATTTGAAACCTTGGAATGATGATGCATTCCATTGAATGATTTTTGAAGGTGAATATGACCAAGAGAAGATGGTGATTATTGATAAACAATGATGTTGGTTTGAATGCGATACCTTTCCAATTATTAAGTACCCCCACAATACCTGATTATGGGTAGGGCTTAACTGGAAGTTTATGCATCTTAGTATGGGTTCCCTCTGAACACACGTCATAGGGGTTACGCTTGAGGCTGCCTCCGTTGTTGAGAAATGATGTGAAATTGAGGTGAATTGTACGACCAAGCCCTGTGCAGTTCCCAGGTTGACAGTTGGTCTTCACTGGGAGGCCAAGCTCATGGGGAGAGGTGCTCATACTAGGATTTGTAAGTGAAAGGTTATGGTTGATGATCCGCGTACTGTGTTACGATGATTCGGGGTAATCCCGACGGATGAAATCAAATGTTGTGGCACAAGTGTGCAACCTCTGCAGAGTGTAAACCTATTCGAATAGCCGTCCACGGGACGGTTGGAAAGGCCATACAGTTTCCGATGTCATATCTTTGAAAATGATGTTGAAAGATGATGGTGGAATGACTTGTGGTGAATTGAATTGAAATCACCACTTGAATGGTGGGAATGACACTAATGTTCCCACTTGAGTTAGTTAGCACTTGAACAAGCTTTTCTCAAACTTTGTGAACTAAAACTAGCTTTATGCAAATAAACTAGAGCTTAGCAAACCATACTAGAATGTCTAGCACTTACATTAGTATTAGTTTGCGAGTACTTAAAGTACTCACGGCTTTGTCCCTGGCTATTCAAATGGCCAGAGTATGAAGATGAACAAGGAGATGACCAGCAGGACGCCTACGACAACTAAGCGCCTTCCGACATCAAGCGTTGGCCTGTGGACTAAAGAGTCCTTGTATCTTACGCTTCCGCTATGAACTGTGAACTTGTGTTTGTTCGTTGATCAATAGATCAACTATTCATGTAATATGGATCATGTGATTCCAAATTTGTAAGACTTATGGTTTGTAATGAATGATGACTGTGATACTTAACTATTATGCCTCGCAACAACAATATTCCTGGGATTGCGATGTATGACATAATAGGCATCCGGACTTAAAAATCCGGGTGTTGACAGTCAGCCCTCCGACTCCGCCTCTTCGCCTATATAAAGGTCCCTGACCTAAATCTTCGAGACGGGAAAAACCACTGTACAAGAAACCTTCCAAGCCGCCGCCATCGCGAAGCCAAGATCCGGGGACAGAGTCTCTGTTCCGGCACGCCGTCGGGACGGGAAGTGCCCCGGAAGGCATCTCCATCGACACCACCGCCATCTTCATCACCGCTGTTGTCTCCCATGAGGAGGGAGTAGTTCTCCATCGAGGCTAAGGGCTGTACCGGTAGCTATGTGGTTAATCTCTCTCCATGTACTTCAATACAATGATCCCATGAGCTGCCTTACATGATTGAGATTCATATGAGTTTTGTATCACTATTCATCTATGTGCTACTCTAGTGATGTTATTAAAGTAGTCTATTCCTCTTCCATGATGTAATGGTGACAGTGTGTGCATCATGTAGTACTTGGCGTAGTTTATGATTATGATCTCTTGTAGATTATGAAGTTAACTATTACTATGATGGTATTGATGTGATCTATTCCTCCTTTCATAGTATGAAGGTGACAGTGTGCATGCTATGTTAGTACTTGGTATAATTGCAATGATCTATCATGCACTCTAAGGTTATTTAAATATGAATATCGAATATTGTGGAGCTTGTTAACTCCGGCATTGAGGTGCTCTTGTAGCCCTACACAATTAGTGGTGTTCATCATCCAACAATAGAGTGTAGAGTGGTTTTATTATGTGATCAATGTTGAGAGTGTCCACTAGTGAAAGTATGATCCCTAGGCCTTGTTCCCAAATACTGCAATCATCGCTTGTTTACTGTTTTACTACATCCGTACTGCCTGCAATATTCCCACCATCAACCACACGCCAGTTGTAGCATCAAGTATTTTCTGGCGCCGTTACTGCCACTCATATTCATCCATATCATTTGCATCTCACTATCTCTTCGCCGAACTAGTGCACCTATACATCTGACAAGTGTATTAGGTGTGTTGGGGACACAAGAGACTTCTTGTATCGTGATTGCAGGGTTGCTTGAGAGGGATATCTTTGACCTCTTCCTCCCTGAGTTCGATAAACCTTGGGTGATCCACTTAAGGGAAAACTTGCTGCTGTTCTACAAACCTCTGCTCTTGGAGGCCCAACACTATCTACAGGAAAAGGAGTGTGCGTAGACATCAGTCACTAAAGCATAATCTACAAAAATATAATGGCGTCATAATATTTTATCTCATCATTAATCCAACAAGGTTTGGATACATCTCACGGATACTATATCATCATTATGATACTCCAAGAAATGTGAGTTGTAGAACAATTTCATAACTCTCTTAGATGTTCACTAAAACTCGTAATTCAAATATTTCCACCATGATCCAATCATAGATATTTGACTTTTCTATTACGATGATTTCCACTTCATGCTGAAATTTATTTGAATCTATTCAAATGTTTCAAACTTCTTCCTTATCGAATATATCCACATATATATACTCAATTTATTGTTGGAAGTTTTCATGAAGTAGAAGAATCTCCCGCACACAACTATGCCCAGTGAACCACATACATCATTATGTATGTTTTCACTAAGTTAGTTGCCCGTTCAACTCTTGGCCTATGAACGGTATTTTAGTCATTCTCTTTAGAAAAGATTTGCAATCGCCAAACGATTCAAAAATCAAATGACTCCAAAAATGCATTTGCATGGAGTTCCTTCATGCGTTTCTTTCTAACATGACCTAAATGGCGGTTCCACAAATAAGTGGAATTCAAATCATTTGCCTTATGGCATTTTAGCGTCAGTGTTATGTATGTGTGTTTCACCATTAAGATTTATAATAACTTACCCATCATACATGGAGTAATGTCATAATTTGAATAACTTATTGTTTTCATTTGACTATAGCAAAATAACAATTATTAAGATCTTTATTATAACTTCTAAGGGCTAGATAGAATGCCAACGATGAACATAATAACACTTTATTTTTGTTCCAGACGTGCATTCCTATCATATTCTTTGTTATTCACTTAGGCCATTGTATTCTTGTATTGCGTTGTTTTGTATGACACTTCATACCAACCAATATGGTACAAATACCCAAGAATTTCATTGTGTGACCAAACGAGGAATACATCCATAACATGTATATCATTTATATACACCTGAGCTAGACTTTCTAGTCTTTTCTTTCTTTCTGCCAAAATATCTTTTGTAGTTTCCCTTTTAGCTTTTCTCATTGTTCAGAAAACACTTCATTTTTAATAACTTCTAGGTTTGTTGGTCAAATACCAATAACTTTGAGGTTCTTACTTTGAAGTTGATCATCATATGACAAGTGTTCTAGATTTCACTATTAGTAACTTTGTAATATGATGAACGATTTCACTCATACTTTTATCCATCAATTCATGACGACTTTCTGAGACCATGTATGTACATGCTAGGCTCATAAAGTTTAACCTTAGTATTCGCATGTGCAAATCTGGCTTGCACCCGTTGCATGCACTCGTAGAATCTATAACACCCGATCATCACGAGATGCTTCGAAACGACGAGTCTTAGCAACGGTGCATACTAAGGACGATCACTTCATAGATATGTGAATATCTTTAGTGTCCAACTAAGTTGGAGGATTGGGACGCCGGGCGTCTTCAACCTTCATACATTCCCATAAAACTTATGAGTTTATGTAGTCTCACTAGATTATATTCTATCATCTTGCAATAAGGTCTTAGATATCACATATATCTCATACCTCGCTTATTTCTGAAAAAAAAAATTTATCTCCTTACTTTTCAAATAGATTTGAACTTCAAGTTTCATGGAGACAAGATGACTTTAGGTACTAATTGAAACCATAGCTCTTTGAATCAACAATGTGAGGTTTACTAAAAGTTTGCAATAGGACTTAATCATTTCTTGATTCTTTAACAATATGGTACCAGTCCGTAAAGTTTCTTGTCAGACTTAACAATATTTCTATCTCAATTACAAGACTAGCGCATGGTAGGAAACGGATGCCAATTCTACAAATTAATTCAAAATACTACTTAGACTATGTTTATGATAATTAGTTCATGTTTTAATCTAATTACTAATGAACTCCCACTTAATACAACATCCCTCATAGTTGTTAAGTGGTACACGATCCAAATCCACTACACCAAAACCGATCATCACGTGAGATGATGTAGCTTCAATGGTGAACATAAACATGTTGATCATATCATCCATATGACTCGTGTTCAACCTTTCTTTCGTTGTCCCGAGGCCATGTCTACATGCTAGGCTTGTCAAGCAAACCCAAGTATTCCGCGTGTGCAACATGGCTTACACCCGTTGTATGTAATCGTTGAGTCTATCACATCCGATCATCACGAGATGCTTTGAAACAACGAACTATATCAACGGTGCATACGAGGGGAGAACACTTTATTATCTTGATATTAATGTGAGGGATCATCTTATAATGCTACCGTCGCGTTCTAAGCAAAATAAGATGCATAAAGGATTAACATCACATGCAATTCATATGTGATATGA
The DNA here is from genome assembly GCA_030979885.1 of Lolium multiflorum. NCBI lineage: Eukaryota > Viridiplantae > Streptophyta > Magnoliopsida > Poales > Poaceae > Lolium > Lolium multiflorum. The sequence goes on along the minus strand of CM061750.1, from coordinate 354,714,272 downwards.
TATGGCCCTTTAGTCTTCGCGCCTTCGATCTTCATCTCCAAAGCACGGACATGATCGCCATCATCAACGGGCATGATCTCCATCATCGTCGGCGTAGCGTCAAGGTCCATGGCGCCGTCCTTCATGGTTGTTCACCTCATGTAGCAACTATTACAACTACTTTGAAATACTACTAAACATGAAATTTAAAGACAACCATAAGGCTCTGCCGGTTGCCACAATACAATAATGATCATCTCATACATATTCATCATCACATTATGGCCATATCACATCACCAAACCCTGCAAAAACTAGTTAGACGTCTCTAATTTGTTTTGCATATTTTACGTGGTTTAGGGTTTTCGAGTGAGATCCAATCTACCTACGAACATGAACCACAACGGTGATACTAGTGTTGTCAATAGAAAGAGTAAATTGAATCTTCACTATGGTGAGAGAGACAGACACCCGCAAAGCCACTTATGCAATACAAGTTGCATGTCGAACGTGGAGCAAGTCTCATGAACGCGGTCATGTAAAGTTAGCCCGAGCCGCTTCATCCCACCATGCCGCAAGATGCAAAGTACACGAACTAAAGACAACAAAGCATCAATGCCCACAAAACCATTGTGTTCTACTCGTGCAACCAATCTATGCATAGACACGGCTCTGATACCACTGATGGGATTCGTAGCATAGAAAACAAAAATTTCCTACCGCGAGAACGCAATCCAAGCCAAGATGCAATCTAGAAGATGGTAGCAACGAGGGGATGAACGACACTAACCCTTGAAGATTTCCAAAGCCTACGAGATTAGATCTCGTTGTTGCAGAAGATGATCATTTGCCGCTTTCAAAAGCGCGTAGAAGATCTAGACGGTGCCACAATCGGGCAGCACCTCCGTACTCGGTCACACGTTCGATGTTGATGACGATGTCCTTCTCCCCGTTCCAGCGGGCAGTGGAAGTAGTAGATCCTCCTCGGAATCCCGGCAGCACGACGGCGTTGTGGCGGTGGTGGTGGAGATCTCCGATAGATCTTCGCCTAAGCTATGTGGAGAGAGAGGGAGGAGGGAACCGCTAGGGTTTCTGGGAGAGGGGCTCTTGGGGGGTGCGGCCAAGGTGGGATTGGTGTGTCCGGCCAGCCCCTCCCCTCCCCTCTTTATATAGGTGGAAAACCCCAAAGATTAGGTCAAAAGTCTCCGAATAAGACCCCAACATAAAACCTTCCATATGACCAAACCTAGGGGGAGTGGGACTCCCCCCTTTCCTTTGGTGGGGTGGCCGGCTAGCCTAAGGGAGGAGGAGTCCCAGGTGGACTCCTCCCCATGGTGGCTGGCCACCCAAGGTGGGTGGAGTCCCTCTGGGACTCCGCCTTCCAAGCGGATTTCTTCCGGACTCTTCTATAACCTTCTAGAACCTTCCAGAAAAAAATACCGGATCATTTTCAAACCTAGAAAATGACTTCCTATATATGAATCTTATTCTACGGACCATTCCGGACCTCCTCGTGATGTCCTGGATCCTATCCGAGACTCTGAACAAAACTTCGAACTCCATTCCATATTCCATATCTACTTAAACGACATCAAACCTTAAGTGTGTCACCCTACGGTCGCGAACTATGCAGACATGGTTGAGACCTCTCTCTGACCAATAACCAATAGCGGGATCCGGAGATCCATAATGGCTCCCACATATTCAACGATGACTTTAGTGATCGACTGAACCATTTACATACGATACCGATTCCCTTTGTCACACGATATTTTACTTGTCCGAGGTTTGATCATCGGTATCTCTATACCTTGTTTAACCTCGTCTCTTGACAACTACTCTTTACTCGTACCGTGGTATGTGGTCTCTTATGAACCATTCAAATGCTTGCAAGCTAATTAGACGATATTCCACCGAGAGGACCCAGAGTATATCTATCCGTCATCGGGATGGACAAATCCCACTGTTGATCCATATGCCTCAACTCATACTTTCCGGATATTTAATCCCATCTTTATAACCACCCATTTACGCAGTGGCGTTTGATGTAATCAAAGTGCCCTTCCGGTATAAGTGATTTACATGATCTCATGGTCGAAAGGACTAGGTAACTATGTATTGAAAGCTTATAGCAAATAACTTAATGACGTGATCTTATGCTACGCTTAATTGGGTGTGTCCATTACATCATTCACATAATGACATAACCTTGTTATTAATAACATCCAATGTTCATGATCATGAAACTATGATCATCTATTAATCAACAAGCTAGTTATACAAGAGGCTTACTAGGGACTCCTTGTTGTTTACATAACACACATGTATCAATGTTTCGGTTAATACAATTATAGCATGGTATGTAAACATTATCATAAACACAAAGATATATTATAATAACCATTTATTATTGCCTCTTGGGCATATCTCCAACAAGAAGGTGCTCGACGACTTGCCAGGTAGGCGCGATTGGCCGCTGTTTGTTGCGTCGTCTGCCTCGGCGCAATTTTAACCATTGATTTTGCTTTAGCCATGGACAGCGACGATGAGATGCTTGCCCTGCTGCTGGAGGACGAGCAAGCCTTCGACGAGGACCTGCGGGAGCATTTGCTGATCATCGCGTCCCTCCAGGACTTGGTTGACGCTGAGGCGGAGAAGAGGAAGAGGCCGGGCCGCGGAGTATCAAGGCGGGGAAGAAGGAAGTCGAAGCCCCGACAGAGGATGGAGGGGCATACCATGCTGCACAACGACTACTTTACAGACGGTGCAACACATGAAGACAATTTTCGGCGCCGGTACAGGATGAGTAAGGGCCTGTTCATGAATATCCTCCACGGCGTTCGAGAGTTCGACCCCTACTTCAAGCTGAAGCTCGACGTTGTAGGCGTTGTCGGGTTCTCGTCCATTCAGAAGTGCACCGCCGCCATGAGGATGCTTGCATACGGAGCACCTGCTGATACACAGGACGACTACCTTCGCATGAGTGAGTCTACTGCCATTGAGTGCATGTAGAAGTTTTGCCGAGCTATGGTGGGAAAGTTTGGCAAATACTATTTGAGAGGGCCAACTGAGGAAGAGACTGCAAGGATCATGACACAAAATGCTGCCAGAGGATTCCCTGGAATGCTTGGAAGCATCGATTGCATGCACTGGGCATGGAAGAACTGCCCGTTTGCTTGGCAAGGTATATACAAAGGGCGTCATGGATATTGCAGTGTGGTGCTTGAAGCTGTGGCAGATTATGACCTGTGGATTTGGCATTTTTTCTTTGGCATGGCGGGATCACACAATGACATCAATGTTTCAAAACAATATCGAATCCATCAGGTCCGAAGAATTCCCACTTTGTTACGCGACAGGAGGCTTGCAGGAAGGATGTCGAGCGGGCATTTGGTGTGCTTCAAGCACAATTTGCCATTTTCCGGTACCCTGCTCTAAGCTGGTCTCACGACCAAATGTGGGAGGTGATGCATGCTTGTGTGATCATGCACAACATGATCATCGAGGATGACCGCAAGAATCATGTCAGGACACATGTTGGTTCCTATGAGTGTCAGGGCCCTCTTGCGGAGGTTGATCATGAGTTGCCTGCAGATTTTGCTGATTTTCTCGCCATGCACGCAGAGAACCGTGACAACAATGTTCATGATCAACTTCAAGCTGACCTCGTTGAGCATTTGTGGAGGATCAAAGGAAATACCGTGGCACCTTGATCTAGCATCTAGCCCTATTTATTATATTTGTTTACTTGTTTTATTGTTTGTTGTAATTTAATTTGAAAACAATCCTCGCAAACTTTTTTATTCATATGCTACATTTGATAAATGCTTCTGTGTTAAAAAGAAGTATTTTAAATATTTGGGGGCGGCGTTTGGGGGACGCGACTGGGGAGCGACGTCCCCCAAACGCGGCACGAACAAAACACTTCCCCCAAATACTCAATTCGACGCGGTTTGGGGGACGCGGCTGGAGATACTCTTATGCTTGATCGAGCACCGACCATCCACGGCAGTCAAGGATGGCATGCAAGCACCATTTCCAGTAAACCAGCTGTAACCAATTACTAGGACGTACATGCTGCTCAAGAGTCATGGTATTCTACACGGGCAAAGGTTGGACGTTGGTATTTTACACGGAGGCCGCCCCATAAGGCCGCGCGTTTCATTGTACTTTCCGCAGGCGGAGTGCATTGTGTCGGTGGCACCGACTTTGCAGAGGGCGTCAGAAATGACCGCAGCGTCCGGGAGCTCGTGCACCGGATCATTAGCAGCCGGCGAACGCGTCCACGCCTCCTTCCGGAGGCATCGTCATTCGCGACGAATTGAGGCGCGCGTCCTCTGCTCCGGCCCGTCGGACGATGGGGTCAGGCCACCGCCGCCGCCTCAAGGAGGAGGACACCGTGGCCTCGCCACCACTTCCGCCGGTCAAGAAGCTATGGTGGGACAAGGAGGCGGAGGCGGCCTTCCGTGGCGATGACGAGGAGGAGGAATTCCCCGGCCAAAACTTCATCGCCGGTCGCTCCGTCGACGAGGACTACCGGCAGATTACGCTGGACCCGCGGCAGGCGGCGGTGTGGTCCGCCAGGGACCACGGCGCCAACTTCGTCGACCTCGTCGGACCTTCCATGCCGCCGACGCCAAAGGAGGAGGAGGACGACGGCTGGTCCTTCGGGACATCCAGCGATGACGGCGACGATGGCAACAACCTCGACTTCAGCGCCTTCGACGCACGCCGCCGCTAGATTTATTTAGTTTTTAGTTTAAATTCGAGCAACTTTTGTATAAATTTCGTACGAAATTTTGTTTTTAATGTTATTCCAAGTTTAAATTTCTATCGGGGCTGGCGTATGGAGGGCACCGGTGTGGGAAAAGCATCCCCAAATAGAGGACACTCTGCCGACGTCCTTCATACGGTAGTGTCGGCGCCCCTACCGACGTCTATTTAAGGGCCGTCGGTGGTGATGCTCTTATATCTCAGTTGCATGTTTTGTGTTTACCTGGACGCGACCGGTCTGGTTTTGGCTATTACAGTTAGCTCTCAGGGCTGTGATTCAAACGTGAGTAGCGCTTCAAGTTAATTTGCATTGGCATTCGGTTCTCTAGTATCCTGATTTACAAGATTTAGTATCTGCGAGATCGTACTCTTTTCCCAAATTATTGCATGTTTTAGCTTCTGCCGAAGTCAAGCTTTACAAAATTAAGTATATAGAAAAAAAATCAACATCTACATTATCAAAAGCTGGAAACTGTTTAGTAGTACTATACAAAACACAAATAGAACTTACTCTTTTTTTTTGAACAAGGAGAGCCCCGAAGGGCATGGAAGCTTATATTAAAACACAAACAGTGGAGGTGTACAATATTACAGAAGACCTCATAAAATTGAGAAAATTATACATAGGTCCCCAGTTTATGTGGAGAAGACCTCTCTGAAAGATCTGAAAAGCAATCAGGTCCCTTCCTATCTCCTATGCCGAGCCAGAGATCAGCTGCACCTCCGTCGAGCACCGTAGCGGGGACGAAACCACTTGCTGACCTTGAAGAAGGCCTCCGATGGAGGTTAAAAGGGTGCCGGAGCTCACCGGCTTTAATAGACGACACTAAGCCGTCAAAGAGAAGCTCGCCGATGTTGCTTCCAAGTTTCGGAAATCCCGGACATATTGGCTACAGAAGCCAACACCATCATCGCCGTCTTCATCCTCCTCCTCGCCGCCACGACCGGCCAGGTTGATGTTGAGGACGTCGAGGACGTAGCGCTGCAACCAAAGGTGCTTATTTCCGCAGGCATCGGCAGGAAGAACAGACGAGATCCACCCCCACCTCGGGGGCTTGACGCGTCCACTCTTCGGCCACCCACTGGTGCTGCACAGAATCACCAGGGGGTGGAGGCCCTTGTTCCCCTCTGCAACACAACCGCCCGAGCCAGTTCTTCCCCACCCCTCACCACCTCGGTCGGCCGGCGGGAGAAGAACAGAAGGAGAGGCTGTGCATAGCAGAGGAAAGGAACAAACCAGGGGCTTATTGATGGAGATTTCTGGGAGGGAACGGAGCGCTGCCGTCTCCGACCGCCGGAGCTCTTTGCCACGCCGCCGCCACCACCGCCCGCACCAGATCTCGCCCGAAAGAGCTGGCATACTACTCCAAAACCACGTCATCTTGCTGAGAACCCTAGATCTACACCTAATATCTACTCCGGTGCGTTGCCGGCAGAGCCGCCGGAGAAGGGTTGGGTTCGGCCCGGACTTCCTCGGTCAACAGGCAGAAGAGGAGAGGTGGAGAGAGAGGAGTCGGGGGGTTCTAGGCTTAGAGCATCTCCAACAGAGGCTCTAAAATTTGGCGCAGTAAAAATCATTTGCAGCGCGTTCGATCTGGATACAGCGCGCGCCGTCGACCCGTGCTTCGCCAGAGGCTCTATTTTACAGCGCAACTAGGAAGCCAAAAACAACCCTTCACCAGAGGCTGTAAAATAGAGCTCCGTAAACAAGTTTCTTCAACATTCATACAGGCCACAAATAGATCTGAAAAATTCAACTAAATTTCAACATAGGAAAACGAATAAGATCAAACAGGTCCGGCAGCACGAACTAGCAGCACTGGCAAGGGAATCGATCCGGAACCAGCATCCATGTCCAGTTAAAAAGAAAAAGGATTGCAATCGATCCGGAATCAATCAATTGACGATTTGCGACCAGTACTAGCAGTTCGACTAACTGGGAATCCATCAATTGACGAGACTTGCTCCGACCCCGCGCGTCTCCCTGCTCCGACGAGGCCTGCAGCCGGCATCCCTGTGTCTCTCCCTTGCTCCGGTGAGGCACATCTCCCTGCTCCGCCGAGCCCGCGGCTGGCTGCCCCGCGCGTCGCCTGCTGCAGTACCACCCCGCCTGACCCCGCACGCTCCTATCTTCCCCATGAGCGGCCCTCCGCCGAGGACGGCGCAGCGGCGACAACTAGCGCCGCGGAGGCCGCGCCCCAATCCTGCCTCCGACCCTCGTCTCTATGCCCTACGGACGGCCAGAGAGGGAAGTTTCAGGGGCACTTGGAATTTCCGCGCGAGCAAGCTTTTTGTGCGCGCTGGATCAGGAGCGGCACATTTACAGTCCACGATACCGCTTTTCAGCGCCTGTGTTAAATTTGTTTGCGCCCGCTCTATTTTACAGCTTCTACTGGAGCCCTTTTTTTGCGTCGCGCGCCCAAAAACGACGGTTATTATAGCGTTAGGCGTATGTTGGAGATGCTCTTACACGAATGTGACTGCGACCAGTCAGCAAATATACACTGCACGTGCAAAGAAAATTGCACCAAATACGTTGGAACCTTATGATGCCGACTTCAATAGAATTTTCTGCAACCCACGTATCAGCAGCTCTGTTTGACTTGAATTGGTTCGGCTATGGCGTGTAGTGGCGTGGCCAATCCTAGTAGCATCCCGAACTTCTCCCCCATGTCCACCCCATTTCCCTCCACCTCTCTTGGGAGTCTCCATTCGAACCGGTGCAGCAACGACGCAAGCAACAGGTGCACCATGCGCACAGCCAGCGGCATCCCGGGGCAGATCCTCCGACCGGAACCAAACGGGAGGAGCTCAAAGTCCCGGCCACGGTAATCGGTCTCTCTCCCCAAGAACCTCTCCGGCATGAACTTCTCAGGCTCAGTCCAGAGCTTGCTGTCCCGGCCAATCGCCCAGACGTTCACCAGAACGCGTGTGCCCTTTGGCACTGTGTAGCCGCCTACCTCCATAGTCGCCACGGCTTGCCGCGGTAGCAAGAATGGAGCAGGAGGATGAAGACGAAAAACTTCTTTAACGATGGCCTGAAGGTACTTCAGTTGGCCGATGTCTGATTCCTCGATCTCCGATTTGGTGCCGATCACCTGTGCAAGTTCTTCGCGAGCTTTTGCCATGGCTGATGGATTTTGTAGCAGCTCAGCCATTGCCCATTCAACGGTTGCCGAACTTGTGTCGGCTCCGGCGCTAAACAGATCCTGTGCAGTAGTAAAATCGATGGAATCAGGTTAAGTCTCCCAGAAAAATTCTCCACAAACTCACAAATTGAAAGGCGGCTTAGGATTAGAAAGTTACCGTAAGCAGCGAGCGCAGCGTCTGCCGATCGAACTCCCGTCCATCCTCCGGGCTGCGGTGGTCGAGGAGAACGTCCAGGAAGTCGTTCTTGGGCGGCTCCCTGGCGTCGCGCTCCAGCACGCGCCGCTCGATCTGATCGTCGAAGATGGCGTGTAGCCGCTGGAACACCCGCGCGAGGCGCTTCCTCAGACGCTGCGGGTCGAGAGGGGCGATCGCCGGGAAGAAGTCCGACAGGTTGGGCACCCCGACGGCGCTCGTGAACTCGGTGATCACGTCCCTGAGCTGCTCCGACCCACCACGGTCGTCGAGGTCGGCCGAGAATATGGTGCGGGAGAGCAGGTTCAGCACGGTCGCGAACGCGACGCGGCCGACGTCCACCACGGCCGCGCCCTCGCGGGACAGCCGCGCGACGTGGGAGACGAGCTCACGCACCTTCTCGCGGCGCAGGGAATGGTGCGCGTCGAGGCGGGACGGCGAGAAGAGCTCAGCGGAGCACACCTTGCGGAGGGTGCGCCAGCGGGGGTCGCTGGGCGGGAGCCAGCTAACGGAGAACCTGTCGTGGGCGCACGCGCGGACGGCGTCGGGCACTGAGCGCGCAGAGAGGCCAAACTGTAAATCGTACGTCGAAGCAGCAAACTGTAGTATAGCACATCATGAATTATCACCAAGTGCCCTAATCTCAAATGTGATATTTTTAAACATACGTGAAGATTTAGTAGACAAACTTTTACTGTAAACAGACATGAAGATTTCAGTGGCCAAACTTACATGAAGATTTCAGCAGCCAAACATTTACTGTAAACAAACATGAACATTTTAGTTCAGTTATATATAAAACCGTACGTCGAAGAAGCAAACTGCAGTGACCTGCCTTTTGAATTACTTAATGCAAATATTGTACCTACAGAATAAGAAGAACTGATACTTCCATACATTCATTTGAGTTTCACATCAGGTTAGAAATCTTTTAAAAGGCTCATTCCTTTGCATATGGTGTAGGATCAAGTTCATTCAGTAGTTAATCTCTTCCCCATCAATTGACTTGTTCTAACATAAAAACAGCCATTGAACATGTATGAAATAAGGCAGCCTCCTTCAAACGCTATGGACGTTGTATCGTGCTAATAGCGTGGTATATTTCAAATAGCATTTTTCAAATAATACTAAATATAGCCAAAAATAAATAATTTTACTAGAACGAATGGATATATAGTCCAAAAATGACTGAATCATACATACATAACCACATATAAAAATAGACTCAAATATTTTAAAAGGCTAACATCAGCATTTCACAAGGCAATAACATAGTATAAATTATTTATTAAAAATTATTAGCATTAGCGATATTATCTTCTGATTTAGAAGTGGAACCAAGATTGCAGTTCATCACCACGAAAAAGTGAAGCAACTTGCCTGAAAAAAATAACGCGCTAACGCTATGAGATTTTAGCGCGATATAGCATGCTATTTCACAAATAGGCACAACGACCAAAATTACTAAAATTTAGTGTGGACCCTCTAAATATGCTATACCGCGCTATTAGAGGAGGAATAACGTGCTATTTTAAACCTAATACATATCGAATATTTCAAGAGAGACTGTTGTGCAGCAGCATGATTGGTTACCTAAATTTTGGAAGAGTTATATGACACAAAAACCATGACATGATTACCTAAATACTAAATGAATGGTTGTGATATACAAAATATATCAGATTTTTATTTTAAACAAAATCCTTGTCAGTGACCTACAGACATATATCAGATTTTTTTTGAGAAACGCAGTATAAACGCAGACGCTCACATACACGCTCATACATTCACCCTTATGAATGCACACACGCACACCCTACCCCTATGAGCACCTTCGGAAGACTGGGCCGGCAGATCCGATCTTGAAATTGGCGAAGTCACCACAGGTGCCTCGCTATCGACGGGAACGTTGCCTCCCACTAAAAGAATATTCCGTCTTTATGAGACACACAGATGTCAAACCTGGGGTTTGAACTCTGCTGGGCTAAGGTACAACCATCCTCCTAACCACCTAACCTCGGGTTGGTTCATCAGAGATATATTGAAATCACTCAAAATTGGATTGTGAAGATGAGGAGAACCTGAAATTAGGCCTAGGCCTCACCCTTCCGACGCCGTGGGTAGAACGCGAATGTAGGCCGCATCGTGAACCAGGTGGAGAGGCGGCATCGGCAGTCGAGGGTCATCGCCAGGTGGGATAGCCTCTCGGATGGAAGGCTTAGGAAGGAACACGGTGGGAAGGAGGGATCACATAGTGTGGTCACCGATAGGGTGGGGAGTTCTTTTCTGGAGGACGCAGTGGTCTAGAGTATCGTGAGGAGGGCATCGCATCGGTTGTCAAGGAGGCAGCCGAGGAAGCAAGATAGGGTGCGATTCAGGCACCGTGGCATGGATGACTGCATCGCGCGGAAGAGATAGCGTCGCAGGGCATGCGATGGCGCATGGAACAACGGTGTCGAGTGCAGAGGAGGCGGCGGAGTAAAGGGAGTTGCCTGAAAATGATGGCGCGATTGTGATCTGGATCCCCTTTTTGACATGATCATGATCTGGATCCTTCTATGAAGTTATTTCCTCTAGAGCGGTCGTGTAAATTTTGGGTGGGGAGAACGGGTGGATGTATGTTTGATGGAAACATATGAACGGCTCAGATCCTATTTTCCCACGGCACTTCGAGTCTTTTTTTTTTGAAACGAGGCAAAAGCTTTGCCTTTCATTGATATAGGAGAAAAGAGTTGGCCCGTTTATGAGGAAAACTGGCCGAAAAACCGTTACAACATGACACCACACGCCAGCCCCGAGGCTGCGTCGACGACCAACCAGGTCGACACCACACCTCAACGCAACAGGCGGAGGCGAAAGACCGGAGCTACCGCTCCAACTACCACACGGCCCCGAGGCCGCGCCCCGCCTGGCCGAAGACGAACCCGCCTCCGCCGAAACCACCAAAACACTCCACAAGTCCCTTTGTCCGGTGGACATCCAAAGCGAGGCCTCAAGAGGCAAAGCGACGCAAGAGCGCCGCCCACGCCCGATCCCGTGAGGGTTTCCCCCGGAGAGCCCGAACGGAGAACAAGGAACACCCGCTTCGACGACGCCTTCAAGAAGGATGCGGCGCCCACAGGCGTCGCCGTCGTCGGTCCTGGCCGGCCGCCAAGACAGAGCATTCGCCTAGCGAAGAGTTCCAAGACCTCGCGCCCGCCAACAAGGACCGGCACAAACCACCACCTCCAACCGCTGAGCAACCTCCAAGCCAACCTGTAGCCGCCTTCGAGTCTTTATAGGTAGTAGTGAAGGATATCCTTTTTGACATGATCATGATATTTCCTCTAGAGCGGCCGCGTAAATTTTGGGTCAGAAGAACGGATGGATGTAGACCGTTTGATGGAAATATATGATCGGCTCGGCTCCTATTTTCCCACGACACTTCGTATCTTTATAAGTAGTAAAACTCTCTACACGTGTATCTTATCAAGATATTATATGGAAGTGATAGTGATCGCGACCACTTACAAAATATACACTGTACATGCAAAGAAAACTGTAACTAGTACCAAGTTTCTAGGGATCTATGATGCCGACTTCATTTCCATTCAACGCAATCCACATTTCTTCATATCAGCAGCTCTGTTTGACTTGAACTGGTTCAGCTATGGCGTGTAGTGGCGTGGCCAACCCTAGTAGCATCCCGAACTTCTCCCCCATGTCCACCCCATTTCCATCCGCCTCTCCTGGGAGCCTCCACTCGAACCGGTACAGCAACGACGCAAGCATCAGGTGCACCATGCGCACAGCCAGCGGCATCCCGGGGCAGATCCTCCGACCGGAACCAAACGGGAGGAGCTCAAAGTCCCGGCCACGGTAATCGGTCTCTCTCCCCAAGAACCTCTCCGGCATGAACTTCTCAGGCTCAGTCCAGAGCTTGCTGTCCCGGCCAATCGCCCAGACGTTCACCAGAACGCGTGTGCCCTTTGGCACTGTGTAGCCACCTACCTCCATAGTCGCCACGGCTTGCCGCGGTAGCAAGAATGGAGCAGGAGGATGAAGACGAAAAACTTCTTTAACGATGGCCTGAAGGTACTTCAGTTGGCCGATGTCTGATTCCTCGATCTCCGATTTGGTGCCGATCACCTGTGCAAGTTCTTCGCGAGCTTTTGCCATGGCTGATGGATTTTGTAGCAGCTCAGCCATTGCCCATTCAACGGTTGCCGAACTTGTGTCGGCTCCGGCGCTAAACAGATCCTGTGCAGTAGTAAAATGGATGGAATCAGGTTAAGTCTCCCAGAAAAATTCTCCACAAACTCACAAATTGAAAGGCGGCTTAGGATTAGAAAGTTACCGTAAGCAGCGAGCGCAGCGTCTGCCGATCGAACTCCCGTCCATCCTCCGGGCTGCGGTGGTCGAGGAGCACGTCCAGGAAGTCGTTCTTGGGTGACTCCCCGGCATCGTGTTAGCTTTTAATCTTGATTTTTGTATCAGAATGTTTTCTTAGTACCGCATGTAGTTAGGTGCAATCGTTGTATTCAGTTTTAGAGCCAGCCGGGTATACGTGAGATACGTATAAAGCAGGGGAGTATCCAGCCGGAGGCGAGATGCCGAGATGGTGTCGTGCGATGCAACATGAATGGCGAGACGAAGCTGTGGTACAAGAGCTGAAGACAACATGCTGAATAGGAAGTAGCTGGGCGATCTGGTCAAGCTCGTGTTAGCCATTTGCATGTGCATGTAGTGGCCTGAGTGAATCGGTCATATGCATGTAATTAGCCTGTGGAGTGCATGCGTGGGTTATCTTGCTGGTGGCCTTGTGAAGAGGTCAAGTTAGTTAGTGGATTAGTGGAGTAGTGGAGTAGTGGGTACGGTAGTGGACTAGTGGCGTGAGTTGCATGGCAACGGTGCCAAACCTCTTGTATATATACTGCATTGAGTTAATGAGAAAGGTAACGGTGGAAGAAACAATGTAGCATATTTTGTCCTAGGGGAAGTGCCTCTCGGCAAAGCAAGTAGTGCTTCTCCTTAAGTGTGTGTGCGTGTGTTCTAGAGAAATTAAGAAGCAGATAGATAGTTTGTGAGTGAGAGAGAAGTTGAGTGTTGAGAGATGAGAGGTAGAAGATGAAGATAGGAGCTGCGAGATGCAGCCCCAACAATTGGTATCAGAGCGAGAAGATCTTGGAGCTTTCGGCGATGGCGGTGCGATGCCGCTGAAGCCGACGACGGTGGTGATGGCAGACTCCACGAGAGGTGGAGGTCGCCGACGCGAGGTGAAGGTCGCCGGCGCAAGGTGAAGCTCACCGGCTGGTGGCGGTGCGATGCTGCTACGAGCTGTGGCCATCCCGGCGTGATGGGCGGAGCTACATGGGGCACCGGCGCATGGAGGCCGGGTGCAGCACCATGTACGTGCGACGACCATGTCGAGGTTGGCTGCTGATGGAAGGTCTTGTGAGCACCGGAGGCAAGGTACGGTGGCCCGATGGCTAGGAGAGCACGGGCGACGCACCAATCTCCATGAGATGTGGAGGTCGCAGTGGCGGCAAGCTCCTTGAGATGAGGAGGCGAGGCTGCAAGTGGCGGCAGACTCCGTGAGATGCGGAGGCCGGTGTAGGTGTCCATGGCTACCATTGCAGGAAGGACCGTGTGATGCTGATGGTGAACACAAGAGGCGCTGCAAGAGGTTGCGGGTGAGCTGCAACGAAGAATTTGGAATCAAGATTAGGGGGGAGATTGTTAGCTTTTAATCTTGATTTTTGTATCAGAATGTTTTCTTAGTACCGCATGTAGTTAGGTGCAATCGTTGTATTCAGTTTTAGAGCCAGCCGGGTATACGTGAGATACGTATAAAGCAGGGGAGTATCCAGCCGGAGGCGAGATGCCGAGATGGTGTCGTGCGATGCAACATGAATGGCGAGACGAAGCTGTGGTACAAGAGCTGAAGACAACATGCTGAATAGGAAGTAGCTGGGCGATCTGGTCAAGCTCGTGTTAGCCATTTGCATGTGCATGTAGTGGCCTGAGTGAATCGGTCATATGCATGTAATTAGCCTGTGGAGTGCATGCGTGGGTTATCTTGCTGGTGGCCTTGTGAAGAGGTCAAGTTAGTTAGTGGATTAGTGGAGTAGTGGAGTAGTGGGTACGGTAGTGGACTAGTGGCGTGAGTTGCATGGCAACGGTGCCAAACCTCTTGTATATATACTGCATTGAGTTAATGAGAAAGGTAACGGTGGAAGAAACAATGTAGCATATTTTGTCCTAGGGGAAGTGCCTCTCGGCAAAGCAAGTAGTGCTTCTCCTTAAGTGTGTGTGCGTGTGTTCTAGAGAAATTAAGAAGCAGATAGATAGTTTGTGAGTGAGAGAGATGAGAGGTAGAAGATGAAGATAGGAGCTGCGAGATGCAGCTCCAACACATCGCGGTCCAGCACGCGCCGCTCGATCTGATCGTCGAAGATGGCGTGTAGCCGCTGGAACACCCGCGCGAGGCGCTTCCTCAGACGCTGCGGGTCGAGAGGGGCGATCGCCGGGAAGAAGTCCGACAGGTTGGGCACCCCGACGGCACTCGTGAACTCGGTGATCACGTCCCTGAGCTGCTCCGACCCACCGCGGTCGTCGAGGTCGGCCGAGAATATGGTGCGGGAGAGCAGGTTCAGCACGGTCGCGAACGCGACGCGGCCGACGTCCACGGCCGCGCCCTCGCGAGACAGCCGCGCGACGTGGGAGACGAGCTCCCGCACCTTCTCGCGGCGCAGGGACTGGTGCGCGTCGAGGCGGGACGGCGAGAAGAGCTCAGCGGAGCACACCTTGCGGAGGGTGCGCCAGCGGGGGTCGCTGGGCGGGAGCCAGCCAACGGAGAACCTGTCGTGGGCGCACGCGCGGACGGCGTCGGGCACTGAGCGCGCAGAGAAGGCGGCGTCGTGGCGCTGGAGGATGTCGCGGGCGGCGTCCGCGGAGGATGCGACGACGGTGGTGACGGCGCCGAGGCGGAGCGTCATGAGCGGGCCGTGGCGTTCGGCGAGGCGCGCGAGGGAGCGGTGCGGCTGCGCGCCGAGGTCGAGGACGTTGCCTATGAGAGGGAGCGGGCGAGGCCCCGGGGGAAGGTTGCGGCGAGCATCGGCGAAGAGGCGGAGGAGGAGGTACAGGGACGAAACGACGAAGAGGACGATGAAGCATGGTGTGCAGAGGAAGAGTTCCATGGCGAGTTCCGTGGTCTGTGCTGCTACCCTGCTAGGTGAGGGGTCGCAGAAATATCAGCGTTGTTCATGCTTGGCACTGGCAGTGGTGGCACTGAGCAGATGCGCTTTGGCCGACTTAAAACATTACATCAGAGCACTCCCTCGCGTCCCCCAAAGCGTCCCAAATTATTTTGACGCGCCGAACAAAAAAAAACCGTTTCATCCGGATTCTCCAAAGCCCATTTTTGTCCAGCACGGTCCCATACGGTGTCCGTGCCCTGAGCCCGTCCCCGTCCCACAGGGGACGCTGCGGGCACGCCGGACATAACGAAAAGCAACCGACGCGGGCCCGACGCGTCAGCGGCTCAGTGAAAAATCGTCTCCCACTCCCGCCAAATCCCGCCCCTCCCGCCATATCGCGCCTATCCCGCCGCCGATTCATTTCTCCTATCCCGTCGATTTGTTTCTCCCTCCCGCCGTCCACCCGCCGCCGCTACCCTCTTCCCATTCCATGGCGCCGCCGACAGCCCCCAAAAAGATGGCCAAGCAAGCGGCCAAGAAGCCGCCGGGCAATGCGAGGAAAGGGGTGAAAGCGCCGTTCGCGAAGCCGCGGAAGGCGTTGGCTCCGAAGAAGAAGCCGGAAGGATGGACCGATGATCAGTGGCATCAAGACTGTCTGCGCCGGAAGATGTCGACGGCGGAGCGGAAAGGACGGAGGACAGCGAAGCAGGAGAAGAAGGCTCTGGCGGCGCGCTAGCACCAGCACATAATGGTCGGGTGTCTCGCCGCCACCAACGCGAGCCCATATAGTACGAACGTGCCGGTGTACGTTCCGGCAGTGTTCTCTCCGTCGTCATCCGCCTTCTACAACGACGGACCCTCCGGCACTCCCGGGTGCGTGACGCCTAACTTGTCGCCCCACTACCAGGATGCGCTGCCGCATGGCGGCTTCAACCCCAATAACCTCTACTCCCCGGTGTACGAGCAGCGCGAGCCAGGACCCGGTCTGGACGGCGACCCTTTCACTGGCCGCAGGGGGCCGCTCGAATTCGACGGGGCCGGTGCTGAGGGTGCTGTGGAGAGGGCGGGTGTGAGGACGAGGAGGATGGTGAAGAGGAGGAGGTGGAGGACGAGGACAAGGACGACGACGAGGACGAAGAGGGCGGCGAGGGCGGGGAGGAAGAGGACGAGGAGGGTGCCGGTGACGATGATCTCATGGAGGTAGACGCGGACGGCGTGAGGACGAAGAAGAAAATGAAGAAGAAGGCGTCGGGCACACGAGGCCCCAAGTGGACGGTTTTGGAGGATCTTTGTCTGTGCGAGTCGTGGGCGACGGTGAGCCATGACTCCATCATCGGCGCCAACCAAAAATACGGGAAGTATTGGGCGAGGATCAAGGCCGAGTTCGATGAGCGCAAGCTCATCAAGAGCGACTACAACAAAGTGACAATGAAGAGGAGCCAAAAGGCAATATCGACGCGATGGGCCATCATCCAGGTGTCGGTGAACTCCTTCCATGGATACCATCACGACCTAGTGATCAGAGCCGACAGCGGCGCCGACGTCTCCCAAATGGTACGACTCTTTCTTCCATAATCTGTAGCGCCTACATTGTGTTCGATGAAATGATTCTGCTTCCTTTGGCTAGTTTGATAGGGCCATGAAGGTTTACCGGAGGAACTCGGATGGGCATACGTCATTCTCGCTGATGCATTGCTATACCAAGCTCAAAGGGAACGAGAAATGGCGGTTGACGCGCGTGTCGCTGTCCAAGGGGAAGGACGCCATTGATCTGGACGCGCCGCTGGCAACGTCGGCAGGGCGTCCTACTGGCAACAAGGCTGCCAAGGCCGCCTTGGCCGACGCCGCGTCGTGTGAGAAGACGCATGCGTCGATCACGAAATGCCTCGCCGACGTCTCCTCGACCTTTCTCTCCCGCGACAAAAAGGCCGACGAAAGGTGGGCGGAGCTGCTCAAGAGGCAAGAGGAGAAGTTGGAGCTCAAGAAACGCAGGGACGACATGTCCCTGCTGAGAGCGTCGACAGAGGGAATGTCTCCCCGGACGCGGGCGGCGCACAACTTTTTCAAAGGCCAGATCCTCGACGACATCGAAGCCAAAATGGCGGCGGCCGACGCGGCGGCCCAGGAAGCGGCAGCAACCGCGGAGTAAGATCCGGCTGACGCGTCTTCGACTGCTACACCTACGTCGGCCTATGCGACGGTGGCGGAGCAGACGTAGCATGCACAGCACTAGGTAGATCGCGACGAGGTCATCGTGATCGACGGGCCTACGTTGCCGTCGGCCAACCCCTTCTTCTAATTTAGCATGCACTATAGTCTGTAATATGATCGCGCGTCCAGTACTTTGATCGACGCTACTCTGATCGCGACGATTCGGCGGAAACGATCTCTTTTGAATGCAACAATTTGAATTTCTGAGATTGGGGATGACGTTTGGGGGATGTGGCTGGGGAGCGACGTCCCCCAAATACGGCACGAACAAAACACATCCCCAAACACTCAATCTGGTGTTCTTTGGGGACCCCTCACACGGATATACTACGTATTCATCTAGACTAAATATGGAAAAGCATGTACACGTTCCATTCATAACTGCCATAAAAGTCCGTGTGATTGCTATGGGTTGATTTTAAGATTTAACAACTTCGTGTCGTATTATCCATGACATCCTTATCTTCCACAGCCACTGTCGATAGGCGGTATATTGATATTTCTTAAGTAAGTAAGTATACGCTACTACAAATTGGTTCGTATTAATGAATAAATATTATTTAGGCAAAAATAATTTTTTATAGGGTATGAGATTATCTTTGATGGGTAGCTTGTTTTTTTATTGGATTGTGTCATCTCAAGAGAGTTTTTTTTTTTTTTGCAATTCTCTTCCCACCATCAAGAAACTGTGGTTTTCATCCACATGGGGTGGCATAACTAACAGCGAAATTCTTTGGCGACACAGCGATATCGAGGGACTTCTAATCGGTGCGCTAGCACTAGGTTGGCAAAAAATCGCCAACAATAATTGCGCCGAAGAGAATACATAGGTAGGTTTTTTCTCGCTCGGCACATGGTAATCCGCCAAGCTAACGCTCGCACGGCAGATAGCCGTTAAGGCCTCGTCCATTTATAGGCCGGCACAACCTAGGTGCCGTGGCAGTTATGTGTGATGGGCACAAACAAACTTCCTAAAATGGTACACCTTATTGGAAATATAAATAATTTTTCGTATAAACTAACCCAAAAAATAGTAGATAAAACATGGCTAAAATTAAAGAAAACAAACTAGGCATGCCATCTAACAAAGAGTATGAGAAAGCAAATTCTAAACAAGATACTGGGACTAGAAAAGGCATCATGATCTCAACTAGGAGAATGAGAAGAACATACGGGACAACGGAAGAAGACCCGCTCACGTTGCCGGTGTTGTCGCCCATGTCATCGTACAAGCTACTAATGTTCAGGAAAAAGTCATCGTCAGGGAAGAACTTGTCCGACTCCGTGATGAAGATGAAGCCAGTAGTTGCGCGGAGCGCTCACCAAAAACCTTATGGTCGTTCTCCCTTATAGGATCACAAGAGGCGGGGTTTCGGAGGCCTACTGTTCCAATTCGCAGTGCATGCTGCGCCGCAAGAGGGGATGGGAAAGATCTAGATCAACTCAAAGCTTTGGAACCAGGAGGCTATGGCGCATGCATTTTCGTGTGTTTTTCTAGAGAGGAGTGACCTATATTTTATAGGCACACAGGAGGAGGAAAACATGTTGCGCTGAAAGTGGAAACGAAGGGACAGAAGACGAGATGAACATGCAGCAGTATCCATTGTCCACTATAGCAAAAATATTTCATCTTCTACAACCATTCAAATTCCATTCATGAGTGGCAAAAAGGAGAGAAGTCTCGGCTCGAGCCATTCCCGCAAACCGCAGAGCGCGCACATCGTGACGAGGTGAGGCGGGTGGCGGAGGAGGAGGAGCACGCATGTAGGAGCTCTCTTCTCATTCTCATACCATAAGTGAACCAACCCCCTTACAAGGTGGGATTAAACTTTTATCTCACTTATTGCTTTGCATGAATGCGCCATTGGGCCTATGGGGTTTCAGGAATCATGGAATAGATTAAATGATCAGTGCCAAATATTAAGCATAGTTGCAACAATCCCCCACCAGATCCTAGAGGCACATGAAATTTGCTTTTGGTTCCAAAACATTGTTTTACATACCGGTACTTTCACCTAGAACTCTATGCTATACTGGATTGCTACTTGAACAGTGGACTAAGCCTTGAACTGCAAGTTTTCTGCGAATCTAACTTCACGTAAAGTCTTAACCGATATTGGGTCATTGTAGGGCTTCCCCACGGGTGGAGTTTATGCGTCATACTCTATGATCTTTTCTGAGTTTATTAGAGAGCACCTAACTCTCATAGACCATGACGTTTAACAGCCGGACTCATGTAAGTGTGTTCTTCAATATATGTTCTACAAAATAACAACTATGTTTAAATAAGTCACTTAGAACACATTAATATAAAAGCTACCCTGCATATTAGGAAAGTGTTGCATCTTCATGGAGTGGTATCATACAAAAAGTAAGGATAATTTCCTCTCAATTGACATACAACTTGTCTTCCAATTTTAATTCACGGCATCTCCGATCACATAGAGGTTACCAATTTGGATAACTTTATACAATGGGTCTCACACTCATCTCCTTCGATGCATTATCTATCTCATTACGTGATATACCCTTTGTGAAGGGGTCTGCCAAGTTTCTAGACGTATGGATATAACTCAACGCAATAACCCTAGAGTTTCTCATTTTCATAACAGATGTTAACCTCCTCTTCACGTGTCTTGATGACTTCTTATTGTCCTTAGAATTGTTTACCTTGATGGCCACAGTTTGATTATCATATTTCATTGGAATAGCGTGTATTGGTTTCTGAATTGAATTGCAGGTAAGTTGGAAGCCACTCCACTCAAACAGTGAATGTGTCTATTTCTGCGAGTTTTGCTTTCATTGTTGATCTTGTCAAGATGGTCCGCTTGTAATACTTCCAAGAAGAAGCACCACCACCTAGAATAAGTACATATCCACTAGTGGCCTTAATCTCATCAGCATCAGATATCCAGTTTCAGTCACTATAACCCTCCAGTTGAAGGAGATATGCCCAAGAGGCAATAATAAAAGTGGTTATTATATATCTTTATGTTTATGATAAATGTTTATATACCATGCTATAATTGTATTAACCGAAACATTGATACATGTGTGATATGTAAACAACAAAGAGTCCCTAGTATGCCTCTTAACTAGCTTGTTGATTAATGGATGATTAGTTTCATAATCATGAACATTGGATGTTATTAATAATAAGGTTATATCATTGTATGAATGATGTAATGGACACACCCAATTAAGCGTAGCATAAGATCACGACATTAAGTTATTTGCTATAAGCTTTCAATACATAGTTACCTAGTCCTTATGACCATGAGATCATGTAAATCACTTATACCGGAAAGGTACTTTGATTACATCAAACGCCACTGCGTAAATGGGTGGTTATAAAGGTGGGATTAAGTATCCGGAAAGTATGAGTTGAGGCATATGGATCAACGGTGGGATTTGTCCATCCCGATGACGGATAGATATACTCTGGGCCCTCTCGGTGGAATGTCGTCTAATGTCTTGCAAGCATATGAATAAGTTCATAAGAGACCACATACCACGGTACGAGTAAAGAGTACTTGTCGGAGACGAGGTTGAACAAGGTATAGAGTGATACCGATGATCAAACCTCGGACAAGTAAAATATCGCGTGACAAAGGGAATTGGTATCGTATGTGAATGGTTCATTCGATCACTAAAGTCATCGTTAAATATGTGGTAGCCATTATGGATCTCCAGATCCCGCTATTGGTTATTGGTCGGAGAGAGTACTCAACCATGTCCGCATAGTTCACGAACCGTAGGGTGACACACTTAAGGTTTGATGTTGAAATGGTAGAACTTGAATATGGAATGAAGTTCGAAGATTTGTTCGGAGTCCCAGATGAGATCCCGGACATCACGAGGAGTTCCGGAATGGTCCGGAGAATAAGATTCATATATAGGAAGTCATTTTATAAGATTTAAAATGATCCGGAAGGTTCTACGGAAGGTTCTAGAAAAGTCCGGAAGAAATCACTAAGGAAGGCGGAGTCCCGGAGGGACTCCACCTCCCATGGCCGGCCAACCCTAGGAGGGGGGAGTCCACCTTGGGCTCCACCAAGGTGGCCGGCCACCCCCTCCCAAGGAAGGTGGGAATCCCACCTCTAGTGGGAGTCCTAGCTTGGGTAGGTTTCATGTGATATGGAAGGTTTATTTTGGGGTCTTATTCGAAGACTTGTAGACCAACTCTTGGGTGTTCCACCTATATAATGAGGGCCAAGGGGAGGGGGCCGGCCACCCCAAGACCACAAGGTGGCCGCACCCCTAGTGGCCGGCGCCCCCCTCTCCCAAACCCTAGCGGTCCTCTCTCCTCCACCACTTCCCGCACGCTTAGCGAAGCTCCGCCGGGTTTCTCCACCACCACCGCCACCACGCCATCGTGCTGCCGGATTCAAGAGGAGCTACTACTTCCGCTGCCCGCTGGAACGGTGGACGTCGACTTCATCAACACCGAACGTGTGACCGAGTACGGAGGTGCTGCCCGTTCGTGGCGCCGATCAAGATCTTCTACGCGCTTTGCAAGCGGCAAGTGAACGTCTACCGCAGCAACAAGAGCCTCATCTTGTAGGCTTTGGAATTCTTCAAGGGTGAGTCTCGATCATCCCCTCGTTGCTACCGTCTTCTAGATTGCATCTTGGCTTGGATTGCGTGTTCGCGGTAGGAAAATTTTTGTTTTCTATGCAACGTATCCCTACAGTGGTATCAGAGCCGTGTCTATGCATAGATGGTTGCACGAGTAGAACACAATGGTTTTGTGGGCGTTGATGCTCTTGTTGTCTTTAGTTTGAGTACTTTGCATCTTTGTGGCATAGTGGGATGAAGCGGCTCGGACTAACTTTACATGACCGCGTTCATGAGACTTGTTCCTCGTTCGACATGCAACTTGTATTGCATAAGAGGCTTTGCGGGTGTCTGTCTCTCCTACTATAGTGAAGATTCAATTTACTCTTCTATTGACAACATTAGTATCACCGTTGTGGTTCATGTTCGTAGGTAGATTAGATCTCTCTCGAAAACCCTAAACCACGTAAAATATGCAAACCAAATTAGAGACGTCTAACTTGTTTTTGCAGGGTTTGGTGATGTGATATGGCCATAATGTGATGATGAATATGTATGAGATGATCATTATTGTATTGTGGCCGGCAGGAGCCTTATGGTTGTCTTTAAATTTCATGTTGAGTAGTATTTCAAAGTAGTTGTAATAGTTGCTACATGGAGGACAATCATGAAGACGGCGCCATTGACCTTGACGCTACGCCGACGATGATGGAGATCATGCCCGAAGATGATGGAGATCATGTCCGTGCTTTGGAGATGAAGATCAAAGGAGCAAAGACAAAAGTGCCATATCATATCACATATGAACTGCATGTGATGTTAATCCTTTTATGCATCTTATTTTGCTTAGATCGCGACGGTAGCATTATAAGATGATCCCTCACTAAAATCTCAAGATAATAAAGTGTTCATCCTTAGTAGCACCGTTGTCAAGACTTGTCGTTTTGAAGCATCTCGTGATGATCGGGTGTGATAGAATCAACAAGTGCATACAACGGGTGCAAGACAGTTTTGCACATGCGGATACTAAGGTGGCCTTGACGAGCCTAGCATGTACAGACATGGTCTCGGAACACGTGATACCGAAAGGTAGAGCATGAATCATATGGTTGATATGATGAACACTTTGAGTGTTCGCCATTGAAATTACACCTTGTCTCGTGATGATCGGACTTAGGTGTGGTGGATTTGGTTCGTGTGATCACTAAGACAATGCGGGGGATATTGTTTTGAGTGGGAGTTCACCTAGATTTTTAATTATGTTGAATTAAAATTTGAACTTAATTTGTCATAAACTTAGTCTAAACTTTTGCAAATATATGTTGTAGAGATGTCGTCCCCAATCAATTTTAACCAGTTCCTAGAGAAAGAAAAGCTTAAGAGCAACGGTAGCAACTTCACCGACTGGTTCCGTCATGTGAGGATCTTCCTCTGGCGGAAATCTGCAATTTGTGCTTGATGCACCGCTAGGTGACCCTCCTGCAGAAACTGAAACCGATGAAGTAAAGAATGTTTACACGACTCGGAAAACTCGGTACTCTCAAGTTCAGTGTGCCCTCCTGTGCAGTCTGGAAGCCGATCTTCAAAAACTTTTTGAGCACCACGATCCTCATGAGTTGGTCAATGAGCTAAAAGCTATATTTGAAACTCATGCGGCCGTGGAATGCTATGAAGCATCGAAACACTTCTTCAGCTGTATGATGGAAGAAGGCAGCTCCGTTAGTGAGCACATGCTCGTTATGACCGGGCATGCGAAGAAACTCAGTGACTTGGGAATAGTGATTCCTAATAGACTGGGGATTAATCGTGTCCTTCAATCACTGCCACCAAGTTACAAGAACTTTGTGATGAACTACAATATGCAGAACATGAACAAAGAGTTACCTGAACTCTTTGGCATGCTAAAAGCTGCTGAGATTGAGATCAAGAAAGAGCACCAAGTGTTGATGGTCAACAAGACCACCAGTTTCAAGAAACATGGCAAGTCTAAGGGAAAATTCAAGAAGGGTGGCAAGAAAGCTGCCACGCCTCCTATGAAACCTAAGAACGGCCCTAAGCCGATGCTGAGTGCTATTACTGCAAGGAGAAGGGACACTGGAAGCGTAATTGCTCCAAGTATCTGGCTGATCTGAAGAGCGGCCTTGTCAAGAAGAAGAAAGAAGGTATATCTGATATACATGTTATAGATGTTTATCTCACTGGTTCTCGTTCTAGTACCTGGGTATTTGATACTGGTTCGGTTCCTCATATTTGTAACTCGAAACAGGAACTAAAGAATAAACGAAGACTACTGAAAGATGAAGTGACGATGCGCGTTGGAAACGGATCCAAAGTCGATGTGATCGCTGTCGGCACACTTCCTCTACATCTACCTTCGGGATTAGTTTTAAGCCTAAATAATTGTTATTTTGTACCCGCGTTGAGCATGAACATTATATCTGGATCTTGTTTAATGCAAGACGGTTATTCATTCAAGTCTGAGAATAATGGTTGTTCTATTTTTATGAATAATATCTTTTATGGTCGAGCACCTGAAAAGAATGGCTTATTTTTGTTAGATCTCGATAGTAGTGATACGCATATACATAACATTGATGCTAAGCGAATTAAATTGAATGATAATTCTACTTATATGTGGCACTGTCGTCTTGGTCATATTGGAGTGAAACGCATGAAGAAACTCCATACTGATGGATTACTTGAATCACTTGACTTTGAGTCACTTGATAGATGCGAAGCATGTCTAATGGGAAAAATGACTAAGACTCCATTTTCTGGTATGATGGAGCGAGCTACCGACTTATTGGAAATCATACATACCGATGTGTGCGGACCAATGAGTGTAGCATCACGCGGTGGTTATCGTTATGTTCTAACCTTCACGGATGATCTGAGTAGATATGGGTATATCTATTTCATGAAACATAAATCCGAAACTTTCGAGAAGTTTAAGGAATTCCAAAGTGAAGTAGAAAATCAACGTAACAAGAAGATTAAATTTCTACGATCTGATCGTGGAGGTGAATATCTGAGTTATGAGTTTGGCATGCATTTAAAGAAATGCGGAATACTTTCACAATTGACACCGCCGGGAACACCACAACGAAACGGTGTGTCCGAACGTCGTAATCGAACTCTCTTAGATATGGTTCATTCTATGATGTCTCTTACTGATTTGCCGTTATCATTTTGGAGTTATGCATTAGAGACAGCCGCATTCACTTTAAAAAGAGCACCATCAAAATCCGTAGAAACGACACCGTATGAATTATGATTTAACAAGAAACCTAAGCTGTCGTTCCTTAAAGTTTGGGGTTGCGAAGCCTATGTAAAGAAGTTACAACCGGACAAGCTAGAACCCAAAGTGGAGAAATGCGTCTTCATAGGATACCCTAAGGAAACTATAGGGTACACTTTCTATCACAGATCCGAAGGCAAAATTTTTGTTGCTAAGAACGGAACCTTTCTTGAGAAAGAATTTCTCACTAAAGAAGTGACTGGAAGAAAAGTAGAACTCGATGAGATTGATGAATCTATACTCGTTGATCAGAGTAGCGCAGACCGGAAGTTGTACTGTACCACCTACACCGGCAACAGA
Organism: Lolium multiflorum; assembly: GCA_030979885.1. Lineage (NCBI taxonomy): Eukaryota > Viridiplantae > Streptophyta > Magnoliopsida > Poales > Poaceae > Lolium > Lolium multiflorum. The sequence goes on along the minus strand of CM061750.1, from coordinate 354,688,634 downwards.
GGAAGCTAATGATCATGAAACTTCGAACGAGGAAACTACTGAACCTCGCAGATCGACAAGGGAACGTGCCACTCCTGATTGGTATGATCCTTGTCTAAATGTCATGATTGTGGATAACAATGATGAGGACCCTGCGACGTATGAAGAAGCGATGATGAGCCCAGATTCCAACAAATGGCAAGAAGCCATGAAATCCGAAATGGGATCCATGTATGATAACAAAGTATGGACTTTGGTAGACTTACCTGATAGCCGCAAGGCTGTCGAGAATAAATGGATCTTCAAGAGAAAAACAGATGCTGATGGTAATATTACTGTCTATAAAGCTCGACTTGTCGCAAAGGGTTTCCGACAAGTTCAAGGAGTTGACTACGATGAGACTTTCTCACCTGTAGCGAAGCTAAAATATGTGAGGATTTTGTTAGCAATAGCTGCATTTTTCGATTATGAGATTTGGCAGATGGATGTCAAAACGGCGTTCCTTAATGGAGACATTGAGGAAGAGTTGTATATGGTACAACCCAAAGGTTTTGTCGATCCTAAAAATGCTGACAAAGTATGCAAACTTCAGCGTTCAATCTATGGACTGAAGCAAGCATCAAGAAGTTGGAACCGACGCTTTGATAAGGTGATCAAAGACTTCGGGTTTATACAGTGTCATGGAGAGGCCTGTATTTACAAGAAAGTGAGTGGGAGCTCTGTAGCGTTCCTAATATTATTTGTAGATGACATATTATTGATTGGGAATGATATAGAACTATTAAGCAGTGTAAAAGGTTATTTGAATAATAGTTTTTCAATGAAAGACCTTGGTGAAGCATCGTATATATTAGGCATCAAGATTTATAGAGATAGATCAAGACGCCTAATAGGGCTATCACAGAGTACATACCTGGACAAGATTCTAAAGAAGTTTAGAATGGACGAAAGTAAGAAAGGGTTCTTACCTATGTTACCAGGCAAGGTCTTGAGTAAGACTCAAGGACCGGCTACGGCAGAAGAAAGAGAAAGGATGAGTAATAATATGCCCGGCAGTAGGATCTATCATGTATGCCATGCTATATACTAGACCGGATATAGCACATGCGTTAGTTTGACTAGCAGATATCAAAGTGATCCAGGAATGGAACACTGGACAGCGGTCAAGAATATCCTGAAGTACTTGAAAAGAACTAAGGATATGTTTCTTTGTTATGGAGGTGACCAAGAGCTCGTTGTAACGGTTACACCGATGCAAGTTGGAACACTGATCCTGATGACTCTAAGTCACAGTATGGGTACGTGTTTATATTGAATGGTGCTGCAGTAAGCTGGGCAAGCTCGAAGTAGTGCACGGTGGCGAAGTCTTCAACAGAATCAGAGTACATAGCTTCAGAGGCTTCATCGGAAGCGGTATGGATGAAGAGGTTCATTGTAGAGCTCGGTGTGGTTCCTAGTGCATTGGACCCACTAGTCATCTACTGTGACAACATGGGTGCCATCGCCAATGCACAAGAACCAAGGTCACACAAGAGGCTGAAGCATATCAAGCTGCGTTACCACTCGATTCGCGAGTACATCGAAGATGGAGAAGTAAAGATTTGCAAAGTACACACTGATCTGAATGTAGCAGATCCGTTGACTAAAGCTCTCCCTAGAGCAAAGCATGACCAACACCAGAATGCCATGGGTGTTAGGTACCTTACAATGTAATCTAAATTATTGACTCTAGTGCAAGTGCGATACTGAAGGAGATATGCCCAAGAGGCAATAATAAAAGTGGTTATTATATATCTTTATGTTTATGATAAATGTTTATATACCATGCTATAATTGTATTAACCGAAACATTGATACATGTGTGATATGTAAACAACAAAGAGTCCCTAGTATGCCTCTTAACTAGCTTGTTGATTAATGGATGATTAGTTTCATAATCACGAACATTGGATGTTATTAATAACAAGGTTATATCATTGTATGAATGATGTAATGGACACACCCAATTAAGCGTAGCATAAGATCACGTCATTAAGTTATTTGCTATAAGCTTTCAATACATAGTTACCTAGTCCTCATGACCATGAGATCATGTAAATCACTTATACCGGAAAGGTACTTTGATTACATCAAACGCCACTGTGTAAATGGGTGGTTATAAAGGTGGGATTAAGTATCCGGAAAGTATGAGTTGAGGCATATGGATCAACAGTGGGATTTTTCCATCCCGATGACGGATAGATATACTCTGGGCCCTCTCGGTGGAATGTCGTCTAATGTCTTGCAAGCATATGAATAAGTTCATAAGAGACCACATATCACGGTACGAGTAAAGAGTACTTGTCAGGAGACGAGGTTGAACAAGGTATAGAGTGATACCGATGATCAAACCTCGGACAAGTAAAATATCGCGTGACAAAGGGAATTGGTATCGTATGTGAATGGTTCATTCGATCACTAAAGTCATCGTTGAATATGTGGGAGCCATTATGGATCTCCAGATCCCGCTATTGGTTATTGGTCGGAGAGAGTACTCAACCATGTCCGCATAGTTCACGAACCGTAGGGTGACACACTTAAGGTTTGATGTTGAAATGGTAGAACTTGAATATGGAATGGAGTTCGAAGATTTGTTCGGAGTCCCGGATGAGATCCCGGACATCACGAGGAGTTCCGGAATGGTCGGAGAATAAGATTCATATATATGAAGTCATTTTATAAGATTTAAAATGATCCGGAAGGTTCTACGGAAGGTTCTAGAAGGTTCTAGAAAAGTCCGGAAGAAATCACTAAGGAAGGCGGAGTCCCGGAGGGACTCCACCTCCCATGGCCGGCCAACCCTAGGAGGGAGGAGTCCACCTTGGGCTCCACCAAGGTGGCTGGCCACCCCCTCCCAAGGGAAGGTGGGAATCCCACCTCTAGTGGGAGTCCTAGCTTGGGTAGGTTTCATGTGATATGGAAGGTTTTGGTTTGGGGTCTTATTGGAAGACTTGTAGACCAACTCTTGGGTGTTCCACCTATATAATGAGGGCCAAGGGGAGGGGGCCAGCCACCCCAAGACCACAAGGTGGCCGCACCCCCTAGTGGCCGGCGCCCCCCTCTCCCAAACCCTAGCGGTCTCTCTCCTCCACCACTTCCCGCACGCTTAGCGAAGCTCCGCCGGGTTTCTCCACCACCACCGCCACCACGCCGTCGTGCTGCCGGATTCAAGAGGAGCTACTACTTCCGCTGCCCGCTGGAACGGGGAGGTGGACGTCGACTTCATCAACACCGAACGTGTGACCGAGTACGGAGGTGCTGCCCGTTCGTGGCGCCGTGATCAAGATCTTCTACGCGCTTTTGCAAGCGGCAAGTGAACGTCTACCGCAGCAACAAGAGCCTCATCTTGTAGGCTTTGGAATTCTTCAAGGGTGAGTCTCGATCATCCCCTCGTTGCTACCGTCTTCTAGATTGCATCTTGCCTTGGATTGCGTGTTCGCGGTAGAAAATTTTTTGTTTTCTATGCAACGTATCCCTACAGTACCCTCACATACTCGGTATAGTGAATGTCATAGCTCAGGGTGTCTTTTAGATAGTGTGTAACTCTTTCAAGAGCATGTCAATGATCATTTCTAGTATTTGAAATAAATCGGCCAAGTTTTCTTACAGCAAAGGCGATGTCAAGCCTTGCAGCGCTAGCCAAATTCATAAAAGACCCTAGCAGCCATTTTATTCTTTTGAAGCATCACACTAGAATCATAAGGTGTTGGAGAAGAATTGCAGTCGCTATACCTAAACGACTCAAGATCTTTTCAACATAGTAAGATTGAAGCACAGTAATCCCACCATTGTCATCTCTTAGCAGCTTGATGTTCAAAATTACATCAGCCACTCGAAGATCCTTCATCTCAAAACAACGAGATAAGAAATCATTGGTCTTCTTAATCACATCTAGGTTGGTTCCAAAAATCAATATGTCATCAACGTATAAGCAAAGAATGACTCCATCGCCCCACTATGACGATAGTACACATACTTGTCAGCTTCGTTTGTGACAAAGCCTTCAGTAGTCAAATTTCTTTTGAACTTCTCGTGCAACTGCTTAGGAGCTTGCTTAAGACCATATAAAGACTTCAATAACCTGCAAATATTTCATTCTTGACAATTTAATACAAAATCATCTGCCTGCTCCATTTAAATTTCCTCGTCCAACTTTCCATTTAGAAGTCGTGTTAACGTTTAAATTTTGAAGAACAAATTTATTGGACTCAAAGACAATTTTGTAGCCATCTCAACATAGGAGGGATCCCTAACAAGATTTTTATTGATAGAAGGGACATGATGCACGCTATTCAGGCGCACAATCTTTCGCGGACTGAACTTTAGATCGACCGTACCAACACCATGAACAATGTCATGTAAGCCGTTTCCCATCAGGACGGAGGAAGTCCCTGCGAGCTGATAAGACGAAAACATCAGGCCCGGTCTCATGGGAGTGCAGGCCGTGTAGCCACACGGGGACCCAAATTTTTTGGGCCCAAAATTTCTAAGTTTACATTTTATATTCCGTAATTTTTAGATTTTTAACACATATTAATCTCAGCTCAATTGGTGTTATGGTTAAATTGTCCTAGATGTATAAGTTGGAGGTTGCAAGATCAAATCCCACAGGCAGTAGCACGTTTTTCCTTTTTTCTGTCACTTTTTCTATTCTGATTGATGGAAAGATTTGATTGTTTTTTTAGTAGCATTGAATAAAACTCAGACAAACTTTATGTGTACATCACTTTCTTTTGTCACTTTTTCTTTTCCGATTGATGCAAAAAAAAACTTGATTATTTATTTTGTTAGTAATTTAGTACTGAATATAACTTAGATAAGTTTCATGTTAAACCACACTATACCTGTTTTTGAAAGAAATTTACATTTCAAGTCTTAAACATGTAGAAAAATTGTTGTGCGATATCTGACTTCTCATATTTAAATCAAATAATTAATCACATCAATTTTAATATATAGAGATGGAGGTAAATTTGATATATTCGTATTGTATTCCTTTCATGGAGATACTTCTTATAATCGGATTTATCTATGTATGTGTACTTATAGAGATAGCTTTGAATATTATAAGCTTTAAGATTCTGAAAGTATTTTCCTACTTTTTAAAATCCAAATTTTTTTAACCGTATCAAAACCATTAGGTGTATTTTTTTTTTGGTTGGACCGTCGGGTCCAGCCAGGTTTTAAATCTTTATGTTTTCTCTTAAAAAAATTAAGATCATCTTACCTCGAGTTCAGAATCTACTGTTTCGAGAGTATTTATTTAGTTTGAGTGTTCATCTAAGATATATATACATTACAATTGTTGATTAGTTATATTTTTTATGGTGAGGTAGGGGCCATTCTAGAGTTTCACATAGGGTCCTGGATTTTGCCGTCCTGGCGCTGGAAAACATAGACATATCAGTGCAAACGTGTACATTGGCACATATATCAATCCACCATTCATGAGAATAACATACTGAAAGAGCAATAGGAAATGTACTGTACGTAGCATCCTTCATCTCAATATATCCAAAGATAATATAGACGGTCTTGCCTTCCTTTCCTTGTTGACGCTTATCAAAGCAGGTTGGGCAATTGGAACCCAATGATTCCTTTGTAATAAATTTCCGATTGTAGAGTCAAAATGAAAAGAAAAGTCCGGTCATTTATTTATGGTGTTGTTGTTGTTGGGTCAAATTATCAACAACGAGTGTCAACGCTTGAATATTGCGCTGAATATCCGTCATTTGATCTTGCATAGCATTGACGGTCTCATTAGTAGTATCCAGCTTTTTAGAAACCTCATCAATGGTCTCCTTTAGTTCTTCGTCCTGGACACGGAATTCACGTCATCTCATTACGAAGAGCTTCATACTCCCTCCATGTCATCACATCAGCGGCATCCTTGTTTTTCTGGTTAACAATTTTCTCATCACTAGAAGACATGGTTAGTAGATTAGTGCACTAAAACAAATATATATGGTGGTACTCTCACAACTCACTCAAAACTGATAAGAAAAGAAAATCTTACCGCTCCAAAGTGAATTAGTATTGCTTACTGATACGTCTCCAATGTATCTATAATTTCTGATGTTCCATGCTTGTTTTATGACAATACCTACGTGTTTTGTTCGCACTTTATAATGTTTTTATGCGTTTTCCGGAACTAACCTATTAACGAGATGCCGAAGAGCCAGTTGCTTTTTTTGGTTTCAGAAATCCTACAAAGGAAATATTCTCGGAATTGGACGAAATCAACGCCCAGGGTCCTATTTTCCACGGAAGGTTCCAGAGAAGAGGGACCAGAGGGGAGCCAAGGGGGCCCCACCCCACATGGCAGCGCGGCCAAGGGGGGTGCGCCCCCCTAGTGTGTAGGTCCCCCAGGACCCCTCCGAGGCTGCCCTTCCGCCTACTTAATGCCTCCGTCGCGAAAACCCTAAAAGGTAAGCCACGATACGGAAAACCTTCCAGAGCCGCCACCATCGCGAAGTCAAGTTCGGGGGACAGAAGTCTTTATTCCTGCACGCCGTCGGGACGGGGAAGTGCCCCCGGAAGCCATCTCCACCGCCATCTTCATCGTCGTTGCTGTCTCCCATGATGAGGAGGGAGTAGTTCTCCCCCGAGGCTGAGGGCTCTACCGGTAGCTATGTGGTTCATCTCTCTCTCCCATGGTGTGATCTTTATGTGATCATGAGCTTTGTATCACTATTAATCTATGTGATACTCTAGTGATGTTATTAAAGTAGTCTATTCCTCCTCCATGATGTAATGTTGACAGTGTGTGCATCATGTAGTACTTGGCGTAGGTTATGATTGTAATCTCTTCTAGATTATGAAGTTAACTATTACTATGATAGTATTGATGCGATCTATTCCCCTTTCATAGCTATTGTTGGCAGTGTGTATGCTATGTTAGTACTCGGTCTAAATTGCAACGGTCTATTATGCACTCTAGAGGTTACTTTAATATGAACTCCGGATGTTGTGGAGCTTGTTTACTCCGGCTTGAGGTGTGCTTTTGTAGCCCTACACAATGAATGGTGTTTGTTATCCAACAAGAGAGTGTAGAAAGTAGCATTTATTTATTCAGTTATGTGATCAATGTTGAGAGTGTCCACTAGTGAAAGTATGATCCCTAGGCCTTGTTTCTAAGCATTGAAACACCGTTTCCAACAAGTTCTATTACATGTTTGCTTGCTGCCATCTTTATTTCAGATTGCAATTACTACTTACAATCATCCATATTACTTGTATTTCACTATCTCTTCGCCGAACTAGTGCACCTATACATCGACAAGTGTATTAGGTGTGTTGGGGACACAAGAGACTTCTTGTATCGTAATTGCAGGGTTGCTTGAGAGGGATATCTTTGACCTCTACCTCCTGAGTTCGATAAACCTTGGGTGATTCACTTAAGGGAAACTTGTTGCTGTTCTACAAACCTCTGCTCTTGGAGGCCCAACACTGTCTACAGGAATAGAAGCGTGCGTAGATATCAAGCTATTTTCTGGCGCCGTTGCCGGGGAGGTAAGGTAAAAGGTATTCACATCCTCGACTACTAAGCTATTTCCTAGCACTGTTGCCGGTGTGTGAGTGCTCGAAGCTATTTCCTTTAGATCCTGCAATTGCATCTTTTTGTTTCTTGTTTTTATTTCACTAGTTAGGCTTAATGGAAAACAACAAAAATATTAGAGATCTTTATAGTATTTATCTTGAGTTAGGACATGAGGTGTTTGAAGAGAAAATTAAAAAACCTATGGAACTTTATATGCATGCTAATGGCAATGTTATTAGTATGAATGCTTTGAACACCATTGTTGCTAATGCTATGGAAAATTCTAAGCTTGGGGAAGCTGGTTTTGATGAGCATGATATTTTTAGTTCCCCAAGCATGGAGGAGAAAATTTACTTTGATGATACTTTACCTCCTATATATGATGATTACAATGATGACTATCATATTTTCAGTCCACCTACTATTGAGGAGAAAATTAATTATGATTACAATATGCCTCCTATATTTGATGATTATGGTGATGAGAATAATAATGATAGCTACTTTGTTGAATTTGCTCCCACTACAATTAATAAGAATGACTATGCTTATGTTGGGAGTAGTAATTATTTTATGCATGAGACTCATGATAAGAATGCTTTGTGTGATAGTTATATTGTTGAGTTTGTTCATGATGCTACTGAAAGTTATTATGAGAGAGGGAAACATGGTTATATGCATCTTAATAATATTAAGTTTCCCCTCTTTATGTTGAGAATCTTGAAGTTGCGCTTGTGTTGCCTTTCTATGCTTGTTGCATTAAGCTTACATGACTTGTTTATTTAAAAGATTCCTTTTCATAGGAAGTGGGTTAGACTTAAATTTGTTTTGAATTTGCTTTTTGATGCTCTCTTTTGCTTCAACTCTTATTTCTTGGGAGTGCATCATTAAAATCACTGAGCCCATCTTAATGACTATAAAGAAAGCACTTCTTGGGAGATAAGCCATGTTTTTATTTTGCTACTGTTCTGTTGTGTCTTGGAAGTTGTTACTACTGTAGCAACCTCTCCTTATCTTTATTTTATTTCATTGTTGTGTCAAGTAAAGTCTTTGATAGTAAAGATGATACTAGATTTGGATTACTGCGCAAAAACAGATTTCTCACTGTCACAAAATTGAGCAGCCCCCTCTGTAGGTAACTCAGAAAAATCTGCCAATTTACGTGCGTGATCCTCAGATATGTACACAACTTTCATTCAATTTGAGCATTTTCATCTGAGCAAGTTAAGTGCCCCAGAAAAATACGTCTTTATGGAATGTTCTGTTTTGACAGATTCTGCCTTTTATTTCGCATTGCCTGTTTTGCTATGTTTGATGGATTTTTTTGTTCCATTAACTTCCAGTAGCTTTGTGCAATGTCCAGAAGTGTTAAGAATGATTGTGTCACCTCTGAACATGTGAATTTTTGATTATGCACTAACCCTCTAATGAGTTTGTTTTGAGTTTGGTGTGGAGGAAGTTTTCAAGGATCAAGAGAGGAGGATGATACAATATGATCAAGAAGAGTGAAAAGTCTAAGCTTGGGGATGCCCTCGTGGTTCATCCCTGCATATTTCAAGAAGACTCAAGCGTCTAAGCTTGGGGATGCCCAAGGCATCCCCTTCTTCATCAACAACTTATCAGGTCACCTCTAGTGAAACTATATTTTTATTCCATCACATCTTATGTGCTTTACTTGGAGCGTCCGTGTGCTTTTATTTTCGTTTTGTTATTTTCATTCTCTGAATAAATTCATGCTTGTGTGGAAGAGAGTGATACGTCTCCGACGTATCGATAATTTCTTATGTTCCATGCCACATTATCGATGATATCTACATGTTTTATGCACACTTTATGTCATATTCGTGCATTTTCTGGAACTAACCTATTAACAAGATGCCGAAGTGCCAGTTGCTGTTTTCTGCTGTTTTTGGTTTCAGAAATCCTAGTAAAGAAATATTCTCGGAATTGGAGGAAATCAACGCCCAGGTTCCTATTTTGCCGGAAGCATCGAACACACGAGCCGCCAGAGAGGGGGCACAGGCCCACCAAACCCTAGGCCGGCGCGGCCAGGGGGGGCCGCGCCCCCCTATATTGTCGTCGCCCTGTTGACCTTCTGACGCCGCCTCTTCGCCTATAAGAAGCCCCTCGACCTAAAACCTCGAGACGGAAAAAACCACGGTACGAGAAACCTTCCAGAGCCGCCGCCATCGCGAAGCCAAGATCGGGGACAGGAGTCTCTGTTCGGCACGCCGACGGGGAAGTGCCCCGGAAGGCTCCTCCATCGACACCACCGCCATCTCCATCAACGCTGCTGTCTCCCATGAGGAGGAGTAGTTCTCCATCGAGGCTCGGGGATGTACCGGTAGCTATGTGGTTCATCTCTCTCCTATGTACTTCAATACAATAATCTCATGAGCTGCCTTACATGATTGAGATTCATATGATGATGCTTGTAATCTAGATGTCGTTATGCTAGTCAAGTGAATTTTACTTATGTGATCTCCGGAGACTCCTTGTCCCACGTGTGTAAAGGTGACAGTGTGTGCACCGTGTGGGTCTCTTAGGCTATATTTCACAGAATACTTATTCACTGTTATGGATGGCATAGTGAAGTGCTTATTTATATCTCTTTATGATTGCAATATGTTTTGTATCACAATTTATCTGTGTGCTACTCTAGTGATGTTATTAAAGTAGTTTTATTCCTCCTGCACGGTGTAATGGTGACAGTGTGTGCATCCGTGTTAGTACTTGGCGTAGGCTATGATTATGATCTCTTGTAGATTATGAAGTTAACTATTGCTATGATAGTATTGATGTGATCTATGCCTCCTTTCTTAGCATGAAGGTGATAGTGTGCATGCTACGTTAGTACTTGGTTTAGTTGTGTTGATCTATCTTACACTCTAAGGTTATTTAAATATGAACATTGAATTGTGGAGCTTGTTAACTCCGGCATTGAGGGTTCGTGTAATCCTACGCAATGTGTTCATCATCCAACAAGAGAGTGTAGAGTATGCATTTATCTATTCTGTTATGTGATCAAAGTTGAGAGTGTCCACGAAAGTCTAATCCCTAGGCCTTGTCCCTAAATACGCTATCGCTGCTTGTTTTGTTTTCTGCGTTACTACGCTGCGTTACTACGCTTGTTTCTTGTCCTGGGCAAAGCACTTTTCTGGTGCCGTTGCTACTGCTCATACTAATAATACCACCGTATTTCACTATCTCTTCGCCGAACTAGTGCACCTATTAGGTGTGTTGGGGACACAAGAGACTTCTTGCTTTGTGGTTGCAGGGTTGCATGAGAGGGATATCTTTGACCTCTTCCTCCCTGAGTTCGATAAACCTTGGGTGATCCACTTAAGGGAAAACTTGCTGCTGTTCTACAAACCTCTGCTCTTGGAGGCCCAACACTGTCTACAGGAAAAGGAGGGCGTAGACATCAAGCTATTTTGGCGCCGTTGCCGGGGAGGAAAGGTAAAAGGTACTCACACTCCGGATCTCGGCTACTAAGCTATTTTCCGGCGCCGTAAGTACTCAAAGCTATTTCCTTTAGATCCTGCAATTGCATCTTTTTGTTTCTTGTTTACACTAATTTGGCATAATGGACAACAATGAGCTTCTTATTCTATTTCCTGATTTAAGACATGGATGGTTTGATCCGAAAATTAAAAAACCCATGGAACATGTTAGCATGAATACTTTGAACACCATTGTTGCTAATGATATGGAAAATTCTAAGCTTGGGGAAGCTGGCTTTGATGAGCATGATCTTTTTAGTCCCCCAAGCATTGAGGAGAAAATTTACTTTGATGATACTTTGCCTCCTATTTATGATGATTATAATGATAGTAGTCTTTTGGTACCACCTGTTATGGAGGATAAATTTGATTATGATTACAATATGCCTCCTATATTTGATAGCTACTTTGTTGAATTTGCTCCCACTACAACTAATAAAATTGATTATGCTTATGTGGAGAGTAATAATTTTATGCATGAGACTCATGATAAGAATGCTTTATGTGATAGTTATATTGTTGAGTTTGCTCATGTTGCTACTGAAAGTTATTATGAGAGAGGAAAATATGGTTGTAGAAATTTTCATGTTACTAAAACACCTCTCTATGTGCTGAAATTTTTCAAGCTACACTTGTTTTATCTTTCTATGCTTGTTGCATTATGCTTCATGAATTTGTTTATTTACAAGATTCCTATGCATAGGAAGAATGTTAGATTAAATTTGTTTTGAACTTGCTTCTTGATGCTCTCTTTTGCTTCAACTACTATTTCTTGCGAGTGCATCATTAAAACTGCTGAGCCCATCTTAATGGCTATAAAGAAAGAACTTCTTGGGAGATAACCCATGTGTTATTTTGCTACAGTACTTTGTTTTATATTTGTGTCTTGGAAGTTGTTTACTACTGTAGCAACCTCTCCTTATCTTAGTTTTGTGTTTTGTTGTGCCAAGTGAAGCCTCTAATCGAAGGTTGATACTAGATTTGGATTTCTGCGCAGAAACAGATTTCTATCTGTCACGAATCTGGGCTGTTTTCTCTGTAGGTAACTCAGAAAAATATGCCAATTTACGTGCGTGTTCCTCAGATATGTACGCAACTTTCATTAGTTTTGAGTTTTCTGATCTGAGCAACGGAAGTATTTATTAAAAATTCGTCTTTACGGACTGTTCTGTTTTGACAGATTCTGCCTTTTATTTCGCATTGCTTCTTTCGCTGTGTTGGGTGGATTTCTTTGTTCCATTACCTTCCAGTAGCTTTGAGCAATGTCCAGAAGTGTTAAGAATGATTGTGTCACCTCTGAACATGTGAGTTTTTGATTATGTACTAACCCCTCTAATGAAGTTTATGAGAAGTTTGGTGTGGAGGAAGTTTTCAAGGATCAAGAGAGGAGGATGATACAATATGATCAAGAAGAGTGAAAGCTCTAAGCTTGGGGATGCCCCGGTGGTTCATCCCTGCATATTTCAAGAGGACTCAAGCATCTAAGCTTGGGGATGCCCAAGGCATCCCCTTCTTCATCGACAACATTATCAGGTTCCTCCCCTGAAACTATATTTTTATTCGGTCACATCTTATGTACTTTACTTGGAGCGTCTGTGTGCTTTTGTTTTTGTTTTTGTTTGAATAAATGCTTGTGTGGGAGAGAGACACGCTCCTCTGGTTCGTATGAACACATGTGTTCTTAGCTTTTAGTATTCATGGCGAAGTTTCTTCTTCGTTAAATTGTTATATGGTTGGAATTGGAAAATGATACATGTAGTAATTGCTATAATGTCTTGGGTAATGTGATACTTGGCAATTGTTGTGCTCTTGTTTAAGCTCTTGCATCATATACTTTGCACCTATTAGTGAAGAAATACATAGAGCTTGTTAAAATTTGGTTTGCATATTTGGTCTCTCTAAGGTCTAGATAATTTCTAGTAAGGTGTTTGAACAACAAGGAAGACAATGTATAGTCTTATAATGCTTTCAATATGTCTTTTATGTGAGTTTTGCTGCACCGCTTCATCCTTGTGTTTGTTTCAAATAGCCTTGCTAGCCTAAACCTTGTATCGAGAGGGAATACTTCTCATGCATCCAAATACTTGAGCCAACCACTATGCCATTTGTGTCCACCATACCTACCTACTACATGGTATTTCCCGCCATTCCAAAGTAAATTGCTTGAGTGCTACCTTTAAATTTCCATTCTTCTACCTTTACAATATATAGCTCATGGGACAAATAGCCTAAAAACTATTGTGGTATTGAATATGTACTTATGCACTTTATCTCTTATTAAGTTGCTCGTTGTGCGATAACCATGTTCCTGGGGACGCCATCAACTACCTTTTGTTGAATTTCATGTGAGTTGCTATGCATGTTCGTCTTGTCTGAAGTAAGAGCGATCTACCACCTTATGGTTAGAGCATGCATATTGTTAGAGAAGAACATTGGGCCGCTAACTAAAGCCATGATCCATGGTGGAAGTTTCAGTTTTGGACATATATCCTCAATCTCAAATGAGAAAAATTAATTGTTGTTACATGCTTATGCATAAAAGAGGAGTCCATTATCTGTTGTCTATGTTGTCCCGGTATGGATGTCTAAGTTGAGAATAATCAATAGCGAGAAATCCAATGCGAGCTTTCTCCTTAGACCTTTGTACAGGCGGCATAGAGGTACCCCATTGTGACACTTGGTTAAAACATGTGCATTGCGATGATCCGGTAGTCCAAGCTAATTAGGACAAGGTGCGGGCACTATTAGTATACTATGCATGAGGCTTGCAACTTATAAGATATAATTTACATGATACATATGCTTTATTACTACCGTTGACAAAATTGTTTCTTGTTTTCAAAATCAAAGCTCTAGCACAAATATAGCAATCGATGCTTTCCTCTTTGAAGGACCATTCTTTTACTTTTATGTTGAGTCAGTTCACCTATTTCTCTCCATCTCAAGAAGCAAACACTTGTGTGAACTGTGCATTGATTCCTACATATTTGCATATTGCATTTGTTATATTGCTTTGCATTGACAATTATCCATGAGATATACATGTTACAAGTTGAAAGCAACAGCTGAAACTTAATCTTCCATTGTGTTGCTTCAATGCCTTTACTTTGAATTATTGCTTTATGAGTTAACTTTTATGCAAGACTTATTGATGCTTGTCTCGAAGTACTATTCATGAAAAGTCTTTGCTTTATGATTCAGTTGTTTACTCATGTCATTACCATTGTCTTGGATTGCTGCATTCATTACATATGTTTACAATATGATCAAGTTTATGATGGCATGTCACTCCAGAAATTATCTTTGTTTATCGTTTACCTGCTCGGGACGAGCAGAACTAAGCTTGGGGATGCTGATACGTCTCCGACGTATCGATAATTTCTTATGTTCCATGCCACATTATTGATGATATCTACATGTTTTATGCACACTTTATGTCATATTCGTGCATTTTCTGGAACTAACCTATTAACAAGATGCCGAGTGCCGATTCATTTCTGCTGTTTTTGGTTTCAGAAATCCTAGTAAAGAAATATTCTCGGAATTGGACGAAATCAACGCCCAGGTTCCTATTTTGCCCGGAAGCATCCAGAACACACGAGAACCGCCAGAGGAGGGGCACAGGCCCACCAAACCCTAGGCCGCGCGTGGGGCCGCGCCCCCTATAGTGTCGTCGCCTGTTGACCTTCTGACGCCGCCTCTTCGCCTATAAGAAGCCCCTCGACCTAAAACCTCGAGACGGAAAAAACCACGGTACGAGAAACCTTCCAGAGCCGCCGCCATCGCGAAGCCAAGATCGGGGACAGGAGTCTCTGTTCCGGGACGGGGAAGTGCCCCCGGAAGGCTTCTCCATCGACACCACCGCCATCTCCATCAACGATGCTGTCTCCCATGAGGAGGGAGTAGTTCTCCATCGAGGCTCGGGCTGTACCGGTAGCTATGTGGTTCATCTCTCTCCTATGTACTTCAATACAATAATCTCATGAGCTGCCTTACATGATTGAGATTCATATGATGATGCTTGTAATCTAGATGTCGTTATGCTAGTCAAGTGAATTTTACTTATGTGATCTCCGGAGACTCCTTGTCCCACGTGTGTAAAGGTGACAGTGTGTGCACCGTGTGGGTCTCTTAGGCTATATTTCACAGAATACTTATTCACTGTTATGGATGGCATAGTGAAGTGCTTATTTATATCTCTTTATGATTGCAATATGTTTTGTATCACAATTTATCTATGTTCTACTCTAGTGATGTTATTAAAGTAGTTTTATTCCTCCTGCACGGTGTAATGGTGACAGTGTGTGCATCCGTGTTAGTACTTGGCGTAGGCTATGATTATGATCTCTTGTAGATTATGAAGTTAACTATTGCTATGATAGTATTGATGTGATCTATGCCTCCTTTCTTAGCATGAAGGTGACAGTGTGCATGCTACGTTAGTACTTGGTTTAGTTGTGTTGATCTATCTTACACTCTAAGGTTATTTAAATATGAACATTGAATTGTGGAGCTTGTTAACTCCGGCATTGAGGGTTCGTGTAATCCTACGCAATGTGTTCATCATCCAACAAGAGAGTGTAGAGTATGCATTTATCTATTCTGTTATGTGATCAAAGTTGAGAGTGTCCACTAGTGAAAGTCTAATCCCTAGGCCTTGTCCCTAAATACGCTATCGCTGCTTGTTTCTGTTTCTTTGCGTTACTCTGCTGCGTTACTACGCTTGTTCTTGTCCTGGGCAAAGCACTTTTCTGTGCCGTTGCTACTGCTCATACTTATTAATACCACCTGTATTTCACTATCTCTTCGCTAAACTAGTGCACCTATTAGGTGTGTTGGGGACACAAGAGACTTCTTGCTTTGTGGTTGCAGGGTTGCATGAGATGGATATCTTTGACCTCTTCCTCCCTGAGTTCGATAAACCTTGGGTGATCCACTTAAGGGAAAACTTGCTGCTGTTCTACAAACCTCTGCTCTTGGAGGCCCAACAGGAAAAGGAGGGGGCGTAGACATCAAGCTATTTTCGGCGCCGTTGCCGGGGAGGAAAGGTAAAAGGTACTCACACTCCGGATCTCGACTACTAAGCTATTTTCCGGCGCCGTAAGTACTCAAAGCTATTTCCTTTAGATCCTGCAATTGCATCTTTTTGTTTCTTGTTTACACTAGTTTGGCATAATGGACAACAATGAGCTTCTTATTCTATTTCCTGATTTAAGACATGGATGGTTTGATCCGAAAATTAAAAAACCCATGGAACATGTTAGCATGAATACTTTGAACACCATTGTTGCTAATGATATGGAAAATTCTAAGCTTGGGGAAGCTGGCTTTGATGAGCATGATCTTTTTAGTCCCCCAAGCATTGAGGAGAAAATTTACTTTGATGATACTTTGCCTCCTATTTATGATGATTATAATGATAGTAGTCTTTTGGTACCACCTGTTATGGAGGATAAATTTGATTATGATTACAATATGCCTCCTATATTTGATAGCTACTTTGTTGAATTTGCTCCCACTACAACTAATAAAATTGATTATGCTTATGTGGAGAGTAATAATTTTATGCATGAGACTCATGATAAGAATGCTTTATGTGATAGTTATATTGTTGAGTTTGCTCATGTTGCTACTGAAAGTTATTATGAGAGAGGAAAATATGGTTGTAGAAATTTTCATGTTACTAAAACACCTCTCTATGTGCTGAAATTTTTCAAGCTACACTTGTTTTATCTTTCTATGCTTGTTGCATTATGCTTCATGAATTTGTTTATTTACAAGATTCCTATGCATAGGAAGCATGTTAGGCTTAAATTTGTTTTGAACTTGCTTCTTGATGCTCTCTTTTGCTTCAACTACTATTTCTTGCGAGTGCATCATTAAAACTGCTGAGCCCATCTTAATGGCTATAAAGAAAGAACTTCTTGGGAGATAACCCATGTGTTATTTTGCTACAGTACTTTGTTTTATATTTGTGTCTTGGAAGTTGTTTACTACTGTAGCAACCTCTCCTTATCTTAGTTTTGTGTTTTGTTGTGCCAAGTGAAGCCTCTAATCGAAGGTTGATACTAGATTTGGATTTCTGCGCAGAAACAGATTTCTATCTGTCACGAATCTGGGCTGTTTTCTCTGTAGGTAACTCAGAAAAATATGCCAATTTACGTGCGTGTTCCTCAGATATGTACGCAACTTTCATTAGTTTTGAGTTTTCTGATCTGAGCAACGGAAGTATTTATTAAAAATTCGTCTTTACGGACTGTTCTGTTTTGACAGATTCTGCCTTTTATTTCGCATTGCTTCTTTCGCTGTGTTGGGTGGATTTCTTTGTTCCATTACCTTCCAGTAGCTTTGAGCAATGTCCAGAAGTGTTAAGAATGATTGTGTCACCTCTGAACATGTGAGTTTTTGATTATGTACTAACCCCTCTAATGAAGTTTATGAGAAGTTTGGTGTGGAGGAAGTTTTCAAGGATCAAGAGAGGAGGATGATACAATATGATCAAGAAGAGTGAAAGCTCTAAGCTTGGGGATGCCCCGGTGGTTCATCCCTGCATATTTCAAGAGGACTCAAGCATCTAAGCTTGGGGATGCCCAAGGCATCCCCTTCTTCATCGACAACATTATCAGGTTCCTCCCCTGAAACTATATTTTTATTCGGTCACATCTTATGTACTTTACTTGGAGCGTCTGTGTGCTTTTGTTTTTGTTTTTGTTTGAATAAATGCTTGTGTGGGAGAGAAGCACGCTCCGCTGGTTCGTATGAACACATGTGTTCTTAGCTTTTAGTATTCATGGCGAAGTTTCTTCTTCGTTAAATTGTTATATGGTTGGAATTGGAAAATGATACATGTAGTAATTGCTATAATGTCTTGGGTAATGTGATACTTGGCAATTGTTGTGCTCTTGTTTAAGCCCTTGCATCATATACTTTGCACGTATTAGTGAAGAAATACATAGAGCTTGTTAAAATTTGGTTTGCATATTTGGTCTCTCTAAGGTCTAGATAATTTCTAGTAAGGTGTTTGAACAACAAGGAAGACAATGTATAGTCTTATAATGCTTTCAATATGTCTTTTATGTGAGTTTTGCTGCACCGCTTCATCCTTGTGTTTGTTTCAAATAGCCTTGCTAGCCTAAACCTTGTATCGAGAGGGAATACTTCTCATGCATCCAAATACTTGAGCCAACCACTATGCCATTTGTGTCCACCATACCTACCTACTACATGGTATTTCCCCGCCATTCCAAAGTAAATTGCTTGAGTGCTACCTTTAAATTTCCATTCTTCTACCTTTACAATATATAGCTCATGGGACAAATAGCCTAAAAACTATTGTGGTATTGAATATGTACTTATGCACTTTATCTCTTATTAAGTTGCTCGTTGTGCGATAACCATGTTCCTGGGGACGCCATCAACTACCTTTTGTTGAATTTCATGTGAGTTGCTATGCATGTTCGTCTTGTCTGAAGTAAGAGCGATCTACCACCTTATGGTTAGAGCATGCATATTGTTAGAGAAAAACATTGGGCCGCTAACTAAAGCCATGATCCATGGTGGAAGTTTCAGTTTTGGACATATATCCTCAATCTCAAATGAGAAAAATTAATTGTTGTTACATGCTTATGCATAAAAGAGGAGTCCATTATCTGTTGTCTATGTTGTCCCGGTATGGATGTCTAAGTTGAGAATAATCAATAGCGAGAAATCCAATGCGAGCTTTCTCCTTAGACCTTTGTACAGGCGGCATAGAGGTACCCCATTGTGACACTTGGTTAAAACATGTGCATTGCGATGATCCGGTAGTCCAAGCTAATTAGGACAAGGTGCGGGCACTATTAGTATACTATGCATGAGGCTTGCAACTTATAAGATATAATTTACATGATACATATGCTTTATTACTACCGTTGACAAAATTGTTTCTTGTTTTCAAAATCAAAGCTCTAGCACAAATATAGCAATCGATGCTTTCCTCTTTGAAGGACCATTCTTTTACTTTTATGTTGAGTCAGTTCACCTATTTCTCTCCATCTCAAGAAGCAAACACTTGTGTGAACTGTGCATTGATTCCTACATATTTGCATATTGCATTTGTTATATTGCTTTGCATTGACAATTATCCATGAGATATACATGTTACAAGTTGAAAGCAACCGCTGAAACTTAATCTTCCATTGTGTTGCTTCAATGCCTTTACTTTGAATTATTGCTTTATGAGTTAACTTTTATGCAAGACTTATTGATGCTTGTCTCGAAGTACTATTCATGAAAAGTCTTTGCTTTATGATTCAGTTGTTTACTCATGTCATTACCATTGTCTTGGATTGCTGCATTCATTACATATGTTTACAATATGATCAAGTTTATGATGGCATGTCACTCCAGAAATTATCTTTGTTTATTGTTTACCTGCTCGGGACGAGCAGAACTAAGCTTGGGGATGCTGATACGTCTCCGACGTATCGATAATTTCTTATGTTCCATGCCACATTATTGATGATATCTACATGTTTTATCCACACTTTATGTCATATTCGTGCATTTTTGGAACTAACCTATTAACAAGATGCCGAAGTGCCGTTCTGTTTTCTGCTGTTTTTGGTTTCAGAAATCCTAGTAAAGAAATATTCTCGGAATTGGACGAAATCAACGCCCGGGTTCCTATTTTGCCGGAAGCATCCAGAACACCCCGCCAGAGAGGGGGCACAGGCCCACCAAACCCTAGGCCGGCGTGGCCAGGGGGGGCCCCCGCCCCCCTATAGTGTCGTCGCCCTGTTGACCTTCTGACGCCGCCTCTTCGCCTATAAGAAGCCCCTCGACCTAAAACCTCGAGACGAAAAAAACCACGGTACGAGAAACCTTCCAGAGCCGCCGCCATCGCGAAGCCAAGATATGGGGGACAGGAGTCTGTTCCGGCACGCCGCCGGGACGGGAAGTGCCCCGGAAGGCTCCTCCATCGACACCACCGCCATCTCCATCAACGCTGCTGTCTCCCATGAGGAGGGAGTAGTTCTCCATCGAGGCTCGGGGCTGTACCGGTAGCTATGTGGTTCATCTCTCTCCTATGTACTTCAATACAATAATCTCATGAGCTGCCTTACATGATTGAGATTCATATGATGATGCTTGTAATCTAGATGTCGTTATGCTAGTCAAGTGAATTTTACTTATGTGATCTCCGGAGACTCCTTGTCCCACGTGTGTAAAGGTGACAGTGTGTGCACCGTGTGGGTCTCTTAGGCTATATTTCACAGAATACTTATTCACTGTTATGGATGGCATAGTGAAGTGCTTATTTATATCTCTTTATGATTGCAATATGTTTTGTATCACAATTTATCTATGTTCTACTCTAGTGATGTTATTAAAGTAGTTTTATTCCTCCTGCACGGTGTAATGGTGACAGTGTGTGCATCCGTGTTAGTACTTGGCGTAGGCTATGATTATGATCTCTTGTAGATTATGAAGTTAACTATTGCTATGATAGTATTGATGTGATCTATGCCTCCTTTCTTAGCATGAAGGTGACAGTGTGCATGCTTGATACGTCTCCAACGTATCGATAATTTCTTATGTTCCATGCCACATTATTGATGTTATCTACATGTTTTATGCACACTTTATGTCATATTCGTGCATTTTCTGGAACTAACCTATTAACAAGATGCCGAAGTGCCGGTTGCTGTTTTCTGTTTTTGGTTTCAGAAATCCTAGTAACGAAATATTCTCGGAATTGGACGAAATCAACGCCCAGGGTCCTATTTTGCCACGAAGCTTCCATAAGACCGAAGAGGAGACGAAGTGGGGCCACGAGGCGGCCACACCCTAGGGCGGCGCGGCCTGGCCCTTGGCCACGCCGGCCTGTAGTGTGGGCCCCTCGTGTGGCCCCCTGACCTGCCCTTCCACCTACTTAAAGCCTCCGTCGTGAAACCCCCAGTACCGAGAGCCACGATACGGAAAACCTTCCAGAGACGCCGCCGCCGCCAATCCCATCTCGGGGGATTCAGGAGATCGCCTCCGGCACCGGAGAGGGGATTCATCTCCCGGAGGACTCTACGCCGCCATGGTCGCCTCCGGAGTGATGTGTGAGTAGTCTACCCCCTGGACTATGGGTCCATAGCGGTAGCTAGATGGTTGTCTTCTCCCCATTGTGCTTCATTGTCGGATCTTGTGAGCTGCCTAACATGATCAAGATCATCTATCTGTAATTCTATATGTTGCGTTTGTTGGGATCCGATGAATAGAGAATACTTGTTATGTTGATTATCAAAGTTATGTCTATGTGTTGTTTATGATCTTGCATGCTCTCCGTTACTAGTAGATGCTCTGGCCAAGTAGATGCTTGTAACTCCAAGAGGGAGTATTTATGCTCGATAGTGGGTTCATGTCTCCGTGAATCTGGGGAAGTGACAGAAATCTCTAAGATTATGGATGTGTTGTTGCCACTAGGGATAAAACATTGGTGCTATGTTCAAGGATGTAGTTACTGATTACATTACGCGCAATACTTAATGCAATTGTCTGTTGTTTACAACTTAATACTGGAAGGGGTTCGGATGATAACTGAAGGTGGACTTTTTAGGCATAGATGCATGCTGGATAGCGGTCTATGTACTTTGTCGTAATGCCCAACTAAATCTCACTATACTCATCATAATATGTATGTGCATGGTCATGCCCTCTTTATTTGTCAATTGCCCAACTGTAATTTGTTCACCCAACATGCTGTTTATCTTATGGGAGAGACACCTCTAGTGAACTGTGGACCCCGGTCCAATTCTCTATACTGAAATACAATCTACTGCAATACTGTTCTACTTTCTGCAAACAATCATCATCCACACTATACATCTAATCCTTTGTTACAGCAAGCCGGTGAGATTGACAACCTCACTGTTTCGTTGGGGCAAAGTACTTTGGTTGTGTTGTGCAGGTTCCACGTTGGCCAATCCCTGGTGTTGCGCCGCACTACATCCCGCCGCCATCAACCTTCAACGTGCTTCTTGACTCCTACTGGTCCGATTAAACCTTGGTTTCTTGCTGAGGGAAACTTGCCGCATCACACCTTCCTCTTGGGGTTCCCAACGGACGTGTCAACTACACGCATCAAGCAAATTTCTGGCGCCGTTGCCGGGGAGATCAAGACACGCTGCAAGGGGAGTCTCCACTTCTCAATCTCTTTACTTTGTTTTTGTCTTGCTTAGTTTTATTTACTACTTTGTTTGCTGCACTAAATCAAAATACAAAAAAATTAGTTGCTAGTTTTACTTTATTTGCTATCTTGTTTGCTATATCAAAAACACAAAAAAATTAGTTACTTGCATTTACTTTACTTGATTCATCATGTTTCCTTTTAATTTTACCACGAAAGACATACCGGTAGGACGTGGGTCTATAATTGGGAGAAATAATATAGAAGAATTTTTCAATCATGTTAGTACCATTGAAGATTTTGAAGATAGACACTTGGTAGAACTTGCTCCTACCTATGAAATTGCCGCTGCTGCTTTAGTTCGTATGATGGAAACTAAATTTGTTAACCTCAATCCTATAATCCAACACATGTTTCTTACACTTGGTGATATGGAAGAAGGGGAAAAGAAAGATTTTGTTTTAGAAACCCTTCTTAGAGAATTTGGTGGTATAGCAAGAGAGGCTAGAAAGGTCTTTGCTAAATATGATATGCTTGGTTCTTATACCAATTTTGTTAGTCTCCTTGAAAAGATGGATATGGATAGAATAAAGTACACTAATAATATTAATGATGGTGGGGAGATCAAAGCACCAATACCATGTAAGCTCCTAGCGATGAATGATGCACTAGAAAATAACTATGCTTGGCTTGTTCCTGAAAATTTGTTTGATGAGAGTAGCAAGCCCAAGACTAATGAAAAGGGAGATGCTAAAACTTATGTATCTAATATACTATGCCTGGTTGAGAAAACTCCACACCCCGCTGTAGATGCACCACCCTTTGATAATACTTGATACACACTTTCTGCGCCTAGCTGAAAGGCGTTAAAGAAAAGCGCTTATGGGAGACAACCCATGTTTTTACCTACAGTACTTTGTTTTTATTTTGTGTCTTGGAAGTTGTTTACTACTGTAGCAACCTCTCCTTATCTTAGTTTAGTGTTTTGTTGTGCCAAGTAAAGTCGTTGATAGTAAAGTTCATACTAGATTTGGATTACTGCGCAGAAACAGATTTCTTTGCTGTCACGAATCTGGGCTGTTTTCTCTGTAGGTAACTCAGAAAATTATGCCAATTTACGTGAGTGATCCTCAGATATGTACACAACTTTCATTCAATTTGAGTATTTTCATTTGAGCAAGTCTGGTGCCTCGATAAAATTCGTCAATACGAACTGTTCTGTTTTGACAGATTCTGCCTTTTATTTCGCATTGCCTCTTTTGCTATGTTGGATGAATTTCTTTGATCCATGAATGTCCAGTAGCTTTATGCAATGTCCAGAAGTGTTAAGAATGATTGTGTCACCTCTGAACATGTTAATTTTTATTGTCACTAACCCTCTAATGAGTTGTTCTAAGTTTGGTGTGGAGGAAGTTTTCAAGGATCAAGAGAGGAGTATGATGCAACATGATCAAGGAGAGTGAAAGCTCTAAGCTTGGGGATGCCCCGGTGGTTCATCCCTGCATATTCTAAGAAGACTCAAGCGTCTAAGCTTGGGGATGCCCAAGGCATCCCCTTCTTCATCGACAACATTATCAGGTTCCTCCCCTGAAACTATATTTTTATTCCATCACATCTTATGTGCTTTGCTTGGAGCGTCGGTTTGTTTTTGTTTTTATTTTGTTTGAATAAAATGGATCCTAGCATTCACTTTGTGGGAGAGAGACACGCTCCGCTGTAGCATATGGACAAGTATGTCCTTAGTTTCTACTCATAGTATTCATGGCGAAGTTTCTTCTTCGTTAAATTGTTATATGGTTGGAATTGGAAAATGATACATGTAGTAATTGCTATAAATGTCTTGGGTAATGTGATACTTGGCAATTGTTGTGCTCATGTTTAAGCTCTTGCATCATATGCTTTGCACCCATTAATGAAGAAATACATAGAGCATGCTAAAATTTGGTTTGCATATTTGGTTTCTCTAAGGTCTAGATAATTTCTAGTATTGAGTTTGAACAACAAGGAAGACGGTGTAGAATCTTATAATGTTTACAATATGTCTTTTATGTGAGTTTTGCTGCACCGGTTCATCCTTGTGTTTGTTTCAAGTAAGCCTTGCTAGCCTAAGCCTTGTATCGAGAGGGAATACCTCTCATGCATCCAAAATACTTGAGCCAACCACTATGCCATTTGTGTCCACCATACCTACCTACTACATGGTATTTCCCGCCATTCCAAAGTAAATTGCTTGAGTGCTACCTTTAAAATTCCATCATTCACCTTTGCAATATATAGCTCATGGGACAAATAGCTTAAAAACTATTGTGGTATTGAATATGTACTTATGCACTTTATCTCTTATTAAGTTGCTTGTTGTGCGATAACCATGTTCACTGGGGACGCCATCAACTACTCTTTGTTGAATTTCATGTGAGTTGCTATGCATGTTCGTCTTGTCTGAAGTAAGAGAGATCTACCACCTTATGGTTAAGCATGCATATTGTTAGAGAAGAACATTGGGCCGCTAACTAAAGCCATGATCCATGGTGGAAGTTTCAGTTTTGGACAACATCCTCAATCTCATATGAGAAAATTATTAATTGTTGTTACATGCTTATGCATAAAAGAGGAGTCCATTATCTGTTGTCTATGTTGTCCCGGTATGGATGTCTAAGTTGAGAATAATCAATAGCGAGAAATCCAATGCGAGCTTTCTCCTTAGACCTTTGTACAGGCGGCATAGAGGTACCCCTTTGTGACACTTGGTTAAAACATGTGCATTGTGATGATCCGGTAGTCCAAGCTAATTAGGACAAGGTGCGGGCACTATTAGTATACTATGCATGAGGCTTGCAACTTGTAAGATATAATTTACATGATACATATGCTTTATTACTACCGTTGACAAAATTGTTTCATGTTTTCAAAATCAAAGCTCTAGCACAAATATAGCAATCGATGCTTTTCCTCTATGGAGGACCATTCTTTTACTTTCATTGTTGAGTCAGTTCACCTATTTCTCTCCACCTCAAGAAGCAAACACTTGTGTGAACTGTGCATTGATTCCTACATACTTGCATATTGCACTTATTATATTACTCTATGTTGACAATATCCATGAGATATACATGTTATGAGTTGAAAGCAACCGCTGAAACTTAATCTTCCTTTGTGTTGCTTCAATGCTTTTACTTTGAATTATTGCTTTATGAGTTAACTCTTATGCAAGACTTATTGATGCTTGTCTTGAAGTACTATTCATGAAAAGTCTTTGCTTTATGATTCACTTGTTTACTCATGTCATATACATTGTTTTGATCGCTGCATTCACTACATATGCTTTACAAATAGTATGATCAAGGTTATGATGGCATGTCACTCCAGAAATTATCTTTGTTATCGTTTTACCTGCTCGGGACGAGCAGAACTAAGCTTGGGGATGCTGATACGTCTCCAACGTATCGATAATTTCTTATGTTCCATGCCACATTATTGATGTTATCTACATGTTTTATGCACACTTTATGTCATATTTGTGCATTTTGGAACTAACCTATTAACAAGATGTCGAAGTGCCAGTTGTTGTTTTCTGTTTTTGGTTTCAGAAATCCTAGTAACGAAATATTCTCGGAATTGGACGAAATCAACGCCCAGGGTCCTATTTTGCCACGAAGCTTCCAGAAGACCGAAGAGGAGACGAAGTGGGGCCACGAGGCGGCCACACCCTAGGGCGGCGCGGCCTGGCCCTTGGCCGCGCCGGCCTGTAGTGTGGGCCCCTCGTGTGGCCCCCTGACCTGCCCTTCCGCCTACTTAAAGCCTCCGTCGCGAAACCCCCGACCGAGAGCCACGATACGGAAAACCTTCTAGAGACGCGCCGCCGCCAATCCCATCTCGGGGATTCAGGAGATCGCCTCCGGCACCCTGCCGGAGAGGGGATTCATCTCCCGGAGGACTCTACGCCGCCATGGTCGCCTCCGGAGTGATGTGTGAGTAGTCTACCCCTGGACTATGGGTCCATAGCAGTAGCTAGATGGTTGTCTTCTCCCCATTGTGCTTCATTGTCGGATCTTGTGAGCTGCCTAACATGATCAAGATCATCTATCTGTAATTCTATATGTTGCGTTTGTTGGGATCCGATGAATAGAGAATACTTGTTATGTTGATTATCAAAGTTATGTCTATGTGTTGTTTATGATCTTGCATGCTCTCCGTTACTAGTAGATGCTCTGGCCAAGTAGATGCTTGTAACTCCAAGAGGGAGTATTTATGCTCGATAGTGGGTTCATGTCTCCGTGAATCTGAGGAAGTGACAGAAATCTCTAAGATTATGGATGTGCTGTTGCCACTAGGGATAAAACATTGGTGCTATGTTCAAGGATGTAGTCACTGATTACATTACGCGCAATACTTAATGCAATTGTCTGTTGTTAGCAACTTAATACTGGAGGGGTTCGGATGATAACCTGAAGGTGGACTTTTTAGGCATAGATGCATGCTGGATAGCGGTCTATGTACTTTGTCGTAATTCCCAACTAAATCTCACTATACTCATCATAATATGTATGTGCATGGTCATGCCCTCTTTATTTGTCAATTGCCCAACTGTAATTTGGTCACCCAACATGTTGTTTATCTTATGGGAGAGACACCTCTAGTGAACTGTGGACCCCGGTCCAATTCTCTATACTGAAATACAATCTACTGCAATACTTGTTTTACTGTTCTTCGCAAACAATCATCATCCACACTATACATATAATCCTTTGTTACAGCAAGCCGGTGAGATTGACAACCTCACTGTTTCGTTGGGGCAAAGTACTTTGGTTGTGTTGTGCAGGTTCCACGTTGGCGCCGGAATCCCTGGTGTTGCGCCGCACTACATCCCGCCGCCATCAACCTTCAACGTGCTTCTTGACTCCTACTGGTCCGATTAAACCTTGGTTTCTTACTGAGGGAAACTTGCCGCTGTGCGCATCACACCTTCCTCTTGGGGTTCCCAACGGACGTGTCAACTACACGCATCAATGCTACGTTAGTACTTGGTTTAGTTGTGTTGATCTATCTTACACTCTAAGGTTATTTAAATATGAACATTGAATTGTGGAGCTTGTTAACTCCGGCATTGAGGGTTCGTGTAATCCTACGCAATGTGTTCATCATCCAACAAGAGAGTGTAGAGTATGCATTTATCTATTCTGTTATGTGATCAAAGTTGAGAGTGTCCACTAGTGAAAGTCTAATCCCTAGGCCTTGTCCCTAAATACTGCTATCACTGCTTGTTACTGTTTTTTGCGTTACTACTGCTGCGTTACTACTGCTTGTTTCTTCCGGGCAAAGCACTTTCTGGTGCCGTTGCTACTGCTCATACTTATTAATACCACCTGTATTTCACTATCTCTTCGCCGAACTAGTGCACCTATTAGGTGTGTTGGGGACACAAGAGACTTCTTGCTTTGTGGTTGCAGGGTTGCATGAGAGGGATATCTTTGACCTCTTCCACCCTGAGTTCGATAAACCTTGGGTGATCCACTTAGGGAAAACTTGCTGCTGTTCTACAAACCTCTGCTCTTGGAGGCCCAACACTCTACGAGAAAAGGAGGGCGTAGACATCGAATACACGCCGCTCGTTCATATGAACGTTGGTGTTCTTAGCTTTACTTTTAATGTTCATGGCGAAGGTTGAAACTGCTTCGTTCATCATTATTATGGTTGGAAACAGAAAATGCTGCATGTGGTAATTGGTATAATGTCTTGAATAATTTGATACTTGGCAATTGTTGTGCTCATATAGATCATGTTTAAGCTCTTGCATCATGTACTTTGCACCTATTAATGAAGAACTACATAGAGCTGGTTAAAATTTGGTTTGCATGATTGGTCTCTCTAGAGTCTAGATATTTTCTGGTGAGGTGTTTGAACAACAAGGAAGACAATGTAGAGTCTTATAATGCTTGCAATATGTTCTTATGTAAGTTTTGCTGTACCGGTTCATACTTGTGTTTGCTTCAAACAACCTTGCTAGCCAAAGCCTTGTATTGAGAGGGATTACTTCTCGTGCATCCAAAATCCTTGAGCCAAAAACTATGCCATTTGTGTCCACCATACCTACCTACTACATGGCATTTTTCTGCCATTCCAAAGTAAATTGCTTGAGTGATACCATTAAAATTTCATTCCTTTGTCTTTGCAATATATAGCTCATGGGAAAATAGCTTAAAAAACTATTGTGGTATTGAATATGTACTTATGTATCTTATTTCTTATAAGTTGCTTGTTGAGCGGTAACCATGTTCCTGGGGACGCCATCAACTATTTCACCTTTGTTGAATATCATGTGAGTTGCTATGCATGTTCGTCTTGTCTGAAGTAAGGGTGATTTATCATGATCAAATGGTTTGAGTATGCATATTGTTAGAGAAGAACATTGGGCCGCTAACTAAAGCCATGATCCATGGTGGCAGTTTCAGTTTGGACATCAATCCTCAATCTCTTATGACAATATTATCTGTTGTTGAATGCTTATGCATTAAAGAGGAGTCCATTATCTGTTGTCTATGTTGTCCCGGTATGGATGTCTAAGTTGAGAATAATCAAAAGCGAGAAATCCAATGCGAGTTTTCTCCTTAGACCTTTGTACAGGCGGCATAGAGGTACCCCTTTGTGACACTTGGTTGAAACATATGTTATGCAATGATAATCCATGTAAATCCAAGCTAATTAGGACAAGGTGAGGGCACTATTGGTAATCTATGCATGACACATATGAATTATTACTACCGTTGACAAAATTGTTTCTATGTTTTCAAAATAAAAGCTCTAGCACAAAAATAGTAATCCATGCTTCCCTCTGCGAAGGGCCTTTCTTCTACTTTTATGTTGAGTCAGTTTACCTACTTCTTTCTATCTTAGAAGCAAACACTTGTGTCAACTGTGCATTGATTCTTACATACTTGCTTATTTGCACTTATTATATTACTTTGTGTTGACAATTATCCATGAGATATGCATGTTGAAAGTTGAAAGCAACTGCTGAAACTTATATCTTCCTTTGTGTTGCTTCGATGCCTTTACTTTGAATTTATTGCTTTATGAGTTAACTCTTATGCAATACTTTTTGATGCTTGTCTTGAAAGTACTATTCATGAAAAGTTTTGCTATATGTTATCTATTTGGTTAGCAACTATAGATCATTGCCTTGAGTCACTGCATTCATTTCATATGCTTTACAATAGTATGATCAAGATTATGTAAGTAGCATGTCACTATAGAAATTATTCTTTTTATCGTTTACCTACTCGAGGGCGAGTAGGAACTAATCTTGGGGATGCTTGATATGTCTCCAACGTATCTATAATTTCTGATATTCCATGCTTGTTTTATGACAATACCTACATGTTTTGTTCGCACTTTATAATGTTTTTATGCGTTTTCCGGAACTAGCCTATTAACGAGATGCCGAAGAGCCAGTTGTTGTTTTCTGCTGTTTTTGGTTTCAGAAATCCTACAAAGGAAATATTCTCAGAATTGGACGAAATCAACGCCCAGGGTCCTATTTTCCACGGAAGGTTCACCGAAGAGGGACCAGAGGGGAGCCAAGGGGGCCCCACTCCACATGGCGACGCGGCCAAGGGGCGCCCCCTAGTGTGTGGGTCCCCCAGGACCCCTCCGAGGTTGCCCTTCCGCCTACTTAAAGCCTCCGTCACGAAAACCCTAAAAGGATAAGCCACGATACGGAAAACCTTCCAGAGCCGTCGCCATCGCGAAGTCAAGTTCGGGGGACAGAAGTCTCTGTTCCGGCACGCCGCCCGGGAAGTGCCCCCATCCATCTCCACCGCCATCTTCATCGCCGTTGTTGTCTCCCATGATGAGGAGGGAGTAGTTCTCCCCGAGGCTGAGGTCTCTACCGGTAGCTATGTGGTTCATCTCTCTCCCATGGTGTGATCTTTATGTGATCATGAGCTTTGTATCACTATTAATCTATGTGCTACTCTAGTGATGTTATTAAAGTAGTCTATTCCTCCTCCATGATGTAATGTTGACAGTGTGTGCATCATGTAGTACTTGGCGTAGGTTATGATTGTAATCTCTTGTAGATTATGAAGTTAACTATTACTATGATAGTATTGATGTGATCTATTCCCCCTTTCATAGCTATTGTTGACAGTGTGTATGCTATGTTAGTACTCGGTCTAAATTGCAACGGTCTATTATGCACTCTAGAGGTTACTTTAATATGAACTCCGGATGTTGTGGAGCTTGTTTACTCCGGCTTGAGGTGTGCTTTTGTAGCCCTACACAATGAATGGTGTTTGTTATCCAACAAGAGAGTGTAGAAAGTAGCATTTATTTATTCAGTTATGTGATCAATGTTGAGAGTGTCCACTAGTGAAAGTATGATCCCTAGGCCTTGTTTCTAAGCATTGAAACACCATTTCCAACAAGTTCTGTTACATGTTTGCTTGCTGTCATCTTTATTTCAGATTGCAATTACTACTTACAATCATCCATATTACTTGTATTTCACTATCTCTTCGCTGAACTAGTGCACATATACATCTGACAAGTGTATTAGGTGTGTTGGGGACACAAGAGACTTCTTGTATCGTAATTGCAGGGTTGCTTGAGAGGGATATCTTTGACCTCTACCTCCCTGAGTTCGATAAACCTTGGGTGATTCACTTAAGGGAAACTTGCTGCTGTTCTACAAACCACTGCTCTTGGAGGCCCAACACTGTCTACAGGAATAGAAGCGTGCGTAGAGATCACTTAACACTTGTACTGACGAGTAGTGCACGGATGTAGCGAAGCGAACATCAAGGGTATAAGAACAATCACACGACCAAGCAGGATATATGTGGGGTTGTAGGTGGGCTACCTATTTGCACCAAGAACAAGCTCTAGCGCTGACTATAGACAACCAATGATACTCACACAAGGCGATAAATGTGGCAATGCAACTATATGGATGAAAGGTTGCAATGCACACGAGAGACGCTAGCAAAGCTCAACTGGACAGGGGCAAGATTGCTCAACTACAGGTGCAGTACAGAAAATTTAGGCCTTCACTTGATTGTACTAGCACTTCACTTTTTCGTTTTGGAATTTTCTTTTTATCACACGCAACTATGTAGCTCTTCTTGCGTCTTTTCAATTTTCTATTTTTTTTATTTTTTTATGACTTAACTCCTTGATAACATGGCCAATAGATAATGCAAAGCACCAAAACCCTAATGAGCAGCTTGTCGAGCGGTAAAACTAGTCTCTTCTGGGGAGGTTCCTAGTCACTTATATCGAAAGGTTGTCGCTATGGTTTGGACAAACACACTGTATGCTATGTGGACTCGGAGCAACAAAAACTGACTCTAGATGAAAGCGGAAACACAAACCCTAACAATACTAGATGGAAGAAAAAGATACGCAAAAACAACTACGAAAAGCAACTAAAACTCGAAATTAGTGCAATCTAAGGCTATGGCAAACCCTAACCCTAAATTTTTGGCTTTTTCTGGATAGGAAAACACTCACAACTCAACTATGGGGTGGATTGTGGATAGCTTACCGAGGAAAACTGGAAATCTGATACCAAGATGATAAAGGGGTGGCCCGATCTTCTCAGTAAGCAACGGTGGTGATGATGATCACGGGATGAACACAGCAGAGATAACTTGATGAAGTGGATGATAACTTGTATGACGCAACGAGATCTCTCTATTGGTCTCTGTCGCCAATGCAACAGCTCTCAACCCTGCAAGATATTCGCAAATCCACACACTTGCGCACGTAGCCGCCGACCACGAAGCGGTAAGTTGCAACCTTCTAATTTCCAATGGAACAGCAAATCACACAAGACTTTCAGAATTACACCAAATCAAGGCAATATGGTGTAGGGATTCAATACAGTTGCAAAGCAATCAACTATGAACTAGGGTTTATCTTAAACGTGGTATAAACCTAATTTGGGGCGTCCTGGGCACTTATATAGGGGTTCAGGACGACCTCATGTCGAAAAGATACATAGAAAACCGACCCAGATCGGATCTGGTCGAGACAGACTCGTAGTCGGCCGGTCGACCGGGCCTGGGACCGGGCCATCCGGTTGAAACCGGGTCTGGCGCCGGGTGTGAACCGGGCTAGGCGTCTAGGCTTACTGGATAGTGCCCGGCACAAGCATGGCGTCCGGTCGGCGCTGGGCTGATCCGGTGTGGCGCCCGGTCGTACCGGGCCTGGGATCGGGTGCGCCGGCGTGGCGGCCGGTCTGACCGGGCCTGGCGCCGGCCTGGACTTCTTCTTCTCCCCTCGCGCATGCCTCCCTCTCCTCCCTCGCGCTTCCATGGGATGTCTTCTTGTCCAGCTTCATGGCCAGCTCCATGTCCAGCTTCACGTCCAGCTTCTTGTCCAGCTGCTCCTCTCCTCCTCGTGCGATGCTTGCTCCCTCTTCATACATGATCATATAAGTAATAGGACTTAGGAAGTATAAAGTTCTCATCGATCGAAGTATCACTTAGGAACAAATTCATATGTTGTTTAAGTAGCTTCGCACGAGCTCGTGTCATTGATCCAATCCTGACTTCATTGGACTTGAGCTTCACAGCAGCATCGTCTTCATCTTGCAATGACGGAGGTAGTAGTGTAGTAGGGATGTCTCATCACCCCCTCCATCTTCTTCAGCTTGCATACATGAACCCACCTTGCTCTCTAGTGCCTCAGATGGTTGTAGACCTGAGTGAAGTAAACCTCACAACATGCAGCGCGGACTTGGGCGACTGATCAACGGGGTCGCATCCTATACAGACAATCAAATTATCAAAGTGCAAGAACAATGGTAAGAAAGCTATATCTTTCACACATAGAAGCTCTCGGAAGAATGGGAAGCAAGCAAGCATGGTAACAAGCTACAGTGGAACAGGTGCAAGCATGCTAGCAAAGTAAAGTTCCAAACACGTTGTGTGCACACAGATTGACCATAACACTATTGTAATCTTCTACGCCTACTGGCATGTATAAGTGCATAGCTGGAACAAGGAGTAGTTGTACACATCGTAGAACCAATCCTCGTACCAACTATCTCACTTATACGTGGACGGCTTGGCTTACAAGAACGCATACACAGGTGTTCGATGAAATAACAGGCACTAGACGCTTACAGATCCAAGCAAGAACTAGGCCGAACTACTCTGCGGTTACAAATCCAAAAAAGAACTCATGTGAAATGCTACTCTACTCTTACAGATCGTAGAAAGCCCTTACAGATCAAAGCATAAATGTAGCAAAAGTACACTAAAAGTGTAGATCAAAGCAATAATCAAAGGTAAACTATTTTAGGTCTTATAGATCGAAGCACCAAGTAAGAAAAACAGGTAGATTGACGTGGGCATTACCCTTCGGGTAACCAGTATTGCCCTATCCGGTATTGACAAATTGGAGGCCCATGAAGATACCTGAAGGCGAGATGGGCCACTAGGTCGGTGCACCAGAAGATTCCTTGACGGGCAAGACAAGGAAGCGAACAAACAAGGAAAGATTGGATCTAAACTACTGTAAACCTAGTCGTACTCGGTTAGGACCCTTGAGACCTGGCCTCCTATATAAAGGCCAGGAGAGGGGCTGCCGAGGGACACGAACAATCTTAGCAATCTTAGCCCGGAAAAGCTTAGAGCTAGGTAACCCTAGCAATAGCAATCTCGACTAGATCTCAGCCGAAGTATTCGGCACCCCATTGTAACCCATTGTTATCATAATCAAAGAACATATAGGCAGGACGTAAGGGTTTTACCTCATCGAGGGCCCCGAACCTGGGTAAATCGCTCTCCCCGCTTGTCTGTGAACCGATGTCTCGTGTCAGCCTACAGGATTCCATAAACCCTAAGCCCCTATCGGAGGGCATTGGCGAGGAGTACCCTCGACAATTGGCGCCGTCTGTGGGAACCCTGTCGGCACAAGATCGGACATCGGCTGAACCCGTCATGTCATCAGCAGCTTCATCAGCACCATCATCGCCTCATCTGGGAAGCCCGATCCGTTTTGGCTCCTACGAATTCACCCCGCACAGCGAATCATCTCGCTCCACCTTCTCTGGTCTGCAAGGCAACATGGAGATGGCGTTCGGGAGCGTCCACTACAACGTCAACTCAGAAGGAATCCTCCGGCTGCTGGAATCTCCTATCTCCAGATCGACAAGCCCAAGTGCGTCATCGACACCCGACCTTTCGGCTGGCCTGGCAAACCCGTCGAGTCCGTCCGCGCCATCGACTCCTCGTTCGGCATCCTCCATGTCGGTTGGATCTGATGACCCCGTGCCCTCGGAGATGACCTCGTACTACTGCGTGAACTGCGACACCAGGCATGGACTAGGGTCAAGCGACACGCCATTCATCTGCAACGCCTACTATTCGTCGGGAGAGGACAGCATCAGCGTCCGAGGAGACACCCGAAGAGTGGCGCCCCTCCAAGTCTACGTCGCTAATAGGGGAGACGGAGAACGCACCCCCCGTTCCAGCAGGCGGGCTAGTTTTGGGGATAGCGCCAGCAATGACAATAGCGACCACACCATTACAGAAGAAGAGTGGGCAGCAGCCAAGGCAGCCGTGCTCAACAACACACCGCTTTCGGCGGGAACCACGGTTGGCACACTCAACGCTTACCGCTCCATATTGGAGAAAAATCGGGAGCGCCTGTCTAAGGAGCAAGCCACCCTCGAGAAACGCCTATCTGCGGCAGACCGGTCCAGCGAGCGACGAAGGGCCTCGCAGGGGAGTGCCTCCCGAAGTACCCACGGAGGAGGCAAACATCGATCGAGGATGTCCAGGCTTTCGGAAGATGACGCAAGGGAGATAACATCAAACCTGACCAAGTCCTTTATGACCACGGACACCGCGGGCATGCCACGGCCAAAAACCATCGCAGGAGCAACAGCCAATCTTGCAGCATACCTCATTAACCAGCGTCCCGAAGGATCCATGGCTCAGGCCCACCGTGGCGCTTTGGAAAGTCTTGCGATACTAGGACATAATCTAGTTCCACCGAAAGAGAAGACCCTGCAGGCCAGCGGGTCAAAACATCGCGCGAAAGATGCTCGGGACAAAATTACACAGAGCAGGATCGACAAAGCAAGACGACGACGCGCCATCAGAGAAGAACTTGACAGTGATTCTTCGGATGAGACCCAGGAGAACGACGGCGAGCTTAGAGGAGCCGATTGTTTGAGCTACAAAATTCGGGAGGCGATGCCACCCAAGAAGTTCAAACCTACACCTACCGACGCCGCCAAATATGATGGGCAGCAGGAACCGAGGTCCTGGATAGAGGACTATCTGCAGACAGTAATTCTGCAAAAAGGGAATCAGATAGCAGCAATGCAATGCCTGCAGCTTTACCTAAAGGACTCAGCACGAGCCTGGCTCAGAGGGCTGCCGAAGGGTTCCATCAAGTCATGGGATGACCTAGTAGAAGCCTTTGTCGCTAACTTTCAAGCAACCTACAAAAGGCCCGTCGGGATCGAGGAGTTACGGCACTGTCAGCAAAAGCAGAAAGAATCGATGCGCGCATATATCGGGAGGTTCACCAAACTCCTGAATGCTGCGGAAGACGTATCCGTCGACAGAGCAATCGACGCTTTCAGTGATGGCATCCGACGTGAAAGCTATATAGAAGAACTTGGGCGCAAGAAGCCGAAAACCATAACCAAGTTAATGGAAATCGCCAACAGCTGGGCCGATGGTGAAGACAACGTCCGAAAGCCACGACAGCGCAGTGACGATGAAGAGGATGACCAGCCGAAAAATGATTCGGGTGGCCGAAGGGATCGGAACAAGAGAAGGAAGAACCGCAGTTACGATGACAACAACTTGGTGGCCGCAGGTTACTCTGATCGGCAGGATGATCGGTACGACAACAGGCGAGACGATCGGCAGGACGGTAATCGGAACGACTCTGGGAACCGTGGCAACTATAAACCACGACCTCAGAGAACCCCCAAATTGCCTTACGCTGAACAGATCAACGCCCCTTGCTACCTACATTCTTATACCGATTCTAAGGATGGAAAAGTAAAGTCTAGCCACCTGCTCAGGGATTGTCGGCAGTTCCTCGATATGCATGAACTCATCCAGCAGGCAGGCCAGAAACAGCTACCACCACCACCACCGCCACCCCCGTCACAGCATCAAGTACAGCAAGCTCAACCTCATCAACCCAACGAGGCGTTTCCACCGCCACGTGGGCAAATGAATATGATCCACAGGACAGGTGTTTCAAGGAGAGAGATGAAGAAGCTCACCCGAGAAATCAACCTGGCAGAAAGCGTCATGGCGAACATTCCTGAATATGTCGAATGGTCGTCTCAGGAAATCACGTTCAGTCGAATGGACCACCCGATGACTATACCAAAGCCAGGGCACGCCGCCCTAGTGGTCGAAGCACAGATAGGAGGGTTTAAGATGAGCAAAGTCTTCATGGATGGAGGAAGTGGACTCAACTTGATATTCCTTGACACAATTCAAAGTATGGGGATCACCATGAGAATGTTGGAAGACTCAGATACTCGCTTCCATGGGATACTCCCTACTTCACCAGCGTACTCTCTTGGCAAAGTATACCTAAACCTCGTTTTCGGCAAACCCGACAACTTCAGAAAGGAGAAGATCGAGTTTGAAGTCGTGAATTGGGAATCGCAATATCACGCCATACTTGGGAGGCCAGCTTATGCCAAGTTCATGGATGTACCGCACTATGCATACCTCAAGCTGAAGATGCCAGGGAACAACGGGACAAACATCACAGTCTACGGAAGCTTCTCACGCTCGGACAATTGTGATCGTGACTTCCAAAGGATTGCTGCAAAGTTTGGGCCACGGCAAGGGACTGTCGACCCCCCGCCAAAATTGACGATACAAGAAATCAAGGAGGAAAAACTCGACAGGGAGATCAAGAAGAAGCCAACTCCTGAAGCACCAGCAGCAAAAGCATCGGCGGAAAAAGTTTCGGCAGTGGCCAAAGCAGAAGAGATAGGAGGCGGCAAGATGCTAACAATCGCTGCCCAAGCATCTGGCGAAATCAACAGCGCTGCAGCAACCACCAGCATGGCAAAGAAATCGGAAGATGCCTCTGAAGAAGAGAAGAACCCCTTCCTTGATAAAACACTTCCTTAGTTTTTAAATTTTTCCTTTACTTTACACAGGGCCTCTTGTTTTCGCCCTCTAGTTTCGTATTTACCCTATCAATAAGCACTTAAGTTTCGATTCTTGTTAAAGTATTGCAGTAATCTAAAGCATCTATGACCGTGCTGCCGCCAAGTAACGGCATAACTTAACGCGCGGCAGAAGATAGCGCCCAGGGCAAAAGCCTCTACGAGCACTGCAAAGAAGAATAAGGACATTAATCCTCCCCTCTGCTTCAGATGCCTCTACGAGTGCCGTACAAAGCAAGAGTTTGGAAAAACTTACACACAACCCACGCTCGATATTTCACTTATGGAAATATCAGAGAGCAACGGGCTCATCGGCAGAATCATTACACCCGAAAAATTCGGGAATGACTGTCGAAATTTACAAACGGTTGAAAGCAAAGTTGCGCATACAACAGGTTTAGCAAAACCTGCAACACGAGCTGATCACTCATAATGATTTGCTAACCAACTAGTACACATACATCCAACGGGCAATTAAGCTTCGCTCCTTTGAATATTTGCCAACGGCATGGTAAAAGTACATATTCATGTATCAACCAGATAAAAAGTTTCGGCTCAAAAATCCGAACACTCGGATGGACTAGCCAATACAATTTACAAAAGTAATTTTACACCTTTACATCACCCTTGCGGAGTTTCCTTTTCCTCAGGTACCTTTGACATCTCCTCAAGCCTGTCGACAATTATATGGGCAGGTGCTAAAACCTTCGGGTACAGCTCCTCGAAATCACCAGTTGCATTGGCGATAGATAACAAGCAAGCTGAAGGATAACAAGCAAGCACAAGGGCAAGCGTGCACTTGGCCCCTGCAAAGACTTGAGATCTTACTAGCTCCCGAACCTTCTTGGCGCTTCCAAATTCAGACATCAAAGTCAAAAGGGTAGGGGGAACTGCATTCAGAGGAAACATTGTTTTCCAAACTACCCTCATAGCCTTGTAGCACTTGTCGAAGAACTGGTGGACCTGTTGCACTCGATCCTGAAATTTGACGACAGCCGAGGCCTTCGAGTGTTCCCGCCAGAAAATCTCTTCGGATGAGGAAAGCTGAGTCAAAGCATGCACTCGCTCGTGTATCCGCTTGTTCTCTTCCGCATGGTTCAACGCTATGACTGCCAAAAGAATTAGTAAAGACTCAGACAAGAAGTTGCTAGCAAACAGGCAAAGGGATCAGGAAACTTACAGTTTAAACTTTCGGTAGCCTTATGCAGCTCGCCAAGAATGTACCGCTCCACGTCGGCTGCAATCTCGCTCTTTTTATTGATGATGGCAGCTAAGGCATAAGTGCTGCGTAAGTCCTTTTCCATCTGCGTGATCCGGTCTTTCATGCGCTGGATCCGATCGCTTTCAGGAAGAGCACCCGACGAGTCGTCTGCAAACGAGGGTACTGGGAAGACCTGCAGAAAATACTGATTATAAAGAGGTGATGGATATGGTACAGCCGAACATCCAAAATAACTCCCATCGGGAGAAGTGCAAGAAAGTGATATCATAACAAAAGTGTGCTAACAACACTGCTAGCACGGAGTTTATTACAAGCATGAGTTTTGCGGCAGAGCAATGTTTCATCAGCTCAAGGCACAAGGTTACAAGAATCGACGACTTCCTTGATGAAACTAGTTCAAGGAGCTGACGGGCACAAGTAAGAGCAGACGCCTTAAAGGTGCTCAAATCAACAGGCTGCCCGTCTTGCTCTTTTGGAAGCCCCTTAGTCATTTCCTCGATGTCACCCTTAAAGCCGTAACCCATCATAAGTTGGAAGGCAAGGACAGCACCAAAAGTGCGCGATGTACGCTTGAATACCTCGATGACCTCCTTGGTGTCAACCGCGAAGGTATCGATTAGCTGTCCCAGGGTCTTCTCTTGCTTAATCTTGGGGAAGATCATCGAGTGCATCCGTGCCAGAGCACCCTTCCCCTTCACAAGAAGCTCTTGTGTAAGCTGGTGAGAAGCAAGAATCGTTGATACAGCATTCGCTGGGGAGTTATTTGGAACTCTCTCCAGGGCATCGACAGGGATGTTTGCTGCCTCTGCAGTGGAAAGGAAGGGAAAAATTCAGTCATTGACAAAAAGTTTGAATCCATAAGTACGTCATTCGACAGAAGTATGTTAGAAATTACCAAGCAAGGCCAAAGAAGATTGACGAAGGACTTCATCCTTTTCGGCTGCTCGAGCTTCAGCCACCAGCCTGGATGCTTCCTCCTCCTTCAGCTTCTCTCTCAGTCTGGCCAGTTCCTCCTTCAGAGAATCAATCTCTTGGCGAGCCGCGGCAGCTATCTTGACTGCGCCATCCAGTTTTGAGGAAGAAGATTCGACTTCCTCTTGCAGCCGAACTTTGTCAGCCTCTAGGGAAGTGAATCGGGAGGCGAAAACCTCCAGAGAAGAGATAACGCCACGCAGGTCCTTAAGAGAGAAAGAAAAACAATTAAACAAGGCACGCTCCAAGAAATCTGTATTAAGATCAGAAGAGGACTTACAGAAAAAGGAGCCGCAGTAGCAGCAGTTGGAGAAATATCCTTCCCTTTGGAAAGGGAAGAAGCAGTCGATGCTTGAGCCATGGGGGCAGCCTTGGGAGCCGAAGCTTCGGAAGCCACCACGACCGGCGAGACAGCATCAGATTTGGCCTTTTTAGGCGGAGGCTCGATAAAGCCCTCGTCACTGCAAAGGAGAATGGTCGACTATGATTATAAAAAGGGTGTGAAAAGTAAAGAACAAGCATAACTTTCAGAAAAGAACTACTTACATGTCGAAGAGATCATCTTCATCGGCAAAGCCGCCGGTTGATCTCTTCGCAGGAGAAGCTCTGGCCCCTTCCGCAGCTGCATCAACAAAAGTATCACGATCAGTGTCGACGTTACGCACTGATCCATCTGCGATACAAGTGTTATCGGCTGAGGAGGGAAGATCAGCGTGGGCAACTTCAAGATTCATCGGACCATTATATTCATCCTCTAGACCTGTTTGCTCGGTGGTGTGAAAATCTACGGGGATTGAGGAGCCTCTCCCCTCAGAAGTATCATCCGGTGAATCACGTGTATTTTCAGAAGCCATAGGGATCTGGCAAAGAAAAATGACAAGTAAGAACAAAGGTAATTATGTCGGCTAAGCAAGAAGCTATAGTAGAGATGTGAAGAAAGGAAAATACCCCTGATGGTGGATGATCAACGTCAAGGGGAGCATAAGAAGAAATCAGCGGAATCGAATCTTCCTGGTTGAAGGAAGTAAGGCGACGGACTTCATCAAGCAACTCTTTCTCTGATAGATCGGCAGCATTAATCCTGGTCTCATCCTTTGGACCTGAGTACAACCACATCGGGTGAACTCTGGCCATGACTGGCTGGATTCGGCGCTTCAGGAAACTGCTGCCACCTCCGTACCAATCATAGTTTGGCCGTCGCCTCTTTGATTCGAAGGAATTTGGCAAACAATTCTTCGGCTGAGGCCCTTTCGTCGGCTGAGAGAATGTTCTTCCAAGAGTCCTTGGGCTTGGCTTCAGAAACATCGGCATAGCAGGGGAGTCGACACTCGGGTGACGAGGAATCTTTGACGTAAAACCATTTCAGCCTCCATCCTTGCACGGACTCTCTCATTGGGAAATTAAAGTAATTGACTTCTGAGCGAGCAACAAAACCTACTCCTCCGGTGACAAAGTACCCATTACTACTGTTGTATCTCTTCACATAGAAGATCTTCTTCCACAGCCCGAAATGAGGTTCAATACCCAAAAACGCCTCGCAAAGGGTGATGAACACAGCAACATGGAGGATTGAGTTGGGGGTAAGTTGCCATAATTGGATTTCATACGTCCGCAAGAGATGGAGGAGGAATCCATGAGTGGGGAGCGAAAGGCCTCGGTGAAGAAAAGATAAGAACATCACAGAAAATCCAGCAGGAGGATCAGGCCGAGAAATCGCACCTGGAAGGATCACATCTCCCGCGTCGGAGGATATCAATCCTAAGCTTCGGGACCTCTTCTCGTCACGCTTGGTGACGGTTGAAGCTACCCAGTCCCCAGGTTTGACCATTGAGCTCGACGGCGCTGGCGGCGCCGGAGCTGGGGGAGGGGCGCTCGGAGCGCTCCCCTTCGGAAG
The DNA here is from genome assembly GCA_030979885.1 of Lolium multiflorum. Taxonomy (NCBI): domain Eukaryota; kingdom Viridiplantae; phylum Streptophyta; class Magnoliopsida; order Poales; family Poaceae; genus Lolium; species Lolium multiflorum. Next base: position 354,647,164 of record CM061750.1, on the reverse strand, counting down.
AGAAGAGGAGGACTTGGCGGCGGCACCTCCGCTGGTGGAGCTAGCGGCGGCGGCGGTATTCTTCTTCTTCACCATCGCGAGATCTGGGGAAGATTGAAACTGTGGCGGCGGCGCGACAATGGCGAAAGAAGGAAGAAGAGGGAGAATGAGGAGATGCTGCGGGAACCGTGGAGAAGATTGAGAATTTTTTGCCCTTTGGAGATTTTAAGGAGAAGTTAAGAGTTAAGTAAGCACGTGGCGCTTGAGGAAGGGGAGGAACTGACGGCCCACTACGCCCACGATTGTGCGAAAATCGAGGAGCCACCTCGATCATTACGCGTATAGTGGTCAAGCCCTAAAACACTGATTGAACAGGGCTAGGGCTAGCTCGTCATGATGGACCCGTCAAATCAGCCTGCAGCAGTTACACGTCAGCAATGACGTCATAAATTGGAAGCATTCGAAGGAAACATAAAAAGTCATCGGATGAAGGATTTAAGTCCACGCACGGATTGCAGGCATCCGAACCTGGACTCGGGGGCTACTCCCATCGGGAGCACCGATGCGCGCCCGATAAAAAGAAGATTCGACAGAATAGCGATCGAAGGAAAAAGTTTGAGTCTGTGCCGGACTCGTTAATTACTCCCATCGGGAGGATGTGGTGCACACCCGTTAAAAGTTTTTTGCACTCCAGGATCATGCCCGGGGACTTGATTCTGTGTAGAGTAACGTTGTTTTGCCATCGGCAGTTAACCAACAAAAGTTGGGCACGTTACTCATTATCCTTTGCGTAAAGAAAATGTATCGGATGACCTATGAAGACTTGCGAAAAACTCGGCAGAGGAAAGTATTCGAGTAGTACAACTTGAGTCTACGCACGGATTGCAAGCATCCGTACCTAGACTCGGGGGCTACTCCCATCGGGAGCGCTGACGCGCACCCGATAAAAAGAAGATGAAGCATAATCAAGATGAACAAGAACAATGAAGGAGAAGAATGTCAGGAGAAAACATGCATTAGTCTCTACCCGAATTATCTTCGGCTAGACACTCGGGGGCTACTGACGTGGGCATTACCCTTCGGGTAACCAGTATTGCCCTATCCGGTATTGACAAATTGGAGGCCCATGAAGATACCTGAAGGCGAGATGGGCCACTAGGTCGGTGCACCAGAAGATTCCTTGACGGGCAAGACAAGGAAGCGAACAAACAAGGAAAGATTGGATCTAAACTACTGTAAACCTAGTCGTACTCGGTTAGGACCCTTGAGACCTGGCCTCTTATATAAAGGCCAGGAGAGGGGCTGCCGAGGGACACGAACAATCTTAGCAATCTTAGCCCGGAAAAGCTTAGAGCTAGGTAACCCTAGCAATAGCAATCTCGACTAGATCTCAGCCGAAGTATTCGGCACCCCATTGTAACCCATTGTTATCATAATCAAAGAATAGACAGGCAGGACGTAAGGGTTTTACCTCATCGAGGGCCCCGAACCTGGGTAAATCGCTCTCCCCGCTTGTCTGTGAACCGATGTCTCGTGTCAGCCTACAGGATTCCATCAACCCTAAGCCCCTATCGGAGGGCATTGGCGAGGAGTACCCTCGACATAGATCGAACTCACACTATGGTAACGCTGCAGCACAAGATAGATTTGGGAGGTACTCACGGTGATGTAGTCGGGACCCAGAATACGACATGTCGGCCATGTGGCGGAGGAAGAGCAGCTGCATCGGAGGTCCACCGTCTTCAGACAACCATGTCCCTTACCATGGTCGCCGACGAATAGTTATGGACGGGGAGCTCGCAAGAGGGGAAATGGTGGCGCGCCTTTGGGACGAATAGTTATGGAAGGGGAGCTCGCAAGAGGGGAAATGGTGGCGCGCCTTTGGGAGGTGAGGAGGGGCGGTGTAAATAGGGGGGATATCAGCGGGAGGTGACCGAATTTTTCCCGATGTATTTTCTCGGTGTGCAGGCTCCCGCCATCTCTCCCTTGAATCACCACGGCGCTGTTTGGCTCCAGCGAGCGTGAGACAGGATGCATCGCTGGAAACGGTTGAATCGAGCTTTCCTTAGCATACAGCTTTTTAGGTGCTTTAGAGTTTGTGTGACGCATGGTATCTTTCTCCCGTGGGCAATCAAACACACGTTTTTCATCTCCATGCATGCGAGAAAACCCATTGTTGGCAACCAAACACGCCCCAAGTTGACCTGACATGTACATTGACATATTTTCTGTTGGGGGGAAAAGCATCCACACATACCACTCTTTGGCTCTCTTAAATGTGGCCTATTGACCCGAGTGTTAGCGACTAGCTATGCCCGATGAAATCCTAGTGTGTCGATCTGTATCTTTATCTGTCAGAACATAGAGACGAATCTGGTGGATGAGCAAACAACTGCCTGGGCAAAGACGGCTCCGGCGAGAAAGAACACAAGGTGCGACGCACCAGGACAAACTGCCACCGTAGACGCCGCCACGCCGAACAAACTTCACCAGGTCACCGAACAACATCGAGCGAGTCCTAGCATTTCTCTAGCCAGAACGGAGCGAATTCGATCGGAATCGGAAGAACAAGCACTGCGGGCAAGACGTGGAATCACCGTGTAATAGAGAGCGAAGGGAAGACCGGGAGAGGGAGTAGTATGGGTAGGGTCAGGCCAGCCCATCCAGCACTTCCCGTGTGGCTCCCACTCGGTCGGCATTCGGGACCCCATTTTCACCGGCATTTCCTATTTGAGGGTTGTTGCGTCGGTTAGCGACGCAACGCGTTCGTCTCTTTATACTGCGTGCACGTAAACGGGCCAGCCCAACCGTTGGGGAGGAAGAAGTTGTCCGGGGAAGAAGAAGCTGTCGGGAGGAAGAAGAAGAAGGCCAGCACACGTCCACCCGCCGACGACGGGGACGACGCGGGTGGCCGCGACATCATCGGCGTGGGCGAAGAATGAAACTTAGGGTGGGGGTGCAGGGTCTTAGTGTTTCAGGGGTGGGAGCTCACCGGTGACGAGATGGGGGGCTTAGAAGGAGGTCCGGGACAGGGGATGGGGGGCTTAGAAGGAGGTCCGGGACAGCAGTGGGTGGTGGATATAGGAGGGCGTTGTGGTGAGACTGCGCGGGAGCGGCGTCGACCGCGGATGGGGGAGGAAGGTGGCCTGGCCGGCAGCGGGCGGGGGATTAGATGCGTGGTTGATCTCGTTTGGGAGGAAGTAGATGGTTAAGGGTGCTGCGAGGTGGGGCGGCCCATAGGGGATTCCTTAAGGCCCAGCTACACTGGCGGACGTTGAAAGCGTCAAATAGGAGCCCTCATCTTTGCCAGCCACCCCGCCATGGCCTTCACCATCCTCTCCTCTTGTCTAGCTAAACCTGGATTAATTTGATGGTTTGACAATACTACCAACCCCTCCTATACTGATGAGACGAGAGGCTCGACTCGATGGGCAACGGCTGCTTTTATGTGGGAAGGGAAAGGGCAGGGTGGTAGAAATGCAAGAGAGAAAAGTCGTGAGGCCTGAGCTGCTTAGGTTTCTTGCCATTTTCATTAATAGAGCACAAGTATGAGATTGGTCGGATTATTAGCAGAAAAGGGGTCAAAATCAGAACAAGTATTCGGCAACTATCGCAAAGCCATCGCGGTAGCGCACATAGCCACCATCGAAGCGAGAAGTTGTCAAGGTTAACCGTCAATGTTATCACCGTCACTCTACAGCGACTTCAACTTCACCAAATAAACAATATCCAAGACCTCGCCGAAGTGGCACCGTGGAGCTCAAGACGGGCCATGCCAAATAGATGACTCCTCACATAACAACAGGCATCTCCGACTCTTATGACAAGCTCCGGAGGGAGAAGCACAAGACCTGCACCGAGGAAGATCATCACCACTAGACCACCCCGGCAGGTCATTGTGCGCTACTCAATGAAGACTCGATAAACCAAAGCAGCTCCGACTTCACAGCAAGCGGGGGTCGAATATGTAATTGGCGTCGATCCTAGTGGGAAGTGCCGAGGCGGCGGGTGAGAACATGTACCAGAGTTGGCAAGTGCACACAAGGACACCGGCAGAGGAATTGTGGCCTCTGGCGACTAGCGATTCAAACGGGTGGTACCAGCAACGGTGAGGGGAAGGGTAGGCGGCAACGTTGTGATAGGATTGTATTGCGGGAAAAGGGGCGTGACCTAGGTGGTTAGTGGCTTGTGTGTCACTGGCGGCCAGGCCTCGGGAGTACAAGAGGGGGAACGTGTGGACGCAGCTGTTGTCCTTGCCGACGCATTTTCATCCTGAATTCGGGCGTAAAATAGGTCACCACGGGTAGACTGGTCCATTTTTCTCGGGAGTCGAGCCACCGGAGATGTAGTAAGGGTAGGCCCACATGATAGGCTTTGTCCCGCAAAGCTGGCTAGCGCCGGTTCGTTGTTGATATGTGGGCTCGCAATACTCCCTCCATTCGAAAATAAATGTCGCTAATTTGTAATCAAACCTCCATTCCAAAATAAGTGTTGCTATTTTGTAATGTAACAAAATAAATTTCAGAAATTTGTAATACAATTATACTATGGAATGGAGGTGGAGGGACAGCCAGGGCTGTGACCCAGAATCCAGTGTGTCTCGTCTTGTTTTGGTATGGGATTACGGAAATAGCCAAATAGGGTAAACGGACACCGACAACCAGAGTGAAACCGCTGACAACGCATCCCTGCAAAGAAGCAAGGCCACATTTTCGTCCATCAGGGCCCGTTTGGTAACCTGGACCGATTTTCTGCACCATTGCGCCAGGGAGAAGAGGCCACCCGCGTGTTCCAGGCGGGCCACGGGCCAGAAAAGCCCTATTGTTTGGTAGCCCGTGAAGCCATTTTCTGCACCAGATAGGAAAGCAAGCCCTCATTGTTTGGTTGAAACACATTTGTACCGTGGTGGTGCAACACACACCTTGTTTGGTTGCAGACATGAGCGTGATGTGGTAACCCCTTGCATTTGAGTGTTGAAATTACCCAGTAGTGCTAACAGAATAACAACTTATTCAGCAACATTCAGGTCATCAAAAGGTGTTGCTAATACACATCAAGTAGTTACCCTACTAGGCGATGCAACACGAAATATAGTTGCTTTACTCAAGGGGTTAGTATATACCACCTCAAACAAGTTCATCATTACAAACCGGGGATCAGGTTCAAGCAAGTCCTAGCTAATGGAGGGATACGAGAGCACCTCCCAAAATCAGCAGATCATGAAGAAGGAAGCAGAAGCACTAAGCAGGAAACTGCTTGCGTAGCCAGGTCCTAAGCCAGCTCCTCCTCTCCGATGGATGCATGTGACGGTACTCGGAATACTCTGCAATGGGGTCGATTGCCCTGACCAATAAGTTAGGTTGGTACAAATGCGCCTTGCAGACAAACCGGGGCATGAAGATCGTCTTCATCTAAGTATAGTTCGTGATCGGGGTGTTGACGTAGTCACGATGCCTCAGGTAGTGTTAGCGCGGATCACAATGACATACTATCAAATCAGTGAAGGAACTCAATAAAGCTTACTACCTTCACGTACTCATCCACCTCTCTTCATCAGCAAGATAGAAGCAGCAACCATCTTCGCTTCACTCGAAAGTGCGATCGGATTTGATCTTGCATATGACGCGCCAGTTGGTCCTCCACTTTCTGATGTGGTTGTAGACCTGTAGAGTGCTCACATGTATGCCAACGAATGCAAGAACAGCAGCAGCTAGCTTCTTCATATGTGCCTCTTTGAATCACGGGTTAAAACAGACGGCTCTTTGGACGACCTCAACCAAGCGGTTTGATGACCCACAAGTATAGGGGATCGCAACAGTCTTCGAGGGAAGTAAAACCCAATTTATTGATTCGACACAAGGGGAGACAAAGAACACTTGGAAGCCTTAACAGCGGAGTTGTCAATTCAGTGCACCTGGAAACAAACTTGCTCGCAAGAGTTTATCGTAATTTTATAGCGAGCGTAGTGAAATAACAGCGAGAGTAACGAGAGACAGCGTAGTGATTTTAGTAAACAGCAGGATTAAAATACTGTAGGCACGGGGACGGATGAAGGGCGTTGCATGGATGAGAGAAACTCATGTAACAATCATAGCAGGGCATTTGCAGATAATAATAAAACGGTGTCCAAGTACAAAGCAATCAATAGGCATGTGTTCCATATATAGTCGTGCGTGCTCGCAATGAGAAACTTGCACAACATCTTTTGTCCTACCAGCCGGTGGCAGCCGGGCCTCAAGGGAAACTACTGGATATTAAGGTACTCCTTTTAATAGAGTACCGGAGCAAAGCATTAACACTCCGTGAACACATGTGATCCTCACATCGCTACCATCCCCTCCGGTTGTCCCAATTCTTGTCACTTCGGGGCCATTGGTTCCGGACAGCGACATGTGTATACAACTTATAGGTAAGACCATAAACAATGAATATCTTGATGAAACAATAACATGTTCAGATCTGAGATCATGGCACTCGGGCCCTAGTGACAAGCATTAAGCATAACAAGTTGCAACAATATCATCAAAGTACCAATTACGGACACTAGGCACTATGCCCTAACAATCTTATGCTATTACATGACCAATCTCATCCAATCCCTACCATCCCCTTCGGCCTACAGCGGGGAATTACTCACACATGGATGGGGGAAACATGGTTGGTTGATGTAGAGGCGTTGGCGGTGATGATGGCGATGATCTCCTCCAATTCCCCGTCCCGGCGGAGTGCCAGAACGGAGACTTCTGGCTCCCGCGACGGAGTTTCGCGATGTGGCGGCGTTCTGGAGGGTTTCTCGCGACTTCGACTTCTCCCCGTGCGTTTTTAGGTCGAGGCCGATAAATAGTCCGAAGGAGGGCGTCGGAGGCCGGCCGAGGGGCCACACCACGGGCGCGTGGGCCCCCCTGGGCGCGCCGCCTATGGTGTGGGGCCCTCGGGCCTCCACCTCAATTGTCCTTCTGGCTCCGTCATTATTCTGGGAAAATAGGACCTTCCATAAATTCCGAGGATTTTCCCGAAAGTTGGATTTCTGCACAAAAACGAGACACCAGAGCAGTTCTGCTGAAAACAGCGTTAGTCCGTGTTAGTTGCATCCAAAATACACAAATTAGAGGCAAAACAATAGCAAAAGTGTTCGGGAAAGTAGATACGTTTTGGACGTATCAACTCCCCCCAAGCTTAGCTTATTGCTTGTCCTCAAGCAATTCAGTTAACAACTGAGCGATAAAAGAACTTTCACGAACACATTTGCTCATATGATGTATATATTCTCATGCAATGGCTAATACTTAAGCAATTCATAATGAGATACATACAAATAAGATCATCTAACAGCTATGTCAATCATGGAGAGGTACCAACAATTAATAATAAGCATCATGAATCATGTATATAAGCAGGATTGCAATGTTCATAAGAGAGTATGATAAAGTGGTATCTCGCTTGCCTGTATTTGATTGGCAAAACATAAATGCCCGGGCACCTCTGGAGTTCATAGAAAGACTAGAAGTAGTGATTGTCAAAAGATAAATGCATCAAAGTTATACCACAATCAATCATATTTTGAGACAAGCATATTATACTAAGAATGACAGTTGTGCTCTCAAGATAGTGCTCAAAGAAATAATGGAGACACAACATAAAAGTAAAAGATTGACCCTTCGCAGAGGGAAGCAGGGATTAACATGCGCTAGAGCTTTTCATTTTTATAAAACAGGAGTAAAATTATTTTGAGAGGTGTTTGTTGTTGTCAACGAATGGTAATGGGTACACTAACTACCTCGCCAACCGGACTTTCAAGAGCGGCTCCCATGAATTATTGCATATTTATTTGGCACTCCTTCCAACCTTTCTTACACAAACCATGGCTAACCGAATCCTCGGGTGCCTGCCAACATTCTCATACCATGAAGGAGTGCCTTTTTATTTTAGTTTTATTATGATGATGACACTCCCCCAACCTTTGCTTACACAAGCCATGGCTAACCGAATCCTCGGGTGCCGTCCAACAATCACAAACCATGGAGGAGTGTCTATTTAAGTTAATTAATTCGGGACTGGGAATCCCATTGCCAGCTCTTTTTGCAAAATTATTGGATAAGCGGATGTGTCACTAGTCCATATGAGAGTCCGTCAAAAGTAAATGACAAGGTTGAAAGCTAAACACCACATACTTCCTCATGAGCTATGAAACATAAACACAAATTGAGAAGCATTTTGAAGGTTTTAAAGGTAGCGCATGAGAATTTACTTGGAATGGTTTGAAATGCCATGCATAGGTATTTATAGTGGACACTTTTGGAACAACTTGGTTTTCAGGTGTTTGGAAGCACGAGCAGCGTTCCCGCTCAGTACAAGTGAAGGCTAGCAATAGACTAGGGAGCGACAAATCAAGAGAGCAGTAACTGTCATAATCATGCTTGCGGCAAAATAAATTAACGGAGGCATAAAAGTGATACAAGAACTCTGAAGCAATATAGATCATCGAGGCTTAATTGACTTTTTGTTCAGTCATATGCATGCGTGAGCATGTGCCAAGTCGATATAAATGAATTATTCAGAGGAGGATACCACAATGCCATACTTACTTATGAATAAAACAATGCAAGCAAACATCCATGACATGCTACTCATATTAATAAATTGGAGCTAAACATGAGAGATCATGAACTACTAGACTTTCTCAAATAACATATACCTCACATGAACCAACTAAGCATGCTCACATGGATGAGTATATGTACAAAAATGAAAACAAATAGAGTTCATACCAGCCTCTCACCACAATCAGATTGTCGTAGATCGTCATTATTGCCTTTTCACTTGTGGAGCTTGGATAATATGAAATGAAAACCACGCTCCAGCCACCGAAGACCATTGAACTCATAAAGAACTTTACAAACCAAAGAAGAACAGCAAATATTTTTGGTGTTTTTGAATTTAAGAACAAGAACAAAAGGAAACAAACAAACAAAGCAAAATCTTTTTGGGTTTTCTTATAGCAAACTAGCAATAGCAAATAAAGTGAAACAAATGCAAGAAACCAAAGCAAACAAATGGTGAAGAGAAACAACAGAAATATTTTTAGTCTTTTTGTGTTTTGGGAAGGAAACAAAATGAAAACAAGAAATAGCAAACTAGAAGAAACACAGAAAAGCGAGATAGCAGAAATCTGCCAAAACCTGACAGCAGTACAGAAATCGATTTTTACAAAAATCTTACGTTGCTCAGATCGAAAAGTGTTCAACTAATGAAAGTTAGATAACAACCTGGGGAACCTGCACAAAAATTGGCAGCTCAAAATGACGCTCTGGCTATTTTTGATAATTTTTACGGTAACGTTCCAGAATCTGTTTTCAGGCAGCACTTCCCCAAATATCATCTTCCTCTCATTAGAAAACCACTCAAACGAACAAAACAAGTATGTGCAAGTATCCAGCAACCATAATATGCAAAGAATGAGTGATGCCGGTATACCTCCCCCAAGCTTAGGCTTTTGGCCTAAGTGGAGTTCAATCCCATCGATCCCATGAGGTAGTGTCTCCGTAGTATGACGAAGATGGATCGTATTCCGGGTATGTGCTAGAAGAAGCACCCGGATATGTGACGGTGTGGTCGTAGGAGGCCCCGGCGTCCTCGGAGTCATGTTGCTGGTGGAAGTCTTTTATCTTCAAATGTTCATCCACTTCCTCCTTAGTGCACGACCATGATTGCCTGTCAATACTGAACAAACCTGGTTGGGGAAGAGGAATTTCTTTCTCATCCCCGTCAGAAAACAACATTCTATAAACCATATTATCTAAAGTAGAGTCAGTGGTAACAAAATGATGACTCTTCATAGCAGTAATATCGAGTCTCCTAGGGGCCAATGGCACATCATTAGGATCAATAGGAAGATTTAGATATGTTAAAACACGCAGTGCGATAGTTCCTCCAAAAATAGGCCCCCTGGTAGTCAGGCGGCGAGCAATAAGAGCACCAAGGTGATAGGATGTCTGACCAGTAAGTGCAATATTCAAGAAAGCAAGATGGTAACTAGAAATGTTGCTAGTGTTCTCCCTACCAAGAATGCTAGTAGCAATATAGTATGCAAAATACTTAATGGCGGGGAGTTGAATGTTCCTTATCTTGCCCCGCTGAATGGTGCGACAATCATCATCGGTGATCCCTCGGTAGAGCTCCAACAAGTCCCGGGGGTTGTCATCAATCCTACTTGCTGTACCTACAGGGACAATATCCAATGCACGACAAAAATCCTTCAATTGCATAGTAACAGGATTACCATAGATCCTGAATGCAACCGTCGGCTCATATTGTTTGTTGTTGAACTGGAAACTCTCGACGAAGATTTTGGTGAGCATATAGTATTGCTCCCTTTCATCTCCCATATAGGTGGTTAACCCTGCCCTGTTGACAAGGGTTAAGAAATCCTCCAATATCCCTGCATTCCTTAGAAAATCATAGCATGGAAAAGTAGAAGCATTAGGAGGCCCGTTGTCCTCTTCGGGCGCGAAGCTAGGCGCGATGATGTCTTCATTGTATGATCGCCTAATCCGGGTGGCGGCCCTAGAAGGCCTCCCGGTGCTGGTTGTCCCTTTCTTGAACAACTCTCCAAAGTTGAACTTCTTCATAGCTTCTCTGAAATTTTTAACAAATGATATAAAATTTGATTTGGTGACATATAATTGAGGGAAACTACCATAGGAACTTGCTAGAGTACTAATCATGCATCAAAACTAGTTTCTACCACTTAGAACAAGCATGCAAGCTCACTAAACATGTTACCTACAGCAGCAAAATATTCAAGATATACTCAACCAAACAAAATTCTACTTGGATGGGTGGAGGAGTCACATACCAAGGAGCAAATGTGCCAAATTTCAGACAGAAATCTGGGCTGAGCAAAGAGATCGAAAAATCTGGAGCTCTGGAGCAAAAACGCGAGAGAGAGGAACTTGGTACGAGTTTTTTCGGGAGAGAGACTGTGCTGGGAGAAAGAGATGGCAAAGTGGGGCAAAGGGGGACCCACACCACATGGTGGCGCGGCCACCTCCTTGGCCGCGCCGGCCTGGCTTGAGCGCCCTCTGGTGCCCCACGGGTCATCCTCTGGTGCTCCCAGTGCCTCGTCGAAAAATAGGACCAACGGTATAATTTTTGTGAATTTTTGAAAACTTTGAAAAATGCACATTTATGGGTATTTAGTTTATTATTACTGGCCAGGAAAATTTTTGAAATCTCCAAATAACTAAGGAACTTTGCAAATTAAAAGTGCTACAGCAACTAGAGCAAGTGGAGGAAGAAAGATATGTTGTTTACCTCCTCTATGCATATAAAAAGTATTCGTTAACAAGGTTGATCAAGTCTTGTCACCAAATAACTTTTTCATAGCATAAGAAGAAATAAACCTCAAATCAATCATGTTACCTTGAATTGTATTGATATGGATCCAATCACGAGAGTTTGATATTCTTCTTTAGGCTCATATATAGGACAATCAATAGTTCCCACTTTGATAGTTCTCACATTAGAAATAGTATTAACTCCACACGCTTTCTCAATCCTCTTGGGAAAATAAACGGTATGCTCCCTATCATCAACATTGAAAGTAACCTTTCCTTTATTGCAATCAATAACAGCCCCTGCGGTGTTAAGAAAAGGTCTCCCAAGAATAATAGACATATTATCATCTTCGGGCATTTCCAACACAACAAAATCGGTTAATATCAAGCAGTTAGTAGTAACTTGAACAGGAACATTCTCACATATACCAACAGGAATAGCAGTAGATTTATCAGCCATTTGCAAAGATATATCAGTAGGTATCAACTTATCTAAGTAAAGTCTCTTATAAAGAGAAAAAGGCATAACACTAACACCGGCTCCCAAGTCACATAGAGCAGTTTTAACATAATTATTCTTGATAGAACAAGGAATAGTAGGTATACCTGGGTCGCCCAACTTCTTTGGTATTTTGCCATTGAAAGAGTAATTAGCAAGCATAGTGGAAATTTCCTCATTGGGGATTTTCCTTTTGTTAGTAACAATATCTTTCATATACTTTGAATAAGGAGGCAATTTAATAGCATCAGTCAAAGGGATTTGCAAGAATAAAGGTTTCATCCAATCACAAAATTTATTATAATGTTCTTCTTCCTTTGATTTTAGTTTCTTAGCAGGAAAAGGCATTTGCTTTTGCACCCAAGGTTCTCTTTCATTACCATGTTTCTCAACAATAAAATCTTCTTTAGTATACTTTTTATTTTTAGCATGCTTTTCAGGTTCTTCTTCAACCTCTTCTTTATCGGGAGTATCATTCTTATCATTATCTTTATCATTATCATGTTCATTACCACTTTCGGTTTCAGCATCAGAAATAGAAATACTATTAGGATCATTAACAGTTCAGAGGATTCTACAACATTTTTATGTTTCTTTTTCTTTTTCTTCTTAGAATGAGCACTAGGTTCAATGCGTTGAGAATCTTGTTCAATTCTTTTGGGATGCCCTTCAGGATATAGAGGATCCTGGGTAGAGACACCACCTCTAGTTGTTACTTCATAAGCATGTTTCTCTTTAGAATTATTCCCTAACAAGTCATTTTGCACTTTAGTGAGTTGATCAATTTGAGTTTGAATCATTTGAAAATGTTTAACAAGCATCTTAACATCATTGGAGGTTCTCTCCACAATATCATGCAATTCACTAATAGCTCGAGAATTTTCCATTAAATGATTTTCTACTCTCATATTAAAATTTTCTTGCTTAACAATATAATTATCAAACTCATCTAAGCATTGTGCAGGAGGTTTCGAATACGGAATATCTTCCCTAGTAAAGCGTTGAAGGGAGTTTACCTCAATCATGGACGAAGGGGGAATTATCTCACATATATCTGACATAGGCATCCCAAATGGGCCTGCCGAATATAGTACCCGGGGTTTATTGAAGGCCCACTACCCGAAGAATAAGAAGATTCGAGAGCCCAAGATGTATTTAAGGAAAAGATAGAGTTGTAATAGGAAGTGTTATTTGTAATCTGGCGGGATGAGTTAGAAACCGTCCCGGACTCTGTAACTTGTATATACGAATCCCTCGGCTCCACCTCCTATATAAGGGGGAGTCGAGGGACGAAGAATCAATCGAATCATTGTCTGCAAACCCTAGTTTTCATATTCGTCGAGTACTTTTCGGCTGAAACCTTCGAGATCTACTTGCCCTCTACTTCTAACTAAACCCTAGCCTACAATCCATAGGCATTGACAAGTTGATACCTTGTCAATTGGCGCCGACCGTGGGGACTAGAGGCGTAAGGAGCTGATCTCGATGGCACGCTCAAGATCTTCGACATCGTCAACCGCAAGCAACACAATGGATCGAGGTAAACAGATCGCTGCTGGTCTTGTCGATTTTGTTCCTCACCCACCCTCCCGTTTGGATGCATATGCGTATCTGGCGGAGCCCATGGAGATGACGTTCGGAAGATTTCACTTTCGCGTCGAGAAGGAAGGATCGTATCGTGTCGAGATTCCGATTTCGTCGGGATCGTCGGTGGTCGATTCAGATTTTTCAAGCTATGCATCGTCAACCGAGTCAGGAGAAGAAGAAACCTCGGCGACACGTTACGTCAGCACCAGAACAAGAGAGAAACTCGCCAAGATCTTCAACGACATGTCGTTTGAGTCATCCGCGGACTCATATATAAGCGATGGCTCAAGCGATGTCGACAGTTACGACTTCATCGACAAATCTCTCACAGTGGGCAAGGTCTTCATCAATCTCAATGACGATGTCACCAAACCCAACGTAGATCTGAGTACAAAGTATCATCAGATTTACGCCATTGAAGATCAAGAGGAAACATCTGAGGCTTTCGACAGTCTGGGAAATCCATACGTCGATCCCTCCAATCTGCGACAAGGCCTGGGCAACAAATACGTCGGGCCAGAGCCGCGAGATAGAGTTCAACTTTCACAAGCAGCGTGGGACAGAGCCGCGAGAGCCATGAACGGCACAGAACCAATGGCTACCACGGCCACACCAGAAGAACTGCAAGCATATCAATATAGGCTCGCACGAGCTGCCAGGGAATTGGAAAAACAGACAGCTGAGTTGAACAGGAGAAAGGAGGCAGCTTCTGCATCCAGCAGGAGAAGGGCAGATTTAAGTCGACAATCTAGAACTACGGGTGATAGCCATCGGGAGGCGCGGAACAGAGCAAGATCAAGGCTGCAACACATACCCGAAGCAGAAAGAGAGCACTTGGTCCAGAACCTCGACATGTCCTTCATGTCGATAGATACAAGAGGAAACATCATCCCCAAGACACCAGAAGGGTATATGGCGACACATGCTTTTATCCTTGCGTCTAAACCACCTCCAGGTGATCCAAGGGAAACATTGTACAATATGGCGGTAGCAGGAGTTGGAGCTATGGGGACAGCGTTTGTATCAACGCCTCCCGAAGGAGCGGCAAGGCAAAATAGTCCACGACCTGCAGCAGCAACAGCGGCAGCACCTGAAGGGCCAAGTGGAGCAAGAGACACAGCAGCACAAGCAAGAGTCGACAGAGCGCGGCAAAGCAGAAGGGATCATCGGCAATCTCCGGAATTGACCGACGAAGATATGTGTGGCTTGCCGTGCTTTACGAGGAGAGTCCGGAAAACTCGAGTCCCCTCAGGATTCAAGTTACCCGATAATTTCAAGAAGTTCGACGGCCTTCAAGATCCAGAGGATTGGCTAGTCGACTATCTGGAGACGGTGAAGCTCACAGGAGGAACTAGGGCAACAGCCATGCAAAGCATCCAGGTGCATTTGAGTGGAGCCGCACGATCTTGGATAAAGAAACTCGCTCCAGGATCCATCGACAGCTGGGAAAGTTTCGAGGATGTGTTCGTCAAGAACTTTAGATCCACGTGCAAAAAACCCGCGTCGTTAGAGGAGTTGAGAGCGTGTCGACAAAAGCCAGATGAGCCAATGAGGAAGTACATCCAGAGGTGGAATATCATTAAAAACTCGGCAGAAAATATATCTGACGAGAGAGCAATAGATGCGTTTGTCGCAGGAGTCAGGCGTGGAGATTTCGTCGAAGACTTGGGAAGGACCAATCCAAAGACAGTATCCGCGTTAATGGAGATAGCAAATAAATGGGCAGATGGAGAAGACGCTGTCCACAACAAACGACACAGGTCGCCAGAGGAGGACCGCGGTCGAAACTATCAACCGAGGCGAAGATTTCCTCGAACGTACCAGAACTATGACGCTCCAGGACAAATTTCGGCAGGTTTTCGGACAAATACAGGAGGAAGCAACAGAGATGATTACCAGAGAAGCAGTGAGCAGCGAGGTGATAACAGGGATGATTCACGCAACAGGCAAAATAGCGGGCCTAGGTTCCCAAGACCTTTCGTGTCCCCCGAAGAGATGATGAACGGACCGTGCAGATGCATTTTTTCCTCGACAGCAACGGAAAAAGACAGTCGGGCACTTGCGAAGGATTGTTGAAATTTTCAAGCAATGTTGCGGTATGCAGAGAACGCTAATGCGCGGGCAGCACAGAGAAATCCTCGAGAACCCAGAGCGAGATTCACTTGCCGCCTCCTCCCGCGATTACAGACGACAATCGGCATCAGCTCAGAATAGCGGCAGCACCTGCACCACCACCTTATGTTGATCCTAATTCCAATGGAGCAGTGTCGATGATTCAGAAGGGAAGGCCATCCAATAGAGCTCAGAAAGTAATCTCACGACAGGTGTTTATGGCAGAGAAAATGCCTCCACCAACAGTTGAGTACCTTAATTGGTCAGGACAAGATATCGGCTTCACAATAGCGGATCATCCGCAGCAAGTTCCTCGACCAGGGCAGTCAGCACTTATTCTGCCAGCAGTTATCGCGGGATTTGATGTCTCTCGAGTGTTCATAGACGGCGGCAGCAGCTTAAACCTTATGTATGCAGATACATTGAGGAAGATGAACATATCCTTAGCAAACTTGAAACCAACAGACACAAGGTTCCACGGCATCACACCGGAGAAACCAAGTTATCCATTGGGAAAGATCAATCTCGACGTTCAGTTTGGGACCCGAGAAAATTATAGAATCGAGAGGCTCGAGTTTGAAGTCGTGGATTTTCCGTCGCAATATCACGCTCTGTTGGGACGACCAGCATATGCTAGATTTATGGCGGTGCCACACTATACATACTTGTTGTGGAGGTTGCCTGGACCAAAGGGACCAATCACAGTTAAAGGAAGCTTTGCCTTAGCCGATAAGTGCGACAAGGATTTCCACCGGTTGTCAGAAACTTTCGGGATGCAAGCTGAGTACTTGGCGTCAAAAAGCATGACTGATTACGACGTACTGCCAGACGTTGGAAGGCCAAACAAAGAATCAACTTTCAGTACCGAGAAAAATTCAAAAGAGGTGCAGATTCATCCGACAGATCCAAAAAAGACGACATCTATCGCAAACGACATGGATATCGCATAGGAAAGCGCGCTCGTCGAGTTCCTCCGTGAGCACTGGAAAATCTTCGCATGGTGTCCAGCTGACATGCCAGGAGTACCCAGGGAACTTGCCGAGCACCACCTAAACTTGGATCCACTAGCGAGACCAATCAAACAACCTTTGCGGCGTTTTTCGGAACCAAACCGCAAAGCCATGCTGTCAGAAATTAATCGACTACAAGAAGCTGGTTTTATCAAAGAGATATTCACAGAAGCCACATGGGTAGCAAACCCAGTGCTGGTGCCGAAGAAAAACACTAAGGTCCTTCGCATGTGCGTCGACTTTACGTGTCTCAATAAACATTGTCCAAAGGATCACTTTCCCCTCCCGAGGATCGATCAAATTATCGACTCCACGGCTGGATGTGAACGTCTTTCCTTCCTGGATGCATATTCTGGTTATAACCAGATCAGATTGAAAGAAGAAGATGAAGTAAAGACCGCGTTTATTACACCTTACGGCGTGTTTTGCTACAGAACAATGCCCTTTGGTCTAAAAAATGCGGGAGCAACATATCAAAGGATGATGCAGAAGTGTTTGGCGACACAGATTGGGAAGAACGTGCAAGTATACATTGATGATGTCGTCATAACATCAAAAAAGGGGGCAACGCTGATCGAGGATCTCAAGGAAACCTTCGACAACCTTGATAAGTTCTGCCTCAAACTGAACCCGACGAAGTGTTCCTTTGGCGTCCCAGCAGGAGAACTTTTGGGGTTTCTAGTCTCAGCAAGAGGGATTGAAGCAAATCCCGACAAAATACAGGCTATCGTAACAATGAGGAAGCCAACAAAATTGAAGGAGATACAACAGCTAACGGGGCGAGTCGCAGCTTTGAGCAGATTCGTCGCTAGGCTGGGAGAAAAAGCACTGCCGTTCTACGCTTTGATAAAACAAGGAGATAAATTCCAGTGGAACGAAGAAGCCGATAGAGCTTTCGAGGATTTGAAGCGCACAATTTCGACACCGCCAATTCTGGTGGCGCCAAAATAAAGGGAACCTCTCCTGCTATATATCGCAGCCACGCCCCAAGTGGTGAGCACGGTGCTAGTTGTCGAAAGGGAAGAAGAAGGAAAACTCCACGGCGTGCAGAGGCCAGTATACTTCGTCAGCGAAGTTTTATCGCCATCAAAACAAAGGTATCCGCAGTACCAAAAGATAGCATATGGAGTGTTCACGACAGCACGAAAATTGCGCCACTATTTTTCGGCACATCCGATCATAGTGGTCAATGAAGCTCCCTTGTCAAATATACTGAACAACCCAGAAGCTACGGGTCGTGTCTCCCTTTGGGGAATAGAACTTTCCCCTCGGGACATCACGTATGAAAAAAGAAAAGCAATAAAATCGCAAATACTGCCGGACTTCATCGCAGAGTGGATGGAGTTGCAAAATACAGGACCTCCAGATTTGTCGAGAACCTGGACCATGAACTTCGACGGGTCCAAAAGACTAGAAGGAGCTGGCGCAGGAGTAGTACTCATATCACCTGAAGGCGACAAGTTGAAGTACATCCTTCGGATGACGTTCCCCAACGCATCTAACAACGAAGCAGAATATGAGGCCCTCATACACGGGATGAAGATGGCGAAAGCTTGTGGTGCAACCCGACGAAAATTTTTGGCGACTCACAGTTGGTGGCACAACAAGTTATGAACCAATGTGACGCAGTCAATGATAGCATGATGGCATACAAGGAGGTGTACAACGAGCTCGAGAAGTTGTTCGATGGATGCGAAGTAAATCATATTAGCAGATTGAGCAACGACGAAGCCGATGTTCTTGCAAACATTGGGTCGCAATGCCTTGCAGTCCAGGTGTATTGGGAAGAAATAACAGAGAGATCCACTAAGTCGACAAAATCAAAAAAGAAGGAGAAGAAACCCTCGGGGGCTACCAAGGAAAAGCAAGAGGACGAAGAAGAAGATCAGGACCTGGTCATGGTGATACAGATACCGTGGATGCAGCCGTACATATCATACATCCTGAGGAAAGAAATACCCGACGATCCAGTTGAGGCAAGGCGAGTAATTCGACGCTCCAAAGCTTTTACGGTGGTCAAGGGAGAATTGTATAAGCGAAGTATTTCAGGCGTCTTGCAAAGATGCGTCACACCCGAAGAAGGAAGAATAATTCTGAAGGATGTACACGAAGGAATATGTGGCCACCACGCAAGTAGTCGAGCTATCGCAGCCAAGGTTTTTCGGGCAGGATTCTACTGGTTGACAGCAATCGAGGACGCTAAGGACATAGTAAGAACTTGCGACGCATGTCAAAGATTTGCCGCAAAACCTCACTCTCCAGCAGCAGAGCTAGCACCAATACCATTGTCATGGCCCTTTGCTCAATGGGGACTTGATATGGTGGGTAAGTTACACAAATCCTGGCCAGGAGGAAAGGAGTACATGCTAGTAGCTGTCGATAAGTTTACAAAGTGGATAGAAGCGAAGCCGATAAATTCACCAGATGGAGCATCCGCAGTAAAATTCGTAAAAGGCCTCGTCTTCAGATTTGGAGTGCCCCATAGCATCGTCACAGACAACGGCAGTAACTTCACATCCCATGAATTCAAAGATTATTGCGAAGAGGTGGGTATCAAGCTGAACTTTGCGTCAGTAGCACATCCTCAAACCAATGGGCAAGTCGAGAAAGCCAATGGTATCATCTGCAATGGCATCAAGAAGCGCTTGTTAGGACCACTGGAAAAAGCTCGACATACCTGGCCAGAAGAACTACCAAGCGTGTTGTGGAGCATCCGAACAACACCAAACACAGCAACGCAGGAAACTCCGTTTTTTCTGGTTCATGGAGCAGAAGCAGTACTACCAATCGAGATAGAGCACAACTCTCCACGTGTCGCTGAATATGATGAAGAAACATCGAGAAGAGCGCTAGAGGACGACGTCGACGCACTTGATGAAGCTCGAGATGAAGTATTATCTCGGGTAACCAAATATCAACAGGACTTGAAGAATTACCACAGTCGACGTTTGCGGCCAAGATCTTTTCAGGTGGGCGACCTAGTTCTTCGGCTCACGCAAAAAAGTCATGAAAAACTCGAGTCACCGTGGCTTGGCCCTTACATCGTCACGGAAGTAATCGGAGGAGGAGCATACAGGATAAAGGACAAGAAGACAGGGGTGGAGGAGCCAAACCCCTGGAACGTGGCGCAACTTAGGCGGTTCTACGCCTAGAGTCGAAATATAGTCCTTGTAAATGAAACGCCCGCGAGTTTTCAGACGCACTCTTTTCCTTTTTCGGGGCACCGAGTGGGGCCGGAGAAGGTTTTTAATGAGGCGGGCTCGCGGTGCTGCAATATAATAAAGATAGTGACAATATAACTTTTCTTCTTTATCGACATGACCAAAGTCTTTGCTCCGACGAATTTCAATATAGTTCATCGACAAAAGAAAAACCTTGCCTTGGTATTCAAATACCTCGTGAGTCAATAAAAATACAAAATAGTACTCAATAAAAAGCTCGGGGGCTCATATTCGCCTTAAATATATAAATGCCTTGGTTCAAAACCTCGCAAATATACAAATATAGTAAAGAGTCACCGAAACACTCGGGGGCTAGACAAACAGAGAAATATAATGATTGCTTTACAATATAGTCATGGATTACAAAGAAGAAATATCTACAAGAAGAAAATAACTAGTCTTGATTCAGTATGTCATCAAGAGTAACTCTGTTTTCCTCAGGAGCAGCACCAAGAAAATCGGCATAATGGCCATCGGCAAAAAAGTCGGCATCCATCCGAAGCAGGTCCTCAATCATTTCTTCGGCTATGGGCGTAACCTTCGTGTTAATCCTGTCAACACCAACTCTCCGACGTTTTACCTTTTGGTGAACCTTCTCGACAACCTGGGTAAGGTCAAGCTTCGAGTGGCAGATCTGGAGCATGATAAGAGCAAATCTGGCGCCAGCTACTAGTTGAGCTTTGACAAAATCATGGATACTGCGAGCATCCTTGAACCTTTCCATCAATTCAGGAAGAGTTTTTGGTTGGACGTTCCGAGGAAACATGGAGTTGTAAACCATGGACAAGGTCTTGGTACAGAAGTCAAGGAAATCGCGAGTTTGAGAGGCGCGATCTTGAAATCTGACAATTTGGCGGGTCCTCTCTGGGGTAGCCCAAAACAAAGAACCATGGTCCAGGGAAAGATTAACAAGGAGGCTTGTCCTAGCATTTACCCTCTCTTCCTCGGCAGCAGCATCAGTAAAGGCACCTATCAAAACAAAGAAGTGGAAACCTTTAAGAGACAATAGCATGAAGATGAAAGATATCGAGGATGAAACAGGCATACCCGACATATGCACTGGCTTCATTCATTAATTCGAGCATGAAATTTTCTCGGTAGTCGCCTTTTCAGCCTCGGAAGCAGCAATTTCCTTAGCAGCCACGGCCTCGCGAGCTTGCTGGAGAGCAACTTTTTCGGCTTCAGATGACTTGCGAGATTGTTCCATCATCATAAGTGTTTGCTTCTTCGCATACTGAAGCTGCTGTCGAAGTTCATCCAGTTCTTGCGACAAGGTATCGTCGACAGGTGCAGTATCAGCAAAAGCTCTCCTCGCGCGAGAAGAAGAAGGCGACACATTGGAAGGAGCGGAAGTTGGAGTATAGTTATCAAATATCAACTGAAATATAAACAGGATAAAATCAAACGACAAGCAAAGATAGAGTTTTTCATTAATCTCTTGGAATAATTACAAGGGCATTACAGTGGAGCTAAGGAAATACGTGTCGCCAAACGACTACTTTGGCGACAAAAGCAAAAGAAACAAAGAAAAACAGAGGCATGCAACTAGACCTCCGGCCTTGACGAGCTAGGAGTCGACGCTGGCTTAATCCCGAGATAGGCCAAGATCTTCTTTGTGTTGGGCTTGGCCGCCTTAATCAGCGACTTCCACCTTGACTGTTCTATTTGATCGGTGTCGCCAATTTTCATCCAGTCAAGAGTTTGTTGGCTGTCAGCAACCAGAGCAACAGTATTTTCGACAGCCACCTTCATATTCTCATGACGTATCTTCAGTCCAAGGTCTTCCGATGAATTGAAAAGCTTGGCAAGGGCAAGGAAAGTCGAAGGTTCCTCTTTCTTCGGGAAGAAGTAGGGGAACAATGCCGACAAACCTGCACTGGCATTGGCCACGCCTTCACGAATTTCGCGCCCATGAAACTCCAGAAGAGAAAGTGCGTCAAGGAGAGGGTCATCGACGGGATTCTCCAGATCAAAATCTTGGTTTGTTTGGGCTGCCACACGAGACAAAACATTAGTCGAAAACCAAGAAACAGGAAGTACAATAAAATAGAAGGGATTGATGATATTACTCAGCGTACGTCGACTTTGCGACTTCAAACGCTTGATGACCCCTTGCTCACGTGCAGCTTGCGCAGCTTTCTGCTCGTCTAAGGCAGATTCAGCATCTTTGAGCCTTTTCTGCAGTTCCTCGACACTAGCGGCCTTTGCTTTGGCATTATCAGCCTCAGCTCTAGCTTCGCTAGCGGCAAGTTCGGCTTTCTCGCGAGCCGCCTCACTGTGCTCTAGTTTGTGAGCAAGTGAGTCGGCACGCTTGTTGGCCTCTGCAAGTTTCTCTATCAAGATAAAAAAGGGGAAAGAAAGATCAAAAAATTGCGACAAACAAAAAGGAGCAAAATTCAGGATGAAGAGTAAACATAGAAGTTAATACCTTCGGCCCTGCTGGCATACTCGCGGTACCCAATAAATTGGGACCCGATGCGGATAAGATCCTTAATCATAGGCTGTCAAAGAAGAAGAACGAAGGAGAAAACATCGGCATTCAAAAAGTAAGGGACTACAAAAGCAATATAGAAAAAATATAGACATCGACAAACTTACATCATCTAAGAGCTGACGAAGAGCTGCTCAACTGAGGAGGAGGTTCAATGATCATTTCAACCCTTGCCCTTTTTGGCGAAGGGACAAGGGGGCTCGAAGGAGGAGTAGATGTATCAACATTTTGTTGAGGAGGCGACGATTCTTCTCCTTCAACGGGCTTCTCCGAAATAACTAAAGTGTGTGACGTGCTCGTCCGAGGAGCTACGTCACGAGTTGGTACTTCTTCCTCGTCATCACTGCGAGTAAGGATCAATAGCATAAAAAGCAAGACAAGAAAAAACTTCGACTACAGAAATAAGAGGAAAACTTACGAGCTGACGAGGGATGCAACATAAGGATCATAAGTCGCCTTCGGATGAGAAGGAACAACTTCTTCGGCTTTGGAAGTGCCGGAATCTTCGACATCGTTCCTCTTCCTTTTCCTTTGTGGGGAAACAGCGGGAGGAGGAGATTGGACTGACGTAGTGTCCTCGGAAGATCCTGCAGATTTTCGAGAATCCACGGGGTCATTCACAAAGGATGGAACTTCTTGATTGTCGTCAGTAATAATGCCCATTTCTTCAACTTCTCCATCCTCAGGAAGAGGAGGAAGGGAAGACATAGTAGGATGATTCTGCAGAAAAATAGCGGCAAAGGAAAAATAGAGAAATATCAATACAATGAGATGCAGAGAAAAATTCAGAACAAAAAATTCGAGAAGGCAAAATACCTCGGGGAGTGGATTGGTGGAGCTGTATGGCTCCACGCGACAAGAGGAAGGAATAGGATCCTTCTTGCTCAGCGAGGTGATTCTTCGAATAAGCTTCTCCAAGTCCTTCACAGAAAGATCACTGGAGAGCCTATTGGCGTCATTGGCACCAGAATACGTCCAAAGGGGATTTTTGCGAGCCTGAAGAGGCTGCACTCTAATCCTAAGGAAATAGGCAGTGATTTGGACACCAGATAATTCTTTGCCTCGAGTATTTTGGAGCTGATGAATACGAGACATAAGAGCTTCTGTCGCCTTTTTCTCTTCTTCGGAAGCTTCAGCGTCCCAGGAGTAGCGGCGTTGAATTTTTGCGTTTCCGTCAAAAGGAACTATGTTGTGTTCCACGGAATTGGCACTTTCTTCGTGTATATAGAGCCACCTTTTGCGCCATCCTTGGACAGAGTCAGGAAATTTGACGTCGAAATAATCAACATCGGTTCGGACACAGATAACAACACCACCTATGTTGTAGGTGGTGTTGTGAGCGCCATTGCGGCGAAGGCAGAAAATGCGCTTCCAAAGAGCCCAATTAGGAGCGACTCCAAGGAAGCATTCGCAAAGAGTGATAAAAATAGAAATATGAAGGATCGAATTGGGAGTCAGCTGGTGCAACTGAATCCCATAAACAAAGAGAAGACCGCGGAGGAAATCATGGATTGGGGTCGAGAGGCCGCGGATGAGATGATCAACAAAACTAACCCGATACTCCATTGGAGGCTTGGGGTAGCTTTCTTCGCTGGGAAAGCGGATGGCGTCTTCCTTCTTCATAAGGCCAAGCCTTTTCATCAGGTTGACGTCCTGGTTGGAGATTTTAGATCTCTCCCACTCAAGATCTTCAGCAGCCATCGCGGATTCTGGAGTGCTATGGCGAGTAAGGCGCGTGCGTGGTGGCATCAAAAGCACTGGAGAGCAATGTATGCGAGTGCGGAATAGCAGAGAGAGTTGGGCACAGGGGAAGTTTTGCGAAGAGGAACAGGTGAGCGGCGCAAGCGAGGGGATGAACGGAGGTTGAAGAAAGGTTTATATAAGAATTGGGTGAAGCAGTGTGCCGTTGGATGGAGAAATCGTGTGGTGAGAATAGATCTTCTAGATACAAGGGTAAAAAGGTATTTTTACTGAGATAGGCGTTACCGTACGTGCGCCAGAAGAAGCGGAGGACGTGTGTCCCCCACTTGCACGACGTATCAACGTGGTGGGAACGATGGACCCACAAGGCAGAAAAATCTCGACCATTAATAGAGCTGAAGAGAATTTGACAAGGGAAGATATGTCGACAAGAAAAATAAAAGGAGAATGGCGACAGGATAAATTATTTGAGTACTTCGGGAGCCTTTGGTCAGAAACAAGTTTTTGCCCAAATGCTCGGGGGCTACTTCGATAAAAGTAAAATTTCGGCTATAGCAAATATAGAAATTGTTGAGCCTACAACCAAGCACAAGTTCTTGGCTGTAGCCTCGGGGACTACTCCCATCGGGAGCGCTGTTCGCGCACCCGATAGATAAAAAAAAGAAGAGAAAGAATATCGGGAGATAATGGCAATATAGCGACAAGGTGGACTAAAATGTTGAGCCTACAACCAAGCACAAGTTCTTGGCTGTAGCCTCGGGGGCTACTCCCATCGGGAACGCTGTTCGCGTGCCCGATGAAATATAAAAAAAAAAAAAGATAGAAAAGCAAGAGAGTATATTTCGAGTTATAATTAACTCTTCATATACTCCCATCGGGAGATTAATATAAGTCATATTTGACTCGATAAAATGTGCCATTCCAACAGCCGGAAAAGCACTCGACAATATATTCTCAGAACGCCAATTTCTGAATGCCGCAAATTTGCGAAGGTAAGACCCCAGATCCTTCGTGGGCGTGGCATCGCCAAAGACTGCGCTCTGCTACCTTTATCCGTATCAAGATACGAAGAAAAATCTAACGGACGCGTTAGGTACCGATAAATTTGACTGGGACTCGACGAATGGTAAGACCTTAAGCGGCACCTGTCGAAGTTTACACCGTATCCCGAGATCATGTCCAGGACGTGATTTTGAAGTAGGTTTTTGCGGATTGCCACTAGAGCAGTTAACTAGTACCTGATCCGTCGGATGAACTAGCCCCAACTACCGTATCCCTGTACAATATAGAATTTTATGTGAAGAAATATAAAAAAGTTAAAGCTTTCGAGTAAACATAAACAGTGGAGATTTTCCCTGACTCTACGATTCAAGCAAAATCTCGGGGGCTACTGACATAGGCATCCCAAATGGGCCTGCCGAAGATAGTACCCGGGGTTTATTGAAGGCCCACTACCCGAAGAATAAGAAGATTCGAGAGCCCAAGATGTATTTAAGGAAAAGATAGAGTTGTAATAGGAAGTGTTATTTGTAATCTGGCGGGATGAGTTAGAAACCCGTGCGGACTCTGTAAACTTGTATAGTACGAATCCCTCGGCTCCACCTCCTATATAAGGAGTCGAGGGACGAAGAATCAATCGAATCATTGTCGCAAACCCTAGTTTTCATATTCGTCGAGTACTTTTCGGCTGAAACCTTCGAGATCTACTTGCCCTCTACTTCTAACTAAACCCTAGCCTACAATCCATAGGCATTGACAAGTTGATACCTTGTCAATATCTTCTATAGGAGGTAAATTCTTCACATCTTCAGATTTAATACCTTTCTCCTTGAGAGACTTCTTGGCTTCCCTCATATCTTCATCATTCAATTTAATTAAACCCCTCTTCTTCAATATTGGCGTTGGAGTTGGTTCGGCGTAGTCCAATCATCATGATTCCGGCTTATTTTAGCCAATAATTCTTCAGTTCGTCGTTCTTTTCTGAAAACACAACCAGCACAACTATCCGGGTATGCCCTAGACTCAATAGTTAGTCCACTATAAAATATATCAAGTAAATCATGCTTTTCCAATCATGTCCGAGCTCTAATAAGAGAGCAAAATCTCGCCCAAGCCTCGGGCAATTTCTCTTCATCTCCTGGTCAAAATTATAAATTCTCTGCAAAGCAATATGTTGAGCACTAGAAAGTATTTGCGGAAGAAAACATCAAGCAATTCTTTCGGACTTTTAATAGAATTAGGTGGCAAATTATTATACCAAGTTTTAGCGTCATCCTTTAATGAGAATGGAAATATTTTAGCAACAAAGTAAGTACGCATCTTGACATCATCAGAAAACAAGCTACTAAGAGTAGATAACTCAGTCATGTGTTCAACAGCACTTTCTTTTTCAGTACCACAAAAGGGTGTTTTCTCAACAATAGCTATATGAGATAGATCAAGAGAAAAATCATAATCTTTATCCCTAATGTTTATAGGAGATGTGGCAAATTTAGGATCAGGAGACAGTTTATATCTAACAGCATGTTCTGCAAGCAACTTTTTAATTTTTCTTGCATCAGTAGTAGCATTGCATTTTTCAATAAAATCATCATTAAGCTCCACATAATCTTCATCGGGATCATCACTAAAATAATCAAGTTCAGGTGAACTAACAAGTGTAGTAGCATTAGGAGTTTCAGTATTTTCAATTTGTCTAGACCTAGCAATTGTAGCATCTAGAAAGGATCCCAATGAACCACTATCATCAAGCACAGCAGAAACATTATCAATATTATGAGAGTTTTCAGATTCAGCAGAAGTACCAGCATGCGAAGCATGTGGCGGTGAAACAAGTTTATCAATCACAGATGGTGAATCAAGAGCAGCAGAGGTATTCAGAATTGTACCTTTTCTTGTAGTGGATGGTAATATGGCGATCTTAGTATCGCGAGGTTTACCCATGATGGAGAATTTGCAGCGAACAATATTAATCCAAGTGAACTTCCAAATAAAGCTATGCTCCTCACGGCGCGAGAAAATAGTCTTGATGACCCACAAGTATAGGGGATCGCAACAGTCTTCGAGGGAAGTAAAACCCAATTTATTGATTCGACACAAGGGGAGACAAAGAACACTTGGAAGCCTTAACGGCGGAGTTGTCAATTCAGCTGCACCTGGAACAGACTTGCTCGCAAGAGTTTATCAGTAGTAACAGTTTTATAGCGGTAGCAGTAGTGAAATAACAGAGTAACGAGACAGTAGTGATTTTAGTAAACAGCAGGATTAAAATACTGTAGGCACGGGGACGGATGAAGGGCGTTGCATGGATGAGAGAAACTCATGTAACAATCATAGCAGGGCATTTGCAGATAATAATAAAACGGTGTCCAAGTACAAAGCAATCAATAGGCATGTGTTCCATATATAGTCGTGCGTGCTCGCAATGAGAAACTTGCACAACATCTTTTGTCCTACCAGCCGGTGGCAGCCGGGCCTCAAGGGAAACTACTGGATATTAAGGTACTCCTTTTAATAGAGTACCGGAGCAAAGCATTAACACTCGCGAACACATGTGATCCTCACATCGCTACCATCCCCTCCGGTTGTCCCAATTCTTGTCACTTCGGGGCCATTGGTTCCGGACAACGACATGTGTATACAACTTATAGGTAAGACCATAAACAATGAATATCTTGATGAAACAATAACATGTTCAGATCTGAGATCATGGCACTCGGGCCCTAGTGACAAGCATTAAGCATAACAAGTTGCAACAATATCATCAAAGTACCAATTACGGACACTAGGCACTATGCCCTAACAATCTTATGCTATTACATGACCAATCTCATCCAATCCCTACCATCCCCTTCGCCTACAGCGGGGGAATTACTCACACATGGATGGGGGAAACATGGCTGGTTGATGTAGAGGCGTTGGCGGTGATGATGGCGATGATCTCCTCCAATTCCCCGTCCGGCGAAGTGCCGAACGGATTCTGGCTCCCGCGACGGAGTTTCGCGATGTGGCGGCGTTCGGGAGGGTTTCTCGCGACTTCGACTTCCCCGTGCGTTTTTAGGTCGAGGCCGATAAATAGTCCGAAGGAGGCGTCGGAGGCCGGCGGGGGCCACACCACGGGCGCGGGCCCCCCGGGCGCGCCGCCCTATGGTGTGGGGCCCTCGGGCCTCCACCTCAATTGTCCTTACGCTCCGTCATTATTCAGGAAAATAGGGCCTTCATAAATTCCGAGGATTTTCCCGAAAGTTGGATTTACACAAAAACGAGACACGGAGCGTTCTGCTGAAAACAGCGTTAGTCCGTGTTAGTTGCATCCAAAATACACAAATTAGAGGCAAAACAATAGCAAAAGTGTTCGGGAAAGTAGATACGTTTTGGACGTATCACGGTTCAACACAAACTCGGAGATTTTAGGTTGCCAAACCATGGCAGGTTTTTTTGCAAACAGATAACGATTAGCATTGACAGTTGAAGCAGAAAAATCAGGGGAGACCAATGGTATAATCGCCTATAGGACAAATACCAGAAAAACGTACCTAAGTGTTAGCACATCAATGAACTACCACATCCACACCCTTATGCATTAGCACATCAATAAACTACCACATTCTTTAGCATTAGCACATCAATGAACAACCAGAAAAGAAAGAGCGACCTTACAATTACAGGATCCACATGCACCACCGAGGTCAAGAAAGCAGGAGATCCTGGCGTAGAAGCAGGCAACACAACCGTCCCCGTGGAAGAGTTAGATGCAACATCGACAACCGTCCCCGTGGTAGCCGAATGCAACCTCGACAAACGTCCCCGTGATAGAATCAGATCCAACCACAACCGGCGACGAACGAATGGCCTACAATGGATTCTATTATATCCCCTTGTGTACCCAAAAGTTGTAGATCTAAGATTTTGGTTTGCAGAAACTTACAAGAACCATAGTGATTGACGCAAAGTAAGAAGACAACAAGGTGTGACCAGTCTACTGCCACAGCCAACATCGCCGTCACCAGCCTTGCCGACCATGCATGTGAAAAAGAGCCAGTCATGTCGCTCGGGAAGGGTGGATGAGCTGCAAATGGAGGGAATGGGAAATTTGGATTTAGCGGTGAGAAAACCAACCGAAATTTGGAGGGCAATGACCAAATTCATCCCTCCATTTTTTCATCGTCCTACGGGTTTCTCCTCGGTAGCTCTGTGGAAACACAGCTTTGTCACTTTTTGCAGAGACAAGACTCAAGAGTGGCTCGCTAGGACCCGAGCTACTTTAAAAACATGCGATAAAAGCCAAGGGGAGCCCAGGCTACCCAACAGGCCCTCAAACGAGCCCACTGCAAGCCAAGGCTATCAAACAGGCCCTCAGTGAATCTCCACAAGCACAATTGCCCTCAATGAATCTCCACAACCGCAATTGCCACCACCATTTGATCCACCAATTTAGGTCTAGGTAGTCAGATACATCGGAATCGTCAGGATTTAAATTGAAATCACGGGTCCATCGAAAACACGTAAGCTCCAGCCAAATATCAAGATTAAAATTGTTTCGTGTACCCACGTGACTG
The DNA here is from genome assembly GCA_030979885.1 of Lolium multiflorum. Classification (NCBI taxonomy): domain Eukaryota; kingdom Viridiplantae; phylum Streptophyta; class Magnoliopsida; order Poales; family Poaceae; genus Lolium; species Lolium multiflorum. Next base: position 354,617,670 of record CM061750.1, on the reverse strand, counting down.
GGAAATTATTGCCCAGATCCTACAATCTGGGCACCAGGCAAGTTAAGATTGTACGACACATTTTGACAAAATTTAGGAACAGAAGGGCTCCTTCAATAACCATCTAGTAGGGCTCCACTGGTGCGCGGAACTTGAGTCCAGCGTACACGGCGGCGGCTCCAAGCTCTTCCTCGATCCTAAGAAGCTGCACCAATTAAAAAAGACATGTGTCAGTTAAATGCACCAGATTTAACTGCTAAAAACCCACCATTGATCCTAAAAGAGCAAAAGAGAAAACAGCACTATTACACAAGATTGTCTACAACTTGGTGGCAGCAAGTTTTGCACAACAATCGCAAAATTATCGGTATGCAAACGAGAAGAGGAGTAAGATTCTTGCCTGGTTGTACTTCGCAAGACGTTCTGATCTGCAAGGTGCTCCGGTCTTGATCTGGCCCTGTATCATAAGAAAGATAGTTGAATTGCTTCACCATGAAACTTGAGACACACTGGTGAGAACCTTTTCCAAGAATGTGGAAACATACCGTAGATAAACCAACAGCCAAATCAGCAATGAATGTATCCTCAGTTTCACCACTGCAGCAAAGAGAAGGCAATTGAATATATTTCGTACAGGAAAAGAAGCACAGGAACACAAGATGGAGGAAGAAAATATGCAGGATCACAAGATGACTAGGAAGTGTACCTCCGGTGACTGGTCATCACACCCCAGCCAGCACGTTTTGACATTCTCACAGCCTCAATGCTCTCAGTTACAGATCCAATTTGGTTAACCTACATTGTAATCCGTATACACAATTCTTGAGTTGAGAAAGCTATCGGCAACAATAAAATGAAGATATCTCAAACCAGACATACCTTGAGGAGAAGAGCATTGCATGACTTCTCTTCAATCGCCTTTGCAACCCTCTGCACATAAGAGGGTAATAAACTATGTAAATCACCTAGGAAAATGAAGAGATAAAAGACAATGTATTACACTAAAGAGAGTACATACAGTTGGGTTTGTGACAAGGAGGTCATCTCCGACAATCTGCACTGGCACTCCAATTTCCCCAGTCATCTTAGCATAGTGAACCCAGTCATCCTGATCAAATGGGTCCTCAATCGAGACAATTGGGTATTCATCAACAAATGACTTGTACACATTCTTCAGGCTATCTCCAGATATCTTCTGGGAGCCATCATTGTTCTGCAACAAGCAACAGAATAACCATAAATTGGCCATCAAAATGAACTTAACAATTCAAACTGACAATCGGACATTACATCTTCCTTGAAGTTCAGATCATAGGTTTGGTCCTTTTCACTGTAGAACTCTGAAGCAGCAACATCCATTCCAATGACAACCTAGTATAGCAAATGGAATGTCTCAGTAAAAGGTGTCAATAATCATTAAATCAACTTGAAATGCAGTAATCCAACATACCTTGCCAGTATATCCAGCCTTTTCAATAGCCACCTTCAAGAGCTCAAGACCCTCCTTGTTCTCCTATAGACAGAAGGCCAGGGAATTAACAAATAATCCCAAAAGATATTTTGTTGACCATTATGCATCTTAATCTTTACAATTATGGCCCCAATGAACAAATAAATTTCCAGTATCATATAAAAAGTTTCTTCCTTATATTTGAACTTAATCAAGAAGAGACAAATAAGACTATATTTTGACTAGCTTTTGTGCCACAGTAATCACCATATAGTCAGAGAAAGCAAAACTGAAACAGCAAATAAAACAAAATAAGTAATACAAGAAAAGCCATTTCAAAGGATTATCTCATATTGTAGGGTGTAAGCCAAAGATATTAAGGACAGACCTGAATGTTAGGAGCAAAACCACCCTCATCACCAACGTTGGTAGCATCCTGACCATACTTCTTCTTGATAACAGACTGTACCGAACAGGAAATGTGTACACTTTTAGACTTTGCAAAACTACCAGCTAGAAAGTGAAACGTATGATTGAAGAATGACCTTCAAGTTGTGATACACTTCGACACCCATCTTCATGGCCTCCTTGAAGGATGAAGCACCAGTAGGAAGGATCATGAATTCCTGTAGAAGCATATAGAGCATCAGTTACAGACACTGAAATCATAAGATAAGAGCTATATGTAAATTTAGGTTTGGGGCCCTGCCTGCATAGCAAGCTTGTTTCCAGCATGCGATCCACCGTTGATGACATTGAATGCAGGCACAGGCAGAACCAGATGCTTGTTACCAGCAAGGTTGGCGATGTGCTGCAGTTTACAAGACACAAATAAATCAAAAAGTGATAGGCATAACAACAATTCAGTGATAAGCGGAACGAGCATAGCGAACTGTACCTGGTACAGTGGAATCTTCTTGACAGAAGCTCCTGCTTTGCATACAGCAAGTGACACAGCCAGGATAGCATTAGCACCAAGCTGAATTTCAAGAGAATCACTTCGTCAAGTAGCAATTAGCGAAATGCAATGGTTGCACTTTTCCTCTCAACACTATAATCACCACCATGTACATCAATAGGGAAATATACCTTTTGCTTGCACCAGCCCCACTCATTCTTGGTTCCATCAAGTTCATGAACCATGAAGTTGTCAAGCAGGGTCTGTTCCGTGGGATCCTACAAAGCCAATAGAACGTGTACAAAACTATTAAGTTAATACTGTATATGTATACACAGAAAATAATAAGCTAATACTGTAATATGCACATAATCAAATTGACGAAGGAGCAAGGAGGCAAACCTTGCCAATCAATGCTGGTCCAATAATGGAGTTCACATTGTCCACAGCCTGTTAAAAGTATGAAATCGTTATGATAAAGAAAGTTATCTTGTCAGGGAATCACCACAAAGATATGAGAGATGCCACACAACAAACTGAAAATTCCTTCCAAAGAATGAACTAAATCCAAACAAACCTTTAGAACACCCTTTCCCAAGTAATCAGATCCTCCATCCCTCAATTCCAAAGCTTCATACACACCTATTACACACACAAAAAAAGCCTATGTTAAACTTCACCATAGGAGTAACTTCCGTGATTGAAATAAAGCAACGGCATCACAATGGAAAACTAAATACCAATGCATAGAGTTGAACATGCAAAAGCCACAACACTAGATACTCCCAAACTAAATGCATGTTGTTACAGTCTGCTCCATCCTCAAAATAACACTAATACTCTTGAAGCACGTGAAACGGGATGTTGCAATTTAGCCAGTGCATAAACTATAAATAATGTCGATGAGATCACTGCTTTGAAGTTGAATTATAAAGTCCATGACACTCTAAACTGGCAGAACAAGCGACGATTGTATTGACCAAATTCGTTAAGTTGGCAAGGCAACAAAAAGTGAAAGCACTGCTGGTAAAGAAATGACCCACCAGTTGATGCGCCGCTGGGCACAGCAGCCCTCGCAAATGTTCCATCAGAGCAGCACACGTCAACCTAGCAGCACAAGCATCAGGTTCATATTAGCTATAGAAACATGCCGCGGCTAGAAGCATTAATCATTCTCAAATTTGACGCGGTGGAGCCGATGGAAAAGGCAACAAGTCAACCATCACATCTCAAAACCCAATAAATCACACATGCATATTATCGTTTCAGACTAGTCTGAAACAGAGCCACGATACGGCACAGGACTGAAACGGTCAAAACTGTGAGCAGAGACATATATTTCACTGATACGGTCGCTAAGCCAAAGTTAAGAGCAGCGGATCGATCAGCTACATCCGTACAGTCGTCTCGCTAAAGCCAAAATTCAGAGAAGGAAAAAAAATCAAATAGAAGCAGATTGCTGATCGAGCAACGCGCGGCTGTAAAACGATCAGATCTACTGAAAATGGTAAGGTGCCTACCCATAAGCAGAGTTAGAACAAGAGCGGGCTCACTCGCCGAAGAGAAACAAACAAATCAGCGCCCAACCACCAACCCGCGGCCAAATCGGGGCTACACAGGTACAGATCGTACCGTCCAAGACCCCGGAACTGGTAGGTCGCGTCGTACATTACCAGATAAACCCTACAGAGAAATCCGGAACCGTTCTAACCACTATTACCCCAGATCTCCGCCGGGCTGGTCCCGCGACGCCTTAGATACGGATAGGACGAGCAGAGTACGGTGGTTGAGCCGCGCGCGCGTACCTCGACGGTGGGGTTGCCGCGGCTGTCGAAGATCTGGCGAGCCTTGACGCTCTGGATGGTCGCCGCCATGGCCGGAGAAGGAGAGGGACGGATCTAGAGAGATGTTTTTTGGGCGGAGAGGAAGGATTGGGTTAGGTATTTGCGGAGGTGTAGCGGAGCGGGCGCCTTTTTATTCGGGCGACGGAGCGGCTGGGCGTAGCCTTTGATGACGGGGTCACATGAACTGGCATCCAAAAAGTTTTCTTTCGTTCGCATCGGAAATGATTTTCTTGGACAGGAAGAACAAGGGTAATCGATCGGCATCGACAATCTTCACTAGAAAATGCGACGACAGATGGCATATTCGCAGAGGCGGTGTCCGCGGCGCTCTTCGGGGGATCCGAAGCCGTGGTCGGCCCGCGGGAATGTACTGTTGTGAGGGAGGACGGACTTCGCCTCGCGGCCTTGTGGGCCACTGTTTGCTTCCCTGCTGCCACTCGGTCCTTTTTTTCGATATGTTTTCGCTCGGTTCTAAAATAAGTGGACTCTAGCCTAGACTGTCAACAGAACAGTACAAAGTCTCTGTCCTCAAACGTAAATTAAACCTAATATACCTAACACATATTACCTCCGTTTATAATTGGTTTGTGTTATGAATTCAGTTAAATTCAAACTTTGTAATATTCGACTAAATACTTAAGGTAAACTATCAATATCTAAAATGTAGATCGGTATTATTAGACTCGTCTTAAACTATATGTTTATATCATACGCATTTCGAATTATGTTTATTGATATTTACCCCAAAAAATTAATTAAATAAAAAGATGAAGTAAATAAAAACGGAGAGAGTATCGGTTTGCATCTATTCAATGCCGTTTTCACCCCATTTCATAATCTGTGTGAAAACCCATATGTCCATTTATTTGAGGACCAAGAATTATTTATTGTCTTTAAGAGAGAGGCAATGAATGGATACACATAATGGCCTGCTTAAGTGTGCCAACTTTTTGTGAAAGACCAGCTGATCTATTAATAATCATCAAGCATAGTACAAAGAGCTCTGAAATTAATACGGATTACAAAAAGATACTTCGGCCACCTAGCGACGCGACGACTACACACACTATCGTAAGAAGAAGGCACGCCGCCACCCACGCCCCACCATCGCTGGATTCGGGTAGAACTTTTCGATGTAGAGTTTGTTATAGTAAAACGAACGATAATCGTCGTGCTAAGGCACCAAAGAACCAGTGCATCACACCAGCAACCATCGTCAACGATGGCGGTCGTAGATCAAAAGAGACTGACTTCAAACCACACCAACGAACACAAAAGATGACAACATCCCGGAATATCTGCCGGACACACAACATGGCGCACGCTCCAGCACCACTGTAGCGAGGATAGAGTTGCGAGTATCTTATTCTAAATTTCAGATGTTGTCACCGCCTCATCATCCCGAACAAGACAGTGAAAAAACTAAAACAAGCAAAGTAACCCTACCGTCCGCAAGTAGTCGGGATCCATGGCACCTCCATGGCCTAGAAGACCATTAACCGCTGTGTGGATTGAACTCTCGTACCTAGGGACCGAAACGTTTTGATCTTTACAGTGCGACATTTTAATGAGTATATTTAAATATATGTATATATAAATGTAAACCATGAATTTAGATACAGAAAGTCGTGGTATTTGTAGTATAAAACTTGTATCCTTTTAAAAGTTCATTTGTGTAACATGCAAGATATATGGGTATGTATCTAATAAAATGTTGGTCCATATGTAATAGATAACATATGTTTTAAAGAAACAATCACAAACAATATCGACAAACTTAAAACAATTTTTTATACAATCTATTGAACATATTAATTTATTTCAAACCAAATGTCCATCGCTCCCAAATGAATATCTCAGGTATTTCCAAAGAAATATGTACATGAAAATAAAAAGTCCAATTTTTTTAAAAGAAATATGTTTGTATATCAAATACTGAAAAGACGAGATGTCGTCTAGAGGGGGGTGAATAGGCGTTTAAAAACTCTTACGGATTTGGCTTGTAAGAATGCGGAATTAAACTAACGTTTAGTTTACAAGCACAAACCATAAATATGCTAGGCTCACCTAAGTGTAACAACAACAACTATAGCTAAGAAAGATAGGCACAAGATATATGTAGCACAAGTGATAGAAGATATATGTACTTCAAGCACGATGGCTATCACAAGGAAAGTAAGCTCGGGTATAGAAATAACCGAGGCACACGGAGACGAGGATGTATTTCCGTGTTCCCTTCCTTTGCAAGAAGGAACGTCACGTTTGAATGAGTGGAGGTCCCACGAAGGATTCCCCAACGCCACGAAGGCTCACCCTATTCTCCGAGCCAAACCCACGAAGGATAATGGTCATTTCCTTATGGTTAGCTTTTCCTCCACTCCAGAGATGGCAAGTGATACGTCTCAAACGTATCTATAATTTCTTATGTTCCATGCTACTTTATTGATGATACACACATGTTTTATACATATTTTATGTCATATTTATGCATTTTCCGGCACTAACCTATTAACAAGATGCCGAAGAGCTAGTTGCTGTTTTCTGCTGTTTTTGGTTTCAGAAATCCTAGTAAGGAAATATTCTCGAATTGGACGAAATCAACGCAGGATCTTATTTTTCCACGAAGCTTCCGGAAGTCCGAAGGGAAACGAAGTGGGGCGACGAAGCGACGCCACGCTAGGCGGCGCGGCCAGTCCTGGCCGCGCGGCCCTCGTGTGGGTCCCTCGCGTCGCCCACGACCTACCTCTTCGCCTATAAGCTTCGTCGATAATAACTCCGACCGAGAGCCACGATACGGAAAACCTTCCGGAGACGCCGCCGCCGCCAATCCCATCTCGGGGATTCAGGAGATCGCCTCGGCACCCTGCCGGAGAGGGGAATCATCTCCGGAGGACTCTTCACCGCCATGGTCGCCTCCGGAGTGATGTGTGAGTAGTTCACCCCTGGACTATGGGTCCATAGCAGTAGCTAGATGGTCGTCTTCTCCTAATTGTGCCATCATTGTTGGATCTTGTGAGCTGTCTAACATGATCAAGATCATCTATTTGTAATGCTACATGTTGCGTTTGTTGGGATCCGATGAATAATGAATGCTATGTTATGTTGATTATCAATCTATCATCTATGTGTTATTTATGATCTTGCATGCTCTCCGTTATTAGTAGAGGCTCTGGCCAAGTCGTTACTTGTAACTCCAAGAGGGAGTATTTATACTCGATAGTGGGTTCATGCCTCCATTAAATCTGGGACAGTGACAGAAAGTTCTAAGGTTGTGGATGTGTTGTTGCCACTAGGGATAAAACATCAATGCTATGTCTAAGGATGTATTTGTTGATTACCTTACGCACCATACTTAATGCAATTGTCTGTTGTTTGCAACTTAATACTGGAAGGGGTTCGGATGATAACTGAAGGTGGACTTTTTAGGCATAGATGCATGTGGATAGCGGTCTATGTACTTTGTCGTAATGCCCAATTGAATTTCACACTACTCATCATAACATGTATGTGCATTGTCATGCTATCTTTATTTGTCAAATGCCCAACTGTAATTTGTTCACCCAACATGCTATTTATCTTATGGGAGAGACACCACTAGTGATGTGGACCCCGGTCCATTCTTTTACATCGAATACAATCTATTCGTTCTCTGTTCTCTGCAAACATCATCATCCACACTATACATCTAATCCTTTGTTACAGCAAGCCGGTGAGATTGACAACCTCTTTGTTAAGTTGGGGCAAAGTATCTTGGTTGTGTTGTGCGGGTTTCACGTTGGCGCGAATCCCGATGTTGCGCCGCACTACACCCGCCGCCATCAACCTTCAACGTGCTTCTTGACTCCCTTGGTTCGATAACTTTGGTTTCTTACTGAGGGAAAAACTTGCCGATGTACGCATCATACCTTCCTCTTGGGGTTCCCAACGGACGTGTGCTTTACCGTCACAAGCAGCAGCAAGCTCCACAACCACTTCACAAGCTCCACGAAGGAGAAGCCCGGGCCTCTTCACAATCTTCCTTGAAGAGATCACCGGAGCACCAACCGCCAAGCCAACTAGGAGGTCTCCCTCCAAGAGTAACAAGCTCACGGTCTCTCACTCGAACTAATCGTGGTGGAGAGCTCAACATTATGCAATGATGCAAAGCAAGAACACTAGACGTGTTCAAATCCTTCACACTCAAATCCCACCCGAGCAACAAATGCTAGGATGAGATTAGAGAGGAGGAACAAAGAGGAAAGTCAACAAAAGACTCCAAGATCTAGATCCAAAGGGTTCCCCTCTAGAGGAGAAATGAATTGGTGGGGATTGTAGATCTAGATCTCCTCTCTCAAATCCTCAAGAATGGGCAAGAATCATGGGAGGAATCAAGAGGGGAAGCAAGTTCTTCAAATAGCAATAATGGAGGAGAGGTTGGCAGAACTAGCTCAGCTCAAGGTGGAAGAAGGCTATTTATAGCTAAAGGGGAAAATAACCGTTGGGGAGAAAGTCAACAAAAAACAGCACAACATTCGGCCCAGCCGGCCGATCGGAGCAGCAGCCGGACAGACCGGCATGCGCCGGCCCACACAGGCACGGGCGGGCGAAGGCAGCCGCGCGCGGGAGGAAGGCCAGCCGCGGGAGCGACAGTCGGGCACTGCCGAGGAAGCGAGGCGCCAGGCCAGGCCGGACAGGCCGGGAGCCTCTCTGTAGGTGGCCGGTTGGCACAAGTGCGAGCCGGCACGACCGGGTGGGCAGGGCTGGCGAGCCGATCGGTGGGCCTCTCCCCCCTTTTTCCTTTTATTTCGCAAGGAAAAGATCCTAATGATAAATTCATTTTTCCTTTTCTTTAATAACAAATGCTCCCGAACTCCGAATTGAATGAAACCAATTTTGTTTGAAAGATAACAATAAATGTTATCCTATAAAAAGTGAAAACACAAGAATCTGTAGGAGGGGATTTTATCATGAATATAAAAGGTAAAACCTTATATCATGAATAACCGGTAAAATCACCCAACCTTGAAAATATCATAGAAGAGTCATATGAATTCCGTTTTCGATGAACTTGGGCTTGTTGTAAAGCTAGCAACAAGCTCAAGAACCTCTCACAGAGAAACACCAAGAAGCAATAGGTGAAAGGACACGGATGTCGCCTAGAGGGGGGTGAATAGGCGATTTAAAACTTTTACGAGATGGGCTTAACAAATGCGGAATAAAACTAGCGTTTACTTTGTCAAGCCCAAAGCCTATATACTATGGTTCACCTATGTGCACCAACAACTTATTCTAAGCAAGAGTTCACCTATGTGCACCAACAACTTATGCTAAGCAATACAAGCAAGTATGTGATAGCAAGATATATATAACTTCAAGCACGATGGCTATCACAAGGTAAAGTGCATAAGTAAAGAGCTCGGGTATAGAGATAACCGAGGCACGCGGGAGACGATGATTTATCCCGGAGTTCACACTCTTGCGAGTGCTAATCTCCGGTGGAGAGGTGCGGTTGCTTAGTGCTCCCGAACGCCACAAGAGGCTCACCTTGAGGTGTGGTTGCTCGATGCACACCAACGCCACAAAGGCCTCACCCCAAGATGCGGTACTCACACCACACACCGAACGCCATGAAGGCGCCTCACCTAAATCTCCGGTGACCCTCGCCACAAAGGCCTAGGTCACGGTTCCACTAAGGGATTTCCTTCGAGGCGGAAACCGGGCCTTACACAAAGATTGGGGCACACATCCACAACTTAATTGGAGGCTCCCAACAAATCGCCACAAAGGCCTAGAATCCGTCTAGGGTTCCAAGAACCCAAGAGTAACAACCTTCTTGCTTTCACTTCCACGAATCACCGTGGAGAACTCAAACCGATGCACCAAATGCAATGGCAAGAACAACACAAAGATGCTCAAGTACTTCTCTCTCAACTTCCAACAAAGCTACAAAAGCTATTGGGGGAATAAGAGAGGAAGAACAAATAGGAGGAGGAACACCAAATTTCTCCAAGATCTAGATCTAATGGATTCCCCTCACAAAGAGAGGGATTTGATTGGTAGGAATGTAGATCTAGATCTCCTCTTCCTTTTCCCTCAAAAAGATTCAAGAAGCATAGGAGGAGTAGAGGGAAAGGGAAGCTCTCAAGGTCAACAATGGTGGAGAGCACAAAGGGGAAGAGGTAGCTGCCCAAGGAGGAAGAAGGGGGGCTTAAATACCCCCTCCCATCGAAATATGACCGTTTGGGTGTGCTCAGGCCGGATTTTCCGGGCCGGATATTTGCAAAATATCCGGGCCCCCAAAAACGGCTAAGGACATGAGAAAACTGCTCTCAGGATGGGGGGCGGATATTTGGCCGGATATTTCCAAAAACCGGATTTTTCGGGGGGCCGGATTATCCGCCCTAAACTTGGGCCGGATTATCCGCCCCCCTGAAAACTGGCAGAAACATCAAACTGAAACGGGCATAACTTTAGCATCCGGACTCCGATTTTGATGATCTTGGGCTTGTTTTAAAGCTAGGAACAAGCTCTACAAGATCATGCAGGAAACCATCATAGTCCAACAAGGGAGGATAGAAACAAATGATGAAAGGTTTGACCTATCTAAAAAAGACATACCGGTAAAACCTCCAATCTTGAAAATGCAACAAGTTGCCCGTGCAAAAACCATTCTTGATGAACTAGAGCTTGTCATGAGAATAAGCACAAGCTCTAAATCATCACATGGATAAGATCCAAATAATAACCAAGAAAGATGATGAACCAAACTCGAAAACGCAACAAGTGATCTATGCAAAATCCGTTTTCGATGAACTAGAGCTTGTCATGAGAATAAGCACAAGCTCTAAAACATCACATGGATAAGGTCCAAATAACAACCAAGAAAGATGATGCAAGGATGCAAAGGTTTGAGCTCTCTCCGAACGATACGATCGAGTTACTCACTCGAGAGCCCTCTTGATAGTACGGCAACTAAACTATAAACCGGTCTCCAACTACACTATGAGACCGGTGAGAAAGAAACCCTATCAAGAGCAAACCTTATACTTGCGCATTCCACTTGAGCTTGATGACGACGATCTTGACCTCAACAAGATGGAACGCCTTTCTTGCTTGTGCTTGCTTGACGAAGTCTTGTAGATTGCTCCCCCATAAACCACCATGGGAGAGCTACTTCTTCGGCGCATCTTCACATAACCATGACCACCATGTGGATTGCTCCCCCATAATCCACCATGGGAGAGCTTCTTCTTCGGCGCATCTTCACATATCCATGATCACCATATGGATGGCAAGACTCAAGCAAAGGATCTCTTCGAGATGGCTCATCTTGAACTTGCACTTCATTTCTTCATTCTTCATCATGTTGATGTCTTGAAGTAACTTGAGGGCTCACTTCATCTTCATCTTCAAGACATACTTGACACTTGATATCCTTCATCAATTTCTTCTTATTGCAACCTTGAAGCCAACATATGGTTCAAGAATTGCCTATGGACAACTCCTACAAATATAACTCAATGCAAACATTAGTCCATAGGGATTGTCATTAATTACCAAAACCACACATGGGGGCTCCATGCACTTTCAATCTCCCCCATTTTGGTAATTGATGACAATCTCTTTGAGAGGGTTTATATAAGGAATTTAAGTAACAAATAAGTTGAATATATAGAGCAAACTCCCCCATAATATATGCATGTGTGAATGATCTTGACTTTCATTGCATATATTGGCATTCAAAGCCTAGTGGAGTTTCCTCTAAATATTGAACTATGCAAAGCAACAAGATGCAATGCAATAAAGGCACATGCTTAAGCACAAAGCAAAGACATAACCAAATTCCCTTAAACCCTCCAAACTTCTCCCCCATTGGCACCAATTGCCGAAATGGGTGAAAAATTTAGAAGGCCAATATAGTGAGAGTTCCTCCATAGCGTGTGCATTTCTCATAATTTGAGTGGAATCAAATGCACATATCCAATGACGAATATTCGGAAGGAATCACACTATAGATAGGATCAAAGATTGCAAAAAGATAACAAAGTCAAGAAGCTTCAACAAATGAAGCAAGCAACCAAATGAACCACAAAGAGGATACCAAAAGAAAGATAGATATTATGATAAGATCAAGAAGATTGCTCTAAATAATATGAGGAAGCTCCCCAAGGTTTGTGCACAAAACTAGACAATTTGCATTAGAGTATAAAGTGCACAAACATGGAATCATCACTCCCATAATATCATTCAAAAACAAAAGATACCAAGTGAATCAAACTCTAATGATCGCCACAAGATAGTGCTCTAAATCAAATGAGGAAGCTCCCCAAGGTACATGCATAAATTAAAATGTTGTATTTGAATACAATATGCATAACATGGAATCCTCACTCCCTCATTTAAAACACAAACATTTGTAATAGATCATAGATAGAAAAGTAAGCTAAACACTTGCAACAAACAAATAGTTGAGCAACAAGTAAGAGGCACCATAATAAAAAGGCTCAACCAAGAGGATATGTGAAAGGCATGATAAAGCATATTATAAGACTATTACAAGGATGAGCAAAAAGCATCATCATAGTCTTCAAAGAATTATATTGCTTAGCATGACCAATCAACACGCAATAATAAATAAGATATCAAACGGAGATGTATCATCTCTTATGTGTATAAGTTTCTCTAAGTGGGCAATATCACAAAGATATTTATCCACAAAGAAACATGCACACATAAAATAGATACGCAAGAAAAATAGTATGATATCCAAGACGAAGTCATGCAATATACCAATAAGAATTTTTGCTTAATAGCATGGCCAAAGGCTCAATTTTATCTTATTGTACATTCATGAACTTCAACCACAAACAACTAAAATACATCACAAATATCAACAAGGGATAGAAGATAGTTGGGATGCATTTGAGAAAGGCAACAAGTATCACAAACGGGGATACCAAAAGAAGTAACTAAATTTGCACTTTCATCTATATTGCACATGTGAGAGCCTTGAGGAATTGATATGCAACAAAATTGCTAGATAGGCATAGTTGGGATGGATGAATCATGAACATGATTTAAAATACTTCCCAACAAATGCACTCATCTCAAATTACTCACATTCACAATAAAGAGGTTTCATTAAGACTTTTGCAAGAAGCACAACATTTGCAAATCAAGAGATTCATGCCAAGATGCAACCATAAGGTTGGATACAAGAAAAGTATGCATGAGAAGATACTTGTTACCAAGATAGCATTGGTGTGGATGTAGTAGATATGTGTTCGTTGACCATCCTAGCTTGCCTCAAGTTACCATTGAGTCACCACTTCTTTCCAAGAGTGAGACAAGCATTCAATGCATATCCATTGTACCTAACACAAAGGTAAGTACAAAATGGTCCCCAAACTAATTGGGTCCGAAGTAGTTAGACACACTACAACATATAGGACAAACTCCACAATTCTATGTGCATATAGATATGAAATTGAATTTCATGCACATCTTAGCCAAATTAGGATTTGATGGAGTTTACCCTATATATTGGATCAAAGAAAGTGACACATGCCATAAGATATACATATATTAAATATGCATGCACAATACTTTCAAGAACCAAAGGAAGATACAATTTGGACAAAACACCAAATAAACCAAGAGACAATGGTTGTCCAAATTATATCAAAGAATCAAATCAACACAAGATTGACTCCAAAGACTTATCTCATTATAAGAAGCTAATTAAACCTAAACACAAAGGAATGAGATAACCAACTCCCAAGAGAGCAAGGTTCCAACAAATAAACCAAACCCTCGAAACTTTTTATGATGGCACAAAGTACCAAAAAGAAAATTTTATGTCTCCCAAAACCAAATTTTTGATAAAGATCAAGAGATGTTAAGCATTCTAATAATATAGAAGAGCTCCCCCAAGTTTGGTGCATTATCTAGGATTTTTTATATGAATACAAAATGCACAAAACTAGGATCATCACGCTACCTATATCTTCTAACAATGCTAAGAAAGTTTGAATAGACAACTTAGATCCATAAGATGCAAGGAAGACACATGGGAGTCAAAGCACAACAAATTCATGGCAATAAATAAGGCAATATAAATACAAGAGCCAATGTAGATATGATCAATAAATATCTACCTCATAATTGATTACCAATTGTCCTAGGACAAGAGGTATTAGGAAATATTTCCCGGTGGTAGTTTGTAAGTATACATAAGATCATATTTACAACGAACAAAGCATATGGTAAAAGATAAGAGTTAACCATCATGCAAAGATAGTTTCTTGATAGCTTCATTTAGTCATACCAACATGCAAGGCAATTAATAGTATTCATACCAACATGCAAAGCAATTAATAGTATTCATACCAACATGCAAAGCAATTAATAGTATGACTTGAAGCACATGGTTTTCCAAAAATGTATTGAGGGACACGTTGTGAAAAACCATGCCAAGAAAAACTTTCACAAATAAGATCCACAAAGATATTAGCAATGAAGCCATTTAAGCAAATTGGAGCTTGTTTGAGCAAACATGCCACATAGGAGAGAGATAATTTACGGTATCAATTCTATGTGACACAACCTCAAATGTTCACATTTTCTAGGCTTGTAATATGCACAAAGCTTATTACTCCCCCATAATGTGATAAGGAATTTATTTTCACAAGAGGCAAATAAGATCCAAGTAGAGATATTAATGGACATTAGAATTTGAATTTCTCATGAAGATGACATACCACATAGCGACTAGATAATCTCGCAATATCAATTCTAAGTGATATTCCTCATGTACACACATTGTTTAGGATAATGAAATTCCCAAAGGAATATCACTCCCCCAAAATGGGATTGTCCATTAATCGCTCATAAGAGCCATATAAGATACAACAAGATGCAAAGAGGCTCCAACACAAACACAAATACATGGTGTGCAACCCAACATGCATAGACTTGATTTCTCAAGAAAAAGCAAGTAGGAAGCACAACATATACAAACACATGTTAGGAACAAAACTAACACATGCAAAGGGGCGAGTAACTTTCAATATAAATGAGTTGAGCACATGTTACCGCAAGGAGGAACATTGAATATATGATAGAAGCAAGATAACCAAGACTTGGCTTGAGATAATATAAATGATGAAGATCCCTTAATTCTTCATGATGTAGCCAAGTCTCCAATGCCCTCCAAAAAGCACCTATTGATCAAGTTTTGGATTGTTGGTCCCCAACTAAGTTGGGTCCTAAGAGGTTAGTCACAATAGGCTTGGCAACCCAAATGGTTCTTTTCTTGACACCACTTTGAGCACCAACATATTTGGCAAACACATTGCCACCCTCATCCTTACAAAGAGAATAAACATCATCAATGGAGATAGAGTTGGATGAGGTACCAATAGTGCAAAAAGAGGAGATGTGGCCCTTCTCACGGCATATGTAGCAAGTTCTTTTCTTCTCCTTCTTCTCACTAGATTTCTCCACAATGGGAGCATTGGCTTGATTCTTCTTGGGAAGTGGAATTTCTTCAACTTGAGGTTGAATATGAGTTTGAGCTTGAGGCCGCTTCCCTTTTTGCTTCTTCTTCAAAGGGCAAGATCTAACATGGTGCCCTTCAATTTTGCACTTGAAGCAAACAATCTTGGCCGGGTCTTTGACTTGTACTTGGCCCTTCTTGTTGTTGTTGTTCTTGGACTTGTTCTTGTTGTTGGATTTGAATCCAAGTCCACACTTGTCATTGGGGGATTGTTGCACACTTAACATCGTGTCAAGTTTGCATTTCCCTTCATGACTCTTTACCAAGTCGGTCTTCAAAGAAGTGACTTGGGCCTTGAGCTCTTTGATTTCCTCTACATGGTTAGTAACAACACAAGTACTAGAGGAAGTAGAACCTTCATTGTTAGAGCAACAAGGCAAGGAAGATAATTCATCACAAGATTTAGCAATACTATGAGTGGATGAATTACTAGGACTAGCACATGGCAATATAGCATTTTGGGTAGTAGTGCTAGTATCCACATGAGGCTCACAAGGTGTTGCCTTCGATATGATAGCCTCATGAGCTAACTTTAGCCTATCATGGGAGGCTAGAAGATCCTCATGGGATCTAGAAAGCTTTCCATGATTTTCTTCCAATTTCCCATAATTGCTAGTTAGCAATTCAAGTTGAGCCCTTAGCTCAACATTCTCCTTCAAGATAGATGCTTCACAAGAAGTAGAGTTAGTAGCACAAGCATCATCACAAGACATATTAAGAAGAGAAGGTAACATAGCATGCTCTTTTAAATAGGAAGCTTGAAGTTGCTCATGGGACTTGGTGAGGATAGAGTGTTCGCTCTCCAAGACCTTGTGGGCCTTGTCTAGATCATCTAGATCCTTAACAAGTTTATTATGACCAACACCAACTTTGGGATTTTCCTTTTTAAGCATTTTTACTTGAGCTTTAGCATGGTCTCTTTCCTTAGTGAGTTTAGAAACTATTTCATTTTGAGACACTTCAAGGGTTTCAAGTTGCTCTTCAAGAGAGGCTATGGTCTCTTGTTCTTCTTCAAGATAATTCTTTAGGGATGCTACATCATTGGCATACTCTCGTTCAAGAGCACCCTTTTTATCAATGGTGTTCTCATGCATCCAAATAAGTTTTTGGCTCTCAATAGCGGTAGTCAAGATTTCAAAGAAGTGAGTGCTAGCAATTTTATCTTTGCAAATAACCTTGAATACGCTCTTACCCTTATCGCGTAGAGAGACAACCCAATCCTCTTCTTCATATTCATCCTCATCCTTATCACCACGAGACATATTAGGTTCCATGGTAGGAGGTACCGTGGAACCCTTGGCCATAAGGCATATATGAGGACCGTGAGATAAAGATGAGGAGTTACTTGAGGCTCCTTTCAAGATCTTGTCTTGACCAATAGAATCTTTGGTTTCCTCTACAATGTTAGTCACACAACAACTAGAGGAAATAGAAGCATTTTTATCATGGCCACAAGACAAAGCAAGCATATCATCATTAGATTTATTCAAGCAACTTACACATGATATGCAAGGACTATCAACACAAGCATGTAAATCATTTCTAGTGCTAGATGTGTTTAAGTCCAAAGATGAACCATTGCAATGAGATATAGATGAAGGATCATCAATAGTAAGCTCAATACCAACATTGCAATTTCCATCACCACTCACCATATCATTACCTTGTGTCTTGAAACACTTTGGTGAAGTGGATGAAGATGAGAACTCATCACGGCCGGAAGTGGAAGCAATACAATCATCCTCAATGATATTGGACACATCATATTTATCTCGAAGCTTTGTCCATAATTCATGAGCGCTCCCAAAAGGCATGATTGAAGAAGTAACTACATTGCTCACAACAATGGAAAACACATGAGAAGCAAGAGCATCGAGACAAGAGTTTTTCTTCTCCTCATAAGATAAATTTTGGGGATCCTTAGGAGAAGAAAAACCCATGTCAAGAAATCGCTCCATGTTCGGGGAAATACCCCGCAAAATATTAAGCACATAAATTTTCCATAGATCATAATTTGTGCCATCAAATATAAACAAGTTATTGTGATCTAATCCCCTAACCGACATCTTTACTCTCAAGGCGGTGAAGCCTAAGAATGAGAGACCTTGCTCTGATACCAATTGAAAGGACACGGATGTCGCCTAGAGGGGGGGTGAATAGGCGATTTAAAACTTTTACGAGATGGGCTTAACAAATGCGGAATAAAACTAGCGTTTACTTTGTCAAGCCCAAAGCCTATATACTATGGTTCACCTATGTGCACCAACAACTTATTCTAAGCAAGAGTTCACCTATGTGCACCAACAACTTATGCTAAGCAATACAAGCAAGTATGTGATAGCAAGATATATATAACTTCAAGCACGATGGCTATCACAAGGTAAAGTGCATAAGTAAAGAGCTCGGGTATAGAGATAACCGAGGCACGCGGGAGACGATGATTTATCCCGGAGTTCACACTCTTGCGAGTGCTAATCTCCGGTGGAGAGGTGCGGTTGCTTAGTGCTCCCGAACGCCACAAGAGGCTCACCTTGAGGTGTGGTTGCTCGATGCACACCAACGCCACAAAGGCCTCACCCCAAGATGCGGTACTCACACCACACACCGAACGCCACGAAGGCGCCTCACCTAAATCTCCGGTGACCCTCGCCACAAAGGCCTAGGTCACGGTTCCACTAAGGGATTTCCTTCGAGGCGGAAACCGGGCCTTACACAAAGATTGGGGCACACATCCACAACTTAATTGGAGGCTCCCAACAAATCGCCACAAAGGCCTAGAATCCGTCTAGGGTTCCAAGAACCCAAGAGTAACAACCTTCTTGCTTTCACTTCCACGAATCACCGTGGAGAACTCAAACCGATGCACCAAATGCAATGGCAAGAACACCACAAAGATGCTCAAGTACTTCTCTCTCAAATTCCAACAAAGCTACAAAAGCTATTGGGGGAATAAGAGAGGAAGAACAAATAGGAGGAGGAACACCAAATTTCTCCAAGATCTAGATCTAATGGATTCCCCTCACAAAGAGAGGGATTTGATTGGTAGGAATGTAGATCTAGATCTCCTCTTCCTTTTCCCTCAAAAAGATTCAAGAAGCATAGGAGGAGTAGAGGGAAAGGGAAGCTCTCAAGGTCAACAATGGTGGAGAGCACAAAGGGGAAGAGGTAGCTGCCCAAGGAGGAAGAAGGGGGGCTTAAATACCCCCTCCCATCGAAATATGACCGTTTGGGTGTGCTCAGGCCGGATTTTCCGGGCCGGATATTTGCAAAATATCCGGGCCCCGAAAAACGGCTAAGGACATGAGAAAACTGCTCTCAGGATGGGGGCCGGACATTTGGCCGGATATTTGCCCGGATTTGTCCAAAAACCGGATTTTTCCGGGGGGCCGGATTATCCGCCCTAAACTTGGGCCGGAATATCCGCCCCCCTGAAAACTGGCAGAAACATCAAACTGAAACGGGCATAACTTTAGCATCCGGACTCCGATTTTGATGATCTTGGGCTTGTTTTAAAGCTAGGAACAAGCTCTACAAGATCATGCAGGAAACCATCATAGTCCAACAAGGGAGGATAGAAACAAATGATGAAAGGTTTGACCTATCTAAAAAAGACATACCGGTAAAACCTCCAATCTTGAAAATGCAACAAGTTGCCCGTGCAAAAACCATTCTTGATGAACTAGAGCTTGTCATGAGAATAAGCACAAGCTCTAAATCATCACATGGATAAGATCCAAATAATAACCAAGAAAGATGATGAACCAAACTCGAAAACGCAACAAGTGATCTATGCAAAATCCGTTTTCGATGAACTAGAGCTTGTCATGAGAATAAGCACAAGCTCTAAAACATCACATGGATAAGGTCCAAATAACAACCAAGAAAGATGATGCAAGGATGCAAAGGTTTGAGCTCTCTCCGAACGATACGATCGAGTTACTCACTCGAGAGCCCTCTTGATAGTACGGCAACTAAACTATAAACCGGTCTCCAACTACACTATGAGACCGGTGAGAAAGAAACCCTATCAAGAGCAAACCTTATACTTGCGCATTCCACTTGAGCTTGATGACGACGATCTTGACCTCAACAAGATGGAACGCCTTTCTTGTTTGTGCTTGCTTGACGAAGTCTTGTAGATTGCTCCCCCATAAACCACCATGGGAGAGCTACTTCTTCGGCGCATCTTCACATAACCATGACCACCATGTGGATTGCTCCCCCATAATCCACCATGGGAGAGCTTCTTCTTCGGCGCATCTTCACATATCCATGATCACCATATGGATGGCAAGACTCAAGCAAAGGATCTCTTCGAGATGGCTCATCTTGAACTTGCACTTCATTTCTTCATTCTTCATCATGTTGATGTCTTGAAGTAACTTGAGGGCTCACTTCATCTTCATCTTCAAAACATACTTGACACTTGATATCCTTCATCAATTTCTTCTTATTGCAACCTTGAAGCCAACATATGGTTCAAGAATTGCCTATGGACAACTCCTACAAATATAACTCAATGCAAACATTAGTCCATAGGGATTGTCATTAATTACCAAAACCACACATGGGGGCTCCATGCACTTTCAATAGGGATATGCAAAGTATGCAAAGGATTGAGCTCTCTAAGACGATGAGATCAAGTTACCCAACCGAAAGCCCCTCTTGATAGTGCGGCTATCTATTCTATAATTCGGTCTCCCATCAACCACCTCGAGACCGGTAAAAGGAAAACCTATCAAGGCCATACCTTTGCCTTGCACATCCCGCTTAATCTTGATGATAGCTCTTCAAGCTCCACTCAAACCGGAATGCCCTACTTGATCATCGTTACTTCGTGAAGACTCACAAATGCTCCCCATACACTATGATGGGAAAGCTCCATTGATATACATCTTCACATGTCCATTATCATCAAATGGACGGCAAGCTTCAAGCATATGATCCTCTCGAGACTTGCCCAACTCAACTTTGATGACGGTCACCACTTGTCGTCATCCTCTCATGGGCTATATGAGATCTCACTTTTGATGCATGCCCATGGAAAGATACCTTCATTTATTCTTCTTGATCATATCACATATATCTTCAAATCGATGATCTTGATGCCAATACTCAAGGTATATCTTTATCTTCATGGCATCCATACTTGAATCCAACAAATGGACTACAAGTAGTTCCTATGGAATATTTCTTCATATAAACTCAATGAAAATATTAGTCCATAGGAATTGTCATTAATTACCAAAACCACAAATAGGGGCAATATACTCTTACAAAAACATAGGTTCACGTACTATTGCCATGAAATGGTAGCAAAAGAAGTTCGAATGGAAATGAAAGAATATCTAATCCCCCCTATGATAAAAATGAAAATGAAAGAACAAAAAGGTTTTGTGCAAATGTATAGGACTAGCTACGTTTACCATGTATAGGAACGGGCATAAGACCAAATCCGGTGTGAAAGCAAAGGTGGACGGAGACACATTATATAAAGGTGGGGTAATTTGACATATTTAAATCACGGTAGTTTATCTTATGCTTTGAGTCATATGAAAGTTGTGCCATCTTCTAAGCTCCTACCCTGATGTTCAAAATCCAGCAAGTCTTTCTTGAAAAATGAACATCAATCTATAATTGCACCGAGCCAATCTGGAACCCGCTTCACTACATTGCGTATTTTGTTACTCCCCTGCGCTCACTAGGCAGTCTTTAGTTCATTGAGCACCTCTGTTACTCCTGGGCTCTGATGCGTTTCTGATCTCACAAAAGTTCCAAGATGCAGATGTACTTCTGCAAGATTGTAAATTTAGTCTCTGATCTCACAAAAGTTCCAACGTGCAGATTTACTTCTGCAGAAGAGCAAAACTAAAATGAGTGTTTTATTCACACTGACAGAACCCGGAATACCTAACAAATGTCTGGAACTCTGGATTAAGAATTGGTGGAATACCCACCAATCCGAAACTGTCTTCACTTATATTCAAGAGAAAAGGATTCTAAAAAGATTCGTAGAATTAGAAGAACTCTCGACAGATGATAAAAGAGAAACTAAAGACACATGCACAAAAACCTCCTATAGAGATACACAAAGAAATAATACAATTGGTAAAAAATGGATAATGAGGATGATAACCATATCATTTTGCATTTCTCAAGAAATATAATTTTGAAGGGCTAGCATTTTTGTAATTGTATTGCAAATTGGAAGGTATATATCCTGGAAGATAAGAAGTAACAACACATAAAATTAGTTTCTAGGTCGCTAACCTTCCAGCGTGAACAAATTCTTCAGGATATACTGTAATTTGAAATGGCAAAAACCAAACAATCCCAAAACCCCATGTTATAAACATCAAACATTCATCAAGCAGCATAGAGATCAGAACACGTGAAAAAACATGTACTACCTCTGTCCATAAATAGATGTCTTAGATTTATCAAATTTTGGATGTATGTAGACACTATTTAGTGTATAGATACATCCAAATTTAGACAAATATAAGACATCTATTTATGGATGGAGGGAGTAATAAACATCAAACATTCGTCAAACAGGGTAGAGATCCATCCAGAACACCACCAAAAGTCAGAAATCAAAGTTCAGATTGTATTTTGCATCCACGTGCATGGGAACTTATTGCTCCGATTCGACAAGCACAACCGGGCACCGGGAAAGTTTAGTACAGCACATTTTTGACAAAATTTAGGAACAGAGAAGCTCCTTCAATTCCCATCTAGTAGGGCTCCACTGGGGTACAGAAGTTCCTTCAATTCCCATCTAGTAGGGCTCCACTGGGGTACGGAAGTTGAGTCCAGCGTACACAGCTGCGGCACCAAGCTCTTCCTCGATCCTAAGAAGCTGCCACAGTTTAAAAAAAAAAAGTCAGTAGAATGCACCAGCCTATGTTGTCAAATAAACGCACCTTACTACAAGAAAGAGCAACGAAAAAAATAGCAGTATATGCAATAGATTGTCTACAAGTGAGTGGTAGCTAGTTTCCATACCTGGTTGTACTTTGCGAGACGTTCAGATCTGCAAGGTGCTCCGGTCTTGATCTGGCCCTGTAACAAAAGGGGGATTTTTCAATTAGCTTCACCATTAAACTTGAGTTGCACTACTGACATTCTTCCAATAAAAAATTGGAAACATACCGTAGATAAGCCAACCGCCAAATCAGCAATGAATGTATCCTCAGTTTCACCACTGCAGCAAAGAGATGGCAATCGAATTTTTCAGATAACAAAGAAAGGTACAAGTACAGGAACAAAAGATGGTGACTGAGAAGTGTACCTCCGGTGACTGGTCATCACACCCCAGCCAGCACGTTTTGACATTCTCACAGCCTCAATGCTCTCGGTCACAGATCCAATTTGGTTAACCTACATTGTAATGCGGATACACAGTACTTGAGCTGACAAAGCTATCGGCTGCAACAAATTGAAGTTATCTCAAACCAGGCATACCTTGAGGAGAAGAGCATTGCATGACTTCTCTTCAATCGCCTTTGCAACCCTCTGCACGTAAGAGGGTAATGAACTACGTAAATCACATAGGCAAATGAAAAGATAAAGACAATGTATTACATTGAAGAGAGTACATACAGTTGGGTTCGTGACAAGGAGGTCATCTCCGACAATCTGCACTTGCTCTCCAATTTCCGCAGTCATCTTAGCATAGTGAACCCAGTCATCCTGATCAAATGGGTCCTCAATGGAGACAATTGGGTATTCATCAACAAATGACTTGTACACATTCTTCAGGCTATCTCCAGATATCTTCTGGGAGCCATCATTGTTCTGCAACAAGCAACAGAATAACCATAAATTGGCCATCAAAATAAACTTAACAATTCAAATTGACAATCGGACATTACATCTTCCTTGAAGTTCAGATCATAGGTTTGGTCCTTTTCACCGTAGAACTCTGAAGCAGCAACATCCATTCCAATGACAACCTAGCATAGCATATGTAATGTCTCAGTAAAAGGTGCCAATAATCATTAAATCAACTTGGACATGATGTAATGCAACAAACCTTGCCAGTATACCCAGCCTTTTCAATAGCCACCTTCAAGAGCTCAAGACCCTCCTTGTTCTCCTATAGTTTAACAAATGGCTAAGGAATTAACAAGTACTCCAAAAAGATATTTTGTTGACCATTATGCATCTCAAGCTGTACGGTTATGGCTTTAAAAACAAATAAATTTCTAGTATCATAGAGATAATTATGGCCTTAATCAAGAAGAAACAAATAAGACAAATTCCTGACTAACTGTTGTGCCACAGTAATTACCATATATTCAGAGATAGCAAAAATTGAACAGGAAGAAAAAAGTAATACGAATTTCTGACTAACTTTTGAGCCATTTCAAAGGATTATCTGTTGTACGGGTGTAAGCCAAAGATATAAAGGACAAACCTGAATGTTAGGAGCAAAACCACCTTCATCACCAACATTGGTAGCATCTTGACCATACTTCTTCTTGATAACGGACTGAACCAAACAGTAAATGCGTAAACTATTAGACATTGCAATACTACCAGCTAGAAAGTGAAAAGTGCAATTGAAGAATCACCTTCAAGTTGTGATACACTTCAACACCCATCTTCATGGCCTCCTTGAAGGATGAAGCTCCAGTAGGAAGGATCATGAATTCCTGTAGAAGCATAGAGAGCAAAAGTTACAGGCCACTGAAGTCATACAATAAGAACTATATGTAAATTTAGGTTTGGGGCCCTGCCTGCATAGCAAGCTTGTTTCCAGCATGCGATCCACCGTTGATGACATTGAATGCAGGCACAGGCAGAACCAGATGCTTGTTACCAGCAAGGTTGGCGATGTGCTGCAGTTTACAAGACAAATATAAATCCACAGTGATAGGCATAATAACAATTCAGTGATAAGCAGAACAAGCATATCGAAATGTACCTGGTACAGTGGAATCTTCTTGACAGAAGCTCCTGCTTTGCATACAGCAAGTGACACAGCCAGGATAGCATTAGCACCAAGCTGAATTTCAAGAGAATCAAGTCGTCAAGTGGCAGTTAGCGAAATGCAATGGTTGTACTTTTCCTCTCAACACTAAAACCACCAACATGTACACCAATACTGAAATATACCTTTTGCTTGCACCAGCCCCACTCATTCTTGGTTCCGTCAAGTTCATGAACCATGAAGTTGTCAAGCAGAGTCTGTTCCGTGGGATCCTACAAAGCAAATAGAACATGTGAAAACTATTAAGTTAATACTGTATATGTATGCAGAGAAAACAATAAAGTTAATACTGTAGTATGCACATAATCAGTTTAACGAAGGAGCAAGGAGGCAAACCTTGCCAATCAATGCTGGTCCAATAATGGAGTTCACATTGTCCACAGCCTGTTACAGGGACAACTTTGAGTTAACTTATGGAGCAATCACAGCTTAAAGTTATACGAGATGACATGCTACAAAGACATTATAGAACACCCTAAATTAAGACAAACCTTTTGCACACCCTTGCCCAAGTAATCTTTGCCTCCATCCCTCAACTCCAAAGCTTCGTAGACACCTATTATACAGGCAAGAACAGCCTAAGTTAAATTTCACAGCACTAGTAGACCGAGACATTAGTGATTTGACATTAAAAAACAGCATGAATCCTCGAAATCAGAATGGGAAACTAAATCTCAATGAATGAAAATGAACATGCAGAAGCCACGAGGCTAGAAGGGATTCTTCAGCTTCCTCCACATATACATTAGAATTCTAGTAAATGGGAAGACGCCAATTCAGCTTGGTGCATAATCGATGAACCAAAATCCATGATATCACTACATATCTTTTTGTTAAAATAGGGACAGATTGAATTGTGCACTACAAACTACAAAATCACAACAGATAGACTAAAAGGCATTGATAGTAGCAAGGCCATATCCACAACAGAAAAAGAAAGCACGCTGGCAACTGAGAGACCTACCAGTTGATGCACCGCTGGGCACAGCAGCCCTCGCAAATGTTCCATCAGAGCAGCACACATCAACCTGGCAGCACAAGAAAAGGGTTCACACTTAGCTATAGGAAGAATCGGCAAGGGGGAAGCGTTAATGATTGACAAATTTGACGGACTGGACCATAGGCGCAAACTACTACCGCATAATCATTCCCACTAGTGTGAAACTAAACAACGAGATAACAGAGATCAGATCGTGACAAGCAGCAGATCAGCTACAAACCATCCAGTCGCCTCGCTAAAGCAAAAAAAAAATCAGGAAGGAGAAGAGTAAAGCAAAATAGATCGTAGGGCCAATCGAATAAACGCGTAGCCACGAAATGATCAGATCTACTGGAACCCGTAAAATTGCTAAAACCCTATCCGTAACCAGGATTACAGCCAAAGCGGACTAATAAGCACATAAACGAACAGATCAGAGCACAATCCACCAACCCAAGGCCAAATCGGAGCTACGCAGTTACAGATCGCACCGTCCAAAGGCGCTAGGAGTGGTTGGGCGTACCGCACATTACCAGATATAAACCCTACAGTGGAAGACACTCGAAATCGGGGCTCGAGCTCCAGATCTCGCTGGTCACGCGACACCTTAGATGATGAGGATGGACCGGAGTTGGGCGGTGCGCGTACCTCGACGGTGGGGTTGCCACGGCTGTCGAAGATCTGGCGAGCCTTGACGCTCTGGATGGTCGCCGCCATGGCCGGGGAAAGCGATGGATCTAGAGGATGGTTTGGGCGGAGAGCGAGCTGGGAATTTGCGGAGGTTTTGAGGAGGGCGGCGGTCTTTTATGGTGCGACGCAGCGGGTGGGCGTAGCCAGCCAGCCTTCGCTGACGGAGGAAAGGAGGGGGCTCACATGACTTGGCATCTACTGCCGTTTTCTATTGTTTTTTCCTTCGATCGCATCGGCGGTACTATTTTGTTTGGACAATAAGTAATGATTTTCTTCGAGAGGAAGAAAAGGGGAAATTGGCATCGTGACGCTTTTCTTTTCTTTCGATCGCTTTGTCGACAGTATTTTTTGGAAGGGAAAGGCAAATGGAATCTGTATTACACAGATGGCATATTCGCTGGCGAGGCAGCCGCCCCAGTCTTTTTCCGAAACCACGGTCGGCCCGCGGGAATGCGTGGTTGTCCATGGGCTTCGACGCGCGTTTCAATGGGCTGTGCTCCGCATGGTTCAGGCTACATTGTAAGGCTGGTGACCGCCCGCCGGGAGGCGAGAGCGAGGCTATAGGGAGGTGAGACGGCAGCGCGGGGCGGTGGATTCACCGCTCGGCGGTAGCGCCCCCCGCCGGCTGCCCGCCACGGGGCGCCAGAGGGCGAGTGAGGCGGTGCGGCGGGTCGGGCGAGAGCGGGGGCGAGAGGGAGGGTAACGGCTGGGCGACGTGGCGCGATCTGATTCGTCCACGTCAGCTAGCCGTTGGGGTAGCCGTTGCTGGCTCAAAAAATTCGAAAAAAAAGCCAAAAACCCCAAAATTTCATCCCCACCCCCTATAAATACCCCCATATGGTTTCACTCATTCCACACCTCACTTCATCTCCTCCACTCTCCATTTCCACTCCTCTCAACGCCATGTCTTCGTCTAGCAGCAGTTCGAGCGACGGAATGGAGGGTGATATGATCGGTGCATTCCAGGCGGAGTATGAGGAGGCGATGCTCAACCTCGAGGCGGAGCCAAGACGGCCGCGACGCCATCGAGAGTTCATCAGGCGTGATCGTCTGGGTGCCCACGATCGGCTCTACGACGACTACTTCGCCGACAACTGTGCTTATCCTCCGAGCTTCTTTCGGCGAAGGTATCGGATGAGGCGATCCCTTTTTCTACGCATTGTGGATAGATTGGGTGAATACTCTCCGTATTTCACCCAAAGAGTTGATGCTCTCAACCGTGCTGGTTTTTCTCCCCTACAAAAGTGTACTGCGGCTTTGCGTTTATTAGCTTATGGAGCCGCTGCAGATACGATAGATGAGTGGCTTAAGTTAGCTAGACAAACTTCATCAGATTGTCTAGATAGATTCTGTGAAGGCATCATTCCTGTTACGGGGAGAGTTTTGCGTCGACCAACTGTCGAGGATACTCAGCGTCTGTTAGCGAAAGCCGAGGAGCGTGGCTTTCCGGGCATGTTAGGGAGCATCGATTGCATGCATTGGCAGTGGAGGAACTGCCCAGTGGCGCATGCCGGTCAATTCACAAGGGGAGACATCAAACACCCTACCATAATCTTAGAAGCCGTTGCGTCGTATGATCGTTGGATCTGGCATGCCTTTTTTGGAGTGGCCGGGTCCAACAACGACATCAATGTACTCAATCAGTCGCCGTTGTTCACTGATGTGCTTAGGGGAGAAGCACCCATAGTGAACTTCACGGTGAATGGACACGAGTACAACTATGGTTACTACCTTGCCGACGGCATCTACCCCTCCTGGCCGGTGTTCATGAAAGGTGTTACTCTTCCACAAAGTGAAAAGCATCGACTGTTCACTGCTGCTCAATCAGCTTGGCGCAAAGATGTCGAGTGTGCCTTTGGAGTGCTGAAGGCTAGGTTCAACATTCTAGCAGTTCCGGGACGCTCCTACTCGAGGCGTACTCTTGGGTTGATCATGCGTGCATGTGTCATTCTGCACAACATGATCATCGACGATGAGCGTGATACAAATTTGGAGGACATCTATGAGACAGTTGATTCCAATGTCGGCCCTGCGATACACAACAATGCACCACCAAGCCTAGCAGCCAGGATTCAGATGGACAACGAAATGAGGGACTCACCGATGTATACACAGCTCCAGCATGATTTGATTGAGCATGTGTGGGCTAATGCCTAGATTATGTAATTTTTTCAAATTTTTATGTAATTTTTTTATAATGTAATCGGTAACAATTTTAGTTGAATAAAATAATTTTCTTGCATTATTTTGAATGTTTTAATCTGAAAAAGAAATGTTGATGTCGAGGAGAGAGAAAAGCTGATGTGGAGGAGAGAGAAGTGAGAGCTGGCACTATAGCCCGTGCACTGGCACCGTGGGGTGAGAGTGAGGGTAAAAGCTGACGTGGCGAGGCTATAACCTGTGATGCATCGGCACCAGCCTAAAGGTTTAGAAGGTGCTTAGGCCCACTTCTTTTAGCTTATGCATAAGCCGGCTGATGGGTTTGGTGGAGAAACTATGTGGGGAAAAGTTCTTACAAACGGTTTTTTGGGCTTCAGCTTTGGAAGCGTCGTCGAGGTGTGTTCATATCTTGCTCGCTTGGAGTTGGTTGTTGTATGTGGACGAAAGCCTCGATTTGGTGCATGATCGGTACAATGGCGGCATCCTCGATATCGTATCTATGTTGATAGCATCATGCTAGAAGACACGTTTTGGAGGTCCTATGTTGCATTCTTCCGGTACTCGCCAATGTCCAAGGTTGATCTTGAGGGACGCTATGTGTCGTCGTGGTGGAACGGCAGATGCCATGAGTAGGTTTAAGTTGGGGCCGAATGTGCGCTAGAGGATTCGGGGAAGGGTTTTGTTAACAGGGAAAGTGGAGAAAAGAAACCAGTATCTATTGATTAACTTGGCCCTTGGCCGAGGTTGATGACAGTACGGTACAAGACTGTTCTATACGCTACTTGATCGATCTCTCGTTGCCCGTCCCGCGCAGTGTGCCCCCTCTCCTTATATAGAGGAGAGGGTGGCTTACAAGGAAAGAAACCCTAATGGAATCTTTGATGAGCTAAACTACTTTATAAAGCTACTTTGGCCCAATTGACACCGGCTCTGTCTTTAATCAGGGACTGATGACCTCGTTCGGTATCTTTTACGTCAGCTTCTCCTTTGGCATCAGAGCTTCGATTAAAGCTGAAGTGCTTCGCTCATCTTCGCCCCTTTGTCCTTGGTGGAATCTTTGACTGAAGTGCCGATAGGCTACAGTGATCTTATACCGGTACCTTTACCTTTGAGTTCCGGCATCTCTTATGTTTTCCGTATTCCGGCATACCCCTCCTGAGACACCGGTTTGTACTAACTTAGCACAATTCTCTTAAGTTTGGGCACCCGGATTAATCTTTAATCCGGTACACAAATGCTTAATCACGATAAGTTTGCCAGACTCTTGGCCTACCGGGGGTCATCCCTCCGACATTAGTCCCCGAAGCTGGTATAGTCCGGTGGATTCTATCCGACGGGTCATGCCAGGTTCCCACTTCAAGCGTACCGGATTAATCTTTCCGGTTTCAATTTATACACCTCTAGCATCTTAGCCGAATTCGCTCTAGCTAACCGATCTCAACAGAGCTTTCCGGCATCTTTTGTCGGTAGCTTTGCCATTAAATCCTCCTCGATGAAGTCGAGAATAACTCAAAAACTGCGCCTATCAGTGACATGCACACTGTGTCGACGGGCTAGTGTCAGGGGTCAAATCCCTCATCTCCGCGCGGAGTTAATGTACCGCACCGGATCCGTGTGGCCCTCATGTGGCAACCTCGCGGCGCGTGTGTTTTGCGCCACGTGGCGGCCCACGAGGCGAAATGGTGTGGGCCGAGCGGTTTTGGCCCACTCACCTCCCCACTATTTTAGGGAGCGACGGTTCCTCGTCCTCCTCACTTCGTCTTCCATCTCCCGCACTTGCAATCTCGTCACGTCCCAGCCTTAGAGCTCTCGCGCCCCCGCTCCCCGCCAAGCCCAAGCTCTCGCGAAGCTCCGTGGGAACATCTGCGGAGCCGGGTTCCCATTTCCGCCGTTCCTTCGCTCCGCCATTCTTCTTCCGCCGGGCGCACTACCTCGACGACCAGCGCCTTGCTCACCGTTGGCGACCTCCTCACCGGCGAAGTTCTCGCCTCGCTTGGAGACCTTCGTGCCCTTCTCAGTTAGTACTCCCCGAGATCTTCTCTCTTCTTCTGTTCTTCAGGCGCGGTAGTGAATTTACATCGTCTTTATTTTGTTTTTCTCTTATGCGTAGATCTTCTCAGTGGTAGATCGGGACCATGATGTTGGGATTCGTAGCATAGAAAACAAAAAATTTCCTACCGCGAGAACGCAATCCAAGCCAAGATGCAATCTAGAAGATGGGAGCAACAAGGAGATGAACGAGACTAACCCTTGAAGATTTCCAAAGCCTACAAGAGGAGGCTCTCATTGCTGTGGTAGACGATCACTTGTCGCTTTCAAAAGCGCGTAGAAGATCTTGATGACATCCGGGCAGCACCTCCGTACTCGGTCACACGTTCGGTGTTGATGAAGACGACGTCCTTCTCCCAGTTCCAGCGGGCAGCGGAAGTAGTAGATCCTCCTCGGAATTCCGGCAGCACGACGGCGTGGTGGCGGTGGTGGTGGAGATCTCCGACAGAGCTTCGCCTAAGCTATGTGGGAGAGAGAGGGAGGAGGGAACCGCTAGGGTTTCTAGGGAGAGGGGGCTCTTGGGGGGTGCGGCCATGGTGGTCTTGGTGTGGCCGGCCAGCCCCTCCCCTCCCCTCTTTATATAGGTGGAAGCCCCAAGGATTAGGTCAAAAGTCTCCGAATAAGACCCCAACATAAACCTTCCATATGACCAAACCTAGGGGAAGTGGGACTCCCCCCTTTCCTTTGGTGGGGTGGCCGGCCACCATGGGGAGGAGTCCACTTGGGACTCCTCCTCCCTTAGGCTGGCCGGCCAAGGTGGGTGGAGTCCCTCTGGGACTCCACCTTCCATGCTGATTTCTTCCGGACTCTTCTAGAACCTTCCAGAAAATACCGGATCATTTTCAAACCTAGAAAATGACTTCCTATATATGAATCTTATTCTCCGGACCATTCCGGAACTCCTCGTGATGTCTGGGATCCCATCCGAGACTCCGAACAAAACTTCGAACTCCATTCCATATTCAATATCTACTAATACGACATCAAACCTTAAGTGTGTCACCCTACGGTTCGCGAACTATGTGGACATGGTTGAGACCTCTCTCCGACCAATAACCAATAGCGGGATCTGGAGATCCATAATGGCTCCCACATATTCAACGATGACTTAGTGATCGAATGAACCATTCACATACGATACCAATTCCCTTTGTCACGCGATATTTTACTTGTCCGAGGTTTTATCATCGGTATCTCTATACCTTGTTCAACCTCGTCTCTGACAAGTACTCTTTACTCGTACCGTGGTATGTGGTCTCTTATGAACCATTCATATGCTTGCAAGCTATTTAGACGACATTCCACCGAGAGGGCCCAGAGTATATCTATCCGTCATCGGGATGGACAAATCCCACTGTTGATCCATATGCCTCAACTCATACTTTCCGGATACTTAATCCCACCTTTATAACCACCCATTTACGCAGTGGCGTTTGATGTAATCAAAGTACCTTTCCGGTATAAGTGATTTACATGATCTCATGGTCGAAAGGACTAGGTAACTATGTATCGAAAAACTTATAGCAAATAACTTAATGACGTGATTTTATGCTACGCTTAATTGGGTGTGTCCATTACATCATTCACATAATGACATAACCTTGTTGTTAATAACATCCAATGTTCATGATCATGAAACTATGATCATCTATTAATCAACAAGCTAGTTATACAAGAGGCTTACTAGGGACTCCTTGTTGTTCACATAACACACATGTATCAATGTTTCGGTTAATACAATTATAGCATGGTATGTAAATATTATCATAAACACAAAGATATATTATAATAACCATTTTATTATTGTCTCTTGGGCATATCTCCAACAGTCTCCCACTTGCACTAGAGTCAATAATCTAGTTTACATATGTAAAGATATAACACCTTGGCCTTGGTGCTTTATCATGTTTTGCTCATGGGAGAAGTTTTAGTCAACGGATCGACATGCTCAGAAACGTATGTATTTTGCAATTCATTTGCGTCTCAACGCATCACTCATTTTCTAAATGAGTCGGCATTAAATATGTTTGGTCTTCTGGTGGAACCTTAATTCCGCGGTCTGAAATATGTCACTAATATTGTCATACACAATATAGCTTCAAAGTTCTGACACTATCGGAACTACACCAAGTTCTCAAAGAACCTCTTGACTTAACATCCTCAGTCATTGTCAAAACAATGAAATATTCTGCCTTTGTTTGTAGAATCCGTCACAACATATAGAACTCATCTAAATCTAGCATAGACAACTGATGTCTATGGGTGCTTCTATTCTTGTAGACAGTGTTGGGCCTCCAAGAGCAGAGGTTTGTAGAACAGCAGCAAGTTTCCCTTAAGTGGATCACCCAAGGTTTATCGAACTCATGGAGGAAGAGGTCAAAGATATCCCTCTCATGCAACCCTGCAACCACAAAGCAAGAAGTCTCTTGTGTCCCCAACACACCTAATAGGTGCACTAGTTCGGTGAAGAGATAGTGAAATACAAGTGGTATGAATGAATATGAGCGTAGTAACGGCGAAAAAGTGCTTGGCGTGCGATTGATGGTAGTAATATTGCGGCAGTATAAATGCGGTAAACAAACAAGCGCGATAGCGATATTTAGGAACAAGGCCTAGGGATCATACTTTCACTAGTGGACACTCTCAACATTGATCACATAACAGAATAAATAGATAGATGCTAGACTCTACACCCTCTTGTTGGATGATGAACACCACTAACTGTGTAGGATTACACGAACCCTCAATGCCGGAGTTAACAAGCTCCACAATATTCAATGTTCATATTTAAATAACCTTAGAGTGCATAACAGATCAACATAACCAAACCAAGTACTAACATAGCATGCACACTGTCACCTTCACACTACGAAAGGAGGCATAGATCACATCAATACCATCATAGCAATAGTTAACTTCATAATCTACAAGAGATCACAATCATAGCCTATGCCAAGTACTACACGATGCACACACTGTCACCATTACACCGTGCAGGAGGAATAAACTACTTTAATAACATCACTAGAGTAGCACGCAGATATATTGTGATACAAAACACATTGCAATCATAAAGGGATATAAATAAGCACTTCACTATGCCATTCATAACGGTGAATAAGTATTCTGTGAAATATAGCCTAAGAGACCCACACGGTGCACATCACCTTTACACACGTGGGACAAGGAGTCTCCGGAGATCACATAAGTAAAATCCACTTGACTAGCATAATGACATCTAGATTACAAGCATCATCATATGAATCTCAATCATGTAAAGCAGCTCATGAGATTATTGTATTGAAGTACATAGGAGAGAGATGAACCACATAGCTACCGTACCCCGAGCCTCGATGGAGAACTACTCCCTCCTCATGGGAGACAGCAGCGTTGATGAAGATGGTGGTGGTGTTGATGGAGAAGCCTTCGGGGCACTTCCCCGTCCGGCGGCGTGCCGGAAGAGACTCCTGTCCCCCGGATCTTGGCTTCGCGATGGCGGTGGCTCGGAAGGTTTCTCGTACCGTGGCTTTTCCGTATCGTGTTTTAGGTCAGGGACCTTTATATAGGCGGCGTCGGAAGGTCAACGAGGCGATGACACACTAGGGGCGCGGCTGAAAGTGCATGGAGCCCCCATGTGTGGTTTTGATAATTAATGACAATCCCTATGGACTAATGTTTGCATTGAGTTATATTTGTAGGAGTTGTCCATAGGCAATTCTTGAACCATATGTTGGCTTCAAGGTTGCAATAAGAAGAATTTGATGAAGGATATCAAGTGTCAAGTATGTCTTGAAGATGAAGATGAAGTGAGCCATCAAGTTACTTCAAGACATCAACATGTTTGTATTAGGTTGCAATAAGAAGAAATTGATGAAGGATATCAAGTGTCAAGTATGTCTTGAAGATGAAGATGAAGTGAGCCCTCAAGTTACTTCAAGACATCAACATGATGAAGAATGGAGAAATGAAGTGCTAGTTCAAGATGAGCCATCTTGAAGAGATCCTTTGATTGACTCTTGCCATCCATATGGTGATCATGGATATGTGAAGTTGCGCCGAAGAAGAAGCTCTCCCATGGTGGTTTATGGGGGAGCAATCTACAAGACTTCGTCAAGCAAGCACAAGCAAGAAAGGCGTTCCATCTTGTTGCGGTCAAGATCATCATCATCGAGCTCAAGTGGAATGCGCAAGTATAAGGTTTGCTCTTGATAGGGTTTCTTTCTCACCGGTCTCATAGTGTAGTTGGAGACCGGTTTATAGTTTAGTTGCCGTACTATCAAGAGGGCTCTCGAGTGAGTAACTCGATCGTATCGTTCGGAGAGATCTCAAACCTTTGCATCCTTGCATCATATTTCTTGGTTGTTATTTGGATCTTATCCATGTGGTGATTTAGAGCTTGTGGTTATTTCCATAGCAAGCTCTAGTTCATCGAAAACGGATTCCGCATGAATCACTTGTTGCGTTTTCGATATTGGAGTTTTTCTCGGTTTCTCGTATTGAGAGGTTTCACTCTAAAATACATAGAAAAACCTACCCCACTTGTTCTTAAGCTTTTCACTCTTTGTGGGGTAGCTCTTGTCATCTTATTTACAACAAAATTGGTTTCACCTAAATCCGAGTTTCCTAACTCAAGTTGTTGCATTTTCCATATTGGAGGTTTTACCGGTTTGCTGTTTATAGATAGGTAAAACCTTTATCCATTTGTTTCTATCCTACCTTACTGGACTATGATGGTTTCCTGCATGATCTTGTAGAGCTTTTTACTAGCTTCGAAACGAGCCCAAGATCATCAAAATCGGAGTCCGGATGCAAAAGTTATTCAAGTTTCCGTGAAGCAGTTTTTTGGCCGGAAGTTGGCCGGAAGTTGCCGGAACTTCCGCCCTAGTTCCGGCGAACTTCCGAAAATGACGATTCTGCACGCAAAAGTATACTGTAAGCTTTCCGGGGACGCCCTACTTCACCCGGAAGTTGGCCGGAACTTCCGGGGGGCGGAAGTTCCGCCCCAAATGACCGGAAGTTCCGGTTTTGACGAGTTTTGTGCATAACGGGCAGATTTCTCTTGCCCTATTTAAGGGGGTCTTCTTCCCCAAAGTTCCCCAACCGTTTGAGCTCGTTTTTGCCTCCATTGTTGACCTTCTTTGAGCTTGCTATCTCCCTCTCCCTCCCATGAATCTTGCATCTATTTGAGAGATAGATAGAGGAGATCTAGATCTACACCTTCACCAATCAAATCCCTCTCTTTGTGAGGGGAATCCACTAGATCTAGATCTTGGAGAAATTTGGTGTTCCTCCTCCTATTTGTTCTTCCTCTCTTATTCCCCCAATAGCTTTTGTAGCTTTGTTGGAATTTGAGAGAGAAGGACTTGAGCATCTTTGTGGTGTTCTTGCCATTGCATTTGGTGCATCGGTTTGAGTTCTCCACGGTGATTCGTGGAAGTGAAAGCAAGAAAGTTGTTACTCTTGGGTTCTTGGAACCCTAGACGGATTTGAGGCCTTTGTGGCGATTTCTTGGGAGCCTCCAATTAAGTTGTGGATGCGTGCCCCAAGCTTTGTGTAAGGCCCGGTTTCCGCCTCGAAGGAAATCCCTTAGTGGAACCGTGACCTAGGCCTTTGTGGCGAGGGTCACCGGAGATTTAGGTGAGGCGCCTTCGTGGCGTTCGGTGTGTGGTGTGAGTACCGCATCTTGGGGTGAGGCCTTTGTGGCGTTGGTGTGCATCGAGCAACCACACCTCAAGGTGAGCCTCTTGTGGCGTTCGGGAGCACTAAGCAACCGCACCTCTCCACCGGAGATTAGCACTCGCAAGAGTGTGAACTCCGGGATAAATCATCGTCTCCCGCGTGCCTCGGTTATCTCTATACCCGAGCTCTTTACTTATGCACTTTACCTTGTGATAGCCATCGTGCTTGAAGTTATATATATCTTGCTATCACATAAGTTGCTTGTCTTGCTTAGCATAAGTTGTTGGTGCACATAGGTGAACCATTGCTTAGAATAAGTTGTTGGTGCACATAGGTGAACCATAGTATATAGGCTTTGGGCTTGACAAAGTAAACGCTAGTTTTATTCCGCATTTGTTAAGCCCATCTCGTAAAAGTTTTAAATCGCCTATTCACCCCCCCTCTAGGCGACATCCGTGTCCTTTCAATTGGTATCAGAGCAAGGTCTCTCATTCTTAGGCTTCACCGCCTTGAGAGTAAAGATGTCGGTTAGGGGATTAGCGCACAATAACTTGTTTATATTTGATGGCACAAATTATGATCTATGGAAAATTTATGTGCTTAATATTTTGCGGCGTATGTCCCCGGACATGGAGCGATTTCTTGACATGGGTTTTTCTTCTCCTAAGGATCCTCAAAATTTATCTCTTGAGGAGGAGAAAAACTCTTGCCTCGATGCTCTTGCTTCTCATGTGTTTTCCATTGTTGTGAGCAATGTAGTTACTTCTTCAATCATGCCTTTTGGGAGCGCTCATGAATTATGGACAAAGCTTCAAGATAAATATGATGTGTCCAATATCATTGAGGATGATTGTTTTGCTTCCACTTCCGGCCGTGATGAGTTCTCATCTTCATCCACTTCACCAAAGTGTGGTAAGACACAAGGTAATGATATGGTGAGTGGTGATGAAAATTGCAATGTTGATATTGAGCTTACTATTGATGATTCTTCATCTCTATCTCATTGCAATGCTTCATCTTTGGACTTAAACACATCTAGCACTATAAATGATTTACATGCTTGTGTTGATAGTCCTTGCATATCATGTGTAAGTTGCTTGAATAAATCTCATGATGATATGCTTGATTTGTCTTGTGGCCATGATAAAAATGCTTCTATTTCCTCTAGTTGTTGTGTGGCTAACAATGTAGAGGAAACCAAAGATTCTATTGGTCAAGACAAGATCTTGAAAGGAGCCTCAAGTAACTCCTCATCTTTATCTCACGGTTCTCATATATGCCTTATGGCCAAGGGTTCCACGGTACCTCCTACCATGGAACCTAATATTTCTCGTGGTGATAAGGATGAGGATGAATATGAAGAAGAGGATTGGGTTGTCTCTCTACGCGATAAGGGTAAGAATGTATTCAAGGTTCTTTGCAAAGATAAAATTGCTTGCTCTCACTTCTTTGAAATCTTGACTATCGCTATTGAGAGCCAAAAACTTATTTGGATGCATGAGAACACCATTGATAAAAAGGGTGCTCTTGAACGAGAGTATGCCAATGATGTAGCATCCCTAAAGAATGATCTTGAAGAAGAACAAGAGACCATAGCCTCTCTTGAAGAGCAACTTGAAACCCTTGAAGTGTCTCAAAATGAAATAGTTTCTAAACTCACTAAGGAAAGAGACCATGCTAAAGCTCAAGTAAAAATGCTTAAAAAGGAAAATCCCAAAGTTGGTGTTGGTCATGATAAACTTGTTAAGGATCTAGATGATCTAGACAAGGCCCACAAGGTCTTGGAGAGCGAACACTCTATCCTCACCAAGTCCCATGAGCAACTTCAAGCTTCCTATTTAAAAGAGCATGCTATGTTACCCTCTCTTCTTAATATGTCTTGTGATGATGCTTGTGCTACTAACTCTACTTCTTGTGAAGCATCTATCTTGAAGGAGAATGTTGAGCTAAGGGCTCAACTTGAGTTGCTAACTAGAAATTATGGGAAATTGGAAGAAAATCATGGAAAGCTTTCTAGCTCCCATGAGGATCTTCTAGCTTCTCATGATAGGCTAAAGTTAGCTCATGAGGCTATCATATCAAAGGCAACACCTTGTGAGCCTCATGTGGATACTAGCACTACTACCCAAAATGCTATATTGCCATGTGCTAGTCCTAGTAATTCATCCACTCATAGTATTGCTAAATCTTGTGATGAATTATCTTCCTTGCCTTGTTGCTCTAACAATGAAGGTTCTACTTCCTCTAGTACTTGTGTTGTTACTAACCATGTAGAGGAAATCAAAGAGCTCAAGGCCCAAGTCACTTCTTTGAAGACCGACTTGGTAAAGAGTCATGAAGGGAAATGCAAACTTGACAAGATGTTGAGTGTGCAACAATCCCCCAATGACAAGAGTGGACTTGGATTCAACTCCAACAACAAGAACAAGTCCAAGAGCAACAAGATTAAGAAGGGCCAATTACAAGTCAAAGACCCGGCGAAGATTGTTTGCTTCAAGTGCAAAATTGAAGGGCATCATGTTAGATCTTGTCCTTTGAAGAAGAAGCAAAAAGGGAAGCGGCCTCAAGCTCAAACTCATATTCAACCTCAAGTTGAAGAAATGCCACTTCCCAAGAAGATACAAGCCAATGCTCCCATTGTGGAGAAATCTAGTGAGAAGAAGGAGAAGAAAAGAACTTGCTACATATGCCGTGAGAAGGGCCACATCTCCTCCTTGTGCACTATTGGTACCTCATCCAACTCTATCACCATTGATGATGTTTATTCTCTTCGTAAGGATGAGGGTGGCAATGTGTTTGCCAAATATGTTGGTGCTCAAAGTGGTGTCAAGAAAAGAACCATTTGGGTTGCCAAGCCTATTGTGACTAACCTCTTAGGACCCAACTTAGTTGGGGACCAACAATCCAAAATTTGATCAATAGGTGCTTGTTGGAGGGCATTGGAGACTTGGCTACATCATGAAGAATTAAGGGATCTTCATCATTTATATTATCTCAAGCCAAGTCTTTTGGTTATCTTACTTCTATCATATACCCAATGTTCCTCCTTGCGGTAACATGTGCTCAACTCATTTATATTGAAAGTTACTCGCCCCTTTGCATGTGTTAGTTTTGTTCCTAACATGTGTTTGTATATGTTGTGCATCCTACTTGTTTTTCTTGAGAAATCAAGTCTATGAATGTTAGGTTGCACACCATGTATTTGTGCTTGTGTTGGAGCCTCTTTGCATCTTGTTGTATCTTATATGGCTCTTATGAGAGATTAATGGACTATAACATTTTGGGGGAGTGATATGCCTTTAGGAATTTCACAATCCTAACAATGTG
Source organism: Lolium multiflorum (assembly GCA_030979885.1). Classification (NCBI taxonomy): domain Eukaryota; kingdom Viridiplantae; phylum Streptophyta; class Magnoliopsida; order Poales; family Poaceae; genus Lolium; species Lolium multiflorum. The sequence goes on along the minus strand of CM061750.1, from coordinate 354,578,081 downwards.
TGTACATGAGGAATATCACTTAGAATTGATATTGCAAGATTATCTAGTCTCTATGTGGTATGTCATCTTCATGAGAAATTCAAATTCTAATGTCCATTAATATCTCTAGTTGGATCTTATTTGCCTCTTGTGAAAATAAATTTCTTATCACATTATGGGGGAGTAATAAGCTTTGTGCATATTACAAGCCTAGGAAATGTGAACATTTGAGGTTGTGTCACATAGAATTGATATTGTAAATTATCTCTCATATGTGACATGTTTTCTCAAACAAGTTCCAATTTGCTTAAATGGCTTCATTGCTAATATATTTGTGGATCTTATTTGTGAAAGTTTTTCTTGGCATGGTTTTTCACAATGTGTCCCTCAATACATTTTTGGAAAACCATATGCTTCAAGTCATACTATTAATTGCTTTGCATGTTGGTATGAATACTATTAATTGCCTTGCATGTTGGTATGAATACTATTAATTGCTTTGCATGTTGGTATGAATACTATTAATTGCTTTGCATGTTGGTATGAATACTATTAATTGCTTTGCATGTTGGTATGACTAATTGAAGCTATCAAGAAACTCTCTTTGCATGATGGTTAACTCTTATCTTTTACCATATGCTTTATTTGGTGTAAATATGATCTTACATATACTTACAAACTACCACCGGGAAATATTTCCTAATACCTTGTGTCCTAGGACAATTGGCAATCTATTATGAGGTAGAAATTTATTGATCATATTTACATTGGCTCGTGTGTTTAAATTATCTTATTTATTGCCATGAATGTGTTGTTCTTTGACTCCCATGTGTCTTCCTTGCATCTTATGGATTTAATTTGTCTTTTCAAACTTTCTTAGCATTTTTAGTAGATATAGGTAGCGTGATGATCCTAGTTTTGTGCATTTTGTATTCATATGCAAAATCCTAGATAATGCACTAATCTTGGGGGAGCTCTCCTATATTTGTTAGAAGGCTTAACATCTCTTGATCATTATCAACAATTTGGTTTTGGGAGACATAAATTTTCTTTTTGGTACTTTGTGCCATCATAAAAAGTTTCGAGGGTTTGGTTTATTTGTTGGAACCTTTCTCTCTTGGGAGTTGGTTATCTCATTCCTTTGTGTTTAGGTTTAATTAGCTTCTTATAATGAGATAATTCTTTGGAGTCAATCTTGTGTTGATTTGATTCTTTGATATAATTTGGGCAACCATTGTCTCTTGATTTATTTAGTGTTTTGTCCAAATTGTATCTTCCTTTGGTTCTTGAAAGTATTGTGCATGCATATTTAATATATGTATATCTTATGGCATGTGTTACTTTCTTTAATCCAATATATAGGGTAAACTCCATCAAATCCTAATTTGGCTAAGATGTGCATGAAATTCAATTTCATATCTATATGCACATAGAATTGTGGAGTTTGTCCTATATGTTGTAGTGTGTCTAACTACTTTGAACCCAATTAGTTTGGGGACCTTTTTGTACTTACCTTTGTGTTAGGTACAATGGATATGCATTGGATGCTTGTCTCACTCTTGGGGAGAAGTGGTGACTCAATGGTAACTTGAGGCAAGCTAGGATGGTCAACAAACACATATCTACTACATCCTCACCAATGCTATCTCGGTAACAAGTATCTTCTCATGCATATTTTTCTAGCATCCAACCATGTGGTTGCATCTTGGCATGAATCTCTTGATTTGCAAATGTTGTGCTTCTTGCTAAAATCTTAACGAAACCTCTTTATTGCGAATGTGAGTAATTTGAGATGAGCACATATGTTGGGAAGTATATAAAATCATGATCATGATTCACCCATCCCATCTATGCCTATCTAGCAATTTTATTGCATATCAATTCCTCAAGCCTCTCACATGTGCAATATCGATGAAAGTGCAAATTGAGTTATTTCTTTTAGTATCCTCGTTTGTGATACTTGTTGCCTTTCTCAAAGCATCCCAACTATCTTCTATCCCTTGTGGATATTTGTGATGTATTTTATGTGTTTATGGTTGAAGTTCATAAATGTACAATAAGATAAAATTGAGCCTTTTGACCATGCTATTAAGCAAAAATTCTTATTGGTATATTGCATGACTTCGTCTTGGATATCATACTATATTTCTTGCGTATCTATTTTATGTGTGCATGTTTCTTTGTGGATAAATATCTTTGTGATATTGCCCACTTAGAGAAACTTATACACATAAGAGATGATACATCTCCTTTTGATATCTTATTTATTTATTGCATGTTGATTGGTCATGCTAAGCAATATAATTCATTGAAGACTATGATGATGCTTTTTGCTCATCCTTGTAATAGTCTTATAATATGCTTTATCATGCCTTTCACATATCCTCTTGGTTGAGCCTTTTTATTATGGTGCCTCTTACTTGTTGCTCAACTATTTGTTTGTTGCAAGTGTTAAGCTTATTTTTCTATCTATGATCTATTGCAAATGTTTGTGTTTTAAATGGTAATGAGGGAGTGAGGATTCCATGTTATGCATATTGTATTCAAATACAACATTTTAATTTATGCATGTACCTTGGGGAGCTTCCTCATTTGATTTAGAGAACTATCTTTTGGTGTTCATTAGAGTTTGATTCACTTGGTTTTTTTTAATGATATTATGGGAGAGATGATTCCATGTTTGTGCATTTTCTACTCCAATGCAAATTGTCTAGTTTTGTGCACAAACCTTGGGGAGCTTCCTCATATTATTTAGAGTAATCTTCTTGATCTTATCATAATATCTATCTTTCTTTTGGTATCTTCTTTGTGGTTCATTTGGTTGCTTGCTTCATTTGTTGAAGCTTCTAGACTTTGTTATCTTTTTGCAATCTTTGATCCTATCTATAGTGTGATTCCTTCCGAATATTCATCATTGGATACGTGCATTTGATTCCACTCAAATTATGAGAAATGCACACGCTATGGAGGAACTCTCACTATATTGACCTTCTAAATTTTTCACCCATTTCGGCAATTGGTGCCAATGGGGGAGAAGTTTGGAGGGTTTAAGGGAATTTGGTTATGTCTTTGCTTTGTGCTTAAGCATGTGCCTTTATTGCATTGCATCTTGTTGCTTTGCATAGTTGAATAGTTAGAGGAAACTCCACTAGGCTTTGAATGCCAATATATGCAATGAAAGTCAAGATCATTCACACACGCATATATTATGGGGGAGTTTGCTCTATATATTCAACTTGTTTGTTACTTCAATTCCTTATATAAACCCTCTCAAAGAGATTGTCATCAATTACCAAAATGGGGGAGATTGAAAGTGCATGGAGCCCCCATGTGTGGTTTTGGTAATTAATGACAATCCCTATGGACTAATGTTTGCATTGAGTTATATTTGTAGGAGTTGTCCATAGGCAATTCTTGAACCATATGTTGGCTTCAAGGTTGCAATAAGAAGAATTTGATGAAGGATATCAAGTGTCAAGTATGTCTTGAAGATGAAGATGAAGTGAGCCATCAAGTTACTTCAAGACATCAACATGTTTGTATTAGGTTGCAATAAGAAGAAATTGATGAAGGATATCAAGTGTCAAGTATGTCTTGAAGATGAAGATGAAGTGAGCCCTCAAGTTACTTCAAGACATCAACATGATGAATAATGGAGAAATGAAGTGCTAGTTCAAGATGAGCCATCTTGAAGAGATCCTTTGATTGAATCTTGCCATCCATATGGTGATCATGGATATGTGAAGTTGCGCCGAAGAAGAAGCTCTCCCATGGTGGTTTATGGGGGAGCAATCTACAAGACTTCGTCAAGCAAGCACAAGCAAGAAAGGCGTTCCATCTTGTTGCGGTCAAGATCGTCATCATCGAGCTCAAGTGGAATGCACAAGTATAAGGTTTGCTCTTGATAGGGTTTCTTTCTCACCGGTCTCATAGTGTAGTTGGAGACCGGTTTATAGTTTAGTTGCCGTACTATCAAGAGGGCTCTCGAGTGAGTAACTCGATCGTATCGTTCGGAGAGAGCTCAAACCTTTGCATCCTTGCATCATATTTCTTGGTTGTTATTTGGATCTTATCCATGTGGTGATTTAGAGCTTGTGGTTATTTCCATAGCAAGCTCTAGTTCATCGAAAACGGATTCCGCATGAATCACTTGTTGCGTTTTCGATATTGGAGTTTTTCTCGGTTTCTCGTATTGAGAGGTTTCACTCTAAAATACATAGAAAAACCTACCCCACTTGTTCTTAAGCTTTTCACTCTTTGTGGGGTAGCTCTTGTCATCTTATTTACAACAAAATTGGTTTCACCTAAATCCGAGTTTCCTAACTCAAGTTGTTGCATTTTCCATATTGGAGGTTTTACCGGTTTGCTGTTTATAGATAGGTAAAACCTTTATCCATTTGTTTCTATCCTACCTTACTGGACTATGATGGTTTCCTGCATGATCTTGTAGAGCTTTTTACTAGCTTCGAAACGAGCCCAAGATCATCAAAATCGGAGTCCGGATGCAAAAGTTATTCAAGTTTCCGTGAAGCCGTTTTTTGGCCGGAAGTTGGCCGGAAGTTCCGGTGGTTCCGGCGAACTTCCGGAAATGACGATTCTGCACGCAAAAGTATACTGTAAGCTTTCCGGGGACGCCCTACTTCATCCGGAAGTTGGCCGGTACTTCCGGGGGGCGGAAGTTCCGCCCCAAATGACCGGAAGTTCCGGTTTTGACGAGTTTTGTGCATAACGGGCAGATTTCTCTTGCCCTATTTAAGGGGGTCTTCTTCCCCAAAGTTCCCCAACCGTTTGAGCTCGTTTTTGCCTCCATTGTTGACCTTCTTTGAGCTTGCTATCTCCCTCTCCCTCCCATGAATCTTGCATCTATTTGAGAGATAGATAGAGGAGATCTAGATCTACACCTTCACCAATCAAATCCCTCTCTTTGTGAGGGGAATCCACTAGATCTAGATCTTGGAGAAATTTGGTGTTCCTCCTCCTATTTGTTCTTCCTCTCTTATTCCCCCAATAGCTTTTGTAGCTTTGTTGGAATTTGAGAGAGAAGGACTTGAGCATCTTTGTGGTGTTCTTGCCATTGCATTTGGTGCATCGGTTTGAGTTCTCCACGGTGATTCGTGGAAGTGAAAGCAAGAAAGTTGTTACTCTTGGGTTCTTGGAACCCTAGACGGATTTGAGGCCTTTGTGGCGATTTCTTGGGAGCCTCCAATTAAGTTGTGGATGCGTGCCCCAAGCTGTAAGCCCGCGCCCGAAGGAACCCCAGTGGAACGTGCAGTTTTCCCGATGAAACCAAGGTTTATCGAACCGGAGGAGCCAAGAAGCACGTTGAAGGTTGATGGCGGCGGGATGTAGTGCGGCGCAACACCAGGGATTCCGGCGCCAACGTGGAACCTGCACAACACAACCAAAGTACTTTGCCCCAACGAAACAGTGAGGTTGTCAATCTCACCGGCTTGTTGTAACAAAGGATTAGATGTATAGTGTGGAAGATGATTGTTTGCAGAAAACAGTAGAACAAGTATTGCAGATTGTATTTCAGTATAGAGAATTGGACCGGGGTCCACAGTTCACTAGAGGTGTCTCTCCCATAAGATAAACGCATGTTGGGTGAACAAACTACGGTTGGGCAATTGACAAATAAAGAGGGCATGACCATGCACATACATATTATGATGAGTATTGTGAGATTTAATTGGGCATTACGACAAAGTACATAGACCGCTATCCAGCATGCATCTATGCCTAAAAAGTCCACCTTCAGGTTATCATCCGAACCCCCTCCAGTATTAAGTTGCTAACAACAGACAATTGCATTAAGTATTGCGCGTAATGTAATCAATAACTACATCCTCGGACATAGCATCAATGTTTTATCCCTAGTGGCAACAGCACATCCATAATCTTAGAGATTTCTGTCACTTCCCAGATTCAATGGAGACATGAACCCACTATCGAGCATAAATACTCCCTCTTGGAGTTACAAGCATCTACTTGGCCAGAGCATCTACTAGTAACGGAGAGCATGCAAGATCATAAACAACACATAGACATAACTTTGATAATCAACATAACAAGTATTCTCTATTCATCGGATCCCAACAAACGCAACATATAGAATTACAGATAGATGATCTTGATCATGTTAGGCAGCTCACAAGACCCGACAATTAAGCACAATGGGGAGAAGACAACCATCTAGCTGCTATGGACCCATAGTCCAGGGGTAGACTACTCACACATCACTCGGAGGCGACCATGGCGGCGTAGAGTCCTCAGGAGATGATTCCCCTCTCCGGCGTGCCGGAGGCGATCTCCTGAATCCCCCGAGATGGGATTGGCGACGGCGGCGTCTCGGAAGGTTTTCCGTATCGTGGCTCTCGGGGGTTTCGCGACGGAGGCTTTAAGTAGGCGGAAGGGCAGGTCGGAGGCGGCACGAGGGCCCGGATGACGGGCCGCGCGGCCAAGACCTAGGCCGCGCCGCCTGTAGTCTGGCCGCCTCGTGGCCACTCGTCTCCTCTTCGGTCTTGAAGCTTCGTGGCAAAATAGGACCCGGGCGTTGATTTTGTCCAATTCGAGAATATTTCGTTACTAGGATTTCTGAAACCAAAAACAGCAGAAAACAGTTGGCACTTCGGCATCTTGTTAATAGGTTAGTTCCAGAAAATGCACGAATATGACATAAAGTGTGCATAAAACATGTAGATATCATCAATAATGTGGCATGGAACACAAGAAATTATCGATACGTCGGAGACGTATCAGCATCCCCAAGCTTAGTTCTGCTCGTCCCGAGCAGGTAAACGATAACAAAGATAATTTCTGGAGTGACATGCCATCATAACCTTGATCATACTATTTGTAAAGCATATGTAGTGTATGCAGTGATCAAAACAATGTATATGACATGAGTAAACAAGTGAATCATAAAGCAAAGACTTTTCATGAATAGTATTTCAAGACAAGCATCAATAAGTCTTGCATAAGAGTTAACTCATAAAGCAATAATTCAAAGTAAAAGCATTGAAGCAACACAAAGGAAGATTAAGTTTCAGCGGTTGCTTTCAACTTATAACATGTATATCTCATGGATATTGTCAACATAGAGTAATATAATAAGTGCAATATGCAAGTATATAGGAATCAATGCACAGTTCACACAAGTGTTTGCTTCTTGAGGTGGAGAGAAATAGGTGAACTGACTCAACAATGAAAGTAAAAGAATGGTCCTCCATAGAGGAAAAGCATCGATTGCTATATTTGTGCTAGAGCTTTGATTTTGAAAACATGAAACAATTTTGTCAACGGTAGTAATAAAGCATATGTATCATGTAAATTATATCTTACAAGTTGCAAGCCTCATGCATAGAATACTAATAGTGCCCGCACCTTGTCCTAATTAGCTTGGACTACCGGATCATCGCAATGCACATGTTTTAACCAAGTGTCACAAAGGGGTACCTCTATGCCGCCTGTACAAAGGTCTAAGGAGAAAGCTCGCATTGGATTTCTCGCTATTGATTATTCTCAACTTAGACATCCATACCGGGACAACATAGACAACAGATAATGGACTCCTCTCTAATGCATAAGCATGTGGCAACAATTATTATTCTCATATGAGATTAAGGATATTGTCCAAAACTGAAACTTCCACCATGGATCATGGCTTTAGTTAGCGGCCCAATGTTCTTCTCTAATAATATGCATGCTTAACCATAAGGTGGTAGATCTCTCTTACTTCAGACAAGACGAACATGCATAGCAACTCACATGAAATTCAACAAAGAGTAGTTGATGGCGTCCCCAGTGAACATGGTTATCGCACAACGAGCAACTTAATAAGAGATAAAGTGCATAAGTACATATTCAATACCACAATAGTTTTTAAGCTATTTGTCCCATGAGCTATATATTGCAAAGGTGAATGATGGAATTTTAAAGGTAGCACTCAAGCAATTTACTTTGGAATGGCGGAGAAATACCATGTAGTAGGTAGGTATGGTGGACACAAATGGCATAGTGGTTGGCTCAAGGATTTTGGATGCATGAGAAGTATTCCCTCTCGATACAAGGTTTAGGCTAGCAAGGTTATTTGAAACAAACACAAGGATGAACCGGTGCAGCAAAACTCACATAAAAGATATATTGTAAACATTATAAGACTCTACACCGTCTTCCTTGTTGTTCAAACTCAATACTAGAAATTATCTAGACCTTAGAGAGACCAAATATGCAAACCAAATTTTAGCATGCTCTATGTATTTCTTCATTAATGGGTGCAAAGCATATGATGCAAGAGCTTAAACATGAGCACAACAATTGCCAAGTATCAAATTACCCAAGACATTTATAGCAATTACTACATGTATCATTTTCCAATTCCAACCATATAACAATTTAACGAAGAAGAAACTTCGCCATGAATACTATGAGTAGAGCCTAAGGACATACTTGTCCATATGCTACAGCGGAGCGTGTCTCTCTCCCATACAATGAATGCTAGGATCCATTTATTCAAACAAAACAAAAACAAAAACAAACCGACGCTCCAAGAAAAGCACATAAGATGTGATGGAATAAAAATATAGTTTCAGGGGAGGAACCTGATAATGTTGTCGATGAAGAAGGGGATGCCTTGGGCATCCCCAAGCTTAGACGCTTGAGTCTTCTTAGAATATGCAGGGGTGAACCACCGGGGCATCCCCAAGCTTAGAGCTTTCACTCTCCTTGATCATATTGCATCATACTCCTCTCTTGATCCTTGAAAACTTCCTCCACACCAAACTTAGAACAACTCATTAGAGGGTTAGTGCACAATCAAAATATACATGTTCAGAGGTGACACAATCATTCTTAACACTTCTGGACATTGCATAAAGCTACTGGACATTAATGGATCAAAGAAATTCATCCAACATAGCAAAAGAGGCAATGCGAAATAAAAGGCAGAATCTATCAAAACAGAACAGTTCGTATTGACGAATTTTATCGAGGCACCAGACTTGCTCAAATGAAAATGCTCAAATTGAATGAAAGTTGCGTACATATCTGAGGATCACTCACGTAAATTGGCATAATTTTCTGAGTTACCTACAGAGAAAACAGCCCAGATTCGTGACACAAAGAAATCTGTTTCTGCGCAGTAATCCAAATCTAGTATGAACTTTACTATCAACGACTTTACTTGGCACAACAAAACACTAAACTAAGATAAGGAGAGGTTGCTACAGTAGTAAACAACTTCCAAGACACAAAATAAAAACAAAGTACTGTAGTAAAAACATGGGTTGTCTCCCATAAACGCTTTTCTTTAACGCCTTTCAGCTAGGCGCAGAAAGTGTGTATCAAGTATTATCAAGAGACGAAGTGTCAACATCATAATTTGTTCTAATAATAGAATCAAAAGGTAACTTCATTCTCTTTCTAGGGAAGTGTTCCATACCTTTCTTGAGAGGAAATTGATATTTTATATTACCTTCCTTCATATCAATGATAGCACCAACAGTTCGAAGAAAAGGTCTTCCCAATATAATGGGACAAGATGCATTGCATTCAATATCCAAGACAACAAAATCAACGGGGACAAGGTTATTGTTAACGGTAATGCGAACATTATCAACTTTCCCCAAAGGTTTCTTTGTAGAATGATCAGCAAGATTAACATCCAAATAACAATTTTTCAGCGGTGGCAAGTCAAGCATATTATAAATTTTCTTAGGCATAACGGAAATACTTGCACCAAGATCACATAAAGCATTACAATCAAAATCATTAACCTTCATCTTAATGATGGGCTCCCAACCATCCTCTAGCTTTCTAGGAATAGAGGCTTCGCGCTCTAGTTTCTCTTCTCTAGCTTTTATGAGAGCATTTGTAATATGTTGCGTGAAAGCCAAATTTATAGCACTAGCATTAGGACTTTTAGCAAGTTTTTGTAAGAACTTTATAACTTCAGAGATGTGGCAATCATCAAAATTCAAACCATTATAATCTAAAGCAATGGGATCATCATCCCCAATGTTGGAAAAAATTTCAGCAGTTTTATCACAGGCAGTTTCAGCAGTTTTAGCAGTTTCAGGCAGTTTTTCGCGCTTTGCATTAGAAGTGGAAACATTGCTAACACCAATTCTTTTATTATTAATAGTAGGAGGTGCAGCAACATGTGTAGCATTAGCATTACTAGTGGTGGTAATAGTCCAAACTTTAGCTACATTCTTCTCTTTAGCTAGTTTTTCATTTTCTTCTCTATCCCACCTAGCACGCAATTCAGCCATTAATCTTATATTCTCATTAATTCTAACTTGGATGGCATTTGCTGTAGTAACAATTTTATTTTCAATATCCCTACTAGGCATAACTTTCGATTTCAAAAGATCAACATCAGCAGCAAGACTATCGACTTTAGAAGCAAGTATATCAATTTTCCCAAGCTTTTCTTCAACAGATTTGTTAAAAGCAGTTTGTGTACTAATAAATTCTTTAAGCATAGCTTCAAGTCCAGGGGGTGTGTTCCTATTATTGTTGTAAGAATTCCCATAAGAATTACCATAGCCGTTACCATTATTATAAGGATATGGCCTATAGTTGTTACTAGAATTGTTCCGGTAAGCATTGTTGTTGAAATTATTATTTTTAATGAAGTTTACATCAACATGTTCTTCTTGGGCAACCAATGAAGCTAACGGAACATTATTAGGATCAACATTAGTCCTACCATTCACAAGCATAGACATAATAGCATCAATCTTATCACTCAAGGAAGAGGTTTCTTCAACAGAATTTACCTTCTTACCTTGTGGAGCTCTTTCCGTGTGCCATTCAGAGTAATTGATCATCATATTATCAAGAAGCTTTGTTGCTTCACCAAGAGTGATGGACATAAAGGTACCTCCAGCAGCTGAATCCAATAGGTTCCGCGAAGAAAAATTTAGTCCTGCATAGAAGGTTTGGATGATCATCCAAGTAGTCAGTCCATGGGTTGGGCAATTTTTAACCAGAGATTTCATTCTTTCCCATGCTTGAGCAACATGTTCAGTATCTAATTGTTTAAAATTCATTATACTACTCCTCAAAGATATAATTTTAGCAGGGGGATAATATCTACCAATAAAAGCATCCTTGCATTTAGTCCATGAATCAATACTATTCTTAGGCAGAGATAGCAACCAATCTTTAGCTCTTCCTCTTAATGAGAAAGGGAACAATTTTAATTTTATAATGTCACCATCTACATCTTTATATTTTTGCATTTCACATAGTTCAACAAAATTATTAAGATGGGCAGCAGCATCATCAGAACTAACACCAGAAAATTGCTCTCGCATAACAAGATTCGGTAAAGCAGGTTTAATTTCAAAGAATTCTGTAGTAGCAGGTGGAGCAATAGGTGTGCATAAGAAATCATTATTATTTGTGGTTGTGAAGTCACACAACTTAGTATTTTTAGGAGTACCCATTTTAGCAACAGTAAATAAAGCAAACTAGATAAAGTAAATGCAAGTAACTAATTTTTTGTGTTTGATATAGCAAACAAGATAGCAAATAAAGTAAAACTAGCAACTAATTTTTTGTATTTTGATTTAGTGCAGCAAACAAAGTAGTAAATAAAACTAAGCAAGACAAAAACAAAGTAAAGAGATTGGGAAGTGGAGACTCCCCTTGCGGCGTGTCTTGATCTCCCGCAACGGCGCGAGAAAAAGATCTTGATACGCGTACGACACGCGTCCGTGGGAACCCCAAGAGGAATGTGTGATGCGTAGCGGCAAGTTTTCCCTCAGTATGAAACCAAGGTTTATCGAACCAGGAGCCAAGAAGCACGTTGAAGGTTGATGGCGGCGGGATGTAGTGCGGCGCAACACCCCGGCGCCAACGTGGAACCTGCACAACACAACCAAAGTACTTTGCCCCAACGAAACAGTGAGGTTGTCAATCTCACCGGCTTGCTGTAACAAAGGATTAGTTAGATGTATAGTGTGGAAGATGATTGTTTTGGAAAACGTAGAAACGATGTGCAGTAGATTGTATTTCAGTATAGAGAATTGGACCGGGTCCACAGTTCACTAGAGGTGTCTCTCCCATAAGATAAACAACATGTTGGGTGAACAAATTACAGTTGGGAAATTGACAAATAAAGAGGGCATGACCATGCACATACATATTATGATGAGTATTGTGAGATTTAATTGGGCATTACGACAAAGTACATAGACCGCTATCCGCATGCATCTATGCCTAAAAAGTCCACCTTCAGGTTATCATCCGAACCCCCTCCAGTATTAAGTTGCTAACAACAGACAATTGCATTAAGTATTGCGCGTAATGTAATCAATAACTACATCCTCGGACATAACATCAATGTTTTATCCCTAGTGGCAACAACACATCCATAATCTTAGAGATTTCTGTCACTTCCCCAGATTCACGGAGACATGAACCCACTATCGAGCATAAATACTCCCTCTTGGAGTTACAAGCATCTACTTGGCCAGAGCATCTACTAGTAACGGAGAGCATGCAAGATCATAAACAACACATAGACATAACTTTGATAATCAACATAACAAGTATTCTCTATTCATCGGATCCCAACAAACGCAACATATAGAATTACAGATAGATGATCTTGATCATGTTAGGCAGCTCACAAGACCAGACAATTAAGCACAATGGGGAGAAGACAACCATCTAGCTACTGCTATGGACCCATAGTTCAGGGGTAGAGTACTCACACATCACTCCGGAGGCGACCATGGCGGCGTAGAGTCCTCCGGGAGATGATTCCCCTCTCCGGCAGGGTGCCGGAGGCGATCTCCTGAATCCCCCGAGATGGGATTGGCGGTGGCGGCGTCTCTGGAAGGTTTTCCGTATCGTGGCTCTCGGTGGGGTTTCGCGACGGAGGCTTTAAGTAGGCGGAAGGGCAGGTCGGGAGGCGGCACGAGGGCCCAGGATGACGGGCCGCGGCCAAGACCTAGGCCGTGCCGCCCTGTGTCAGCCGCCTCGTGGCCCCTCGTCTCCTCTTCGGTCTTCGAGCTTCGTGGCAAAATAGGACCTGGGCGTTGATTTCGTCCAATTCGAGAATATTTCGTTACTAGGATTTCTGAAACCAAAAACAGGAAGTGGCACTTCGGCATCTTGTTAATAGGTTAGTTCCGAAAATGCACGAATATGACATAAAGTGTGCATAAAACATGTAGATATCATCAATAATGTGGCATGGAACACAAGAAATTATCGATACGTCGGAGACGTATCAGCCCCAAGCTTTGTGTAAGGCCCGGTTTCCGCCTCGAAGGAAATCCCTTAGTGGAACCGTGACCTAGGCCTTTGTGGCGAGGGTCACCGGAGATTTAGGTGAGGCGCCTTCGTGGCGTTCGGTGTGTGGTGTGAGTACCGCATCTTGGGGTGAGGCCTTTGTGGCGTTGGTGTGCATCGAGCAACCACACCTCAAGGTGAGCCTCTTGTGGCGTTCGGGAGCACTAAGCAACCGCACCTCTCCACCGGAGATTAGCACTCGCAAGAGTGTGAACTCCGGGATAAATCATCGTCTCCCGCGTGCCTCGGTTATCTCTATACCCGAGCTCTTTACTTATGCACTTTACCTTGTGATAGCCATCGTGCTTGAAGTTATATATATCTTGCTATCACATAAGTTGCTTGTCTTGCTTAGCATAAGTTGTTGGTGCACATAGGTGAACCATTGCTTAGAATAAGTTGTTGGTGCACATAGGTGAACCATAGTATATATGCTTTGGGCTTGACAAAGTAAACGCTAGTTTTATTCCGCATTTGTTAAGCCCATCTCGTAAAAGTTTTAAATCGCCTATTCACCCCCTCTAGGCGACATCCGTGTCCTTTCACCAAGGCCTGGTCGCGCCACGGCGTCGGTGGCCCGGTGGCCGCTCGGCCTCTCTCGGGTGTTCGGAAAGCGTGATCCTAATCTTGGGCGTTGATTTCGTCAGATTAAGAATATTTCCTTACTAGGATTTCTGAAACCAAAAACAACAAAAAACACAAGCTGGCCTTCGGCATCTCATCAATAGGTTAGTTCGGAAACGCATAAATATGACATAAAGTATGCATAAAACATGTAGATATCATCAATAATGTGGCATGAAACATAAGAAATTATCGATACGTCGGAGACGTATCAGCATCCCCAAGCTTAGTTCTGCTCGTCCCGAGCAGGTAAACGATAACAAAGATAATTTCTGGAGTGACATGCCATCATAACCTTGATCATACTATTGTAAGCATATGTAATGAATGCAGCGATCAAAACAATGGTAATGACATGAGTAAACAAATGAATCATAAAGCAAAGACTTTTCATGAATAGTACTTTCAAGACAAGCATCAATAAGTCTTGCATAAGAGTTAACTCATAAAGCAATAAATCAAAGTAAAGGTATTGAAGCAACACAAAGGAAGATTAAGTTTCAGCGGTTGCTTTCAACTTATAACATGTATATCTCATGGATAATTGTCAACATAAAGCAATATAACAAGTGCAATAGGTAAACATGTAAGAATCAATGCACACAGTTTACACAAGTGTTTGCTTCTAAGATAGAAAGAAGTAAGTAAACTGACTCAACATAAAGTAAAAGAATGGCCCTTCGCAGAGGGAAGCAGGGATTAAATCATGTGCTAGAGCTTTTTAAGTTTTGAAATCATATAGAGAGCATAAAAGTAAAGTTTTGAGAGGTGTTTGTTGTTGTCAACGAATGGTAGCGGGTACTCTAACTACCTCGTCAACCAGACTTTCAAGAGCGGCTCCCATGAAGGACGTTATTTCTACCACCAAGGTAGATCATCCCTCTTCTCTTTTGTTTACACATGTATTTTAGTTTCATTATTGATGACACTCCTCCCAACCTTTTGCTTACACAAGCCATGGCTAACCGAATCCTCGGGTGCCTTCCAACATTTCACATACCATGAAGGAGTGTCTATTTGCAAAATTAAGTTGCTTACTGATAGATCAGGGCAAAGCATGTGAAGAGAATTATTAATGCAAGTTAATTAATTGGGGCTGGGCACCCCATTGCCAGCTCTTTTTGCAAAATTATTGGATAAGCGGATATGCCACTAGTCCATTGTGAAAGTCTGTCAAAAGTAAATGACAAGATCGAAAGATAAAACACCACATACTTCCTCATGAGCTATAAAACATTGACACAAATAAGAGATAATAGCTTTTGAATTGTTTAAAGGTAGCACATGAAGTATTTGCTTGGAATGGCAGAGAAATACCATGTAGTAGGTAGGTATGGTGGACACAAATGGCATAGTGTTTGGCTCAAGGATGCATGAGAAGAATTCCTCTCAATACAAGGCTAGGCTAGCAAGGTTGTTTGAAGCAAACTCAAGTATAAAACGGTGCAGCAAGACTCACATATGAACATATTGTAAGCATTATAAGACTTTACATCGTCTTCCTTGTTGTTCAAACACCTTAACCAGAAAATATCTAGACTCTAGAGAACAATCATGCAAACCAAATTTTAACAAGCTCTATGTATTTCTTCACTAATAGGTGCAAAGTATATGATGCAAGAGCTTAATCATGAGCACAACAATTGCCAAGTATCAAGTTATTCAAGACATCATACCAATTACTACATGTAGCATTCTGTTTCCAACCATATAACAATTAACGAAGCAGTTTCAACCTTCGCCATGAACATTAAAAGCTAAGAACACATGTGTTCATACGAACCAGCGGAGCGTGTCTCTCTCCCACACAAGGATGAACTTATTCAAACATAAACAAAAATAAAAGCAAACAGACGCTCCAAGTAAAGTACATAAGATGTGACCGAATAAAAATATAGTTTCAAGGGAGGAACCTGATAAATTTGTCGATGAAGAAGGGGATGCCTTGGGCATCCCCAAGCTTAGATGCTTGAGTCTTCTTGAAATATGCAGGGATGAACCACCGGGGCATCCCCAAGCTTAGAGCTTTCACTCTTCTTGATCACATTGTATCATCCTCCTCTCTTGACCCTTGAAAACTTCCTCCACACCAAACTCGAAACAAACTCATTAGAGGGTTAGTGCATAATCAAAATTTCACATGTTCAGAGGTGACACAATCATTCTTAACACTTTGGACATTGCTCAAAGCTACTGGAAGGTAATGGAACAAAGAAATCCATCCAACACAGCAAAAGAGGCAATGCGAAATAAAAGGCAGAATCTGTCAAAACAGAACAGTCCGTAAAGACGAATTTTAAAGTGGCACCAGACTTGCTCAGATGAAAATGCTCAAATTGAATGAAAGTTGCGTACATATCTGAGGATCACGCACGTAAATTGGCAGATTTTACAGAGATCTGCCCAAATTCGTGACAGACAGAAATCTGTTTCTGCGCAGTAATCCAAATCTAGTATCAACCCTACTATCAAAGACTTTACTTGGCACAACAATGCAATAAAATAAGATAAGGAGAGGTTGCTACAGTAGTAACAACTTCCAAGACTCAAATACAAAATAAAAGTACTGTAACAAAATAAACACATGGGTTATCTCCCAAGAAGTTCTTTCTTTATAGCCATTAAGATAGGCTCAGCAATTTTAATGATGCACTCGCAAGAAATAGGAGTTGAAGCAAAAGAGAGCATCAAGAGGCAAATTCAAAACACATTTAAGTCTAACATGCTTCCTATGAAAAGGAATCTTGTACACAAATGAATTCATGAAGAACAAAGTGACAAGCATAGGAAGATAGAACAAGTGTAGCTTCAAAAATTTCAGCATAAAGAGGGGAAACTTAATATTATTAAGATGCATATAACCATGTTTCCCTCTCTCATAATAATTTTCAGTAGCATCATGAACAAATTCAACAATATAAGTATCACATAAAGCATTCTTATCATGAGCTATATGCATAAAATTATTACTCTCCACATAAGCATAATCAATTTTATTAGTTGTAGTGGGAGCAAATTCAACAAAGTAGCTATCATTATTATTCTCATCAAGTGTAGGAGGCATAGTATAATCATAATCAAATTTACTCTCCATAGTAGGCGGCACCAAAAGACCACTATCATTATAATCATCATATATAGGAGGCAAAGTATCATCAAAGTAAATTTTCTCCTCAATGTTTGGGGGACTAAAAATATCATGCTCATCAAAGCCAGCTTCCCCAAGCTTAGAATTTTCCATATCATTAGTAACAATGGTGTTCAAAGCGTTCATACTAATATGTTCCATAGGTTTTTTAATTTTCGCATCAAACCATCCATGTCTTAAATCAGGAAATAGAATAAGAAGCTCATTGTTGTCCATTATGCCAAACTAGTGTAAACAAGAAACAAAAAGATGCAATTGCGGGATCTAAAGGAAATAGCTTCGAGCACACACAACGGAAAAGTACTTTACCTGGGACCGGAGTATGAGTGCCTTTTACCTTTCCTCCCCGGCAACGGCGCGAAAAGTGCTTCGTTGGGATCCGGTGTGTGTGTGCCGTTTACCTTTCCTCCGGCAACGGCGCAGAAAAGTGCTTGATGTCTACGGGTGCTTCTATTCTTGTAGGCAGTGTTGGGCCTCCAAGAGCAGAGGTTTGTAGAACAGACAAGTTTCCCTTAAGTGGATCACCCAAGGTTTATCAAACTCAGGGAGGAAGAGGTCAAAGATATCCCTCTCATGCAACCACAACCACAAGCAAGAAGTCTCTTGTGTCCCCAACACACCTAATAGGTGCACTAGTTCGGCGAAGAGATAGTGAAATACAAGTGGTATGAATGAATATGAGCAGTAGTAACGGCGCCAGAAAAGTGCTTGCTGGCGTGCAGTTGATGGTAGTAATATTGCAGGCGGTATAAATGTGCAGGTAAACAAGGGATAGCGATATTTAGGAACAAGGCCTAGGGATCATACTTTCACTAGTGGACACTCTCAACATTGATCACATAACAGAATAAATAGATAGATGCTAGACTCTACACCCTCTTGTTGGATGATGAACACCACTAACTGTGTAGGATTACACGAACCCTCAATGCCGGAGTTAACAAGCTCCACAATATTCAATGTTCATATTTAAATAACCTTAGAGTGCATAACAGATCAACATAACCAAACCAAGTACTAACATAGCATGCACACTGTCACCTTCACACTACGAAAGGAGGCATAGATCACATCAATACCATCATAGCAATAGTTAACTTCATAATCTACAAGAGATCACAATCATAGCCTACGCCAAGTACTACACGATGCACACACTGTCACCATTACACCGTGCAGGAGGAATAAACTACTTTAATAACATCACTAGAGTAGCACGCAGATATATTGTGATACAAAACACATTGCAATCATAAAGGGATATAAATAAGCACTTCACTATGCCATTCATAACAGTGAATAAGTATTCTGTGAAATATAGCCTAAGAGACCCACACGGTGCACACACTGTCACCTTTACACACGTGGGACAAGGAGTCCGGAGATCACATAAGTAAAATCCACTTGACTAGCATAATGACATCTAGATTACAAGCATCATCATATGAATCTCAATCATGTAAAGCAGCTCATGAGATTATTGTATTGAAGTACATAGGAGAGAGATGAACCACATAGCTACGGTACAGCCCCGAGCCTCGATGGAGAACTACTCCCACCTCATGGGAGACAGCAGCGTTGATGAAGATGGCGGTGGTGTTGATGGAGAAGCCTTCAGGGGCACTTCGTCCCCGGCGGCGTGGAACAGAGACTCTGTCCCCCGGATCTTGGCGATGGCGGCGACTCGGAAGGTTTCTCGTACCGTGGCTTTTCGTATCGTGTTTTAGGCCAGGGACCTTTATATAGGCGAGGCGGCGTCGGAGAAGGTCAATGGCGATGACACACTAGGGCGCGGCCAAGGCACAGGCCGCGCCACCCGCGTCTGGTGGCCCGGTGGCCCCCTCGGCCTCTCTCGGGTGTTGGAAGCTTCGCGTGATCCTAAGATGTTGGGCGTTGATTTCGTCCGATTAGAATATTTCCTTACTAGGATTTCTGAAACCAAAAACAGCAGAAAACATCAACTGGCCCTTCGGCATCTCGTCAATAGGTTAGTTCCGGAAAACGCATAAATATGACATAAAGTATGCATAAAACATGTAGATATCGTCAATAATGTGGCATGGAACATAAGAAATTATCGATACGTCGGAGATGTATCAACAACTTCTAGCTCATTGTGCTACCTTTTAAACAACACTTAGCCTAATTTGAGATTGAAATTTTATTTTTATATGTGACCAAACTAATATCGGTGCAACACCTTACAGCGATTTGTTTGTCATTACTCATACAAAACTATATATCCTTGGTTCTTCTAAAGCACTCAGGGATATTCTTACTGTTTATCCAATGATCATCACATGAATCATTCTGGTATATGCTCCTAACCATTTAGAGCATAGGACATTTGATATTGTACATATTATTCGTGATCTAAAATCACTCATGTGTTTTTACTCATTGAGTGTCAGATACACTCAAGTCTTGTAAAACCTTCACATGAAAAGAACACCTTCTTTATATTGAACTACTTCAATATTCATTCTATGTACTTTTTAACTTAAACTTTTATGTGTTTCAATCCATCTTCATAGATCTTGACACTTAAATACGTTTCAGTTCATATCCTTTCATTGAAGTTTAATTCTCAATGAAACCTTTTTAATCAATTATATAATTACATTATTTATAATCAACGATATGTCATCTACATAAAGTATTACAGATATGTCTCAGTGCTCCCACTTAATTTCTTGCAAATGCAAGCCTCTTCATCGTTTCTGATAAAATCCAAAACTCTTTGACTATTTCATCCGGTGAAGATTCCAACTCCGCGATACTCACTTCATCCAATTGAAGTTCGTATACCTATCTAGTATTCCACGGACTAGCAAAACAATTGGTTGTATCTTGTATACACCTTTAATACACACTGTTAAGTAATGTATTTTGCCATCCTACTATAATATCTTATGAAAGAAATATGTAGCGATTACTAGAATAATCCACATAGACTATAAGCATTGCTACGGAAGATCTAATCTTATCATAGTCAACTCTTTGAATTTTGTCGTAAACAACTTTTCGACAAGTCGAGCTTATTCAAGGATATTCCATCCAAGCCAATCAATTTTATAGATCCATTTACTTTCAAAAAGTATTCATCTATCTTGGATTTCATGGCGTATAGCCATTTTAACGGAGTCAGGGCCCATCATAACTTCTTTGTATGTAGTTGGTTTATCAATCCTTTGTTCACAAATCATTTATTTGATCACAAAGTAAACCATACCTACAAGGTTCAATAAGTACTTTGATCTCCATGACTATAACATTTTGTAGACATGGGAGCCATGATCGTCGTGGCCGCTTCCGAACCAATTCCGATGATGCGCTACTCTGATCATTATGCTCAAGTTCATAAACCTTATCAAGTTCTATTGTCCTCCCACTCAAATACTTCGCTAAAAACAATTTCTTGGAAATAAGTAAGAAACATCGACAAACACTTTTGTCTTTGTCTCCATAGTGGAAAGAATTCCCAATCAATTCTGTGGGATAACCAACAAAGATATTCATCCGATTTTGGTTGTAAACTTATTTATCTTATGCTATGCATACCAAAATTTAAGAAAGGACTATTAGGGTTCATACCCATGCCATAACTCGTATGGTGTCATTTCAACGGATCATGATGATGCTCTATTCAGTGTAAAAGCGGTAGTCTCTAAAGCATAATCCACAAAAATATAATGGCTTCATTTTATTTTATCTCATCATTAATCCAACAAGGTTTGGATACGTCTCTCGGATACTTCATCATCACTATGATACTCCAAGAAACGTGAGTTGTAGAACAACTTCATTACTCTCTTAGATGTTCGCTAAAACTCGTAATTCAAATATTTCCACTATGATCTAATCATAAATATTTGACTTTTCTATTATGATGATTTCCACTTCATGCTGAAATTTATTTGAATCTATTCAAATGTTTCAAACTTCTTCCTTATCGAATATATCCACATATATATACTCAATTCATTGTTGGAAGTTTTCATGAAGTAGAAGAATCTCCCGCACACAACTATGCCCAGTGAACCACATATATCATCATGTATGTTTCCACTAAGTTAGTTGCCGTTCAACTCTTGGCCTATGAACATTTTCAGTCATTCTCTTTAGAAAAGATTTGCAAGCGCCAAATGATTAAAAAATCGAATGACTCCAAAATTACATGGAGTTCCTTCATGCGTTCCTTTCTAACATGACCTAAATGACGGTTCCACAAATAAGTGGAATTCAAATCATTTGCCTTATGGCATTTTAGCGTCAGTGTTATGTATGTGTGTTTCACCATTAAGATTTATAATAACTTATCCATCGTACATGAGTAATGTCATAATTTGAACAACTCATTGTTTTTATTTGACCAGAGCAAAATAACAATTATTAAGTTCTTTATTATAAATTCTAAGGACTAGATAGAATGCCAACGACGAACATAATAACACTTTATTTTTGTTCCAGACGTGCATTCCTATCATATTCCTTGTCAGTCACTTAGGCCATTGTATTCTTGTATTGCGTTGTTTTGTATGACACCTCATACCAACCAATATGGTACAAATACCCAAGAATTTCATTGTGTGACCAAACGAGGAATACATCCATAACATGTATATCATTTATATACACCTGAGCTAGACTTTCTAGTCTTTTCTTTCTTTCTGCAAAAAATCTTTTGTTGTTTCTCTTTTAGCTTTCCTCATTATTCAGAAAACACTTCACCTTCAATAACTTCTAGGTTTGTTGGTCAAATACCAATAACCTTGAGGTTCTTACTTTGAAGTTGATCATCATATGACAAGTGTTCAGGATTTCACTATTAGTAACCTTGTAATATGATGAACAATTTCACTCATAATTTTATCCATTGTTTCATGACGACTTACCGAGACCATGTTTGTACATGCTAGGCTTGTTTAAAGTTTAACCTCAGTATTCGCATGTGCAAATCTGACTTGCACCCGTTGCATGCACTCGTAGAATCTATAACACCCGATCATCACGAGATGCTTCGAAACAACGAGTCTTAGCAAAGGCGCATACTAAGGACGATCATTTCATAGATATGCGAATATCTTTAGTGTCCAACTTAGTTGGAGGATTGGGACGCCGGGCGTCTTCAACCTTCGTACATTCCCATAAAACTTATGAGTTTATGTAATCTCACTAGATTATATTCTATCATCTTGCAATAAGGTCTTAGATATCACATATATCTCATACTTTGCTTATTTCTCAAAACTAAATTTTGAACTCCTTACTTTTTCAAACAGATTTGAACTTCAAATTTCATGGAGACAAGATAACTTTAGGTACTAATTGAAATCATAGCTCTTTGAATCAACAATGTGAGGTTTACTAAAAGTTTGCAATAGGACTTAAACAATTCTTGATTCTTGAACAATACGGTACCAGTCCGTAAAGTTTCTTGTCAGATTTTAACAATATTTCTATCTCAATTACAAGACTAGCGCATGGTAGAAAAACGGATGCCAATACTACAAAATTAATTCAAAATACTACTCAGACTATGTTTATGATAATTAGTTCATGTTTTAATCTAATTACTAATGAACTCCCACTTAATACAACATCCCTCATAGTTGTTAAGTGGTACACGATCCATATCCACTACACCAAAACCGATCATCACGAGATGATGTAGCTTCAATGGTGAACATCAACATGTTGATCATATCATCCATATGACTCGTGTTCAACCTTTCGGTTTCCGTTGTCCCGAGGCCATGTCTGTACATGCTAGGCTCGTCAAGCAAACCCAAGTATTCTGCGTGTGCAAACATGGCTTACACCCGTTGTTTATGAACGTAGAATCTATGATACGGTGGATCCAAGCCAATCCACCTAAGTTGATGCCCGATCTTTCACAACGAGAACCTGAGGTAGTAAATCCTCCCAACAACGCGATGAATGCAGCCTGGAGAACAGGGAACGAATCCAGCAAGCAACGGATCGATGAACGATACGCCTCAAACCAAGAGCTAGATAATCCTTGATGAACACAAGAAAGCGGATATAATTTGATGATACACGTGATCACACGCAATAGGGAAACCCTAATCTTTTAGACTAAATACCTAAACCCTAAGATAGAAATCCTTCGATAGTAGAGATCAGAGGCTAATGACTACGTAGCACTGTGAGATAGAATCACTCGGAAACCCATTGCCTACTTATATAGACCTAACACCGAGGAAGCCGATTGCTTTTACTCTGATGCCTTGGACGGTTAAACCACCGAACCCAGCATGACCTGGCTACATTATTATCTCCTAATAACAAGATTATAATAAACTACTAGTACAACCTTAGACCCAAATATCATATCAATGGCTGTCCTAGAGTACCAGGCCCGGATATCCATATCAATCTATCACATCCGATCATCACGAGATGCTTCGAAACGACGAACTGTTGCAACGGTGCATACAAGGGGAGAACACTTTATTATCTTGATATTAATGTGAGGGATCATCTTATAATGCTACGCGCGTTCTAAGCAAAATAAGGGTGACTTTTGGGCTTCAGCGCACCCCAAAAGAAGTGTCCAGCTTCTACCTAGCTTATTCCTACCGAGAAGCCCAACTTCCTTCTATATCCAAAAACTGGTCGCGACCTACTTCTCGAGAGTTTCCCGAGCTTCTGCGTTCTAAACCGAATCGGTACGCTGAGCTACCCCTATGGTTGACTTAATTTACGGCAATATGCCATTCCGAAGGAAACGTTTGGACGGACAAGTCAAAAGGAAAGCTCCTCTGACTCGCATCGCTTCCATGGCTGTTCCGTGTTGCCGCCGCCGTCGCTTCTCGCCGGACCCGCCGCCTGCTCCGCCGCCCCAGCAGCGCACGCCCAGCCACCTTCCCCGCCGCATCCGCTACTCGTTCTAGGGCCCAGCAGATCCCGTCGCCAGCCTCTCCACTGGCAGATCGGCGTCAAGGATGAGCTAGCCACTTCGCCCCCGCCGGTTGACCGTCGCCGTCGAACTCCCGAAGCGCGACCTCCCCTGCTAGCGTGATACCTCACCACCACCTCGACCCTGCTTCCTCGATCGAGCTCGTCAGTGCCGCGAATTTGGAGCTCGTACTCTACATGGGTACAGTGAGAATCGATTTGCCGGTAGTTGAAGCAATTGGAGCTCGTTCTCCAGGGATCACTTGAAGCAATACCGTGAGAAGAGATTCGCCTGTAGTTCTTTTTCTTTTGCGAATGATTTTCCGGTAGTTCAAGCAATGCGGTACACGAATTTGGAGTTCTATACTGAAGTTTTTTTTATTTTTGTATGTACTCAAATTGTACTACACAACATGTTTCTATAATCATCTGTTTTTTTATACTATTTTTTTATTCAATTCTAGCTCGTTTCACACCAAAAAAAACTAGCCTACAGATGTCACCATCACTTATTATTAAAGCACTTAAATATGGTAAATATGGGGGTATTATAGATATTTTACAACTTAACACATCAAATAAGCCAAATTTTAGAAGCCCAAAAGAATGAGAGAAACCAATTTGTAGTAGCTTCTTCCCACCGCAGTTTCCCCCCACCATTTTCTATAAGCTGGCTTATGCAGAAGCACAAGCAAAAGAAGTCACCCTAAGATGCATAAAGGATTAACATCACATGCAATTCATATGTGATATGATATGGCCCTTTAGTCTTTGTGCCTTCGATCTTCATCTCCAAAGCACGGACATGATCTCCATCATCAACGGGCATGATCTCCATCATCAACGGCGTAGCGTCAAGGTCCATGGCGCCGTCTTCATGGTTGTTCACCTCATGTAGCAACTATTACAACTACTTTGAAATACTACTCAACATGAAATTTAAAGACAACCATAAGGCTCCTGCCGGTTGCCACAATACAATAATGATCATCTCATACATATTCATCATCACATTATGGCCATATCAAATCAACAAACCCAAAAACAAGTTAGACGTCTCTAATTTGGTTTTCATATTTTACGTGGTTTAGGGTTTTGAGTGAGATCTAATCTACCTACGAACATGAACCACAACGGTGATACTAGTGTTGTCAATAAAAGAGTAAATTGAATCTTCACTATGGTGGGAGAGACAGACACCCGCAAAGCCACTTATGCAATACAAGTTGCATGTCAAACGTGGAGCAAGTCTCATGAACGCGGTCATGTAAAGTTAGCCCGAGCCGCTTCATCCCACCATGCCACAAAGATGCAAAGTACTCGAACTAAAGACAACAAAGCATCAACGCCACAAACAATTGTGTTCTACTCGTGCAACCATCTATGCATAGACACGGCTCCGATACCCACTGTTGGGATTCGTAGCATAGAAAACAAAAATTTTCCTCGAGAACGCAATCCAAGCCAAGATGCAATCTAGAAGATGGGAGCAACGAGGAGATGAACGAGACTAACCCTTGAAGATTTCCAAAGCCTACAAGAGGAGGCTCTTGTTTGCGATCACTTGCCGCTTTCAAAAGCGCGTAGAAGATCTTGACGATGCCACAATCGGGCAGCACCTCCGTACTCGGTCACACGTTCGGTGTTGATGAAGACGACGTCCTTCTCCCCGTTCCAGCGGGCAGCGGAAGTAGTAGATCCTCCTCGGAATCCCGGCAGCACGACGGCGTGGTGGCGGTGGTGGTGAGATCTCCGGCAGCTTCGCCTAAGCTATGTGGGAGAGAGAGGGAGGAGGGAACCGCTAGGGTTTCTAGGGAGAGGGGGCTCTTGGGGGTGCGGCCATGGTGGTCTTGGTGTGGCCGGCCAGCCCCTCCCCTCCCCTCTTTATATAGGTGGAAGCCCCAAGGATTAGGTCAAAGTCTCCGAATAAGACCCCAACATAAACCTTCCATATGACCAAACCTAGGGAAGTGGGACTCCCCCTTTCCTTTGGTGGGGTGGCCGGCCACCATGGGGAGGAGTCCACTTGGGACTCCTCCTCCCTTAGGCTGGCCGGCCAAGGTGGGTGGAGTCACCTTCCATGCTAGTTTCTTCCGGACTCTTCTAGAACCTTCCAGAAAAAATACCGGATCATTTTCAAACCTATAAAATGACTTCCTATATATGAATCTTATTCTCCGGACCATTCCAGAACTCCTCGTGATGTCTGGGATCCCATCCGAGACTCCGAACAAAACTTCGAACTCCATTCCATGTTCAATATCTACTAATACGACATCAAACCTTAAGTGTGTCACCCTACGGTTCGCGAACTATGTGGACATGGTTGAGACCTCTCTCGACCAATAACCAATAGCGGGATCTGGAGATCCATAATGGCTCCCATATATTCAACGATGACTTAGTGATCGAATGAACCATTCACATACGATACCAATTCCCTTTGTCACGCGATATTTTACTTGTCCGAGGTTTGATCATCGGTATCTCTATACCTTGTTCAACCTCGTCTCCTGACAAGTACTCTTTACTCGTACCGTTGTATGTGGTCTCTTATGAACCATTCATATGCTTGCAAGCTATTTAGACGACATTCCACCGAGAGGGCCCAGAGTATATCTATCCGTCATCGGGATGGACAAATCCCATGATCCATATGCCTCAACTCATACTTTGGATACTTAATCCCACCTTTATAACCACCCATTTACGCGGTGGCGTTTGATGTAATCAAAGTACCTTTAGTATAAGTGATTTACATGATCTCATGGTCGAAAGGACTAGATAACTATGTATCGAAAAACTTATAGCAAATAACTTAATGACGTGATCTTATGCTACACTTAATTGGGTGTGTCCATTACATCATTTACATAATGACATAACCTTGTTATTAATAACATCCAATGTTCATGATCATGAAACTATGATCATCTATTAATCAACAAGCTAGTTATACAAGAGGCTTACTAGGGACTCCTTGTTGTTCACATAACACACATGTATCAATGTTTCGGTTAATACAATTATAGCATGGTATGTAAACATTATCATAAACACAAAGATATATTATAATAACCATTTTATTATTGCCTCTTGGGCATATCTCCAACACATGAGGGGGAGGGGCGTCATGGCTAGGTGAGCTGGAGCGGTGAGCGGCGATGGTGGAACCCTAGCTCGACATCTGCGTCGCGCTCGCGCGTTTTTGGGCGGGAAGGTATTCTATTCCGCTCGTCCTTTTTTTTCTTTCTGTTGGTTGACTTTAGTCGGACGACCTGCGAATGAAAGGCTAACTGAAGTGTCAATTATGCACAAAAAGGAAGAGAAGGAAGGGCATTTGATTTACTTGATCGGGAAACGCTTGAGAAACTGATTAGTGGCAGGTTGTGCTTCGAGATAGAAATAGGGCTTCGCGGTCGGGATAAGCAGGCTAAAAACCCTTCTTTCGGGCTTCAACTTCCCAGCGCCTAGATGTTGAAAGGAAGTGGGCCTTATTGTGTATGCAGATCGTAGATTCTGCCCATGGGCTTAATAGCATACTTGAGACTTGAGAGCACGGCCTCAGGGCCTCGGGCCTGGCACGACGAGTAGAGTCCGCACGAGACACAGCCGGGGGCCGCGGCCAGGCAAACTCCAAGTCATATCCTACCAAGCTCACGCGCGCACTGGATGGAGGATGATCATCTGGGCGGCAGGAAGTGTCATGTCACTCGCGCACTCACACATGACGCGACAACTAAGCTGCATGCAATGTGAGGTGCCAGCTTTGTTTTCATCCGGTTGACCCGTTTGTCCATTAACACCTTTTCCATCATCCGTCCCAAAGCTTGACCCATGCAGGTCAGGAGGGCCCGTGGCAGACGGTTTTTCAAAAGCGCAATCCATCCATCATCCGTGCCCGTGTACTAAAAAGACGACGACATCGCAAAGCTGGCATGATGTAAACAGACAGATGCGAATCATGTGATGATCGCGATCGACCTGTGTCACCCAAGCCCATGCGCGCGCGGGAAGAAGAAGAAGAAGAAGGGGATAGATCGAGGTCCACCTCTCCTCCCAAAGCTAACTCGCTTTTGGTTTTGGACTTCACCGGTGACCAGATTCCTATCCCAGCCCTACGACGACGGAGTGGGGAGTGGGGAGCAGAGCGGCAGGGTTGCGTACGAGACAAGGGAGAATAGCTAGGTAGCAGCGATTTGGACCGGCGCGCGCGAGCGAGCGAGCGAGAGGCCAGCGCCGGCTGGGGACACGCGCGCGCGCAGGCGACCAACCAGCGCCGCACTGCCGAGTCCACTACCTACAGTGCTACCGCACGAGCTACAGACCCAAGCTGCCGGCTGCTCGTCCGCGCGCATGAATGCCCCGGCCGCTCGATCGTACTCTGTTGTGGCGAAGTGGGTTGTGCGTGCTGGTGCGCTCCGTGCCGTTCTCGATCGTAACTGGCTTCATCGGGCTGGATGCTGGGCACACGTAACAGAGGACGAGGACGGGAACGTCTGGCGTGCGGATTGAGCGCCGATGCTGTAGCCAGTGGTCCTCAGAGGACGTGCCAGCGACGACCGGTGTTGTAGATTTGTGAATTATGAGCGTCCGGTGTATGGCTTTGCAGAGAATCATACGCGAATACACTTGGATTATCGGTCCAGTGATCTGCCCGGTCTTGGGTACATCATACGTTTTGCACTTGCATGCATGGTTGCCTCTATGTTAATTCAACTTCTAATCCAGTCTCTCTGCTAGCTACCACGTACCGGCGATATGAAGTTCTATGAACCATCTGCCGAATACGATTACACATTTTCCAAATTTGGAGGCGGCCCATTTCGCCATAACTCGGCCGACCGACGAAGAATAAGTTTGGTGGATGATTGGATCGCTCCATCACAGCGTTGGACGCCGCTTCATAGCGACGTACGGCAACTCGTGTACCGGAGAGGCGAATCCCCTTTCGGCTGCTACCGAGACGCCGGCGCCACTTAACTCCGGTGGTTCGGTTGCCGCCTACTAGGTACGTAGGTAAGACGATCGATCGCACCAGACTTCGTGCAGTACGATGCGCACGGGCTGTACGTCGCTGCGCGGCCATGCGGAGGCCGGCAGCCATGGCGCCACACCTCCTGTTCACTGTTCAGCCCATGCGCTATGATGATACGTCACTTCTCAGTCCTCACGGTAGCACGCGCATGTAGTAGCTTCCAGGTAAACGGGATGGACGATTGGGCGGCACTTCCCAACTAATTTTGTTGAATCTCGTCGCTGCCATGAATTGAATCCCGGTCGATCGGTCTGCTAATCCGCTTGAATTTGCAGATGGTCGGCTGGTCCTTGATCGGGATCCTGTCGCCCTACGGCCTCATCTCCCTCAGTCCCTCTCTCGCTCCTCGGTGTGCGCCTGTTGTCGGTCAGGGTCGATCGGCACTACTCTCTTTTTTGGGATCGGCACGTACTGTAGTCTGTAGCTGTCTCTAGTACAGTATAATGTGACGCAGCTGTTGTGGGCATACAGATACAGCAGGCCACAGCCCCAGAACGTGCTGTAGTATTCGCTGTCTATCCCGTATGCGCCGCGCTGATGTCTGAAAGCGGCTCCTTGTGGATCCTTTGCCAGGACTAGACGTGGGTGCGGCGTCTAACACTTGTTTTAGCGGCAATCTGAGCCGGTGGATTAAGAGATTAGAGGGTCAAGATTTTCTAGATCTGCCGCTCTCTCTCTTTTAATAGTAGTGGAGATAGGCTGATCAGCAGCAAATGGGGGAGAGGGAGATGACACCGGATAGGGTTCCTCGCGCGCGTTCGATCTCAATTGCTTTTCGCAGAGGCCATGCATGCACTCTGGTTTTCGTTGCTTGTTCGTACTGCTCCCCGCACCCCGCTATGGACCTCTGGTTCACGAAAGCTTGACGCCGACGAACTCCCGAGTTCGCTGTCTTGTCTCGTTCAGGGTCACGCAGTCACGGTACCGGGCAGTAGAAAAATGAGACGCTACGAGTGAAGTTAACCTCAAAAATTTAACAACCACGGTTGGAGTTCTTTGACCTAAATAACCCTTTTCTGAACACTAGACCATTTTTGTCCGCTTTTAAAATTTTAAAACTTTTATAGTTTCTTGTAGTCATGTTATAGATGGCTTAACTGAAACGGAGAACACGCCACATTGTTTGGCAGGTTTCTTCAAACTCTGTGCTAAAAATGTTTGAATCTAGGCATACCAAATGGTGTGATCTACCTTTTTTTTTACCTAGTGGGTCCGAAAACATTCTTAGAGAGTACAAAATCTTTGCAAATTAGCCAACCTAAATGGCTGACCTGCCTGTTTTAGGACCAAAATATAAGTGAGTTTGCTTCAGTATCCCCCTCTCCAAACATTGGCTCCCAGTAGATGGCTAGGATCTCTGGATATCTTTTGTGGGCTAACTTACCCTAATTTAGCCAGCTCAACTTCCTTTTGACAACAATTCTCAAAAAACTTCCTTTTGACAACGGGAATATATTAATATCGTGCAGATACCAATTACACATAGTCTCAGCAACAACGTAGTGCCATAATGAAAATACGAATGCACATAGCAAATAAAAAGAAGAAGAATTATGAAAAATAAAGTTCTGCTACATTGATCAATTCCTTGTAACAACGGTCCACCAATACAACACCAAAAATCCATCTTCTCTAAAAGAAACTCCTTCAAGTGTTATCGTCGCTCTAATCATACATCATAGGTATTCACCCCGGGGACATTCTGTGCTCTTAAAACAATGCCTTCAACAAGGTCATTGCCATGCATAACCAATTAAGGCCAGACATTCGGTGTGATGACCCAGCATACCACTGCATGGTGTAGTATGCAAGTCTGATATAACACCAATGAAACACCGTTCCACTAGTATTATATCGCTCAGAGTGGTACAACAGAAACATATGCGGGTCCAAGGTATGTCTATAGAATTACAACATTTACTCTGTTACATAAGATCATCACAACCTCCTACTTTACAATGAGGTAAATCTGCAAATAAACTCCAGAAGAACGACTCGTAGTCTAATCCTATCACGAACTCTATTTGTAGAGTATTTGACTAGCTATAGGGGCTATGAATAGATTCTAGCTAAATAGGAGCTAGGTTTAGGAAACTAGTTCCCTTCTATGGCTAAACTAGGTTTTCTTCTTGTTGGATGTGGTATTGGACTCTCTGACAGGTTCCTGTCTCTTGAAGTAGTTGTTGACTCCTCGGCCTTCGAGTTGCTGTAGATCCTCCTTTGATGTCTTCATATCTAAGCAGGGGATTTAAGAGTGGGATGAGTACGAGCGTACTCAACAAGTTCATTATAGGAAAGAAGTGTTTAATGCACTAGCTACGGCATTAGACCGGAAAGTCTAATACCAATGCAGGTTTTCATAAACATTTCTTCAAGAGGTTGCTTTTATTCGGAAGAACTATGTCCGTCAGCCTTCACCGGTTTACTAGAACTTCATGGAGCTCCTTTCGTGCGTTAGCTTCCATATCCCGAACAGGAGTGACAGTCACGGTTCTTTACACTCTGCAGAGGTGTGTTGCTTTACCCATAAGAGATCTTAACCTTGGTGCCAACCGGGCGCGCAACCCGTCCACACTTCCTATGGTGTGAGGCCCGGTATAAGGTCTAGCCAATCATGGTCCTCCGCTACCTCGAACACCCACCCTTTGTTGCATGCCCGACCCTGGGTCCACGTCGGTCCCATTATTCCCGTAATTTCAGGGTGGACCCGACCACGACAGTTGGGACTCGTTAACCAAACTCCTACGGGTAGCTGCAACCCATCATAGACCACTTACCGTGGGGAATTAGAATGGGATCCCACCGCTTGCCCAACCGGGTCAAGTGTCTACGGTAAGCGCATCCGTTGATGTACGAGAGGTGGAAACACTTTTGACTACTCCGTCCCACTCCGGATCTTATGGTTAACACGGGTATTACGGCACAAGAATCATGGCGACATTTGTTGTTTAATCCTAGATGGATATAAACCCTTGCAATGGAACCTCCACCATATCAACACAATCCATGGTTCCATTGCCCACCACATAGTCATATTCATAGTTATGAAAGTAGTGGTTTTGATTTTTTATGCAATAGTGATAACCATAATACTTTGCAAGTAATTTGATAGAAATACTCAAATGACATGAGCAAGTGATGAACTTGCCTTTCTTGACTGCAAGATTATGCAGACAAGGTCTTCGATCGTATTAACTCCAAATTCTGAAATAGCATCATCGTCATAAGGACGATGTTTAAAAGATTGGCAAAGATGCAATAATGCATAAGAATGAGATGCAATCGCTCAAAGCGTGACCTAACCCCGATGATTTAGGATTAGTGAGTGGTAATAATTGATTCAGGGTGTGTTGCACTTTTAGAGTGATTCACAAACAAGGTTCTTATTCAGGTGTGATTACTTGGTATCATGAACAGGTAGATAATAAAGTACAGTAATCAATTAAGCACTCAAAGAATGATAATTGGCATAATGTTAACGTAAAGAACAGTTGTCAATTTTAGTACCATATTGCATGGTTAATGATTACTTGTTATATTCTTCAAAAGAATAACTTTTGAAGAACATGTTCTTTAATAAAGAACAAGTATGATAATTAGACTGGTGGGGTTCTATGGTTGACTATGGTTTCATCTAGTTTCTGAAGTAGTTATTAGATGGATCACAACCTAGTTGGATTCATCAGCTACTAGGCTGGTATTGTTGAATTAAGCCTAAGCATATTAATTACCAATAGTTGCTATCATGGTGGCATACCTTGTTGGTGATAGCTGGCTAGGGTTTAGAGGTTCTTATAAGCAGGGTTGATGATGATTCTTTATTTACTTCAAAAGAATAACTTTTGAAGAACATACTTCTTAGGTAATAAGAAGTATTTCAATTATTGGTGTGTATCTAGGGTTTCCTATTGGATTTACTAAGTAAAGAATGGTGGTTTCCTAAATAGGATGATTAATAATTATCTCACACTAATAGGGTTTAGTGGAGTATGGTTAGATAATGCAAGATACTGGGCATGGTTGCTATTAGGGTTCATCACCATGGTGTGATGCTAATTAAAGTTACTTTAGGTTGATAATTCTAAGGATATGAGCTAGGGTTTGCATTTGGTTGACCCTATTTGATCAACCATGTAGGATAGGGGTGCATATATGGGGTACTAAATGATTGATAAAAGAGCTCCTACATTTTATGTGGACATAACAAGTATTTAATTGCTAATTATGGTATTGTGGATCAGAACTAAGTACATGATCACATATTCTAACCTAGGTTTAGGTTTAGAAGCCATTTAGGGTTTACATGTAATAATAGAGCTAGGGTTCCTAATGATATTAAGGTTTTAAGGATCACATGAGATGATGAGTTCGTGGTTCTATTACTTATGAAATTAGGGTGTTCTAAATACCCTATGGTTCTATGATTAATAACTTCATGGTAAAGTTGAAGTTATTAGTAACTTTGAAATTAAAATAATATTTAATTTGGTATTTTATTATTTTTAATTAATTAATAATTAAGGTAATTATTAATCAGGGTTTAGATCTCCCTAATAATGATTTAACAAATAATAAATAAAGAAAATTAGTTTTAATGTTTTCTTTATTTATTTACTGGTTTTTTATTTATTTTTGGAAATTTTTACTATT
The DNA here is from genome assembly GCA_030979885.1 of Lolium multiflorum. Taxonomy (NCBI): domain Eukaryota; kingdom Viridiplantae; phylum Streptophyta; class Magnoliopsida; order Poales; family Poaceae; genus Lolium; species Lolium multiflorum. The sequence continues at coordinate 354,544,413 of CM061750.1, read as the reverse complement.
TGTTGAATTTTAATTGAATTTAGAATTAAAATTAAAGGTTTAAATAACAAGTAATAAATAATTGAATTTTTATTAAAAATATAAATTTCATTTTATATTTTTATTTTATAGATATTTCTTTTATAGGAATTTTAATATCTTATATTTGTTTTTTTCTGAGCTATTATGAATTTTCTAGATTTATTTGAAGTTGCAGCAGTTTTTTTTTGAATTTGAATTAAAATGAAAAGAACTGCTAAATGTACCCGGCCAGCATATACCCACAGTCTATGACTGGTGGGGCTGCTGCCAGGTCATCCGCCACGATGGCGTTGAATGGGTCAAAATAGGGACGTGGCCAGGGAAGCTCTTGGCCGACGGCCAGCTGCTGCCGACGACGGCGACTCAGGGCTCCCGCGCCCAATCTAAACGGCGGGGTAGACGCGCGGCACTGAACTGAGTCAGAAGGTGGCGGCGCCTCCCCAAAAAGGTCGTCGGAGAAGCTCCGGCGAGCTCCGGCTGCGGTGGCGCACGATGGCGGACGTCGGCGGGATGCTACCGAATGAATTAGGACACGAAACTAGTACCTATCAACGGGAAATATTACCGTGATGCTTTCCAAAGGGTCGGCGATGCTGATTAGGGGCTGAGGTGAGCTCAGTTCCGCCATTGCCGGCGATACCCGGCGACAGAGATGAGGCCGATTCGTGGTACACGATGCTTCCCCGCACGATTCCTTTTGCACCATGAACATGTCGAGGACGGCGGTGCTGCTGGTGGTCATGGCGACGCACGGGGATGCCTCTATCGCCGGCGGCGAGCGGAGTTCTGCGGCTAGGGTTTCGGGCATTGGTGAAGAATTAGACGAAAAGAGGGGAAAAGGAGATTATCGACGCATTTTATAGCTCCCCGGCGAGTGCTGGCGGTCAACAAATACGGCGGCGACGCGGGACGTGGCCCTGGGCGTCGCGGTGGCGAGCACCTGGGCGTCCAGAGCTGGAGACGAGGACGACGACCACGTCTTCGGTATTATCCTAGCGAATCGGTATGTGGGCAGCTGTTGGGCTCATTTGCTGGGTTGCTGGCTGGCTCATGGGCTGCGGGGTTGGGCCGTGCTGCTGGGCTGCGCCATGAGCTGCTCAGCCAGGTAAGGTCCATTTAGGTTTTTCTCTCCTCTTTTTAATTTCTGTGTTCTTTTCTTAATTTGAATTCTGGTTTTAATTTATATTTGAATTCTTGTATGTTTTGCAGGGTTAAACACTTTGGTTTTCATGAGGCCTTATATGAGGATCATTGTATTATTGTTTTGTTTTTGAATAAGTACAAATATATGTGAGCCTTGCTGTAATGTTAATTAGACAAGAATTTAGATATTCATTTTAATTCTCTTTCTTATTTATGATATAACTCCCTGTTGAATAATTAGAGTTGATTATTCTTATTCCAAATGTTTTAGAAGTTATTATGAGGACTTAACTTCATATTTGAAGGGTTGGTCACTTGCACATGATTTTATGTGGCTCCAATGTATTAGGTTTTCATAGTATCTATGTTAAACCACTTGTTAAGGTTAATACTTATCCTTATCTTTGAAAGTATTTATGTAGTTATTGTTTCAATCATGGTTGATCTTGGTTACCAAGATAAATAGTTGATCACTACACATATGGTCTTGATCATATATTGTAGCACAAGGTTTTTCTTATGTTCAAGCATTGAAGCATAAGATTTATCTGATGTGAAATTCTAGGGTTCAAATGCTATTTACCTAATGACACATGGATTGAATCTTGATGGTGGTTTAGGTTTTATTTGTGATAACCCAAGTGATACACAAACTAGGGTTGAGATTTAATTCTAGGTTGCAGAGATGATATGACACCACATTGCATGTGCTAGGGTTTAATCTCCCCTAACCAAGGTAATATGGTTACTTGCTTAATCGTTTATGTTCTCCTTTGATTACTAGGGACTTGAGAATTGGTATTTATCTTATACCAATGGATTTCTATTATGATCCTCAATTTATCATTAAAGTAACTACATTGATTATAGTTCTTTTTTATAGTTAACTTTGGTCACATTGATGTATGGTTTCTCACTACATAAAGTATAGTGTTTAACTCTAAGGTGCTCTTGGGTTCCTTAACTTATGAAATATATATATGATAGGATTCTAATTGTGATCACCTAGTGGTTCACAAGTAAAGGTTGGGATATAAGTCTAGGGTTTCTTACTAGTTACCTTCCTATGATTTCATGTGGTGAATGATATCTATTAATCACATAAACGTTAGTACTTGGATTATTCTCTTATTTCTCCAAATCATGGTCATGGCATTATCATGGACAACTTGTTTATAATATATCTACCTCAAGTTCTTAGGTTTTATGATCATCACTAAATTTATAATGATCAAGGTTTAGATTCCTAGGGATCTCTCATTAGATGGGTTCTCACTTCCATGCTCAAGCATTGTCTAGATCAATCAAGGTATAGCACTTCTATTTGACTTTCTAGGACAGGCATCTTATGGTTGTCTCAATAATTTGTACCCCAGAAGAATTGTCTGAGATATATACTTAGAGTTCTTCTTAATTAATGATGATATGATCATCTAGTTATGTGGATAGTTTTCTTCCTTACTTTATCAATACATGGATATGGTGTTATTTCATGTAATATTAGGTTATCTCACCACTCCAAGGAAAATGGTTTACAACCTAATACTTTAGTTCAATGGTTGTCCTTTATTCTTAAATAGATAAAGCTATGTTTTGTATGATGGGTCTCTCTCATTTTTGGAAAGGACTTTAATACTAACTTAAGGTTAGGCTCTATAGAGATTGATGTGATCATCAATGTCTATGTTAAATATAATTAGGTTCTCTCTCTAGGGATGGTCTGGAATAATATCCTAGGGTTTCTCTTGAAGATAATGTTTTGAATACTTGGATGTATATCCAAGGTTTAGTTCAAGGTTTGTTATTGCTTCTCTAATAACTATAGTAGAACTCTCACCTCTCTTGGTTTGATGTATAGTAATTTGAAATAGAGAAGAATTATATACTTCTTAAGTTGAATCTCCTTGTCTTGTTTCCAAGGTTAAAGTAGAATGGATATTATAGAGTCTATGATAAGAGCATAGATTAGTTTAAGACATGGAGAAGATAAGTGAAGAATGGTTTCTCCATTTTATTGTTACTTGGTTTGCAATTAAATTGGTGTTCATATGTTATGACAAGGATTACCTTATTATGATCTGTTATGAGATCAAACAATTGATCATTGATTCAAGTGTTGTTGTGTTGATTTTAATTCCATTTGATCTAACCCCTTAGATCAATTCATCTCTACCCAAAACAAGGTTTTAACAAAGTCATATTGAGGTTTATAGCGCTTGACTTGATGAGCTACTTCAATCCCACCAAGGCCAAGTGAAACTTCAGTTACTGTGACTGTTTTACTTTAAAGCGCGAAAATTCCCCAGATTTTCTATGCATGAATGCAATGCACACAACTGTTTCCTCTATATTTGTAACCCCAATACCTGGGATATTACAGTCTCTACCCCTTAAACTAAACTTCGTCCTCGAAGTTTGATATCCCTCACGTTCCGGAGTGTGGATCTGACTTGTGCAGACTACATCTCTTCTCAATCTCCTTGGTGATCTCCCTGGATATAATTGAATATATCCCTTGTCCAGATTCTTCCTGGAATCCATTAGTGTTTGACCTCAAACAACTATTACTTCCTTTACTTCCATGATTTCCTCCCATATTATAAGCTTGTTTCCTTTCTCATTGAATATTCAATGATTGGGACTTCTTCTTGTACTGACAGTCTTAATTGAGGAATAATTGGATAACAATCTCCTATTTGAAAAAATAGGTCTTTGTTTCCCCTTACTACCAAAACTGCAGTAATGATACTTGTTAAGGTACTTAACATGGAAATAATCATGATGGTTCATTCCTCTAAGAATGGATTAGACTCATTTAGTCCATCCAATCTTGGTTTATAGTTGATACCTATAACTATTTTGGGTTATTTAGGTTCCATGAAAGGAATCATTCTATTAGTCTTTGATATTGGTATGTTCAATCTTCTTCGGTCTTTGGCCTTTTTGAATTGTATTTGGTCTATGGTATTTCCTTCATCCAACTTCATTATCCTTATTTTACTTGAGCTTCCGTACTTCTGATTAAATATTACTCACTTTCTCAAGTTATAGTCCACTTCTTACTTCCTCGAGGTATGAATCTCGGCTTCTGGTCTGACATCCTTCCGAAAGTAGTGTTCGATAATCTTATGAAAATAAGATCGAACTTCCTCTCAGTTCAGACCTTCTGCTTCTATCAAGCTTAAAGTAATGAGTCATTATACATCCAACTCAATCTTTACTCTACCCCTTAGGGTTTTCTTATGGTCTTCAACTCCTTTTTCTTCAAATCATTGTGCTTATGGTTAGAATATTGGTTTAGGTGTAGTTCATGTTTCATATTCTTATAAGTTCTCGCGAAGAATATATGTGGTGTATCCACTCAATTGTGGACATCCAATGTGAATCCTTCAACTAAATGGTTATAGATCTAGCTATTTGGCTCAAAAAAAAAAAATTTATTTGTTCACAAACTTTGGTTACAATTAATTAAATCGTGGACTATTTGTAATACCAACTAATACCAGCTGTGGTTATTATACCAACTGTGGCTATTTGATATCTAAAAATGGATTCTATTATAGGTTCTGATCAACTAGACGAGACATCCTCTACTTTATCTCGCAATATTAATACTATACCAATTGTGGTCTTCTGACATCAACTAGGGTCTTCTTATATCTGCTATGGTTTCATAGATCATTTTCCTTTCTTCAGGGTTTATTGTTGCAAGAAAACCACTAGCTGACACTATGATTATAGTATCCTAAGTGATTTCCCATGCATTCCCTCTTCTATTTTAATTATGGATCTGCTTGAGCTTCACCATAATCTCCAGATTTCTCACCTTTATGCTTCTCTTGTACTAAAGTACTCCTCTGTTGAGGTAAAGCATGAGTTTTGATTGGTACTTCCTTCTGAATATTGTGGCTGCTTCCCACAACTTTGTTTCCTTTATCTGATGAACCTTCATCTTATCTTCAGAATCTTCAGAATTCGTCACTTCCTCACACGATTAATATTACCCTCTAGATCTATAGCATCAAGTAAAGACTTGATATTGCAACATGCATTTGCATATCAACGTCCAACTTCATGTATGGATCTAGTCAAACAATGAAAATCCATTAAAATCCAAGAAGATTCAGCTTTGTGCTTATAATACACACCATCATAAGCCTGAATATAATATTTGAGTAAGACATCTCTAAACATCAGGCTCGATGTGTAGTATATAACACCACATAAGATAGGTTTATATCGTGATACTTAGCACGAATATTTGGTATTCTACTATTTGTCTCAACATTTACCTTAACTGCACAATTGCAATGGGATAAACTTGACACAAAGTGGTTTGGGATGGTTAAGGTTAACCTAATTTTCTTTGGAAGTACTACTTAACTTTCATTTTATTGGAGACTATCTCACATGATATGTTTAGGTTCTAACATTGCTATACTAAACACATAACTATGGAAATATAGCTCATATACTTCCATATGTTCTTACCATATAACTAGGATTCTGATGTACTTGACACAGTTCCCATGGTTTTGGAACACAAATCTTGCACTATTGTTTTGCACTTGGCTTCTTATTGTACTCCTCTGAATTAATTATAAGGTTCTAGTCCATCACATAACGATTCTCAGGTGAATCATATATGATTAGCAACTCTACCATGTAAGTAGACAAATTTTATTCTTACCTCCCATGATTAACTCATCATGGTCTACACTACCTCATATAAATTATATTTATCACTTACTACCAGTTGTTTCACAAGTTTAGATAAATTTACTTACCCTATTACTTGTCTGGGTCTACATCTTTTATTAGAATATCTTAATGATTATCATCACTTGACATTACTTCTAGTACAGGTCTGAGTAATTCTTATTTAACTATAACATGTGTTGGTACACATCTTCCAATAGGATATCTTCCTTATGGTTGTATCCTCTCTTTGGACTACCATGTATTGTATACCAACTGTGATCTACTCATCAATTGTTTGAAGGACTTAATGGTGTCCTACATGCTTGGGATTAGCTAACTAACTTCACTTAGAAAAGATAGATAAAAAGGTTGACTCAAGTGTGTCAGGATTATTCTCAAGTGAATATCCATCTCAAGTCATAAGAAGATTTGGTTCAACTAAGACAACTTCCTATAGACACTACCAATCCTATAGGTCTCCTTTTAAAGGGTTTTAATCCTAGGGTCAAAGCATTTGCTCTGATACCAACTGTGATGACCCAGCATACCACTGCATGGTGTAGTATGCAAGTCTGATATAACACCAATGAAACACCGTTCCACTAGTATTATATCGCTCAGAGTGGTACAACAGAAACATATGCGGGTCCAAGGTATGTCTATAGAATTACAACATTTACTCTGTTACATAAGATCATCACAACCTCCTACTTTACAATGAGGTAAATCTGCAAATAGAAGAACGACTCGTAGTCTAATCCTATCACGAACTCTATTTGTAGAGTATTTGACTAGCTATAGGGGCTATGAATAGATTCTAGCTAAATAGGAGCTAGGTTTAGGAAACTAGTTCCCTTCTATGGCTAAACTAGGTTTTCTTCTTGTTGGATGTGGTATTGGACTCCTCTGACAGGTTCCTGTCTCTTGAAGTAGTTGTTGACTCCTCGGCCTTCGAGTTGCACTGTAGATCCTCCTTTGATGTCTTCATATCTAAGCAGGGGATTTAAGAGTGGGATGAGTACGAGCGTACTCAACAAGTTCATTATAGGAAAGAAGTGTTTAATGCACTAGCTACAGCATTAGACCAGAAAGTCTAATACCAATGCAGGTTTTGATAAACATTTCTTCAAGAGGTTGCTTTTATTCGAAGAACTATGTCCGTCAGCCTTCACCGGTTTACTAGAACTTCATGGAGCTCCTTTCCGGCCGCGTTCGCAGTTCCATATCCCGGAACAGGAGTGACAGGTCACGGTTCTTACACTCTGCAGAGGTGTGTTGCTTTACCCATAAGAGATCTTAACCTTGGTGCCAACCGGGCGCGCAACCCGTCCACACTTCCTATGGTGTGAGGCCCGGTATAAGGTCTAGCCAATCATGGTCCTCCGCTACCTCGAACACCCACCCTTTGTTGCATGCGCCGACCCTGGGTCCACGTCGGTCCCATTATTCCCGTAATTTCAGGGTGGACCCCGACCACGACAACAGTTTGGGACTCGTTAACCAAACTCCTTCGTAGCTGCAACCCATCATAGACCACTTACCGTGGGGAATTAGAATGGGATCCCCACCCCACCGCTTGCCCAACCTGGGTCAAGTGTCTACGGTAAGCGCATCCGTTGATGTACGAGAGGTGGAAACACTTTTGACTACTCCGTCCCACTCCGGATCTTATGGTTAACACGGGTATTACGGCACAAGAATCACTGGCGACATTTGTTGTTTAATCCTAGATGGATATAAACCCTTGCAATGGAACCTCCACCATATCAACACAATCCATGGTTCCATTGCCCACCACATAGTCATATTCATAGTTATGAAAGTAGTGGTTTTGATTTTTATGCAATAGTGATAACCATAATACTTTGCAAGTAATTTGATAGAAATACTCAAATGACATGAGCAAGTGATGAACTTGCCTTTCTTGACTGCAAGATTATGCAGACAAGGTCTTCGATGCGTATTAACTCCAAATTCTGAAATAGCATCATCGTCCGGTAAGGACGATGTTTAAAAGATTGGCAAAGATGCAATAATGCATAAGAATGAGATGCAATCGCTCAAAGCGTGACCTAACCCCGATGATTTAGGATTAGTGAGTGGTAATAATTGATTCAGGGTGTGTTGCACTTTTAGAGTGATTCACAAACAAGGTTCTTATTCAGGTGTGATTACTTGGTATCATGAACAGGTAGATAATAAAGTACAGTAATCAATTAAGCACTCAAAGAATGATAATTGGCATAATGTTAACGTGTAAAGAACAGTTGTCAATTTTAGTACCATATTGCATGGTTAATGATTACTTGTTATATTCTTCAAAAGAATAACTTTTGAAGAACAGGTTCTTTAATAAAGAACAAGTATGATAATTAGACTGGTGGGGTTCTATGGTTGACTATGGTTTCATCTAGTTTCTGAAGTAGTTATTAGATGGATCACAACCTAGTTGGATTCATCAGCTACTAGGCTGGTATTGTTGAATTAAGCCTAAGCATATTAATTACCAATAGTTGCTATCATGGTGGTATACCTTGTTGGTGATAGCTGGCTAGGGTTTAGGGTTCTTATAAGCAGGGTTGATGATGATTCTTTATTTACTTCAAAAGAATAACTTTTGAAGAACATACTTCTTAGGTAATAAGAAGTATTTCAATTATTGGTGTGTATCTAGGGTTTCCTATTGGATTTACTAAGTAAAGAATGGTGGTTTCCTAAATAGGATGATTAATAATTATCTCACACTAATAGGGTTTAGTGGAGTATGGTTAGATAATGCAAGATACTGGGCATGGTTGCTATTAGGGTTCATCACCATGGTGTGATGCTAATTAAAGTTACTTTAGGTTGATAATTCTAAGGATATGAGCTAGGGTTTGCATTTGGTTGACCCTATTTGATCAACCATGTAGGATAGGGGTGCATATATGGGGTACTAAATGATTGATAAAAGAGCTCCTACATTTTATGTGGACATAACAAGTATTTAATTGCTAATTATGGTATTGTGGATCAGAACTAAGTACATGATCACATATTCTAACCTAGGTTTAGGTTTAGAAGCCATTTAGGGTTTACATGTAATAATAGAGCTAGGGTTCCTAATGATATTAAGGTTTTAAGGATCACATGAGATGATGAGTTCGTGGTTCTATTACTTATGAAATTAGGGTGTTCTAAATACCCTATGGTTCTATGATTAATAACTTCATGGTAAAGTTGAAGTTATTAGTAACTTTGAAATTAAAATAATATTTAATTTGGTATTTTATTATTTTTAATTAATTAATAATTAAGGTAATTATTAATCAGGGTTTAGATCTCCCTAATAATGATTTAACAAATAATAAATAAAGAAAATTAGTTTTAATGTTTTCTTTATTTATTTACTGGTTTTTTATTTATTTTTGGAAATTTTTACTATTTGTTGAATTTTAATTGAATTTAGAATTAAAATTAAAGGTTTAAATAACAAGTAATAAATAATTGAATTTTTATTAAAAATATAAATTTCATTTTATATTTTTATTTTATAGATATTTCTTTTATAGGAATTTTAATATCTTATATTTGTTTTTTTCTGAGCTATTATGATTTTTCTAGATTTATTTGAAGTTGCAGCAGTTTTTTTTTGAATTTGAATTAAAATGAAAAGAACTGCTAAATGTACCCGGCCAGCATATACCCACAGTCTATGACTGGTGGGGCTGCTGCCAGGTCATCCGCCACGATGGCGTTGAATGGGTCAAAATAGGGACGTGGCCAGGGAAGCTCTTGGCCGACGGCCAGCTGCTGCCGACGACGGCGACTCAGGGCTCCCGCGCCCAATCTAAACGGCGGGGTAGACGCGCGGCACTGAACTGAGTCAGAAGGTGGCGGCGCCTCCCCAAAAAGGTCGTCGGAGAAGCTCCGGCGAGCTCCGGCTGCGGTGGCGCACGATGGCGGACGTCGGCGGGATGCTACCGAATGAATTAGGACACGAAACTAGTACCTATCAACGGGAAATATTACCGTGATGCTTTCCAAAGGGTCGGCGATGCTGATTAGGGGCTGAGGTGAGCTCAGTTCCGCCATTGCCGGCGATACCCGGCGACAGAGATGAGGCCGATTCGTGGTACACGATGCTTCCCCGCACGATTCCTTTTGCACCATGAACATGTCGAGGACGGCGGTGCTGCTGGTGGTCATGGCGACGCACGGGGATGCCTCTATCGCCGGCGGCGAGCGGAGTTCTGCGGCTAGGGTTTCGGGCATTGGTGAAGAATTAGACGAAAAGAGGGGAAAAGGAGATTATCGACGCATTTTATAGCTCCCCGGCGAGTGCTGGCGGTCAACAAATACGGCGGCGACGCGGGACGTGGCCCTGGGCGTCGCGGTGGCGAGCACCTGGGCGTCCAGAGCTGGAGACGAGGACGACGACCACGTCTTCGGTATTATCCTAGCGAATCGGTATGTGGGCAGCTGTTGGGCTCATTTGCTGGGTTGCTGGCTGGCTCATGGGCTGCGGGGTTGGGCCGTGCTGCTGGGCTGCGCCATGAGCTGCTCAGCCAGGTAAGGTCCATTTAGGTTTTTCTCTCCTCTTTTTAATTTCTGTGTTCTTTTCTTAATTTGAATTCTGGTTTTAATTTATATTTGAATTCTTGTATGTTTTGCAGGGTTAAACACTTTGGTTTTCATGAGGCCTTATATGAGGATCATTGTATTATTGTTTTGTTTTTGAATAAGTACAAATATATGTGAGCCTTGCTGTAATGTTAATTAGACAAGAATTTAGATATTCATTTTAATTCTCTTTCTTATTTATGATATAACTCCCTGTTGAATAATTAGAGTTGATTATTCTTATTCCAAATGTTTTAGAAGTTATTATGAGGACTTAACTTCATATTTGAAGGGTTGGTCACTTGCACATGATTTTATGTGGCTCCAATGTATTAGGTTTTCATAGTATCTATGTTAAACCACTTGTTAAGGTTAATACTTATCCTTATCTTTGAAAGTATTTATGTAGTTATTGTTTCAATCATGGTTGATCTTGGTTACCAAGATAAATAGTTGATCACTACACATATGGTCTTGATCATATATTGTAGCACAAGGTTTTTCTTATGTTCAAGCATTGAAGCATAAGATTTATCTGATGTGAAATTCTAGGGTTCAAATGCTATTTACCTAATGACACATGGATTGAATCTTGATGGTGGTTTAGGTTTTATTTGTGATAACCCAAGTGATACACAAACTAGGGTTGAGATTTAATTCTAGGTTGCAGAGATGATATGACACCACATTGCATGTGCTAGGGTTTAATCTCCCCTAACCAAGGTAATATGGTTACTTGCTTAATCGTTTATGTTCTCCTTTGATTACTAGGGACTTGAGAATTGGTATTTATCTTATACCAATGGATTTCTATTATGATCCTCAATTTATCATTAAAGTAACTACATTGATTATAGTTCTTTTTTATAGTTAACTTTGGTCACATTGATGTATGGTTTCTCACTACATAAAGTATAGTGTTTAACTCTAAGGTGCTCTTGGGTTCCTTAACTTATGAAATATATATATGATAGGATTCTAATTGTGATCACCTAGTGGTTCACAAGTAAAGGTTGGGATATAAGTCTAGGGTTTCTTACTAGTTACCTTCCTATGATTTCATGTGGTGAATGATATCTATTAATCACATAAACGTTAGTACTTGGATTATTCTCTTATTTCTCCAAATCATGGTCATGGCATTATCATGGACAACTTGTTTATAATATATCTACCTCAAGTTCTTAGGTTTTATGATCATCACTAAATTTATAATGATCAAGGTTTAGATTCCTAGGGATCTCTCATTAGATGGGTTCTCACTTCCATGCTCAAGCATTGTCTAGATCAATCAAGGTATAGCACTTCTATTTGACTTTCTAGGACAGGCATCTTATGGTTGTCTCAATAATTTGTACCCCAGAAGAATTGTCTGAGATATATACTTAGAGTTCTTCTTAATTAATGATGATATGATCATCTGGTTATGTGGATAGTTTTCTTCCTTACTTTATCAATACATGGATATGGTGTTATTTCATGTAATATTAGGTTATCTCACCACTCCAAGGAAAATGGTTTACAACCTAATACTTTAGTTCAATGGTTGTCCTTTATTCTTAAATAGATAAAGCTATGTTTTGTATGATGGGTCTCTCTCATTTTTGGAAAGGACTTTAATACTAACTTAAGGTTAGGCTCTATAGAGATTGATGTGATCATCAATGTCTATGTTAAATATAATTAGGTTCTCTCTCTAGGGATGGTCTGGAATAATATCCTAGGGTTTCTCTTGAAGATAATGTTTTGAATACTTGGATGTATATCCAAGGTTTAGTTCAAGGTTTGTTATTGCTTCTCTAATAACTATAGTAGAACTCTCACCTCTCTTGGTTTGATGTATAGTAATTTGAAATAGAGAAGAATTATATACTTCTTAAGTTGAATCTCCTTGTCTTGTTTCCAAGGTTAAAGTAGAATGGATATTATAGAGTCTATGATAAGAGCATAGATTAGTTTAAGACATGGAGAAGATAAGTGAAGAATGGTTTCTCCATTTTATTGTTACTTGGTTTGCAATTAAATTGGTGTTCATATGTTATGACAAGGATTACCTTATTATGATCTGTTATGAGATCAAACAATTGATCATTGATTCAAGTGTTGTTGTGTTGATTTTAATTCCATTTGATCTAACCCCTTAGATCAATTCATCTCTACCCAAAACAAGGTTTTAACAAAGTCATATTGAGGTTTATAGCGCTTGACTTGATGAGCTACTTCAATCCCACCAAGGCCAAGTGAAACTTCATTCTGTGACTGTTTTACTTTAAAGCGCGAAAATTCCCCAGATTTTCTATGCATGAATGCAATGCACACAACTGTTTCCTCTATATTTGTAACCCCAATACCTGGGATATTACATTCGGTTTCACCTTGAAAGTTTTGACTCTGAACGTCTCATGTGTTGTCGCCCCCACTTGCCAGTGGTGCTGCTCCAAGTCACGAATCACCAACCCAATTTTTCATCGCCACCAGGACTCGAACCACCATTAGTAGTACTCATATTTCGGCTTTCATGCCATTCTCGCTACTGACTTCACCATGGATCTAAAAACATATCCCACGATGGCAACAAGCACGAGAGCTTCGCATTGCTTCCTCTGAAGCCAAACGGACAAAACACACGGTTGCGCGGGACCGAATCCCATTTGATCTGGAGTCCGTCGACGGAGCCTTCCAGATTCGACACTCTGACAAGAACCAGGAGAACTAACATCAAGCGGATCTTTATCTTGGCACCATGGAAATCCTAGGACCGCCACCTTTATTCAGACCGAGCCCCCGAAGCGTCGCCCACAGAGCACACTCCCTGACCTCCGCCTTTGGCGGGACGGGCGCCACCGCTGCCGGCAGCGGCTAAGTGAGATCGGATCGAAAGTGGCTAGGGAGATCGGATCAGGGTCCTCCGGAACCGCGAGCGGGAGCGACCCGAGAGGAGGACGAATCGGGGTGTTGGACGAGCAGCCCAACTACCGCGTCATGTACTTCAGTTAGGTCGTCCAACATGACATGATTAAGAAGAGGTATAGAAATTTAAAAGTTTTTAAGGATTCAGAAGTGATTTGAAGTTCGAAAAAAGGAGCTCAAAGTCTGGTTCAGCCAGTGTCACGCGCCCATCACGGTACCAGCCAAGTAGAAAACCAGACACCGATCTCGTTAACCTGACGCATACCTCACCTGCAAAGTCCGCTGGTCGTTTAATTGCGGAAAACCACAGCTTCAGCGTCGATCGCAGTCTTTCCTCCACAAACTCAAACGCTGCAAACCATTTGATCAAATCAAACATGACATGTCCACAATTCAAGGTCCTGTGGCGGAAACAGCGGTACCAGAGAGTGATTTCATCATGACAACAACTTATGAATCGCGATCCTGGGGCTTCTTTGACTCATCTCAGATACTAGAGAGCCGAGCCTCGATTCATTCACGAAAGTCACCGGCGGACGTCGGCAGTACCTGCAGTGATGCAGCAACGAGCGAGCTCGATAGGACGCTTTGATCGGCGCCTGGCGATATCTCTATGTCATCAGAAGACGCAATCTTCATACGGATTCTCGATTTCATTCAAGCGTGCGGGGCGGTCCAGGTCGACCGGTCGATGTCCCGATTTATGGTGTCCTGCCCAACTTGCCGACCGCTCTTAATGTGCCTCTCCAGAAACTCATGACGCTATTACGCTCTGAATACGATACGAGTACGGAGTAGTATTTTTCTCTTCATGTTCTGTGAGAAAATGTTTCCAGGGAACTCATCTTGATTTTAACTTGGGAAAAAGTCTATTTTAAGTTCCCCACCGGCGGCTTCTAATTTCTAAATGACTTCCGGCAAGCGCTTTAGGTGCCCCACACCGACGCCATACAAAATAGCCCCACACCACCACCACAAAATACAAATACAATGTTGCATAGTTTAAACAAAATATTGTATTGTTATAATAATTCAAGACAATGAATTAAAATAGTTTACGCATCAATTTGAATAGTTTTTCAATAATTTAAACATTTAAATAGATCATGACGCACATCAAGAGGCGTTTCCTTTCCTCATTCACAAATGCTCCTTGAGGCGGCTGTGGGGTGGTGCTAGCCGAATGTTTGTGCCGGCGAGCACAGGGACGAACAAACAAACTGCGGCTAGTACATTTGAGGTTAGGCATGTGGCCACGTCGGTGGAAGATGAGGTGTTTGGCGGTAGGCTCGGCAGATAGGTCGTAAAAGCGGCGACGCAACCATAATCACCGGTGAGAGACGACAGAGGGCGGTAGGCTCGATGATAGGCCATAGAAGCTACGGGCGGAAAATAACGTTGTTGCGTAGTAGTGGCCAAGCAATCCCCGTTGGTTGGTGTGGGGCGGTAACGGATGAGATTCATGGGGTGGGATTGGAGTCGAGGACTTGCTAGGAAGATGGGGCGGCCAGATGGAATGGATGGGTCACTGCCGAGAGGGACCTGCACGGTCAATCCAACATGGCAAGCATTGTCGTTGCCCCTAGTTGGATCCATGTGCGTCGAGGCCAACAAGGTAGTGCCAGACCAACTATCGGGCCCGTCAAGCTGCTGGCACAGTTTGAGAATTGCGGCACACCGTGTTTTATTTTGGCATAAGCTCCCAAGCCCGTTTGTGGGGGCTTTGGGTGTTGCTATTGGGGATGCTCGTAAACACTTAACTTGAAGAGGTTGGCCTTAATGAACCCTGAACTTGAAATCCTTGTCACTTGTACCCTAAAAAATGCTATCCCGATCTAAATTAAACCTTAGGCATGTTCGTTGCACCGGGAGTGTGAAGATCCCGACCAGGATTAAACACTCATGTCACTAACATGTAGACCCTACTTGTAAGACCCTCTTTCCCAATCTTCCTCATCAGTTTGTCTCGATTCAGCTCGCGTTTAGTCAGGGACGGAGCCAGGAATGTTACTTAGAGGAGGTCAATTGAACAATTTTTTTTTGGAGGGGCCAGATAAGCAAATATTCAAATATATAGGGAGAAGTGCACATATATTTTGGTGGATCTTTTAGCAAAATTTCCAGCATAGGGGGACAATGTCCCCAGCTGGCACCCCTAGCTCCGTCCCTGCATTTGGTGACGGCCGCCACCGCTCCGTTGAAGACAACGCCCCAAGCGACCGTCGACGCAGGATACAAGGAGGGCAAGGAGTAGTGCCACATATGCCACTTCCCTGCCAAGGGGACTGCCCATGCACTGCCCTTGCCGCCACTCCTTGTGCTACCTCGACGCACCCTGCGCCCTTGCGCCATCCCCTATAGCGCCAAGGCGGACCGCCCTGCACCACCCATGGGGTAGACGAGCCTAAACTGGCCATCCGGTCCACGGGTCCCCTGGCTCCCTGATACGTCTCCAACGTACCTATAATTTCTGATGTTCCATGCTTGTTTTATGACAATACTTACATGTTTTGCTTGCACTTTATAATGTTTTTATGCATTTTATGGAACTAACCTATTAACAAGATGCCGAAGGGCCAGCTTTGTTTTCTGTTGTTTTGGTTCCAGAAAGGCTGTTCGGGCAATATTCTCGGAATTCGACGAAATCAACGCCCAAAACCTTATTTTTCCCGGAACCTTCCAGAAAGTCAGAGGGGAACCAGAGGGGTGCCAGGGGCACAACATGGCGGCGCGGCCCCAGGCCTGGGCGCGCCAGCCTATGAGGAGGCCCTGCACCCTCCGACTCGACTCTTCGCCTATTTAAGCCGTCTGACCTAAAATATCGATACCGATTGACGAAACTCCGAAAGACTGTGGGCGCCGCCACCATCGCGAAACTCAACCGGGGACAGAAGTCTGTTCGGCACTGCGGGACGGGAAGTGCCCAAGCCATCTCCATTGACGCCACCGCTCCATCATGCTCCGTGAGTAGTTCCCCCATGGACTACGGGTTCTAGCTGTAGCTAGTTGGTACTCTCTCCCCATGTACTTCAATACAATGATGAGCTGCCTTACATGATTGAGATTCATCTGATGTAATCGGTGTTGTGTTTGTTGGGATCTGATGGATTGTTACATTATGATTAGTCTATCTATAAAGTTTGTGAAGTTATTGTTGCTGCAATCTTGTTGTGTTTAATGCTTGTCACTAGGGCCGAGTGGCATGATCTTAGATTTAAGCTTTATACTTATTGCTTAGATTGTATCTACAAGTTGTATGCACATGTCTATGTCCGGAACCAAAGGCCCCAAAGTGACAGAAATTGGGACAACTGGAGGGGAAGGCTTAGATATGAGGATCACATGTTTTCACGGAGTGTTAATGCTTTGCTCCGTGCTCTATTAAAAGGAGTACCTTAATTTCCAGTAGATTCCCTAGAGGCTGCCACCGGCTGGTAGGACAAAAGATGTTGTACAAGTTTCTCATTGCGAGCACGTATAACTATATATGGAAAACATGCCTACATGATTAATAATCTTGATGTTCTGTCTTAATGCTATTTCAATCCTATCAATTGCCCAACTGTAATTTGTTCACCCAACACTTGTTATTGGAGAGTTACCACTAGTGTAGATAGCTAGGAACCCGGTCCATCTCTCATCATCATATACTCGTTCATATGTCATTGGAAGTAGTATCAACTATTTTCTGGTGCCATTGCTCTCATATACGCTTTGTGATGTGTTATGTTACTACTGTCTCATATTATTTGCTTTCACATCACCCTCTACTAGTGCTTTTCCGGTGCATTGAATTGACAACTCAGTTGTTAAGGCTTATAAGTATTCTTTACCTCCCTTGTGTCGAATCAATAAATTTGGGTTTACTTCCCTCGAAACTGTGCGATCCCCTATACTTGTGGTTCATCAAGACTATTTTTCTGGCGCCGTTGGGAGGCATAGCTCTACTCATAAGTTCGGGGACACTCTACCTCTCTCTGTTTTATTTTGTTTTGTTTTGCTTAGTTTACTTTTGTCTAGTTTATTTGTGCTTAGTTTATTTCTGTCTAGTATTATTTTGCCTAGTTTACTTTTGTCTAGTTTCTTTTTGTTTTGTTTTATTTTCCCTATGTACCCGAAAATCCATAAAAATTTGAAAAACCGAAAAATTAAAAACTGTTGCTATGGGAGAACCCACAACCTATTTGGAGCTTATAGAATTATATAATAATTATAGAGAATCAAGAACGGGAAAAGTTATGAGTGCTGTGATAGAAAAATTGAATACAATTGCTAAAATCTTGCTTAAACGCCATGATATAAACTGTTGCTCTCAATAGGATACTAAACATCTTAAATTCCAATGTGGCTTTAGTGAGGAAGTTTTAATTAAGAACAATAATTGGAATAGCTATCTTCATTTTGGGTTCGAAGAGGTAGAACAATTTGTCATATTTATGGGAGCCTCTGAGATAGAATCCTTCATTGCTAAAAATTATGAAACTTGTGTTGTTTGTAAGGACCTTAAAGATTATGTCTCTTCTATCCTTAATTTTTGCATAGAAAGTTACAGCAATAATCCTTATATCATTGATTATAAAGATAGACTCATTAATGCACAAGAATGCACTCACAATTTGCAGGAACCAGTGGAAGAAGAAATTGATGAACCTGAAAGCTCATTGGATGAAAAAGAGAGGAGAGTGATGAACAAAAGGAGGAAGAATGGATTAGCTACCCATGCCAACCTTCTAATGAGAGTAACTCTTTATCTCTTACACTATTTGATTGTCCTCCATGCTTACCAAAGGAGGATGAATGTTATGTTCCTGTGGATTCTCTTGAAATATTCCATATGAGTAAAACTTGTGAGAATAATTATGCTACTGTTATTTATGATAATTCATGCTACTTTGATAAATTTTATGATAATGCTTTGATTGTGCCTGATGTCGAAATGCATGGTACTAAAGAGTTTTGCTTGGCAAATGTTTATGATAAATCTCTAGATGATGGTCCTATGTTACTTGATAATATTAATTGTACTACTAATGAAAATGGGATTGGAAAGGTCTTGACTTTATCTAGGAGTCCCATATCTCTTGAGAATGATCAATCATCTTATTATATTATTGATAAAAGTGGATTCGAAAGTTTTAATCCCACTATTTTTAAGCTTGATAAAAATTATGTGTTTATGGATCATGAAAAGCATGTGCATGTGATAGTTATATTGTTGAATTTATTCATGAAGCTACTGAAAATTATTATGAGAGAGGAAAATATGGTTGTAGAAATTTGCATGGTACTAAAACACCTCTCTATATGCTGAAAATTTTGAAGTTGCTCGTGTTTTATCTTCTTATGCTTGTCACTTGGTTCTTCATGAATTTTTTTGTGTACAAGATTCCTATGCATAGGAAGTGGGTTAGACTTAAATGTGTTTTGAAATTGCTTCTTGATGCTCTCTTTTGCTTCAATTCTTATTTCTTAGTGCATCATTAAAACTGCTGAGCCCATCTTAATGGCTATAAAGAAAGCACTTCTTGGGAGATAACCCATGTCTTTATTTTGCTACTGTTTTGTTGTGTTTTGGAAGTTGTTACTACTGTAGCAACCTCTCCTTATCTTTATTTTATTGCAATGTTGTGCCAAGTAAAGTCTCTAATAGAAGTTGATGCTAGATTTGGATTTCTGCGCAGAAACAGATTTCTTGCTGTCATGAATCTGGGTATGATTCTCTGTAGGTAACTCAGAAAAATCTGCCAATTTACGTGAGTGATCCTCAGATATGTACGCAACTTTCATTAGTTTTGAGTTTTCTGATTTGAGCAACGGAAGTACCTCTTAAAAATTCGTGTTTACTGGTTGTTCTGTTTTGACAGATTCTGTCTCTGTTTTTGCATTGTCTCTTGTGGACTTTAAGTGAGGCTTTCTAGACGTGGAGAGCTGTAGCTAACGTTTTATTGTGTACTTGCAATGTGTCACTACAGGGCTAAAGTGGATTAAAGTTTTTGAGTACTAACCCCTCTAATGAAGTTTATGAGAAGTTTGGTGTGAAGGAAGTTTTCAAGGGTCAAGAGAGGAGGATGATATATGATCAAGAAGAGTGAAAAGTCTAAGCTTGGGGATGCCCCCGTGGTTCATCCCTGCATATTTCAAGAAGACTCAAGCGTCTAAGTTTGGGGATGCCCAAGGCATCCCTTCTTCATCAACTTATCATGTTTCTTCTATTGAAACTATATTTTTATTCAGTCACATCTTATGTACTTTACTTGGAGCATCTGTGTTTTTATTTTTGTTTATGTTTGAATAAATTCGGATCCTAGCAATCCTTGTTTGGGAGAGAGACACGCTCCGCTTTTTCATATGAACACTCGTGTTCTTCGCTCTTACTTTTAATGTTCAATGACAAAAGTTGGAAGCTATTGCACTTATTGATATTTGGTTGGAAATAGAAAATGCTTCATATTGTCTTGGATAATTTGATACTTGGCAATTGTTTTGAGCTCTCAAGTAGATCATGTTTACTCATGCATCATGTAGTTTGAACCTATTAGTGGAGAACTACCGTAGAGCTTGTTGAAATTGGTTTGCATGAATGGTCTCTCTAAGGTCTAGATATTTTCTGGTAAAAGTGTTTGAGCAACAAGGAAGACAGTGTTTTATAATGCTTGCAATATGTTCTTATGTAAGTTTTGTTGTACTGTTCATACTTGTGTTTGCTTCAAACAACCTTGCTAGCCAAAGCCTTGTACTGAGAGGGAATGTTTCTCGTGCATCCAAAACCTTGAGCCAAAACCTATGCCATTTGTGTCCACCATATCTACCTACTATGTGGTATTTCCTGCCATTCCAAGCAAATACTTCATGTGCTACCTTTAAACAATTCAAAAGCTATTATCTCTTATTTGTGTCAATGTTTTATAGCTCATGAGGAAGTATGTGGTGTTTTATCTTTCGATCTTGTCATTTACTTCGGACAGACTTTCACCAATGGACTAGTGGCTCATCCGCTTATCCAATAATTTTGCAAAAAGAGCTGGCAATGGGGTTCCCAGCCCCGATCAATTAACTTTCATTAATAATTCTCTTCACATGCTTTGCCCTGATTTATCAGTAAGCAACTTAATTTTGCAAATAGACACTCCTTCATGGTATGTGAATGTTGGAAGGCACCCGATTCGGTTAGCCATGGCTTGTGTAAGCAAAAGGTTGGGAGGAGTGTCAACCATAAATAAAACTAAAATACATGTGTAAACAAAAGAGAAGATGGATGATCTACCTTGCTGGTAGAGATAACGTCCTTCATGGGAGCCGCTCTTGAAAGTCTGGTTGATAAGGTAGTTAGAGTACTCATTACCATTCGTTGACAACAACAAACACCTCTCAAAATTTTACTTTTATACTCTCTATATGATTTCAAAACTTAAAAAGCTCTAGCACATGATTTAATCCCTGCTTCCTCTGCGAAGGGCCATTCTTTTACTTTATGTTGAGTCAGTTTACCTACTTCCTTCCATCTTAGAAGCAAACACTTGTGTTAACTGTGCATTGATTCTTACATACTTGCATATTTGCATTCATCATATTACTTTGTGTTGACAATTATCCATGAGATATGCATGTTGAAGTTGAAAGCAATTGCTGAAACTTAAATCTTCCTCTGGGTTGCTTCAATGCCTTTACTTTGAATTTATTGCTTTATGAGTTAACTCTTATGCGAGACTTTTGATGCTTGTCTTGAAAGTACTATTCATGAAAAGTTTTGCTATATGTCATCTATTTGTTAGCAACTATAGATCATTGCCTTGAGTCACGCATTCATCTCATATGCTTTATAATAGGATGATCAAGATTATGTAAGTAGCATGTCACTACAGAAATTACTCTTTTTATCGTTTACCTACTCGGGCGAGCAGGAACTAAGCTTGGGGATGCGATACGTCTCCAACGTACCTATAATTTCGATGTTCCATGCTTGTTTTATGACAATATTTACATGTTTTGCTTGCACTTTTATAATGTTTTTATGCATTTTATGGAACTAACCTATTAACAAGATGCCGAAGGGCGATTTCTTTTGTTGTTTTGGTTCCGAAAGGCTGTTCGGGCAATATTCTCGGAATTCGACAAATCAACGCCCGAACCTTATTTTTCCGGAACCTTCCAAAGTCGAGGGGAACCGAGAGGGTGCCAGGGGCACAACATGGCGGCGCGGCCCCAGGCCTGGGCGCGCCAGCCTATGAGGGGGAGGCCCCAAGCACCCTTCGACTCCGACTCTTCGCCTATTTAAGCCGTCCTGACCTAAAACATCGATATCGATTGACGAAACTCCAGAAAGACTCCAGGGGCGCCGCAACCATCGCGAAACTCCAATTCGGGGGATAGAAGTCTCTATTCCGGCACCCTCAGGACGGGGAAGTGCCCGGAAGCCGTCTCCATCGACGCCACCGCCTCTATCATGCTCTGTGAGTAGTTCCCCCATGGACTACGGGTTCTAGCTGTAGCTAGTTTGTAATATCCCAGGTTTAGAGGCAACAAAATGAGAGAACGCCAAAGTGTGCATTGCATTCATGCATAGAAAATCTGGGGAATTTTCGCGCTTTCAAATAAAACTTACCACAGTAACTGAAGTTTCACTTGACTTGCTGGAATTGAAGTAGATCATCAAGTCAAGCGCTATAAACTTCATTGTGATCTTTGCTAAAACCTTGTTTTGGGTAGAGAGGATTTGATCTATGGGCTAGATCAAATAGAATTAGTTTTACAACAAACAACACCTTATGTAAGGATCAACTACAAGATCTTATAAAAGATCTCAACATGACATTCCTTACAACAACACATGAATAATTATTCAATCCTAAATCAAAGAACACAATTAATTAAGAAACTATTATTTACTTATCTTATCCATGTCTTCTGCTAAATAAATGTTCCTATCATGAGTCACATGGTATATCTTTTCCACTACAATACTTGAATCCATGTCAAGGACATTCATATTCATTCTTCATTAACCTTGACCATTCCAATCTTATTTCCCAACTCATTCCATTAAACCTTAGAGAAAGGAGAGAATCATCAATATGCTTATATCATCCATTAAATAGAACCTAGCTTAATATTTAAAACAAATCCAAGTGAGGTAATTGTTGATACTAACCAATGTTATTATAAATATGAGTCAAGTACTAAACCTATTTGACCTAGCTAAAACTTGATAGTAAGTAAGAACCTATTCTTCTAGTAATTATAGAGAGGCAAGTGTTGTGATCATTACACCTTGGTAATGATCATAAACTCTAGAGAATCCTACCTATTCAGAAGAGCTCAACCTAAAGAGGTATACTCAAGTATATGGACTTATACTTGATCTTGGAGAGAGAACCATGATTTACTAATGAATTATTATGAGGCCAATACTTTGATCATTACAAATTGGGTGATGATCATAAACCCTAAGAAATCTAAGTGAGTGTGTTGAGAGAAGTATTAAAGAAGAGAGACTAGTGAGGAATAAGTGGATCATGTCTAATGCATGATTTTACTTATAAATTGAGATGACAAGTTAAACCTATATATGTGATGCATAGATCTCATTCTTCACATGAAATAATAAGTAACTCATTAGTAGTTAACCAAACCAATACTCATGCCTTGTATAGAGTAGTATTGATATGGTATCTAAACCTTGCCTATCCAAACACTTGAGACAAACCTAGCCAATTAAACATAACCAAGCTTATGCTCATACCTAAACCTAGTTGTGTATCACATAGGTGATCATAACTAAAACCCTAAACCATATTTGAATCTCAATCCAAATATTATTGTGGATCATAAGTAGAACCCTGCCATGCCTCATGCCTAGTTATATTTCAATTTAGTGAAGCCTATGCAAAACTCTAAACCTTTCAAGTAGAATTCACCCCACATAGAATATTGTTTCCTAACTTGTGTATCATGTATCACAAATAATAACCCAAGCCATATATACCTTTAGACTAGATTCCATTTGGTGGGTAGAGTGAAACCAATAACCAATTCCACCTTGATTTCCAATCACCTTGTTTAGTTGCCCAAATGGAATATTGTGTCATAATTAAACCAACACTTTAACAAGTAAGTCAACCATAATTAGCTTAGGATCTATCTTAAATAATTCAAGTCAGTAGTTTGCTAAGCAAGGTTATTTTACACAGAGTGAAGTCAACCATATTCTTAAACCCTTAGAAGTAGTTCTCCACATAAAATCATGATTCCTCCTATTCTCATTACCATTTACTTTAAACTCTAGTCAAAATTAAAATAGATATGAACAATCAATGTTGTTAAGCACATTAGTTAAACCTAATAATATTTTCACCATTCACTTGTTATCAAATTCCAAACCATTTAAATAAATTTGGTTTCTAAATAAAAGAGAATTGAGGTAAATACTTAAACCCATTTCTACTCTACTCAAATCTCATAAAATATAACCAAGGTTGCAATGCTTGTTTAAACAAAAACATTATGAGGGAGCATGACTATCAAAAAAATTTATATTCAAATAATTTAGGACCTGCAAAATAAGACAGAATTCAAATTTGAAATCAAATAGTAAATTCAAAACAGAAAATAAAAAGAGAAAATGAAAAGGAAATAGAAGAGAGAAGGACTTACCCTGGTGGACCTCAGCACCGCAGCAGCCCACGTAGCAGCCTGTGTCGAAGCCCAGAACTGGCCCAGCCCATCACTGAAACGATCCATGCCAACGTACCGCTTCGTTGAGGAAGAAAAGAAGCCTCGTCTTCTTCCTCAACGACGACAGCGCAGAGGAGATCTTCGGCCACCTCACCGTCGACGATAAGCCTGACCCCGGACGCTGCAGACCATCTCAGAACCTCGCCCAATCTTTCTCGCGTCCGAGTCTATCTTAAATCGCCACGATTCGCGCCCGAAACCCTAACCGCGTGATCGCCACATCCTGGCCGCAGGTCGTCGATGCTCGCCGACGATGCTGACCTAGCCCCGGCCTATAAATAGAGGGGGAGAACCCCTGTGCACTTCTTGATCACCTCCGCCACTCCATTTCCCCTCTATCCCTTCCAATCTCCCACAAGCATCTGCAGCACCTCACCGGAGTTCATCACGTTGCCGTCGATGGAGGCCACCCCGGTGTCTATTAAGTGGACGGCTAGAAGCGCACGAGTTCACTGATCATTCTGGTAGAAGGAATCGAGAAGGAGCTTCACCAATCGAGCTAATTTCGGCATTCCCTTCCATGGAAGTTCGCCGGAATCCGCGACGCCGTGCTCGTCTCAGACCACCTCAAGCTCCACCGAGCTCACCATCACCTTCAGGTTGATCTTGCGCCTCTCCTGCATCTCTTTACGCATCTTAGGGTCCACCGTAGATCGAGTTTGGTAGATCGCCGGAGTTCGCTGTCACGGTAGCGTTCGCCGGAGCTAGCTCCGGTGGTCGTTTCTGAGAAGCAACACCACCATTCGCTTCTGCGTGTCGAGGGGACTCGGAATCCATCACTAGGCCGTCCTGGGAAGCACTAGAACGGCAGCGCCGCCCTCGCCTGGTCGCCGGCGTCAAGCCGTCGGCGAGAGGGGCGTGTCCACCGCCACCTCAGCATCTTTGACTAGTCTCCTGCCCGCGTGGCAGTTGACTGGTCAAAGGACCCACATGTCTGTCTCTGCGGGTAAATCTGAACCGGTACATCTAGTATTTTAGATTTATTTTAAAAACCAGTAAATAGCTGTAACTTTGCAAAAATAGATAAAATTCATTCTAACTCAGAAAAATATAAATAATATATCAAAATGCTCACAAAAATAAACTCTATTCAAATAAAATATAAAACAAAAATGTGTGCCAAAATAAAAATTCACTTATTTTTAATCTTATTAATTATGCCATTTCAATTATTTAAAATACAATTTGAATTCAATAAATTGTTAAGTGTAAAAATTAAATTTTAACTATTCAGTAACTAAGTAAAATGTTAGGATTAATTTTATTTACCATATTTGCATTAACTTAATTATTAGTAGTAATTCATAAACCCTAATTTGCAATTTACTATTTTCTATTTTCTTTAAATAGTAATAATCAAGAAAATATTAAGAGCCAAGATTATTTTGATAACTCAAATTTTGTAACTTAAACATTCTTTAATTAACAAGTTAATTATTTTAAAACCTAATCACAAATTGTTAAACCCTAATTCTCAATTAAACCTAAATAAAAGTTACCCTAAATATTAATTCTTGTAAAAATTAATAAAATGTTAAACCATTACTAATTTTGATTCAAAGTAATTAATAATCACAACTCTATTACCAAATATCATTTTAGGAGTTGTACCATAATTTAGAAACCCTAGTTTTAATTTAAGTAAGACATTGATCTCATTATTTCATGTGTTCATCCATAGTAGTTGCAAACCTAAAACCCTAGGGGTTTAATCCATGTGATCATTACACTTTAGTAGTAACTCTAAAACCCTAGTTGCTTATCACATGTGATCATGTGAATATCACCTTACCTAGAGAACCTTATTATATGACCAACAAATACAAATTATGATCCACCAACATAGAACCAATTCACATGAGATTATCATTTCATGTTCCTATTCTTAATTAAAACCTATATGATTCACTAGTATCACCTAGGTATAAACCCTAGCTTGTTACCACATGTTAGCACCATTGATCATCAATCCTATATACCACACCATTAAGATCAACTTCAATCATCAAACCCTAGTAGAACCATAATAATAAACCCTAGTACCAACCTTGTGTAGCAAATCACATCACATGCTCCTATCCAACTAAACCCTACTTAGGAAATGATAAGCCACTTAGCTTAGAAACTATTAGAAATTATTTGGTAAAGCAAATATGAAGTCATAGTAAACCCTAACTCATAGCAACACCTTGATAACCATCCTTTGATATGATGCTTAGGAGAAACCATAGTAATAAACCCACTAATACTTGCTACATATATATCACTTTTACTTAAGCACCAACTAGCCCTATTAGTAAACCCTAATAGCACTTAGCTCCTATTTAAAGTAGTTCATATTCTTATTTTAACCTGTTCTTCAAAAGTTATTCTTTTGAACTACAAATATCAATCAAACCTTAGAAGCCCTAATCCTTCTTTGAAATACTTATTATCACTTAAACAACATGTTCTTCAAAAGTTATTCCTTTGAAGTATAGTATAAGTAATCATCAACCATGTTCTGTAGAACTTAAAATTAACAACTGTTCTTTACCTATTATTCCACCATTATTCTTATGTGTATGATTGTTATGATGCCTTATATCACTTGGTTATGATGCTAATATAACCAAACCCTAATAAGAACCTTGTTTGAGAACCATTCTAAAAGTGCAACAAACCCTAAAGAAATATTTACCACTCATACATTCTAAATCATTAAGGTTAGGTTACGCTCGGGACGATTACATCTCATACTATGCATTATAGCATCTTTGCCAGTTCTTTAAAACATTGTCCTTACCGGACGATGATGGTATTTCAGAATTTGGAGTTATCACGTATCGAAGCTTTTGCCTGCATAATCTTGCAGTCAAGAAAGGCAAGTTCATCGCTTGCTCATGTCATTTAATTATTTTTATCAAACTATATGCAAAGTACTATACTTATCACTCATGCATTGAAAAGCAAAGTATTATTTTACAATTATGAATATGACTATGTGGTGGGCAATGGAACCATGGTATGTGTTGATATGGTGGAGGTTCCATTGCATGGGTTATATCACCTAGGATTAATTACCAATGCCGTCCAGTGATTCTAGCGCCGTACATATCGCGTTGACCATAAGATCTATAATGGCTCTGGGGAAGTCAGCTGTATCTTTTCCCTTCTGCACGCCAACGGATTGGTAGAGCCGGCGGGGTGTTGGAGGCACTGCCGTAGGTTGGGATGGCCTTTTAAATCCCCATCCATTAGTGATGATGGCTCTACGATCTATGAAGGATTGTCCAAAGTGCACCATGAGTAAAGCCGTATTATCGGGGGAAGTCTACTGGAGGTGTACGGGTGGACAAAGGGTGGGTTTGCAGTCGCGGAGAAGGCAGTGATTGGCTTGGACCTTACACCTGCCCCACACCAAGGAAGTGTGGACGGGAAAGTACACCGGTTGGTATCAAGGATAAGTTCTCTTATGGGAAAAGTAACGCACCTCTCGGAGGATACTGAATTGTGACTGTCACTCCCTGTTCGGGAAGGGCTGACAACGCAGAAAGGAACTCACGAAGTTCGGTCAACTGTGGAGACCGGGCATAGTTTTCAGAATAAAATAAACCTTTTGAAGAAATGTTTATGAAAACTTGCATTGGCCTATGACTTTCTGGTCTATGGCTGTAGCTAGTGCATGATACACCTATTTCCTAATATGAACTTGCTGAGTACGCTCGTACTCATTCTATCTCGTTTGAACCCCTTCTTAGAGCAATGCACCGAAGGAGAAACTACCGTGGAACTCGAAGACAAAGGAGTCAACTGCAACAAGATGAAGAATTCAATCAAAGAAGCCAATGGAGTCAACTTCTGCATCAACTATAATGGAAACCTAGAATAGTAATAGAAGGGAACCTTTCCCTAATCCTAGCACCTAAGTAGCTAGAGTTCTATAGCAAGCCAATTAGCTCTTAAACTTGAGTTAGCAATAAGATAGACTACGAGTCGTTCTTCTGGAGCTTTATTTGAAGTTTTACCTCACTGTAAAGTATGAGGTTGTGTTGATCTTATGTAAACAGCTCATGTGTACTTCTATAGACATACCTTGGACTCGCATATGTTTGTTGTACCACTCTGAGAGATGTAATATGGGTGGAACGGTGTTTCACTTGTGTTATGTCAACGACTTGTGTACACCATGCATGGTATGCTGGGTCACCACAGCTGGTATCAGAGCAAATGCTTTGACCCTAGGATTAAAACCCTTTAAAGGAGACCTATAGGTTTGGTAGTGTCTATAGGAAGTATCTTAGTTAAGCCAACTATGCTAAACCAACTATTCTTTTGACTTGAGATGGGTATTCACTTGAGAATAATCCTGACACACTTGAGTCAATCTTTCTTATCTATTTTCTAAAGTAAAGTTAGTTAGTTATCTTGCTTCATACCAAATAACTAGAACACCATTGGAGCTTAAGATAATTGGTGGTAGTAGACCACAGTTGGTATACAATACATGGTAGTCCAAAGAGAGGATACAACCATAAGAAAAATATCCTATTGGAAGAAGTATACCAATGCAAGTTATAGTTAAGTAAGAGTCATTAAAAAAATGTCAAATGACTGATGTTAAGTAAGGGAGATAAGTTATATAAGGTAGTATATGTCTAAGATGAGTCAATCATAGGAGGTAAGGAAGAGTGATAGGAGTTACATGAGTCTACTTTCAATAATAAACTAGGTAATCATATATGATTCACTTGAGAATCATGGTATGATGGAGTAGAACATGATAAGTACGATAACAAAAGGATGATAAGGAATAGGATTTAGGGGATAGTTCGAAAGCTTAGGCCTTAAAATCCTAATAACTGTACCAAGTATGTTAGAACCATAGTCCTTAAGATTAAGAAGTCTTATTTAGAGCATATTACACAGAGAAACCCTAGAGTTATAGGTGGTATATTCTAAACAATCATGTGTTTAGAGTAGACATGTTAGAACTAATTATATTTTTGGAAGTAGTCCTCAATAGCACATATATATGGTATACTATTTTGTTAGTACTTCCAAAGAAAACTAGGTTAACTCCAACCATCCCAGGCCATTTTGTTTCAAGTTGTCTCATTGAAAATGTGCAATGGAGATAAATGTTGAGACAAATAGTAGAAATTCACGTATTCGTGCTAAGTATCACAACCTAAACCTATTTTATGTGGTGTTATATACTACACATCTGAACCTGATGTTTAGGGATGTCTTACCCAACTTTTATATTCAGGCATATAAGGATGTGTATTATAAGCACAAAGCTGAATCTTCTTGGATTTTATTGGATTTTCATTGATTGACTAGATCCATACATGAAGTTTGACTTTGATATGCAAATGCATGTTGCAATATCAAGCTCTTACTTGATGTTATAGGTCTAGAGGGTCAAGGTATTCGTGTGAGGAAGTGACGAATTCTGAAGATTTTGAAGTCAAGATGATGGTTCACTGGAAGAAGCAAGTAAAATTGTGGGAAGTAACCACAACAATCTGATGGAAGGACCAATCAAACTCACTTCTACCCTTAATTAAGGAGTACTTCAATATGGAAGTATCGTGGAAGTGAGAAAGATAGTGAATATGGAGCAGAAGAAGTAGAGCTGTATTCATTCTGGAAGAAGGGAATACAAGTGAAGTCACTTATAATACTATTTTCATAGTGTCAACAAGTGGCTTTCTTGCAAAACAAACCCTAGAAGGAGGAAAATAAACAAGTGAAGTCGCAGCTGACCGCAGCTGAGATAGGATAACCATGAAGAGAAAGAATGTCAAGTGAGGTATATCTTAACTAAAACTATAAAAGTAGCCACAGCTGGTAGGTAGATGTTGACTAAAACCATAACATAGCCACAGCTGGTATGCAATCAGCCACATCGGTACTAGGTAGTCGCAGCTGGTACCAGATAGCCCACAGCCTGAACATTTCTTTACCCTAAAAGAAAGGGGGATTCCGCAGCTAGTATTTCACAGCTGGTATCTCGTAGTTGGTAAATGTTTAGTCGGAGGATTCATAATGGATACCCACAACTGTGTGGATACACCGCAAAGAATTCTTCATGAGACTCTAGAAAAGTACAAACTATAAGCTAGACCAAGACTAATCTTCTAACCTTGGAGTTTAATGATTAGAAGAAAGGAAGATTGAAGATCATTAGTAAACTCCAAGGGGGAGAGGAAGGCTGAAGGAGAAGTATTAAAATATGATATTCGAAGTATGATGGACCAAGAAGAAGGTCTGAACTGAGAGGAAGTCCGATCTTATTTTTATAAGGTTGTTGGGAATAACCCATATAATAGTACTCTCAGGAGGTTGTCAGACCCGAAGCCAAGGTCCATATCTCGAAGAAGTAAGAGTTAGATTCTAACTTGAGTGGGTAATTGTAATTACTCGAAACCAAGAGAATTCAAGGAAGTCTAAGATAATGAAGTTGGATGAAGAAGATGTCGAAGGACAATCCAAGCTTAAGAAGATACTATACGAAGGAGTTTGACCATACCAAAACTAATGATTATTAGAAAGATTCCTTTCATGGAACCTAAAGAAACCAAAAGGAAGATAACTAGTATAAACTAGAAGCCATGATTGGATGGACTAAATGAGTCTAATCCATTCGTAGGACTAAACCACCAGAACCATGCCTATCGTAAATACCTTACGAAGTACCATTACTTTCGTTATGGTAGTAAGGGACAACAATACCTTACTTTAAACAAATCCTTTAGAATTAGGTTTGGACATCACAGCTGGTACACCATAGTGCCATATTACATCGCAGCTGGATTACCGCAGCTGGTAGAACCAAGTTTTAAGTACCCAAATAAGAAGATGTCACCACAGCCATTAGTAAAGTCCATTAACACAATAAGATGTCTTAATCCAAGAATCTTTGGATAGTAAGCCTATAAGCTTAGAGTGTTGGAAGAAATTATAGAATAGAAGAAAGTATCAGTGCCAGATATCAGAAGACCTCCGGAAGGATCTGGACAAGAGATATAATCAATCATATCTAATATGATCACCATGGAGTTGAAGGATGGTGATCTGTTCAAGACATTTCAACATTCCGAAACATGAGAGCTTCGGGACGAAGTTCAGTTTAAGGGGGAGAGGCTGTAATATCCCAGGTTTAGAGGCAACAAAATGAGAGAACGCCAAAGTGTGCATTGCATTCATGCATAGAAAATGGGGAATTTTCGCGCTTTCAAATAAAACTTACCACAGTGTGAAGTTTCACTTGACTTGCTGGAATTGAAGTAGATCATCAAGTCAAGCGCTATAAACTTCTTTGTGATCTTTGCTAAAACCTTGTTTTGGGTAGAGAGGATTTGATCTATGGGCTAGATCAAATAGAATTAGTTTTACAACAAACAACACCTTATGTAAGGATCAACTACAAGATCTTATAAAAGATCTCAACATGACATTCCTTACAACAACACATGAATAATTATTCAATCCTAAATCAAAGAACACAATTAATTAAGAAACTATTATTTACTTATCTTATCCATGTCTTCTGCTAAATAAATGTTCCTATCATGAGTCACATGGTATATCTTTTCCACTACAATACTTGAATCCATGTCAAGGACATTCATATTCATTCTTCATTAACCTTGACCATTCCAATCTTATTTCCCAACTCATTCCATTAAACCTTAGAGAAAGGAGAGAATCATCAATATGCTTATATCATCCATTAAATAGAACCTAGCTTAATATTTAAAACAAATCCAAGTGAGGTAATTGTTGATACTAACCAATGTTATTATAAATATGAGTCAAGTACTAAACCTATTTGACCTAGCTAAAACTTGATAGTAAGTAAGAACCTATTCTTCTAGTAATTATAGAGAGGCAAGTGTTGTGATCATTACACCTTGGTAATGATCATAAACTCTAGAGAATCCTACCTATTCAGAAGAGCTCAACCTAAAGAGGTATACTCAAGTATATGGACTTATAC
The DNA here is from genome assembly GCA_030979885.1 of Lolium multiflorum. Lineage (NCBI taxonomy): Eukaryota > Viridiplantae > Streptophyta > Magnoliopsida > Poales > Poaceae > Lolium > Lolium multiflorum. The sequence continues at coordinate 354,512,318 of CM061750.1, read as the reverse complement.
TTGATCTTGGAGAGAGAACCATGATTTACTAATGAATTATTATGAGGCCAATACTTTGATCATTACAAATTGGGTGATGATCATAAACCCTAAGAAATCTAAGTGAGTGTGTTGAGAGAAGTATTAAAGAAGAGAGACTAGTGAGGAATAAGTGGATCATGTCTAATGCATGATTTTACTTATAAATTGAGATGACAAGTTAAACCTATATATGTGATGCATAGATCTCATTCTTCACATGAAATAATAAGTAACTCATTAGTAGTTAACCAAACCAATACTCATGCCTTGTATAGAGTAGTATTGATATGGTATCTAAACCTTGCCTATCCAAACACTTGAGACAAACCTAGCCAATTAAACATAACCAAGCTTATGCTCATACCTAAACCTAGTTGTGTATCACATAGGTGATCATAACTAAAACCCTAAACCATATTTGAATCTCAATCCAAATATTATTGTGGATCATAAGTAGAACCCTGCCATGCCTCATGCCTAGTTATATTTCAATTTAGTGAAGCCTATGCAAAACTCTAAACCTTTCAAGTAGAATTCACCCCACATAGAATATTGTTTCCTAACTTGTGTATCATGTATCACAAATAATAACCCAAGCCATATATACCTTTAGACTAGATTCCATTTGGTGGGTAGAGTGAAACCAATAACCAATTCCACCTTGATTTCCAATCACCTTGTTTAGTTGCCCAAATGGAATATTGTGTCATAATTAAACCAACACTTTAACAAGTAAGTCAACCATAATTAGCTTAGGATCTATCTTAAATAATTCAAGTCAGTAGTTTGCTAAGCAAGGTTATTTTACACAGAGTGAAGTCAACCATATTCTTAAACCCTTAGAAGTAGTTCTCCACATAAAATCATGATTCCTCCTATTCTCATTACCATTTACTTTAAACTCTAGTCAAAATTAAAATAGATATGAACAATCAATGTTGTTAAGCACATTAGTTAAACCTAATAATATTTTCACCATTCACTTGTTATCAAATTCCAAACCATTTAAATAAATTTGGTTTCTAAATAAAAGAGAATTGAGGTAAATACTTAAACCCATTTCTACTCTACTCAAATCTCATAAAATATAACCAAGGTTGCAATGCTTGTTTAAACAAAAACATTATGAGGGAGCATGACTATCAAATTGTTTTGATATTCAAATAATTTAGGACCTGCAAAATAAGAAGAATTCAAATTTGAAATCAAATAGTAAATTCAAAACAGAAAATAAAAAGAGAAAATGAAAAGGAAATAGAAGAGAGAAGGACTTACCCTGGTGGACCTCAGCACCGCAGCAGCCCACGTAGCAGCCTGTGTCGAAGCCCAGAACTGGCCCAGCCCATCACTGAAACGATCCATGCCAACGTACCGCTTCGTTGAGGAAGAAAAGAAGCCTCGTCTTCTTCCTCAACGACGACAGCGCAGAGGAGATCTTCGGCCACCTCACCGTCGACGATAAGCCTGACCCCGGACGCTGCAGACCATCTCAGAACCTCGCCCAATCTTTCTCGCGTCCGAGTCTATCTTAAATCGCCACGATTCGCGCCCGAAACCCTAACCGCGTGATCGCCACATCCTGGCCGCAGGTCGTCGATGCTCGCCGACGATGCTGACCTAGCCCCGGCCTATAAATAGAGGGGGAGAACCCCTGTGCACTTCTTGATCACCTCCGCCACTCCATTTCCCCTCTATCCCTTCCAATCTCCCACAAGCATCTGCAGCACCTCACCGGAGTTCATCACGTTGCCGTCGATGGAGGCCACCCCGGTGTCTATTAAGTGGACGGCTAGAAGCGCACGAGTTCACTGATCATTCTGGTAGAAGGAATCGAGAAGGAGCTTCACCAATCGAGCTAATTTCGGCATTCCCTTCCACGGAAGTTCGTCGGAATCCGCGACGCCGTGCTCGTCTCCGACCACCTCAAGCCCACCGAGCTCACCATCACCTTCAGGTTGATCTTGCGCCTCTCCTGCATCTCTTTACGCATCTTAGGGTCCACCGTAGATTGAGTTTGGTAGATCGCCGGAGTTCGCTGCCACGGTAGCGTTCGCCGGAGCTAGCTCCGGTGGTCGTTTCTGAGAAGCAACACCACCATTCGCTTCTGCGTGTCGAGGGGACTCGGAATCCATCACTAGGCCGTCCTGGGAAGCACTAGAACGGCGGCGCCGCCCTCGCCTGGTCGCCGGCGTCAAGCCGTCGGCGAGAGGGGCGTGTCCACCGCCACCTCAGCATCTTTGACTAGTCTCCTGCCCGCGTGGCAGTTGACTGGTCAAAGGACCCACATGTCTGTCTCTGCGGGTAAATCTGAACCGGTACATCTAGTATTTTAGATTTATTTTAAAAACCAGTAAATAGCTGTAACTTTGCAAAAATAGATAAAATTCATTCTAGCTCAGAAAAATATAAATAATATATCAAAATGCTCACAAAAATAAACTCTATTCAAATAAAATATAAAACAAAAATGTGTGCCAAAATAAAAATTCACTTATTTTTAATCTTATTAATTATGCCATTTCAATTATTTAAAATACAATTTGAATTCAATAAATTGTTAAGTGTAAAAAAATTAAATTTTAACTATTCAGTAACTAAGTAAAATGTTAGGATTAATTTTATTTACCATATTTGCATTAACTTAATTATTAGTAGTAATTCATAAACCCTAATTTGCAATTTACTATTTTCTATTTTCTTTAAATAGTAATAATCAAGAAAATATTAAAAGCCAAGATTATTTTGATAACTCAAATTTTGTAACTTAAACATTCTTTAATTAACAAGTTAATTATTTTAAAACCTAATCACAAATTGTTAAACCCTAATTCTCAATTAAACCTAAATAAAAGTTACCCTAAATATTAATTCTTGTAAAAATTAATAAAATGTTAAACCATTACTAATTTTGATTCAAAGTAATTAATAATCACAACTCTATTACCAAATATCATTTTAGGAGTTGTACCATAATTTAGAAACCCTAGTTTTAATTTAAGTAAGACATTGATCTCATTATTTCATGTGTTCATCCATAGTAGTTGCAAACCTAAAACCCTAGGGGTTTAATCCATGTGATCATTACACTTTAGTAGTAACTCTAAAACCCTAGTTGCTTATCACATGTGATCATGTGAATATCACCTTACCTAGAGAACCTTATTATATGACCAACAAATACAAATTATGATCCACCAACATAGAACCAATTCACATGAGATTATCATTTCATGTTCCTATTCTTAATTAAAACCTATATGATTCACTAGTATCACCTAGGTATAAACCCTAGCTTGTTACCACATGTTAGCACCATTGATCATCAATCCTATATACCACACCATTAAGATCAACTTCAATCATCAAACCCTAGTAGAACCATAATAATAAACCCTAGTACCAACCTTGTGTAGCAAATCACATCACATGCTCCTATCCAACTAAACCCTACTTAGGAAATGATAAGCCACTTAGCTTAGAAACTATTAGAAATTATTTGGTAAAGCAAATATGAAGTCATAGTAAACCCTAACTCATAGCAACACCTTGATAACCATCCTTTGATATGATGCTTAGGAGAAACCATAGTAATAAACCCACTAATACTTGCTACATATATATCACTTTTACTTAAGCACCAACTAGCCCTATTAGTAAACCCTAATAGCACTTAGCTCCTATTTAAAGTAGTTCATATTCTTATTTTAACCTGTTCTTCAAAAGTTATTCTTTTGAACTACAAATATCAATCAAACCTTAGAAGCCCTAATCCTTCTTTGAAATACTTATTATCACTTAAACAACATGTTCTTCAAAAGTTATTCCTTTGAAGTATAGTATAAGTAATCATCAACCATGTTCTGTAGAACTTAAAATTAACAACTGTTCTTTACCTATTATTCCACCATTATTCTTATGTGTATGATTGTTATGATGCCTTATATCACTTGGTTATGATGCTAATATAACCAAACCCTAATAAGAACCTTGTTTGAGAACCATTCTAAAAGTGCAACAAACCCTAAAGAAATATTTACCACTCATACATTCTAAATCATTAAGGTTAGGTTACGCTCGGGACGATTACATCTCATACTATGCATTATAGCATCTTTGCCAGTTCTTTAAAACATTGTCCTTACCGGACGATGATGGTATTTCAGAATTTGGAGTTATCACGTATCGAAGCTTTTGCCTGCATAATCTTGCATCAAGAAAGGCAAGTTCATCGCTTGCTCATGTCATTTAATTATTTTTATCAAACTATATGCAAAGTACTATACTTATCACTCATGCATTGAAAAGCAAAGTATTATTTTACAATTATGAATATGACTATGTGGTGGGCAATGGAACCATGGTATGTGTTGATATGGTGGAGGTTCCATTGCATGGGTTATATCACCTAGGATTAATTACCAATGCCGTCCAGTGATTCTAGCGCCGTACATATCGCGTTGACCATAAGATCTATAATGGCTCGGGGAAGTCAGCTGTATCTTTTCCCTTCTGCACGCCAACGGATTGGTAGAGCCGGCGGGGTGTTGGAGGCACTGCCGTAGGTTGGGATGGCCTTTTAAATCCCCATCCATTAGTGATGATGGCTCTACGATCTATGAAGGATTGTCCAAAGTGCACCATGAGTAAAGCCGTATTATCGGGGGAAGTCTACTGGAGGTGTACGGGTGGACAAAAGGGTGGGTTTGCAGTCGCGGAGAAGGCAGTGATTGGCTTGGACCTTACACACTGGCCCCACACCAAGGAAGTGTGGACGGGAAAGTACACCCGGTTGGTATCAAGGATAAGTTCTCTTATGGGAAAAGTAACGCACCTCTGGAGGATGTTGAATTGTGACTGTCACTCCTTCGGGAAGGAGCTGTGACGCGGAGAAAGGAACTCCACGAAGTTCTGGTCAACTTGTGAAACGACGGGCATAGTTTCAGAATAAAATAAACCTTTTGAAGAAATGTTTATGAAAACTTGCATTGGCCTATGACTTTCTGGTCTATGGCTGTAGCTAGTGCATGATACACCTATTTCCTAATATGAACTTGCTGAGTACGCTCGTACTCATTCTATCTCGTTTGAACCCCTTCTTAGAGCAATGCACCGAAGGAGAAACTACCGTGGAACTCGAAGACAAAGGAGTCAGCTGCAACAAGATGAAGAATTCAATCAACGAAGCCAATGGAGTCAACTTCTGCATCAACTATAATGGAAACCTAGAATAGTAATAGAAGGGAACCTTTCCTAATCCTAGCACCTAAGTAGCTAGAGTTCTATAGCAAGCCAATTAGCTCTTAAACTTGAGTTAGCAATAAGATAGACTACGAGTCGTTCTTCTGGAGCTTTATTTGAAGTTTTACCTCACTGTAAAGTATGAGGTTGTGTTGATCTTATGTAAACAGCTCATGTGTACTTCTATAGACATACCTTGGACTCGCATATGTTTCTGTTGTACCACTCTGAGAGATGTAATATGGGTGGAACGGTGTTTCACTTGTGTTATGTCAACGACTTGTGTACTACACCATGCAGTGGTACGCTGGGTCATCACATAGTTGGTACTCTCTCCCCCATGTACTTCAATACAATGATCTCATGAGCTGCATTACATGATTGAGATTCATCTGATGTAATCGGTGTTGTGTTTGTTGGGATCCGATGGATTGTTACATTATGATTAGTCTATCTATAAAGTTTGTGAAGTTATTGTTGTTGCAATCTTGTTGTGTTTAATGCTTGTCACTAGGGCCCGAGTGGCATGATCTTATATTTAAGCTCTATACTTATTGCTTAGATTGTATCTACAAGTTGTATGCACATGTGTAATGGAACCAAAGGCCCCAAAGTGACAGAAATTGGGACAACTGGAGGAAGAAGGCTTAGATATGAGGATCACATGTTTTCACGGAGTGTTAATGCTTTGCTCCGGTGCTCTATTAAAAGGAGTACCTTAATTTCCAGTAGATTCCTAGAGGCTGCCATTGGTAGGACAAAAGATGTTGTACAAGTTTCTCATTGCGAGCACATATGACTATATATGGAAAACATGCCTACATGATTAATAATCTTGATGTTATGTCTTAATGCTATTTCAATCCTATCAATTGCCCAACTGTAATTTGTTCACCCAACACTTGTTATTGGAGAGTTACCACTAGTGTAGATGGCTGGGAACCATCTCTCATCATCATATACTCGTTCCATATGTCATTGAAGTAGTATCAACTATTTTCTGGTGCCATTGCTCTCATATTACTGCTACTGCTTCTTGTATTCTGTTACTACTGCTCTCATATTACTGTTGCTTTCACATCACCCCTGTTACTAGTGCTTTTCCAGTGCAGCTGAATTGACAACTCAGTTGTTAAGGCTTATAAGTATTCTTTACCTCCCCTTGTGTCGAATCAATAAATTTGGGTTTTACTTCCCTCGAAGACTGTTGCGATCCCCTATACTTGTGGATCATCACTCCCCTTACGATGTCCAGGTGCACCACCTCGTTGAGCTCTAGGATGATCGCTGCGAGACGACGCATGCAGATGACGCGGAGCACAAACATGTTCCCTTGGTTAACATGGCAGAGATTCGGAGGAGGCGGGGGGGATAGAAAAGAAGGTAAATGAGCATGACTATGCGCCATTTTCACCATGGTCGAGGATGCACGTTCGGATGTAGAGGACAATTATGACATGTGGACCATCTTAGTCAGTGGGAGTTATTTTTTGGATAAACGGAATATATTAATATCAAATGATACCAATTACACCCAGCATCTGGGAACGTCCCAAGCTAATAGCAGTACAGATGCAAGAAAACTAAGAAATAAAAGTCCCGCTACAGCGTGGGAGTTAGAGCATCTCCACCGGCGGCCCCGATAGCGATTTGGGGGCTGATACGTCCATTTTGCATCACTATTTTATATCGTAACTTACTGTTATTCATTAATATATTTCATATTTAGAGATGATACTTATGTTATTTCATCTATTTTGCATGTTTCATGATTATTGGAGAATCGCACACCGGAGTCAGGATTCTGCTGGAAAAAGCACCGTCAGAATGCAATATTTCGGAAGATCGGCAATTGACGGAAATTATACGGAAAATCTTATTTTCCGTAAGACGGAGACAGCCGAGAAGGAGGAGCCGAGGAGGCCGCCATGGGCCCCATAGGCCGGCGGGCCCGGCCGGCGCGCCGCCTTGTGGGGAGGGGGCTCACCCACTCTGGCCTCCTCTCCTTCGCGTACTTCTTCGTCCCGAAACCTAAGTTCCGGAGGATAGTCGTGAAGAGTCACGGCCGCCTCTTCGGGGAGGAAAACACCGAGAGAAAGAGCTCTCCGCAGGCTGAAATGCAGGAGAAATTCCCTCCGGAGGGGGAAATCGACGCCATCGTCACCGTCATCGTTGGACATCATTGGGATCATCATCACCATCATCTCCATCATCATCCCATCTCCACCGCTGCACCTCGTCACCGCTGTAACATCTAGGGTTGAATCTTGATTGTTTGATAGGGGAAACTCTCCTGGTATTGATTACTCCTTGTTATTGATGCTATTGAGTGAAACCATTGAACCAAGGTTTATGTTCAGATTGTTATTCATCATCATATCACCTCTGATCATGTTCCATATGATGTCTCGTGAGTAGTTCGTTTAGTTCTTGAGGACATGGGTGAAGTCTAAATGTTAGTAGTGAACTATGTTGATTGATATTCAATGTTATGATATTTAAGTTGTGGTGTTATTCTTCTAGTGGTGTCATGTGAACGTCGACTACATGATACTTCACCTTTATGGGCCTAGGGGAATACATCTTGTATTCGTTTGCTAATTGTGGGGTTGCCGGAGTGACAGAAACCTAAACCCCGTTGGTATATCGATGCGGAGGGATAGCAGAATCTCGAGTTTAAGGCTATGGTTAGATTTATCTTAATTACTTTCTTGTATTTGCGGATGCTTGCAAGGGGTATAATCACAAGTATGTATTAGTCTAGGAAGGGCGGTGCATTAGCATAGGTTCACCCACACAACACTTATCAAAACAATGAAGATTAATCAGCTATATGAAGCGAAAGCACTAGACTGAATTTCCGTGTGTCCTCAAGAACGTTTGGTCATTATAAGTAAACAAACCGGCTTGTCCTTTGTGCTAAAAAGGATTGGGCCACTCGCTGCAATTATTACTCTCGCATTTTATTTACTTGTACTTTATTCATCTGCTATACTAAAACCCCCTGAACACTTGTCTGTGAGCATTTACGGTGAATCCTTCATCGAAACTGCTTGTCAACACCGCTCCTCGTTGGGTTCAACACTCTTATTTATCGAAAGTACTACGATACACCCCCTATACTTGTGGGTCATCAAGACTATTTTCTGGCGCCGTTGCCGGGGAGCTAAGCGCTATTGGTAAGTGGAATTGGTAAGGAAAACTTTTACTGTACGTGCTGTTTTTATTTCTGCCTGCTGCTATAATTCATTATGGAGAGGTCTTCTCTTGAATTCCTATTTGGAAAATCTACTACTACTGCAAAGGTAGTGGATGAGGCGCGGTGAGAAAGAGGTTCCATACAAAATACCTATGAAAATTATTGAACGTGTTGTGGATAACCGCTATGAAGGGGATGGAACTGTCCTGGTGATCATTTACTGTTTTTACATGAATTATGCGGGTTATTCAAATGTGCATGTATTGCTATGGATGAAGTTAGAAAGAAACTATTCTCTATATCGCTGTCTGGTAAAGCGGCGCATTGGTATAAATTGTTGAAGAATGGTGATTCTCTTGATTGGGAGGACATTGTGCCTTTATTTTATTCTAAATTCTATCCTCCAAGTGAAATTCACAAAGATCGGAACCGCATATATAATTTCTGGCCTCATGATGGAGAGAGTATTGCCCAAGCATGGGGGAGATTGAAGTCTTTAATGCTCAAATGCCCCATTCATGAGCTTCTGGTAATATTATTATTGATAATTTCTATGCAAGACTGTCTTTTCAAGATAAGACTTTGTTGGATACTTCTTGTTCTGGATCATTTACACGCAACAAAGAAGAGTTTAAAAGGGACCTTCTTGATCGGATCCAGGAGAATACTGAAGGATGGGAGAACGACAAAGATAGAGAGTCAGGTATAAACTATGATTATAAATGCATTGAAGTTTTTATGGAGACTGATAAATTTCGTAATATGAGTACTACTTATGGTCTTGATTCTCAAGTCGTTGCAAACTTTTATAAAGCTTTTGCCTCTCACTTTGAATTGCCTAGGAAGAATTTTGATAAGTATCATGAACCATACAAAGATAAAACTGATTCATCTATAAATAAATGTGCTATAATTGAAACTGTTGATCATATTCTTCCTGAAGCATATATTGAAAAAACTCCTTTTCCTGCTAAAATGAAGGAGTATTTTGTTATAACTAGTGCGGTTAATAAAAGTGCAAAGAAACCTATAGAACCTGAAGAACAAATAAAGGTTGAACCTGCTATTGCAATAGTTAAGGATCGTGTGACTAAAAATGTAGAAGATGGTCATATTATTTTCTGTGAAGATGCTTCTAATATTGTTTCGCATCCTAATAAGTCTAGGAAAGCCAGTGTTCCTATGCTCTCTGTTAGAATTGGTGATCAATGTTATTATGGTTTATGCGACATTGGTGCAAGTATTAGTGCCATTCCTTATGAGCTTTATATGGAGATTATGCATGAAATTGGTTCTTGTGAACTTGAAGATATTGATGTGGTTATTCGGCTAGCTAATAGAGAAACTATCTCTCCTATTGGTATTGTTCGAGATGTGGAAGTTTTATGTGGTAAGATTAAATATCATGCTGACTTTTTGGTACTTGGTTCTGCTGCTAGTAAGTCTTGTCCTATTATTTTTGGTAGAACTTTCCTAAATACTTGTGGAGCTGTTATAGATTTCAAGAAGGAAAAAAATTGTGACTAAATTTGCTGGTGAATCTTATGAGTTTAATTTCTCTAAATTTGCCAAAACTCCTTATAAAGCTGAATTGCCTAATAATGATTTTAGAGTTGAACAATGTCTTGCTCTTGCTCCTAATAATCCTTTGCAGCAACATTTGGAGGATAGTGAGAGTGAAGTCTTTAGGGAAGAAAGAAATGAGCTTGATGAAATTTTCCTTCGTCAACTTATTCTTAAACATGACTTGCCGGTTGAAGATTTAGGTACAACACCACCACCAAAGGAAGATCCTGTTTTTGATTTAAAACCTTGCCTGATAATCTTAAGTATGCTCATATTGATGATAAGAAAATATATCCTGTTATTATTAGTTCTAAGCTTTCAGAGATTGAGGAAGAAAGTTTATTGGAAATATTGAAGAAACACCGAGGAGCTATTGGCTATACTCTTGATGATTTGAAGGGGATTTCTCCCTCTATTTGCCAACATGCCATCAATATGGAAGATGATGCAAAGCCTGTTGTTGAACATCAGCGTCGTCTAATTCCTAAGATGAAGGATGTGGTAAGGAATGAGGTATTAAAACTTCTTGAAGCTGGTATTATATATCCTATTGCTGATAGTAGATGGGTTAGTCCTGTACATTGTGTTCCTAAGAAAGGAGGAATGATTGTTGTGCCTAATGATAATGATGAGCTCATCCCTCAAAGAGTAGTTGTAGGGTATAGAATGTGCATTGATTATCGAAAAGTTAATAAGGTTACTAAGAAAGATCATTACCCTTTACCCTTTATTGATCAAATGTTAGAAAGGTTGTCTAAAAATACTCATTTTTGCTTTCTTGATGGTTATTCTGGGTTTTCACAAATTGCTGTTAAAAATAAAGATCAAGAGAAAACCACTTTCACTTGTCCCTATGGAACTTATGCTTATAGACGTATGCCTTTTGGTTTATGTAATGCTGCTACTTTTCAAAGATGCATGTCTGCTATTTTTCATGGCTTTTGTGAGAATATTGTAGAGGTATTCATGGATGATTTTTCTGTCTATGGGAATTCTTTTGATAATTGCTTGCGAAACCTTGATAAAGTTTTGCAGAGATGTGAAGAAACTAACCTTGTTCTTAATTGGGAGAAATGCCACTTTATGGTTAATGAAGGAATTGTATTGGGACATAAAATTTCCGAGAGAGGTATTGAAGTTGATAGAGCTAAAGTTGAAGCAATTGAGAAGATGCCCTATCCTAGGGATGTTAAAGGTATTCGTAGTGTTCTTGGTCATGCTGGGTTTTATAGGAGATTTATTAAAGATTTCTCAAGATTTCAAAGCCTCTTACTAATCTCCTTCAAAAAGATGTACCTTTTGTTTTTGATGATGATTGTAAGGAAGCTTTTGAAACTCTAAAGAAATCCTTAACAACTGCTCCTGTAGTTGAACCTCCTGATTGGAATTTACCTTTTGAAATTATGTGTGATGCTAGTGATTTTGCTGTAGGCGACAGCTACAGCGATAAATAAAAATTTGAATGTTATTCATTATGCTAGTAAAACTCTTGATGCTGCTCAAAGAAATTATGATACAACTAAAAAAGAATTATTAGCTGTAGTGTTTGCTTGTGACAAGTTTAGATCCTATATTGTTGATTCAAAATTCACGATTCATACTGATCATGCTGCAATTAGGTACCTTATGGCGAAGAAAGATGCTAAGCCAAGGCTTATTAGATGGGTGCTTCTTTTGCAAGAATTTGATTTACATATTATAGATAGGAAAGGTGTTGATAATCCTGTTGCTGATAATTTGTCTAGATTGGAAAATATTGCTTATGATCCTGTTCCTGTTAATGATAGTTTCCAAATGAACAATTGGCTGTAATAAAGGTGAGCTCGCGAGATAGTCCTTGGTATGCTGATTATGCTAACTTTATTGTTTCCAAATACTTGCCTCCAACCTTTTGATACGTCTCCAACGTATCTATAATTTCTTATGTTCCATGCTAGTTTTATGACAATACCTACATGTTTTATTCATACTTTATATCGTTTTGATGCATTTTCCGGAACTAACCTATTAACAAGATGCCGAAGTGCCAGTTCCTGTTTTCTGTTGTTTTTCCAGAAAGGTATTTCAATATTCTCGGAATTCGACAAACGAAGACCAAACATCATAATTCACCGAGGGACCAGGACAAGGAGGAGAGTCGGAGGGGAGGGGACCCAGACAATAGGGCCGCGCGGGCAGGCTCCTGGCCACGCTGGCCTATGGGGAGGGCGCCCAGGTGCCCCTCCTACGCCGCCTCTTCGCCTATATAAGCCCTTTCGACCTAAAAACGCGATACCGATTGACGAAACTCAGAAAGACTCCGGGACGCCACCATCGCGAAACTCCACTTCGGGGACGAAGTCTACGTTACGGCACCTGTCGGGACGAGGAAGCCCCGGAGTCATCTCCATCGACACCACCGCCATCTCCATCGCATCGCTGTCTCCCATGATGAGGAGGGAGTAGTTCTCCCCAGAGGAGGCTCTACCGGTAGCTATGTGGTTAATCTCTCTCCTATGTATCCCAATACAATGATCTCATGAATTGCCTTGCATAATTGAGATCCATATGATGAGCATTGTATTACTATTAGTCTATGTGCTACTCTTGTGATGTTATTAAAGTATTCTATTCCTCCTTCACGGTGTAATGGTGACAGTGTGTGCATCGTGTAGTACTTGGCGTAGGTTATGATCATAATCTCTTGTAGGTTATGGAGTTAATTATTACTATGATAGTATTGATGTGACTTATTCCCCCTTCATAGTGTAAAGGTGACGGTGTGTATGCTATGTTAGTTCTCGGTCTAAATTGCAATGATCTATTATGCTCTAAAGGTTACTTAAATATGAACACCGAATGTTGTGGCGCTTGTTAACTCCGGCTTGAGGGAGCTCTTGTAGCCCTACACAATGAATGGTGTTTGTTATCAAACAAGAGTATGTGTAGCACAAGTGAGGAGAAGTTATTTGTTTATTTATTATGTGATCAATGTTGAGAGTGTCCACTAGTGAAAGTATGATCCCTAGGCCTTGTTTCCAAACATCGAATCTCCGTTTATTTATTGTTCTGTTGCATGTTTACTCGCTGCCATATTTTATTCAGATTGCTATTACCACTCATATACATCCATACTACTTGTATTTCACTATCTCTTCGCCGAACTAGTGCACCTATACATCTGACAAGTGTATTGGGTGTGTTGGGGACACAAGAGACTTCTTGTATCGTGATTGCAGGGTTGCTTGAGAGGGATATCTTTGACCTCTTCCTCCCTGAGTTCGATAAACCTTGGGTGATCCACTTAAGGAAACTTGCTGCTGTTCTACAAACCTCTGCTCTTGGAGGCCCAACACTGTCTAGAGGAATAGAAGCGTGCGTAGACATCAAGCTATTTTTATGGCGCCGGGGAGGTAAGGTAAAGGTATTCACATCCTCCGACTACTAAGCTATTTCCTAGCTGTTGCCGGTGTGTGAGTGCTCCGAAGCTATTTCCTTTAGATCTGCAATTGCATCTTTTTGTTTCTTGTTTTTATTTTCACTAGTTAGGCATAATGGAAAACAACAAAAAAATTGGTGAGCTTTTTAATCTTTCCTGATTTAGAATTATTTGATGCGAAAATTAAAAAACCTAAGGAACCTTATTTGCATGCTAGTAGCAATGTTATTAGTATGAACGCAATTACTACTAATGCTATGGAGAAGTCTAAGCTTGGGGAAGCTAGTTTTTGTGATCTTTTAGCTTCCCATCTTTAGGGGAGAAAATTGCTCTGATAATACTTTATCTCCCATATGCGATAACTCTAATGATACTTGTGATATTTTAAATCCACCTACTGAAAGTATTCCATATAAAATACCTATGAAAATTATTGAACGTGTTATGGATAACCGCTATGAAGGGGATGGAACTGTCCATCCTGGAGATCATTTACTGTTTTTGCATGAATTATGCGGGTTATTCAAGTGTTCAGGTATCTCTATGGATGAAGTGAAGAAGAAATTATTCTCTATGTCGTTGTCTGGTAAAGCGGCGCATTGGTACAAACTGCTGAAGGATGGGCATTCTCTTGATTGGAAGGATATTGTGCCTCTATTTTACTCTAAATTCTATCCTCCAAGTGAAATTCACGAAGACCGAAACCGCATATATAATGGCCTCATGATGGAGAGAGTATTGCTCAAGCATGGGAGATATTGAAATCTTTAATGCTCAAATGCCCCAATCATGAGCTTCCTAGTAATATCATCATTGATAATTTCTATGCAAGACTTTCTTTTCAAGATAAAACCTTGCTGGATACTGCTTGTTCTGGATCATTCACGCGCAATAAAGAAGAGTTTAAATGGGACCTTCTTAATCGGATTCAGGAGAACGCTGAAGATTGGGAGAACGACAAAGGTAAAGAGTCAGGTATAAATTATGATTATGAATGCATTGAAACTTTTATGGATACTGATACAATTCAAAATATGAGTGCTACTTATGGTCTTGACTCTCAAGTTGTTGCAAATCTTTATAAAGCTTTTGCCTCTCATTTTGAATTGCCTAGGAAGAATTTTGATAAGTATCATGAACCTTTCAAAGACACTTGTATGGAAAATGAAATTGTTGTTAATGATTGCAATAAACATGCTCAAACTTCTGAGAATGCTATTTCTTATAAGCATGTTAATTTTTGTGGAATGCATAGACCCTGTGGAATTAATCAAATCAAAGATGAATATTGTATCCACCATATGAATGAAAAAACTAGAAAGTGGTTTAGGGCTCTAGATGATCTTGGTAAAAAAGTTTGTGCCCTCTATCCTTTTATTTGTGAACTTTGCCATAGAGCGGGTCATTTTAATTTTCAATGCTCCTTCAATGATAATTCGAACCCCATGAGTGCTGCAAATTTGTATTGTGATGATGAAATTACTCCTAATCAGCATGATGAACTTACTTTATTTTTGTGGTGTGAAGAGTTATCAAGAAAAATCTCTTTGTTACATATGAGTGATCTTGATATTGATGATGTCCTGCATGGGTGTTTTTCTTATTGCATTGATAATTGCCATACAAATACTTACATACAAAACATTTTAGAAGATGACACCTTGCCAAAATATGATAGGACCGCTGTGTGTTTGAACTTATTAATGAAAAGGAGGAATCCTCCCAAGTTTCTTCTATTGTTTCTGGAAATAAATCAGGTTATGTGGAGAAGCCTCCCTTCAAGCCTCTCCCTCCTGAAGAAGGGAACGAGGAGAAGGAAAAGAAGAAGAAGAAGAAGGAAAAGAAGAAGAAGAAGAAGAAGAAGAGGGGGAATAAAAAGAAAGAGGTAACGGCATATCCCCGCGTGTATGAGATAACGATAGGTAACCGTAAGTATGTTGCTCCTGATGATTATTATGATAATGAATCTGAGTACAATGATCTTCCTATGCCCTTTACCTACATTAGTGATCATGATTTGAAAGAGCACACTACTTTTGATATTGCAAATCTCTGGGAAACTAATTCTGAAAATGATAATGTTAATAATTGCCATAGTATCAGTACTATCCATGCTTCCTCCCATAATGATATAGAAAGCTCTAAGCTTGGGGATGAGGTGTTTGAAAATCCTTTTGCTACTGATCATTATATGTTTGATACATCTCCTTCTAGTAACAATGATGGTATGGTCACAGATGAACATACTGTGAAAGATAACTATTCTATTTCTTATGATGACACTGTGCCTCCAATCTTTGATGATTATTATAAAGAATGCTATGATATAGGTTATAACTATCCTTATGAAACTTGTCATAGTTATGATTGGATTGCCAAAAACAATTCCCTTAGTATGCAACTTGTTTACCATGTTCAAATTCTTGATAATGATCCTGCTCCAATTACTATTAATGAGAAGAGTTTTTCTTATGCCAAAAATAATGATACTTTTATGCATATGAACCATGATAAGAATGTTTTAAGTGATGGATATATTGTGGATTTCATCAATGATGCTACTGAAAGTTATTATGAGAGAGGAAACATGGTTATATGCATCTTAATAATATTGAGTTTCCCCTCTTTATGTTGAAATTTTGAAGTTACTCTTGTTTTATCTTCCTATGCTTGTCACTTTGTTCTTCATGAATTTATTTGTGTACAAGATTCCTTTTCATAGGAAGTGGGTTAGGCTTAAATGTGTTTTGAATTTGCTTCTTGATGCTCTCTTTTGCTTCAACTCTTATTTTCATGTGAGCATCATTAAAATTGTTGAGCCCATCTTAATGGCTATAAAGAAAGCACTTCTTGGAAGATAACCCATGTCTTTATTTTGCTACTGTTTTGTTGTGTCTTGGAAGTTGTTATTACTGTAGCAACCTCTCCTTATCTTATTTTATTGTGTTGTGCCAAGTAAAGTCTTTGATAGTAATGTTGATACTAGATTTGGATTACTGCGCAGAAACAGATTTCTGTCTGTCACGAATTTGGGGAGGATTCTCTGTAGGTAACTCAGAAAAATCTGCCAATTTACGTGCTTGATCCTCAGATATGTACGCAACTTTCATTCAATTTGAGAATTTTCATCTGAGCAAGTCTAGTGCCTCTAAAAAATTCGTCTTTACGGACTGTTCTGTTTTGACAGATTCTGCCTTTTATTTCGCATTGCCTCTTTTGTTGTGTTGGATGGATTTCTTTGTTCCATTAACTTCCAGTAGCTTTGTGCAATGTCCAGAAGTGTTAAGAATGATTGTGTCACCTCTGAACATGTGAATTTTTGATTATGCACTAACCCTCTAATGAGTTTGTTTTAAGTTTGTTGTGGAGGAAGTTTTCAAGGGTCAAGAAAGGAGGATGATATACTATGATCAAGAAGAGTGAAAAGTCTAAGCTTGGGGATGCCCCGTGGTTCATCCCTGCATATTTCAAGAATACTCAAGCATCTAAGCTTCGGGATGCCCAAGGCATCCCCTTCTTCATCAACAATTTATCAGGTTTCTTCTCTTGAAACTATATTTTTATTCGGTCACATCTTATGTACTTTACTTGGAGCGTCTGTGTGCTTTTATTTTCATTTTGTTATTTTCATTCTCTGAATAAATTCATGCTTGTGTGGGAGAGAGACACGCTCCGCTTTTTCATATGAACACTGGTGTTCTTAGTTCTATCTTTAATGTTCATGGCGGAGTTGAAAACCGTTTCGTTAATTGCTATTTGGTTGGAAACAAAAAATGCTTCATGTGGTAATTGGTATAATGTCTTGAATAATTTGATACTTGGCAATTGTTGTGCTCATATGGATCATGTTTAAGCTCTTGCATCATGTACTTTGTACCCATTAATGAAGAACTACATAGAGCTTGTTAAAATTTGGTTTGCATGATTGTTCTCTAGAGTCTAGATATTTTCTGGTTAAGGTGTTTGAACAACAAGGAAGACGATGTAAAGTATTATAATGCTTGCAATATGTTCATATGTGAGTCTTGCTGCACCGTTTTATACTTGAGTTTGCTTCAAACAACCTTGCTAGCCTAGCCTTGTATTGAGAGGAATTCTTCTCGTGCATCCAAATACTTGAGCCAAAAACTATGCCATTTGTGTCCACCATACCTACCTACTACATGGTATTTTCTGCCATTGCAAAGTAAATTACTTGAGTGCTACCTTTAAAATTTCATTCCTTGTCTTTGCAATATATAGCTCATGGGAAAATAGCCTTAAAAACTATTGTGGTATTGAATATGTTGCTATGTATCTTATTTCTTATAAGTTGCTTGTTGAGCGATAACCATGTTTCTGGGGACGCCATCAACTTTTACACCTTTGTTGAATATCATGTGAGTTGCTATGCATGTTCGTCTTGTCTGAAGTAAAGGCGATTTTCATGATCAAATGGTTTGAGTATGCATATTGTTAGAGAAGAACATTGGGCCGCTAACTAAAGCCATGAATCATGGTGGAAGTTTCAGTTTGGACACTAATCCTCAATCTCTTATGAGAATATTATCTATTGTTGAATGCTTATGCATTAAAGAGGAGTCCATTATCCGTTGTCTATGTTGTCCCGGTATGGATGTCTAAGTTGAGAATAATCAAGCGAAATCCAATACGAACTTTCTCCTTAGACCTCTGTACAGGCGGCATAGAGGTACCTTTGTGACACTTGGTTGAAACATATGTCATGCAATGATAATCCGTGTTAATCCAAGCTAATTAGGACAAGGTGCGAGCACTATTGGTAATCTATGCATGAGGCTTGCAACTTATAGGATATCTTATACATAACGCATATGCTTTACTACTACCGTTGACAAAATTGCTTCATGTTTTCAAAATAAAAGCTCTAGCACAAAATAGTAATCCATGCTTCCCTCTGCGAAGGGCCTTTCTTTTACTTTATGTTGAGTCAGTTTACCTACTTCTTTCTATCTTAGAAGCAAACACTTGTGTCAACTGTGTGCATTGATTCTTACAAGTTTACCTATTGCACTTGTTATATTACTTTGTGTTGACAATTATCCATGAGATATACATGTTGAAGTTGAAAGCAACCGCTGAAACTTATATCTTCCTTTGTGTTGTTTCAAAGCTTTTTACTAAGAATTTATTGCTTTATGAGTAACTCTTATGCAAGACTTATTGATGCTTGTCTTCAAAGTACTGTTCATGAAAAGTCTTTGCTATATGATTCAGTTGTTTAGTCATTGTCTTCATCATTGCTTTGAATCACTTCATTCATCTCATATGTTTTACAATAGTATTGATCAAGATCATGTTGGTAGCATGTCACTTAAGAAATTATCATTGTTATTGTTTACCTACTCGAGGCGATAGGAACTAAGCTTAGGGATGCTTGATACGTCCCAGCGTATCTATAATTTCTTATGTTCCATGCTAGTTTTATGACAATACCTACATGTTTTATTCATACTTTATATCGTTTTGATGCATTTTCAGGAACTAACCTATTAACAAGATGCCGAAGTGCCGTTCCTGTTTTCTGCTGTTTTGGTTCGAGAAAGGCTGTTCGGGCAATATTCTCGAATTCGACAAACGAAGACCAAACATCATAATTCACCGAGACGGACCGGGTGACATAGGCATCCCAAATGGGCGCCGAAGATAGTGGGGTTTACGAAGGCCCACTACCCGAAGAATAAGAAGATTAGGAGCCCAAGATATATTAAGGAAAGTCAAGAGTTGTAATAGGAAGTGTTATTTGTAATGGCGGGATGAGTTAGAAACCGTCCCGGACTCTGTAACTTGTATAGCACGAATCCCTCGGCTCCACCTCCTATATAAAGGGGGAGGCGAGGGACGAAAAGAGAATCGAATCATTGTCGCAAACCCTAGTTTTCATATCGTCGAGTACTTTCCGGCTGAAACCTTCGAGATCTACTTACCCTCTACTTCCAACTAAACCCTAGCCTACAATCCATAGGCATTGACAAGTTGATACCTTGTCAATTGGCGCCGTCTGTGGGAACTAGAGGCGTAAGGAGCTGATCTCGATGGCACGCTCAAGATCTTCGACATCGTCAACCGCAAGCAACACAATGGATCGAGGTAAACAGATCGCTGTTGGTCTTGTCGATTTTGTTCCTCACCCACCCTCCCGTTTGGATGCATATGCGTATCTGGCGGAGCCCATGGAGATGACGTTCGGAAGGTTTCACTTTCGCGTCGAGAAGGAAGGATCGTATCGTGTCGAGATTCCGATTTCGTCGGGATCGTCGGTGGTCGATTCCGATTTTTCAAACTATGCATCGTCAACCGAGTCAGGAGAAGAAGAAACCTCGGCGACACGCTACGTCAGCACCAGAGCAAGAGAGAAACTCGCCAAGATCTTCAACGACATGTCGTTTGAGTCATCTGCGGACTCATATATAAGCGATGGCTCAAGCGATGTCGACAGTTACGACTTCATCGACAAATCTCTCACAGTGGGCAAGGTCTTCATCAATCTCAACGATGATGTCACCAAACCCAACGTAGATCTGAGTACAAAGTATCATCAGATTTACGCCATTGAAGATCAAGAGGAGACATCGAGGCTTTCGACGTTTGGGAAATCCATACGTCGATCCCTCCAATCTGCGACAAGGCCTGGGCAACAAATACGTCGGGCAGAGCCGCGAGATAGAGTTCAACTTTCACAAGCAGCGTGGGACAGAGCCGCGAGAGCTATGAATGGCACAGAACCAATGGCGACCACAGCCACACCGAAGAATTGCAAGCATATCAATATAGGCGCCGCACGCTGCCAGGGAATTGGAAAAACAAAGTGAGTTGAACAGGAGAAAGGAGCAGCCATCCCAGCAGGAGAAGGGCGATCTAAGTCGGCAATCTAGAACTACGGGTGATAGCCACAGGGAGGCGCGGAACAGAGCAAGATCAAGGGCCAACACATACCCGAAGCAGAAAGAGAGCACTTGGTCCAGAACCTCGACATGTCCTTCATGTCGATAGATACAAGAGGAAACATCATCCCTAAGACACCGAGAGGCTGGGTATATGGCGACACATGCTTTTATCCTTGCGTCTAAACCACCTCCAGGTGATCCAAGGGAAACATTGTACAATATGGCGGTAGCAGGAGTTGGAGCTATGGGGACAGCGTTTGTATCAACGCCTCCCGAAGGAGTGGCAAGGCAAATAGTCCACGACCTGCAGCAGCAACGGCGGCAGCACCTGAAGGGCCAAGTGGAGCAAGAGACACAAAGCACAGGCAAGAGTCGGCAGAGCGGCAAAGCAGAAGGGATCATCGGCAATCTCCGGAATTGACCGACGAAGATATGTGTGGCTTGCCATGCTTTACGAGAGAGTCCGGAAAACTCGAGTCCCCTCGATTCAAGTTACCCGATAATTTCAAGAAGTTCGACGGCCTTCAAGATCCAGAGGATTGGCTAGTCGACTATCTGGAGACGGTGACAGGAGGAACTAGGGCAACAGCCATGCAAAGTATCCAGGTGCATTTGAGTGGAGCCGCACGATCTTGGATAAAGAAACTCGCTCCAGGATCCATCGAGCTGGGAAAGTTTCGAGGATGTGTTCGTCAAGAACTTTAGATCCACGTGCAAAAAACCCGCGTCGTTAGAGGAGTTGAGAGCGTGTCGACGAAAGCCAGATGAGCCAATGAGGATACATCCGAGGTGGAATATCATTAAAAACTCAGCGAAAATATATCTGACGAGAGAGCAATAGATGCGTTTGTCGCAGGAGTCAGGCGTGGAGATTTCGTCGAAGATTTGGGAAGGACCAATCCAAAGACAGTATCCGCGTTAATGGAGATAGCAAATAAATGGGCAGACGGAGAAGACGCCGTCCACAACAAACGACACAGGTCGCCAGAGGAGGACCGCGGTCGAAACTATCAACCGAGGCGAAGATTTCCTCGGACGTACCAGAACTACGACGCTCCAGGACAAATTTCGGCAGGTTTTCGGACAAACACAGGAGGAAGCAACAGAGATGATTACCAGAGAAGCAGTGAACAGCGAGGTGATAACAGGGATGATTCACGCAACAGTAAAATAGCGGGCCTAGGTTCCCAAGACCTTTCGTGTCCCCCGAAGAGATGATGAACGGACCGTGCCAGATGCATTTTTTCCTCGGCAACGGAAAAGACAGTCGGGGCACTTGCGAAGGATTGTCAAATTTTCAAGCAATGTTGCGGTATGCAGAGAACGCTAATGCGCGGGCAGCACAGAGAAATCCTCGAGAACCCAGAAGCGAGATTCACTTGCCGCCTCCTCCCGCGATTACAGACGACAATCGGCATCAGCTCAGAATAGCGGCAGCACCTGCACCACCACCTTATGTTGATCCTAATTCCAATGGAGCAGTGTTGATGATTCAGAAGGGAAGGCCGTCCAATAGAGCTCAGAAAGTAATCTCACGACAGGTGTTTATGGCAGAGAAAATGCCTCCACCAACAGTTGAGTACCTTAATTGGTCAGGACAAGATATCGGCTTCACAATAGCAGATCATCCGCAGCAAGTTCCTCGACCAGGGCAGTCAGCACTTATTCTGGGCAGTTATCGCGGGATTTGATGTCTCTCGAGTGTTCATGGCGGCAGCTTAAACCTTATGTATGCAGATACATTGAGGAAGATGAACATATCCTTAGCAAACTTGAAACCAGACACAAGGTTCCACGGCATCACACCGGAGAAACCAAGTTATCCATTGGGAAAGATCAATCTCGACGTTCAGTTTGGGACCCGAGAAAATTATAGAATCGAGAGGCTCGAGTTTGAAGTCGTGGATTTTCCGTCGCAATATCACGCTCTGTTGGGACGACCAGCATATGCTAGATTTATGGCGGTGCCACACTATACATACTTGTTGTGGAGGTTGCCTGGACCAAAGGGACCAATCACGTTAAAGGAAGCTTTGCCTTAGCCGATAAGTGCGACAAGGATT
This sequence comes from Lolium multiflorum, assembly GCA_030979885.1. Taxonomy (NCBI): domain Eukaryota; kingdom Viridiplantae; phylum Streptophyta; class Magnoliopsida; order Poales; family Poaceae; genus Lolium; species Lolium multiflorum. The sequence goes on along the minus strand of CM061750.1, from coordinate 354,489,908 downwards.
TCCACCGGTTGTCAGAAACCTTCGGGATGCAAGCTGAGTACTTGGCGTCAAAAAGCATGACTGATTACGACGTACTGCCAGACGTTGGAAGGCCAAACAAAGAATCAACTTTCAGTACGAGAAAAATTCAAAAGAGGTGCAGATTCACCGACAGAGACCCAAAAAGACGACATCTATAAACGACATGGATATCGCATAGGAAGCGCTCGTCGAGTTCCTCCGTGAGCACTGGAAAATCTTCGCATGGTGTCCAGTGACATGCCGAGTACCAGGGAACTTGCCGAGCACCACCTAAACTTGGATCCACTAGCGAGACCAATCAAACAACCTTTGCGACGTTTTTCGAACCAAACCGCAAAGCCATGCTGTCAGAAATTAATCGACTACAAGAAGCTGGTTTTATCAAAGAGATATTCACAGAAGCCACATGGGTAGCAAATCCAGTGTTGGTGCCGAAGAAAAACACTAAGGTCCTTCGCATGTGCGTCGACTTTACGTGTGTCAATAAACATTGTCCAAAGGATCACTTTCCCCTCCCGAGGATCGATCAAATTATCGACTCCACGGCTGGATGTGAACGTCTTTCCTTCCTGGATGCATATTCTCGTTATAACCAGATCAGATTGAAAGAAGATGATGAAGTAAGACCGCGTTTATTACACCTTACGGCGTGTTTTGCTACAGAACAATGCCCTTTGGTCTAAAAAATGCGGGAGCAACATCAAATGATAAAGTGTTTGGCGACACAGATTGGGAAGAACGTGCAAGTATACATTGATGATGTCGTCATAACATCAAAAAAGGGGGCAACGCTGATCGAGGATCTCAAGGAAACCTTCGACAACCTTGATAAGTTCTCTACTCTGAACCCGACGAAGTGTTCCTTTGGCGTCCCAGCAGGAGAACTTCTGGGGTTTCTAGTATCAGCAAGAGGGATTGAAGCAAATCCCGACAAAATACAGGCTATCGTAACAAGCCAACAAAGTTGAAGGAGATACAACAGCTAACGGGGTGAGTCGCAGCTTTGAGTAGATTCGTCGCTAGGCTGGGAGAAAAGGCCTTGCCGTTCTACGCTTTGATAAAACAAGGAGATAAATTTCAGTGGAACGAAGAAGCCGACAGAGCTTTCGAGGATTTGAAGCGCACAATTTCGACACCGCCAATTCTGGTGGCACCAAAAGGGAACCCCTCTGCTATATGCGCAGCCACACCCCAAGTGGTGAGCACGGTGCTAGTTGTCGAAAGGGAAGAAGAAGGAAAACTCCACGGCGTGCAGAGGCCAGTACTTCGTCAGCGAAGTTCTATCACCATCTAAACAAAGGTATCCGCAGTACCAAAGATAGCATATGGAGTATTCACTACAGCACGAAATTGCGCCACTATTTTTTGGCACATCCGATCATAGTGGTCAATGAAGCTCCCTTGTCAAATATCTGAACAACCCGAAAGCTACGGGTCGTGTCTCCCAGAACTTTCCCCTCGGGACATCACGTATGAAGAAAAGCAATAAAATCGCAAATACTAGACTTCATCGCAGAGTGGATGGAGTTGCAAAATACGAGACCAGATTTATCGAGAACTTGGACCATGAACTTCGACGGGTCCAAAAGATTGGAAGGGATGGCGCAGGAGTAGTACTCATATCACCCGAAGGCGACAAGTTGAAGTACATCCTCCGGATGACGTTCCCTAACGCATCTAACAATGAAGCAGAATACGACTTCATACATGGAATGAAGATGGCAAAAGCATGCGGCAACTCGACTAAAAATCTTTGGCGACTCACAAGTGGCACAGCTAGTTATGAACCAATGTGATGCAATCAATGATAGCATGATGGCATACAAGGAGTATACAACGAACTCGAGAAGTTGTTCGATGGATGCGAAGTAAACCATATAGGGATTGAGCGCGATGAAGCCGATGTTCTTGCAAACATCGGGTCGCAATGCCTTGCAGTCCCGCAGTGTATTCAGGGAAGAAATAACAGAGAGATCCACTAAGTCGACAAAATCAAAAAAGAAAGGAGAAGAAACCCTCGGGGGCTACCAAGGAAAAGCAAGAGGGAAGAAGAAGATCAGGACCTGGTCATGGTGATACAGATACCGTGGATGCACCGTACATATCATACATCCTGAGGAAAGAAATACCCGACGATCCAGTTGAGGCAAGGCGAGTAATTCGACGCTCCAAAGCTTTCACGGTGGTCAAGGGAGAATTGTATAAGCGAAGTATTTCAGGCGTCTTGCAAAGGTGCGTCACACCAGAGGAAGGAAGAATAATCCTGAAGGATGTACACGAGGGAATATGTGGCCACCACGCAAGTAGTCGAGCTATCGCACCAAAGTTTTTCGGCAGGATTCTACTGGTTGACAGCAATCGAGGACGCCAAGGACATAGTAAGAACTTGCGACGCGTGTCAAAGGTTTGCCGCAAAACCTCACTCTCCAGCAGCAGAGCTAGCACCAATACCATTGTCATGGCCCTTTGCTCAATGGGGACTTGATATGGTGGGTAAGTTACACAAATCCTGGCCGGGAGGAAAGGAGTACATGCTAGTAGCCGTCGACAAGTTTACAAAATGGATAGAAGCGAAGCCGATAAATTCACCAGATGGAGCATCTGCAGAAATTGTAAAGGCCTCGTCTTCAGATTTGGAGTGCCCCATAGCATCGTCACGGACAACGGCAGTAACTTCACATCCCATGAATTCAAAGATTATTGCGAAGAGGTGGGTATCAAGTTGCACTTCGCGTCTTGCACATCCTCAAACCAATGGGCAAGTCGAGAAAGCCAATGGTATCTCATCTGCAATGGCATTAAGAAGCGCTTGTTAGGACCATTGGAAAAAGCTCGACATACCTGGCCAGAAGAACTACCAAGCGTGTTGTGGAGCATCCAAACAACACCAAACACAACAACGCAGGAAACTCCGTTTTTGGTTCATGGAGCGAACGATACCAATCGAGATAGAGCACAACTCTCCACGTGTCGCTGAATATGATGAAGAAACATCGAGAAGAGCGCTAGAAGACGACGTCGACGCACTTGATGAAGCTCGAGATGAAGTATTATCTCGGGTAACCAAATATCAACAGGACTTGAAGAATTACCACGGTCGACGTTTGCCAAGATCTTTTCAGGTGGGCGACCTAGTTCTTCGCTCACGCAAAAAGTCATGAAAACTCGAGTCACCATGGCTTGGCCCTTACATCGTCACGGAAGTAATCGGAGGAGGAGCATATAGGATAAAGGACAAGAAGACAGGGGTGGAGGAGCCAAACCCCTGGAACGTGGCGCAACCAGGCGGTTCTACGCCTAGAGTCGAAATATAGTCCTTATAAAACTTCAATGTACTGAAACGCGCGAGTTTTCGGACGCACTTTTCCTTTTTCGGGGCACCGAGTGGGGTGGAAGGTTTTAATGAGGCGGGCTCGCGGTGCTGCAATATAATAAAGATAGTGACAATATAACTTTTCTTCTTTATCGACATGACCAAAATCTTTGCTCCGACGAATTTCAATATAGTTCATCGACAAAAGAAAAACCTTGCCTTGGTATCCAAATACCTCGTGAGTCAATAAAAATACAAAATAGTACTCAGTAAAAAGCTCGGGGGCTCATATTCACCTTAAGTATATATATGCCTTGGTTTAAAACCTCGCAAATATACAAATATATAAAGAGTCACCGAAACACTCGGGGGCTAGACAAACAGAGAAATATAATGATTGCTTTACAATATAGTCATGGATTACAAAGAAGAAATATCTACAAGAAGAAAATAACTAGTCTTGATTCAATATGTCATCAAGAGTAACTCTGTTTTCCTCAGGAGCAGCACCAAGAAAATCGGCATAATGGCCATCGGCTATGGGCGTAACCTTCGTGTTAATCCTGTCAACACCAACTCTCCGACGTTTTACCTTTTGGTGAACCTTCTCGACAACCTGGGTAAGGTCAAGTTTCGAGTGGCAGATCTGGAGCATGATAAGAGCAAATCGCGCCACTACTAGTTGAGCTCGACAAAGTCATGGATACTGCGAGCATCCTTAAACCTTTCCATCAATTCAGGAAGAGTTTTTGGTTGGACGTTCCGAGGAAACATGGAGTTGTAAACCATGGACAAGGTCTTGGTACAGAAGTCAAGGAAATCGCGAGTTTGAGAGGTGCGATCTTGAAATCTGACAATTTGGTGGGTCCTCTCCGGGGTAGCCCAAAACAAAGAACCATGGTCCAGGGAAAGATTAACAAGGAGGTTTGTCCTAGCACTTACTCTCTCTTCTCGGCTGCATCGTAAAGGCACCTATCAGAACAAAGACGTGGAAACCTTTAAGAGACAATAGCATGAAGATGAAAGATATCGAGAGGATGAAACAGGCATAGACATATCGCACTGGCTTCATTCATTAATTCGAGCATGAAATTTTCTCGAGTAGTCGCCTTTCACCTCGGAAGCAGCAAACTCCTTGGCAGCCACGGCCTCGCGAGCTTGTGAGAGCAACACGGCTGATGACTTGAGATTGTTCCATCATCACAAGTGTTTGCTTCTTTATAAAAGTTGCCGAAGTTCGTCCAGTTCTTGCGACAAGGTATCGTCGACAGGTGCAGTATCAGCAAAAGTTCTCCTCGCGTGAGAAGAAGAAGGCGACACATTGGAAGGAGCGGAAGTTGGAGTATAGTTATCAAATATCAACTGAAATATAAACAGGATAAAATCAAACGACAAGCAAAGATAGAATTTTTCATTAATCTCTTGGAATAATTACAAGGGCATTACAGTGGAGCTAAGGAAATACGTGTCGCTAAACGACTACTTTGGCGACAAAAGCAAAAGAAACAAAGAAAAACAGAGGCATGCAACTAGACCTCCGGCCTTGACGAGCTGAGTCGACGCCGGCTTAATCCCGAGATAGGCCAAGATCTTCTTCGTGTTGGGCTTGGCTGCCTTGATCGACTTCCACCTTGATTGTTCTATTTGCTCGGTGTCGCCAACTTTCATCCAGTCGATAGTCTGTAGTGTCAGCAACCAAGGCGACAGTGTTTTCAATGGCAACCTTCATATTCTCTTGGCGCATCTTCGGTCCAAGGTCTTCCTATTGAACATCTTGGCAAGGTTGAGGAAAGTCGCAGGCTCCTCCTTCGGAAGAAGTAGGGGAACAATGCCGACAATGCATTAGCATTCGATACACCTTCCGAATCTCGGACCCATGAAGCTCCAGATAGGAAAGTGCGTCAAGGACCGGATCATCGACAGGATTCGTCAGGTCAAAATCCTGGTTTGTTTGGACTGTCAAGGAAACAAAGTATTAGTGAAAAGACAAGAAACAAAGATTCTCCTAAAAATAGAAGGGAGCAGTAAAATTACCGAAAGTACGGCGACTCTGAGTCTTCGGCGCTTGAGGATTCCTTCTTCACGAGAAGCTTGCGCAGCTTTGTGCTCATCTAAAGCAGCTGTAGCATCCTTAAGCTTTTTCAGTTCCTCGACACCAGCAGCTTTCGCCTTGGCTTCATCAGCTTCGGTCTTGGCTTTGCTAGAGCGAGGTCCGCTTTCTTGCGAGCCGCCTCACTTTGCTCAAGTTTTCGAGAAAGTGCGTCGGCGCGTTCGTTAGCCTCTGCAAGTTTCTCTGTCGAGATATGAAAAAAGAGAGGAGAAAGATCAAAAATCGCGACAAGCACCAAGAGTAAAAAATCAAGGAAAAACAGCAAGTACAAAAGTCGTTACCTTCGGCTCTATTAGCATATTCACGGTACCCAACAAATTGGGAACCGATGCGGAAGATCCTTGATCATAGGTGTTCAACGTGAACACAGAAAGAAAAACATCGGCATGAAAAAGAGAAAGGGTGTGAAAAAACAAAATAAGGAAAATATAGATGTCGACAAGCTTACATCATCTAGGAGCAGAGTCGACGGACTGCCCAACTGAGGGGCAGGTTCAATAATCTTTTCAACCCTTGTCCTTTTTGGTGAAGGAGCAAGGGGCTTGATGGCGGAGTAGTGGTGACGACGTTTGTTGAGGAGGCGAGGTTTCTTCTCCTTCAACTAGCGTGTCCGAGGCAAGTACGTACGTGACGTGCTTGTCCGAGGAGCCACGTCAGTAGTTGGAACTTCTTCCTCGTCATCGCTAATAATCAAAAAATCGGCAGCATAAAAAGCAAGACAAGCTAAATATTTCGAGTACAAAAATAGAGAGAAATAAAGACGACTTACGAGCTGATGAGGGATTCGGCATAAAGATCGTAAGTTGCCTTCGGATGAGAAGGAACAACTTCTTCAGCCTTAGAGGTGCCAGAATCTTCAACATCAGTTCTTTTCCTTTTGTTCTTGGGAGAAACAGCAGGAGGAAGGGATTGCGTCGATTCACTGGCTTCAGACTCAACTTCTTTTTCATGAGAAGCCGCAGATTTGTGAGAACCCGCGACTTCACTTTCACGAATAGAAGAAGCTTGAGTATCTTCGGCAACGATGGCCTGTTCTTCGACTTCTCCACCCTCCGGAAGAGGAGGAAGGGAAATCATGGTAGGATGGTTCTGTAAAAATTAGTGACCAGAAGGAAAATTAAAAGAGATGACAATATAATGAGGTGCAGAGAAAGTGCAAAATAAGGTAAAAACTCGGCAAGACAAAATACCTCGGGGAGTGGATTGGCGGCGCTGTACGGTTCCACGCGACAAGAGGAAGGAATTGGGTCTTTACCCAGACGAGAAAGTCTTCGAATCAACTTCTCCAAGTCCTTGGTAGAAAGATTACCGGAGATTCTGTTGGCGTCATTTTACAATACGTCCAAAGGGGATTTTTGCGAGCCCGAAGAGGCTGCACTCTAATCCTAAGGAAGTAGGCTGTGATTTGAACACCGAGCTCTTGGCCTCGAGTGTTTTGAAGTTGGCGAATACGGGACATGAGTGCCTCTGTCGCCTTTTTCTCTTCCTCGGAAGCTTCGGCATCCCAGGAGCGGCGGCGCTGGATTCTGGCACTTCCGTCAAAAGGAACTATGTTGTGCTCAACAGAGTTGGCGCTTTCTTCGTGAATATAGAGCCACTTTTGCGCCATCCTTGGACAGAATCAGGAAATTTGACGTCGAAATAGTCGACGTCAGAACGAACACAGATAACAACGCCACCTATGTTATAAGTGACGTTGTGGGAGCCATTGCGGCGGAGGCAGAAAATACGTTTCACGAGCCCAATTGGGAGGGATTCCAGGAAACATTCGCAAAGAGTGATGAAGATGAAAATGTGAAGGATGGAATTGGGGGTCAACTGGTGCAGTTGAATCCCATAAACAAAAAGAAGACCGCGGAGGAAATCGTGGATTGGGGAGAGAGGCGCGGATGAGATGATCAACAAAACTAACCCGATACTCCATTGGAGGCTTGGGGTAGCTTTCTTCGCTAGGAAAGCGGATGGCGTCCTCCTTCTTCATGAGGCCAAGCCTCTTCAGCATATTGGTGTCTTGGTTGGAGATTTTGGATCTCTCCCACTCAAGATCCTCGGCGGCCATCTTGGATTCCGAGTCTGTGGCGAGTCAGACGCGTGCGCGGTGGCATCAACGGCAATGGCAGAGTAATGTGTGTGCGTGCGGAAGATCGGAGAAAGATTGGGCGCAGGAGAGGTTTTGCGAAGAGGAACAGGTGGCGCAAGCAAGGGGATGAACGGAGGTTGAAGAAAGGTTTATATAAGAATCGGGTGAAGCAGTGTGCCGTTGGATGAAGAGATCGTGTGGTGAGAATAGATCTTCTAGATACAAGGGTAAAAAGGTATTTTTACTGAGATAGGCGTTACCGTACGTGCGCGCAGAAAAGCGGAGGACGTGTGTCCCCCACTTGCACGACGTGTCAACATGGTGGAAGCAATGGACCCACAGGGCAGAAAAATCACGACTATTCGAGAAGGATGAAGTAAATTTGGTTAAGGGAAGCATGTCGACAAGAAAAGTTAAAAAAGATTGGCGACAGGAAGAATTATTCAATACTTCGGGAGCCTTTGATCAAAAACAAGTTTTTCCCCAAATGCTCGGGGGCTACTTCGACAAAAAGTAAAATTTCGTATGGCAATATAGAAATTGGGGCCTACAACCAAGCACAAGTTCTTGGCTGTAGCCTCGGGGGCTACTCCATCGGGAGCGCTGCTCGCGCACCCGAGAGATAAAAAAAGAGAGAAGAAGAAGAAAGAGATCATATTGGGAAGTAATGAAAATATAGCGACAAGGTGGATTAAAATGTTGAGCCTACAACCAAGCACAAGTTCTTGGTTGTAGCCTCGGGGGCTACTCCCATCGGGAACGCTGTTCGCGTGCCCGATGAAATTAACAAAGGAAAAAATAGAAAAGCAAGAGAGTATATTTCGAGTTATAATTAACTCTACATATACTCCCATCGGGAGAGCAATATAAGTCATATTTGACTCGATAAAATGTGCCATTCCAACAGCCGAAAAGCACTCGACAATATATTCTCAGAACGCCCAAGTTGCGATCAATTTCTGAATGCCGCAAATTTGCGAAGGTAAGACCCCGATCCGTTCTTGGGCGTGGCATCGCCAAGACTGCGCACTGCTACTTTTATCCGTATCAACAGATATGAAGAAAATCCTAACGGACGCGTTAGGTACCCGATAAATTTGACTGGGACTCGACAGAATGGTAAGACCTTAAGCGGCACTGTCGAAGTTCACCAGTATCCCGAGATCATGTCCAGGGACGTGATTTTGAAGTAGGTTTTTGCGGATTGCCACTAGAGCAGAACTAGTACCTGATCCGTCAGATGAACTAGCCCTAACTACCATCATCCCTGTACAATATAGAATCTTATGTGAAGAAATATAAAAAGTTAAAGCTTTCGAATAAAAATAAACAGTGGAGATTTTTCCTGATTCTACGATTCAAGCAAAATCTCGCTACCGACATAGGCATCCCAAATGGGCCTGCCGAAGATAGTACCCGGGGTTTATCAAGGCCCACTACCGAAGAATAAGAAGATTCGGGAGCCCAAGATATATTAAGGAAAGTCAAGAGTTGTAATAGGAAGTGTTATTTGTAATCCGGCGGGATGAGTTAGAAACCGTCCCGGACTCTCGTAACTTGTATAGCACGAATCCCTGGCCCACCTCCTATATAAAGGGGAGCGAGGGACGAAAGAGAATCGAATCATTGTCTGCAAACCCTAGTTTTCATATTCGTCGAGTACTTTCCGGCTGAAACCTTCGAGATCTACTTACCCTCTACTTCCAACTAAACCCTAGCCTACAATCCATAGGCATTGACAAGTTGATACCTTGTCACCAGACACCGAAGGAGAGTCGGAGAGGAGGCCTGGGGCCCCCAGACAATAGGGCCGCGCGGGCGGGCCGGCTGCCATGGGAGGGCGCCCGGTGCCCCCCTACGCCGCCTCTTCGCCTATATAAGCCCTTTCGACCTAAAAACGCGATACCGGACGAAACCCGAAAAGACTCCAGGACGCCGCCACCATCGTGAAACTCCAATTCGGGAGACAATCTGTTCCGCACCCGCCGGACGGGGAATTGCTGCCGGAGTCATCTCCATCGACACCACCGCCATCTCCATCGCCATCGCTGTCTCCCATGATGAGGAGGAGTAGTTCTCCCCCGGGGCTGAGGGCTCTACCGTAGCTATGTGGTTAATCTCTCTCCTATGTACCCCAATACAATGATCTCATGAATTGCCTTGCATAATTGAGATCCATATGATGAGCATTGTATCACTATTAGTCTATGTGCTACTCTTGTGATGTTATTAAAGTATTCTATTCCTCCTTCACGGTGTAATGGTGACAGTGTGCATCGTGTAGTACTTGGCGTAGGTTATGATCATAATCTCTTGTAGGTTATGGAGTTAATTATTACTATGATAGTATTGATGTGACTTATTCCCCCTTCATAGTGTAAAGGTGACGGTGTGTATGCTATGTTAGTTCTCGGTCTAAATTGCAATGATCTATTATGCTCTAAAGGTTACATAAATATGAACACCGAATGTTGTGGCGCTTGTTAACTCCGGCTTGAGGGAGCTCTTGTAGCCCTACACAATGAATGGTGTTTGTTATCAAACAAGAGTATGTGTAGCACAAGTGAGGAGAAGTTATTTATTTATTTATTATGTGATCAATGTTGAGAGTGTCCACTAGTGAAAGTATGATCCCTGGCCTTGTTTCCAAACATCGAATCTCCGTTTATTTACTGTTTGTTGCATGTTTACTCGCTGCCATATTTTATTCAGATTGCTATTACCACTCATATACATCCATACTACTTGTATTTCACTATCTCTTCGCCGAACTAGTGCACCTATACATCGACAAGTGTATTGGGTGTGTTGGGGACACAAGAGACTTCTTGTATCGTGATTGCAGGGTTGCTTGAGAGGGATATCTTTGACCTCTTCCTCCCTGAGTTCGATAAACCTTGGGTGATCCACTTAAGGGAAACTTGCTGCTGTTCTACAAACCTCTGCTCTTGGAGGCCCAACACTGTCTACAGGAATAGAAGCGTGCGTAGACATCACCTTTTCAGCTCAGCAAAGGAGGAAATTCTTTTATGACTTGAGGCATTATTTTTGGGATGACCCACACTTATATAAAGAAGGAGTGGATGGTATTATGCGAAGATGTGTTCCCGAATATGAACAACAAGAGATATTGAGTGTCATTGATACGTCTCCGACGTATCGATAATTTCTTATGTTCCATGCCACATTATTGATGTTATCTACATGTTTTATGCACACTTTATGTCATATTCGTGCATTTTCTGGAACTAACCTATTAACAAGATGCCGAAGTGCCAGTTCTTGTTTTTGTTTTGGTTTCGAAATCCTAGTAAGGAAATATTCTCGGAATTGGACGAAATCAACGCCCGGGGCCTATTTTTCCACGAAGCTTCCAAGTCCGAAGACGAAACGAAGTGGGGCCACTGGTGCCCAAACCCTAGGGCGGCGCGGCCCACCCCTGGCCGCGCCGGCCGTGGTGGGGCCCCCGTGCCGCCTCTTGACCTACCCTTCCGCCTACTTAAAGCCTCGTCGAAAACCCCAGTTCGAGAGCCACGATACGGAAACCTTCCAGAGACGCCGCCAACGCCGATCCCATCTCGGGATCCAGAGATCGCCTCCGGCACCTGCCGGAGAGGGGAATCATCTCCGGAGGACTCTACGCCGCCATGGTCGCCTCCGGAGTGATGTGTGAGTAGTCTACCCCGGGACTATGGGTCCATAGCAGTAGCTAGATGGTTGTCTTCTCCCCATTGTGCTATCATTGTCGGATCTTGTGAGCTGCCTAACATGATCAAGATCATCTATCGTAATTCTATATGTTGCGTTTGTTGGGATCCGATGAATAGAGAATACTTGTTATGTTGATTATCAAAGTTATATCTACGTGTTGTTTATGATCTTGCATGCTTTCCGTTACTAGTAGATGCTCTGGCCAAGTAGATGCTTGTAACTCCAAGAGGGAGTACTTATGCTCGATAGTGGGTTCATGCCTCATTGACACTGGGACAGTGAGAAAGTTCTAAGGTTGTGTTGTGTTGTTGCCACTAGGGATAAAACATTGATGCTATGTCTAAGGATGTAGTTGTTGATTACATTACGCACCATACTTAATGCAATTGTCTGTTGCTTTGCAACTTAATACCGGAGGGGTTCGGATGATAACCTGAAGGTGGACTTTTAGGCATAGATGCGCTTGGATGGCGGTCTATGTACTTTGTCGTAATGCCCAATTAAATCTCACTATACTCATCATGATATGTATGTGCATGGTCATGCCTCTTTATTTGTCAATTGCCCAACCGTAATTTGTTCACCCAACATGATGTTTGTCTTATGGGAGAGACACCTCTAGTGAACTGTGGACCCCGGTCCAATTCTCTTTAATGCAATACTGTTCTACTGTTTTCTGCAAACAATCATCTTCCACACAATACGGTTAATCCTTTGTTACGCAAGCCGGTGAGATTGACAACCTCACTGTTTCGTTGGGGCAAAGTACTTTGGTTGTGTTGTGCAGGTTCCACGTTGGCGCCGGAATCCCTGGTGTTGCGCCGCACTACATCCCGCCGCCATCAACCTTCAACGTGCTTCTTGGCTCCTCCTGGTTCGATAAACCTTGGTTTCTTTCTCGAGGAAAACTTGCCGCCGTGCGCATCATACCTTCCTCTTGGGGTTCCCAACGAACGTGTGAGTTACACGCCATCAAGCATATTTTTTCCGCCGTTGCCGGGAGATCAAGACACGCTGCAAGGAGAGTCTCCACTTCTCAATCTCTTTACTTTGTTTTTGTCTTGCTTAGTTTTATTTACTACTTTGTTTGCTGCACTAAATCAAAATACAAAAAAATTAGTTGCTAGTTTTACTTTACTTGCTATCTTGTTTGCTATATCAAAAACACAAAAAAATTAGTTACTTGCATTTACTTTAATTATTTCATCATGTTTCCTTTTAATTTTACCACAAAAGATATACCGGTAGGACGTGGGTCTATAGTTGGGAGAAATAATATAGAAAAATTTTTCAATCATGTTAGTACCATTGAAAATTTTGAAGATAGACACTGGTAGACCTGCGCCTACTTATGAAATTGCTCGCGCATTTAGTTCGCCTGTTGGAAACTAAATTTGTTAATCTTAATCCTATAATCCAACACATGTTTCTCACACTTGGTGATATGGAAGAAGGGGAAAAGAAAGATTTTGTTTTAGAAACCCTTCTTAGAGAATTTGGTGGTCTAGCAAGAGAAGCTAGAAAGGTCTTTGCTAAATTTAATATGCTTGGTTCTCATACTAATTTTGTTAGTCTCCTTGAAAAGATGGACATGGATAGAATAAGATACACTAATAATATTGATGATGGTGGGGAGATCAAAGCACCAATACCATGTAAACTCTTAGCTATGAATGATGCACTAGAAAATAACTATGCTTGGCTTGTTCCTGAAAATTTGTTTGATGAGAGTAGCACGCCTAAGACTAATGAAAAGGAGATGCTAAAACTTATGTATCTAATATATTATGCCTGGTTGAGAAAACTCCACACCGCTGAGAATGTACCACCCTTTGATAATACTTGATACACACTTTCCGCGCCTAGCTGAAAGGCGTTAAAGAAAAGCGCTTATGGGAGACAACCCATGTTTTTACCTACAGTACTTTGTTTTTATTTTGTGTCTTGGAAGTTGTTTACTACTGTAGCAACCTCCTTATCTTAGTTTTGTGTTTTCTTGTGCCAAGTTAAGCCGTTGATAGAAAAGTAAGTACTAGATTTGGATTAGCACTCAGATTTCTTTGCCGTCACGAACTGGGTCCCCCGTAGGTAGCTCAGAAAATTAGGACAATTTACGTGCATGATCCTCAGATATGTACGCAACTTTCATTCAATTTGAGCATTTTCATTTGAGCAAGTCTGGTGCCATTTTAAAATTCGTCAATACGAACTGTTCTGTTTTGACAGATTCTGCCTTTTATTTCGCATTGCCTCTTTTGCTATGTTGGATGAATTTCTTTGATCCACTAATGTCCAGTAGCATTATGCAATGTCCAGAAGTGTTAAGAATGATTGTGTTACCTCTGAATATGTCAATTTATATTGTGCACTAACCCTCTAATGAGTTGTTTCGAGTTTGGTGTGGAGGAAGTTTTCAAGGATCAAGAGAGGAGTATGATGCAACATGATCAAGGAGAGTGAAAGCTCTAAGCTTGGGGATGCCCCGGTGGTTCACCCCCGCATATATTAAGAAGACTCAGCGTCTAAGCTTGGGGATGCCCAAGGCATCCCCTTCTTCATCGACAACATTATCGGTTCCTCCTGAAACTATATTTTTATTCCATCACATCTTATGTGCTTTTTCTTGGAGCGTCGGTTTGTTTTTGTTTTTTGTTTTGTTTGAATAAAATGGATCCTAGCATTCACTTTATGGAGAGAGACACGCTCCGCTGTAGCATATGGACAAGTATGTCCTTGGTTTCTACTCATAGTAGTCATGGCGAAGTTTCTCCTTCGTTAAATTGTTATATGGTTGGAATTGGAAAATGATACATGTAGTAATTGCTATTAATGTCTTGGGTAATGTGATACTTGGCAATTGTTGTGCTCATGATTAAGCTCTTGCATCATATGCTTTGCACCCATTAATGAAGAAATACATAGAGCATGCTAAAATTTGGTTTGCATATTTGGTTTCTCTAAGGTCTAGATAATTTCTAGTATTGAGTTTGAACAACAAGGAAGACGGTGTAGAGTCTTATAATGTTTTCAATATGTCTTTTATGTGAGTTTTCTGCCCGGTTCATCCTTGTGTTTGTTTCCAATAAGCCTTGCTAGCCTAAACCTTGTATCGAGAGGGAATACTTCTCATGCATCCAAAATACTTGAGCCAACCACTATGCCATTTGTGTCCACCATACCTACCTACTACATGGTATTTTCCGCCATTCCAAAGTAAATTGCTTGAGTGCTACCTTTAAAATTCCATCATTCACCTTTGCAATATATAGCTCATGGGACAAATAGCTTAAAAACTATTGTGGTATTGAATATGTAATTATGCACTTTATCTCTTATTAAGTTGCTTGTTGTGCGATAACCATGTTCACTGGGGACGCCATCAAATATTCATTGTTGAATTTTATGTGAGTTGCTATGCATGTCCGTCTTGTCTGAAGTAAGAGAGATCTACCACCTTATGGTTAAGCATGCATATGTTAGAGAAGAACATTGGGCCGCTAACTAAAGCCATGATCCATGGTGGAAGTTTCAGTTTTGGACATATATCCTCAATCTCAAATGAGAAAATTATTAATTGTTGTTACATGCTTATGCATAAAAGAGGAGTCCATTATCGTTGTCTATGTTGTCCCGGTATGGATGTCTAAGTTGAAGAATAATCAATAGCGAGAAATCCAATGCGAGCTTTCTCCTTAGACCTCCTCTGTGACAGGCCTCCTGGCGGAAAACACCAGAGAGAAAAGAGCTCCAGCTGAAATCCGCCGGAGAAATTCCCTCCCGGAGGGGGAAATCGACGCCATCGTCACCGTCATCGAGCTGGACATCATTGGGATCATCATCACCATCATCTCCATCATCATCACCGCCATCTCCACCGCTGCACCTCGTCACCGCCGTAACATCTAGGGTTGAATCTTGATTGTTTGATAGGGGAAACTCTCCCGGTATTGATTACTCCTTGTTATTGATGCTATTGAGTGAAACCATTGAACCAAGGTTTATGTTCAGATTGTTATTCATCATCATATCACCTCTGATCATGTTCCATATGATGTCTCGTGAGTAGTTCGTTTAGTTCTTGAGGACATGGGTGAAGTCTAAATGTTAGTAGTGAACTATGTTGATTGATATTCAATGTTATGATATTTAAGTTGTGGTGTTATTCTTCTAGTGGTGTCATGTGAACGTCGACTACATGATACTTCACCTTTATGGGCCTAGGGGAATACATCTTGTATTCGTTTGCTAATTGGGGTTGCCGGAGTGACAGAAACCTAAACCCCGTTGGTATATCGATGCAGGAGGGATAGCAGGATCTCATAGTTTAAGGCTATGGTTAGATTTATCTTAATTACTTTCTTGTATTTGCGGATGCTTGCAAGGGGTATAATCACAAGTATGTATTAGTCCTAGGAAGGGCGGTGCATTAGCATAGGTTCACCCACACAACACTTATCAAAACAATGAAGATTAATCAGCTATATGAAGCGAAAGCACTAGACTGAATTTCCGTGTGTGTCCTCAAGAACGTTTGGTCATTATAAGTAAACAAACCGGCTTGTCCTTTGTGCTAAAAAGGATTGGGCCACTCGCTGCAATTATTACTCTCGCATTTTATTTACTTGTACTTTATTCATCCGCTATATCAAAACCCCCGAACACTTGTCAGAGCATTTACAGTGAATCCTTCATCGAAACTGCTTGTCAACACCTTCTGCTCCTCGTTGGGTTCGACACTCTTATTTATCGAAAGTACTACGATACACCCCCTATACTTGTGGGTCATCAGGGGCCGGGGGCGAAAACCGCATCGACGTGCCCTAAACGGCGCCGGCCAATTTTCGAGCCCAATAGAATCGCTGGCAACTCCGTGCCGGCACCTTCGCCAAGGGCGCGAATCGGGCGCACCAACGCCTCGCGAGGCTGAAAATTTTGGGCGTGAGAGCCGCCTGTCAGCCACACATCCCAAAAGTCGACGCCAGCGGGGAGTGGCGGGGTCGACGCATCAGCGGATCATTCAATTTTAACCTAACCGTCGCCTACCTCGCGACGGGAGTTATTGGGGCACAGTGGCGGTGCAGTTTCCGCAGCCCGCAGCGAACCGTCCCGTCGCGAGGTATTAGTTTTTGGAAAACCATGTTCCAAACTATATCTTCATGTAAACCACGTTCCCAATTACGAATTAGTTTGTGGAATAAAATGTTTCTTATTCAATTTTCTATACATTTATTTATTATTTTAATTCAAAACATCTATCGGGGCCGCTGTTTTGGGGGCGCCGGTGTGGGAACAACTCCCCCAAATAGAGGATGCAGTGCCGGCATCCCCCAAATGGAGGTGTCGGCGCCCCTGCCGGCGCCTATTTGTGGGTTGCCGGTGGAGATGCTCTTATACGACATGAATTTTGAGTTCAGGTTCATTTGGCCACCTTTTTCTTAGAGCATCTCCAACAGACACTCTATCCGCGTTGTATCCAAAAAAGTAACTGGTTTAGCGCGTGGGCGCAAAATAATGCTCCAACAGGTGCTGCAACCGGCGCACAGCTTGTGGCAAAAGCGCTATGTCGTGCATTATATGTACGGCACCGGAAAGAGCGCGCTGTATAAGTCGAGCAGAAACAACTACGGATTCTTACAACTTCAAGGTTTAGAGCTTTCTGATAAAGATGAATATGCCCTCACGTGCAAAACATGGATGGAACACGTTGTAAAGTGATTTTACAGCGTCAAAATTTAGAGCTCCTGTTTGAAAATGCTCTTAACTTCCTTGTGCCTCGAGGTGATCTCCGGAGTACGACAGACTACCGCGGCTGCGGGAGAAGCTGACAAATGCGGCATGGCCACGCAAAGCCTTTCTCTGGCTCCGGAGAGCAAGGGGGATGAAGTCTCCTCGCAAGGTCACAGATGGAAATCTGAGAGCAGAAAGAGATAAATCTCGAGAGGGAAGAAGGGAGAGAGACGACGATGGTCCAGAGCTGGGCATTAAACGCACCAACGACCCAAACTGACCGGCATTCATGTCGCGCGTCGTCTCGTCCTGCCTCCGCCTCTCGTCCCCGTGAAGTAGACTGCGAAAAAACACGTAGGAGTACAGACTACAGACTACAGCGGCAGGCAACCAACACCGCACTGCGCTCGCCGCAGCACTATCGCCTCGCCAGCCGCCCGCCACCATCGCAAGGCAAAAGGTACCCGAGGTGACACCTACGCCGACCACCGCTAATCCCAACCAAAAGGTCGTCGTTCGTCGTGGATCACTAGCGGCGGCGCATAGGGAGCTCGGTTCCGTCGCAATGGTGTCGTCTCCGTCCCCTTCCCCAACCTTCACTTCCGCGGTAATTACGTCGACTCCGACGCGTCTCTCTTCTCTGACCTCGCCGCCGCTTGCCTAGTCCTGAGCCGCAATGCATGCGCAGGTATCCGACACGAAGCAGCAGCACGCCATGACGACGGCGTCGGAGAAGGTGGACCAGAAGTACGCGCACGCCGCGACGCCCCTGCACGGCCACGGCGCCGGCGGCAAGAAGACGCCGCGGCGCGGGCGGAGCGAGGGCGGCGCGGCCGACACGGCCTACGTCGCGGCGGTGTCCTGCTCCGACTGCCGCTTCAAGCAGCGCGCCGTGGCGCCGGCGTCGCCGGGGGCCGTCATCCGCTCGCTCTTCGTGTCCCTCACCCGGCGCTCCACCCCGCGCTCGTCGCCGTCGACGACGGCGACCTCGGCCTCGGCCTCGGACGGCGGCGAGCAGTGGCGCCTGGCGGCCGCCGACCTCTCGCGGCGGCTGGACGCGGCCACGCGCACGCGGGACGACGCGGTGGAGGAGACGGCGCGGCTGCGCCACTCTCTCGCCGAGCTGGAGCTGAAGCTCGCGCGGCTCGAGGCGCGCGTGCTGCCCACGCCGTCCGCCGCGGCCGCCTTCCCCGTGGACGCCTTCCTCCGCGCCGTCTCCACGGCGCGCGCCACGGTGCGGAGCCTCACGCGCGCGCTCTCAACCCACCTCCGCAGCGCCGCCAGCCCGGGCCCCAGCCTCGAGAGCTACCTCAACCGCGCCTTCCACGCCGACTTCGAGCTCGACACCGACGGCGACGTGCACACCGCGGACCCAGCCGGCCGCTGCGAGGCCAACCTGGCGGCCTACCACGCCGTGGCGGCGCTCACGTGGGAGGAGGTGCTCGTGCGCGGCACCAAGCACTACAGCGAGGGGCTCAGCCGGTTCTGCGACGCCAAGATGAGCGAGGTGGTGTCCTCGCTCGGCTGGGCGCGCGCGCGCCCGTGGCCGGAGCCGCTGCTGCAGGCCTTCTTCCTGGCCGCCAAGGGCGTGTGGGGGGTGCGCCTCCTCGCGCGGTCCGTGCACCCGCCGCTCCCCGTCGTGCGCGTCGACCGCGGCGCGCGCTTCGACTCGCGGTTCATGGAGGACGCCGCGGCCGCCCGCGCAGGGAGGCTCGAGCCCGTCAGCGTCAAGATGATGGTGGCGCCGGGGTTCCACGTGTACGTCGCCGGCGCCGGCGTGGTCAAGTGCAAGGTCGTGTGCTTCTACAACAACGGCCGCACCGGCAGCCACAGGGATGGCGGGAGCAGCGCCAATGGCGGTGTGGGGCTGGGGAGCGCCTGTAGCGATCTGAACGGTGGTGTTACGGATGCGGTGAAGAACTGCAGAGTATAGTTTTTATTTTTAGTAAAAGAAAGACACGAGTGTGGATTTTATTTGTGTGGTAAAAACAGGAACTTGCATTTAATCGATTTGTGAATATGGGATGAGTTGATCGCGAACAGTTCTTGTACATTTCGCTCCTGTGAATCTGGTTTCGTGTTTTCGAGCAGCAGTTGCTGTTGCAATACGAGTGGGACAAGAAGTCGACGTGAGGTGATCAATGGACGCTTCCTTGTCATGGCGGCAGCCGCGCGTGCCCGATTGGAAATGGTGAAATGGTTGATCGGATCTTCCAACGATCTTAACCGCCCGTGCGGGTGCTTCTTCATCGGGAACAACTCCAATTCACATGACATAGGGTCCTTGGCATGTAAATGGATATCGGATTTTATTGTTACCAATATCCTATACTGTATTTTCTTAATGAATTTATAGCTGATTAGATAATAATCGGTTGTGGATTTGAATCTAGATATATGAGACCACAGGAATGAAAACAGAGCGGACTTGGGGCTAAAGCAAAATTAACTGGATAAATAAACGCATAAGTACATTGGCGAAAATACGACAACAAATTTAACAAGACGAGTTTAACAAAACACTCACTTACATAATCAATAAAGTGATTATGTAAGTGAGCTGTTGTTTAATGGATAAACTCGGCAACGCACTAACTACCACATATGCCCTATTAGCCTTGATGTTTCGGATCAAAATCGGATTTTTCAGATAAAAAACATTGGATAATCCTAAATAATTTTTGGATAAGGATATATGAGTGCTATATGGCACACAATATCCTATACTGCAGTGTGAAGTTCGGAATCAGATATCCTTATCCATCGGATTTTTTCAAAGAGGATATGGATTCTCCAAAACGAATTTGGCACGAAAATTATCCTATCCATTTGCACCCGTAGGTGATAAGATTTCGTTTGGATAGTTGTTTGTTGTAGACTTTTCAGAAAGAAAACAAGCATACATTTGTCTTGGAAAAATGAATAATAGACTGTCATTTACCTACATAATATAGTAATGAGTGAGTGATGTGATTCATTTTTTTGAAACTTGAAGTTGCTCATGGTTTAAATGTCTTTCTTTTTGTTATGATAGCTTGTGTGAATGTGTGGTTTAGTTTTTTGAAAGCACTGGTGGTAAACTTAGAGTAGCGTCCAAAATTTAGGATGCTCCAATTTATGCTCCATTTTGAGAAAGCATTCAATGAAAAATTGGGATTTTATCTTTTTTTTTCCACATTTTTTTGGAGAAACGCAAAAGAGAGAATGAAAAGAGCTCAAAATGAAATACGCGAAGGCGAACATTGCGACAAACAAAATAACAGAGTGGTGCATCCTAGCAAATGTTGGAACCGGCCATTAGGAGCACCACCTAATTAGAAGTTTAGAACACATATGATGATACCTCATGCGGTATAGAGAGAGAGAGAGAAAAGACTCAACTCTCTTAACTAAGAGACGATCTCTTCAACCAAAGATACACTTACCTCACCATCGTAATACGTCATCTTCTAATCATGGGCCGACTTAGTTAATTTGCTTCATCACATATGTTTATGTATACACAACCATTCTTTGCAAAATATTTACGAATGCATGGTCTGTTATATAAAATATTTTTTTTCTTCTCTAGATGACGTGGAGTACATAAAAATGGCGTCTTGTAGAAGATTATAGATATGCCCTTACCCAAGAATTAGTAGTACCATATGAATAATGTGTTCTAACAAAATTGAACAATGAGAATGCATTAGGACCCCGTTTGGCAGTAAAATATTTTTAAAGTATTTAGGGAATACTTTGGTTTCTAAAATTACCAAAGTATCAAATAATTTAAGGTGCTTGCATCTAATGAACATTGCGGTTTTAAAACCGAAGTATTCTCTGATTTTTTGCCTTACTAAAATATTAAATCCCAACCTTCTTTTTTTATAAACTAAAGTATCCTCTAAAACTGCAGTATTCGAGTTGCTCAGACACTAAAATATTTCATTTTTGGGACAGTATGGTTTTTCAAAGAAAAAATGGAGCTCCCAAATGGAGCCTTATCTATGTATTCTGATTGAATTTCCGAAGTATCCTTTTTGTCTTTGTATCTGTCTCTTTTAAAATGATTTTATAAGCTTAAATTTGTGTTTTCAATTTTTTTGAGGGGTTCTGTTTTCGAGTGAAGCTTAAATTTGTCAAGCAGTATTTTTGTTAGAGCAAGCAACCATTGTTTCGTGCAAGCCCACGAATGCTTTTAGTTTATAAGAATCAGTCCATGGATGCCAAGAAATCCCGAAAACTCTAGAAAAAGGCCTACCTTCGCGAAGGGAAGACAACTCGCTCCGCACGCGACAAGTGGCGCGCTGTGGTGCCAGAAAATTCCTGGGAAGTGGTCTCCCTGCTCGCTACGTGTCGAGGGGCAAGGTGGGGATTGGGAGGAGAGAAAGACTGGGTTGTGTCAGTTTTTCACTTTTTCTTCTAGATTCGTTTTTTCAAAATGAAATATCTTGAGAACCGTAAGTCCAAATTGCGTCGAGATCTTCAAAACTAGATCCCATGTTGTTAGGTACTTTTTCGCACTTTCAATAATATTATGATTGTACCGTGTGTACCTAACGTACTCGTGTTTCAACCGATAAGTACTTCTATTTTTTAGTGTATTTGGTAATTTTTTCCCTTTATTACTATCTTTTATTGCGCATCGTCACTACGCGATTGTACCTGTTTGCGCCAACATCAGACATGTACTTGCGTGTTCACGATTTCTCGTGCAGTAATCGCTCGTGTGCGTGGCCTTATTTGCGTGTGTTTTCTTCTGTGTGTTGTGCGTGATCGCTCGTGCGCGTGCTCGATGTATCACTTCCGTTCAAAGATCTCGTGTGTTGTAGAACGTCCGTGCTAAACTCCTCGTGCCTAAATGTACCTCTGTTTTGATTTAAAAAGACGAGGATATACAGTGAGCTAGCAACATTGCTTCGTACTTGATTTAGCTAGCTCGCTACGTGCGCGCGGCGTACTTGATTTAGCTAGCTCGCTACGTGCGCGCGGTGTACACGTACTCACGCGGGAACTTGCCCGTACTCGCGCGGGAGATGAGCAAGCTATCGCGTACTCGGGCGGGAGGATGAGCCAGCTAGAGCGTACTCGCGTGCGGCCGCGCGCGTATTCTTGCGAGACTGGTGGAGCGCGTCGCGCGGGACGGGCGTCGCGCGGGACGGGCGTCGTGCGGGACATACACGTGTCAGCTTTTCGTACGTTTCACGGAACGCAATTTTTCCTTCGTAGAGGTCGGTCTTTTTTTAGTGGTACCTAAGAAATCCTCGACTCCTTGTGAGGGACGGTCCAGGATACCTCTAGTATCGGCCCATTATCCAACACAGGTGAGCAACGAAAGCCATCAAGCCCAAATCAATTTCTACCTGACCGGAGGGTCAGATGGCTAGCTGAGGCAGGAGTGCTTTCGGCTACCTAGCAGCCTGGGTTGGGTGCTCGCCCATGGGTCTCGTTTTTTTCTTTTCTTTTAATCATGGGATGACTTAGTTAATTTGCCTCGTCACATATTTTTACGTATATGCAACCATTATTTGGAAAAGATTCACTGAATGCACGGTCTGTTATATCCCGTAGATGATGTGGAGTACATAAAAATGACATCTTATACAAAATTATAGATGTGCCCTTACCCGAGAATTAGTAGGGCCATATGAATCACGTGTTTCTAACAAAATGGAGCAATAAGAATGGATTAGGCCCCCGTTTGGCAGCAAAATATTTTTGAAGTATTTAGCAAATACTTCAGTTTCTAAAATTACCAAAGTATCAAATAATTTAAAGTGTTTGGGCCTAATGAACATTGCGGTTTTGAAACCGAAGTATTCTCCTTAACTGCAGTTTTTTTTTGCCTTACTAAAAACTTAAATCCTGATCTCCTTTTTACTAAACTGAAATATCCTCTAAAACTCCAGTATTGGTTGCCCTGAAATACTTTATTTTTGGGATAGTATGGTTTTCCAAAAAAACGGAGCTCTCAAACGCTATGTATTCCGATTGAATTTATGAAGTATCCCTTTTGAGCTTTGTATCTGTCTCTTTTAAAATGATTTTATAAGCTTAAACTAGGAAATGTGCCCGTGCGTTGCGACGGGTTTTGATTTGTACTTATTATTTCACTGCTGCATTTTTCTTATTCATTAGAAAAAGGATCTTTGACATTGACACATCTACCTATCAGCTGGTTTTACCGAGTAGAAATATGAACAACAGTCCATCTACATTAACTGATGTATCCATTCTTTTTAGTGAAGATTATAAGCGGAAGACAGTACGTGTATTGTTTTGAACCTATCAAGAAACAATGTGCTTGTTTTTCAATTCTCATCCTACTTAGCCTTTCGCATTACCCATATCATAGTTTTTAGTTTAGAAAATAATCTAGTTGTACACACTAAGAAGAAAATCTGACCCTGTGAGGCTAGCAAAACAGTTGTCTTGTAGAGCTTACATCTGTCAAAGGTACGAAGTAAAAACACTATTGATCACTAAATCCAATACATACCTGGAATTGTGAAGATTCAACTTTTTTGTTTTGAGAAGATCCTTAAGCCGTCACTATGATGAGCAACACCTGCTATGGTTACACCTAAACCTTATGTGCTACTACCGTACAATCAGCTACTTTGTGAGTTCAGGTAACAATCAATATCATAAGCTAACTGTTAGTGATTTCAGATGAGAGATTACAATGCAGAGAAGTGTTATTCTGTGCACAATTGGCCAACTAAAAATAATTCTAAGAATCTGAAGCAATTGCCACAGTTTATTTGCTTATAAAGTGACAAGAACAGATTCATCAAACAAAATTGAAGTATAATAATTTTATAAACATAATTATTATTTATCCGAAACCATAGGTTAAGTTCTTGATTTTATATACCCATAGATACAGTCCAAGGAAAACAACAAGTGATCATATCTCAGCGAAAGGTCGGTTGCTACTCCTAATCCAAGGTTGTACATTACGCTTGCTGGTACAGCCCCGTGTAGACTTCAGAGTCACCTGAATCTCAGTTACTTGACATGTATACACCCGGTTCACATTGTGGCTCAAACCTCTTCGTGTGCACATTATTTCTCTTTCGTACAATCAGGCCAGTGTTTTCGTTGATCGATGATGATAGATACGGACCAACACACCTTCCTACTTCCTCCTAGATCAGTATTCCAAGACCTGCAATTCTACGGAGTAAAGAGCTGTCCAGCACTGCCAGAAGGAGTTAATGGCACCCGCGGTCACACAACTTGTTCCACATGTGCATTTAAGTCACACATGTTGTAAAACGAACTAACCGGTCACACAACTTGTGAAACGTGTGCACCCGAGGTCACAAAACGGTTTGATTCCCGGCTTTTGGAAAAAACCGTTCACGCGCTGACCACATGAGGTGCTTGGTTCAGTCAATTTTTTCACAGAACCAGTCGCGCGCTATTTCGAAACATGTTTATTTGAAACACAATTATTCCAGGCTGTTAAATGACTCCTTTTGCTGTCAAACATGACCAAGCTGAATTGTGTTGAACAAAGAGAAAAAATTAGGGGGGTTTGTGTAAATTGTGACTACCCAGTCTACCTCATGTGGTTAGCACGTGACCGGTTTTTGCCAAAAGCCGGACATCAAACCGTTTTGTGACCTCGGGTGCACACGTTTCACAAGTTGTGTGACCGGCTAGTTCGTTTTGCAACATGTGTGACTTAAGTGCACATGTGAAACAAGTTGTGTGACTGCGGGTGCCATTAACTCCTGCCAGAAGAGTAAGCTAGTTGCGCACCATGGGCATCGCCTGAAGAATACGCTATCCGGTCGGCGGCTCTCACAGAGCGCAACAAGCGGAGCAATGGCTGAGCTGCGCAGGCAGCAGTCACCTTGATACATCTTTTTTTTTTTTGAAACAAGACCTTGATAAATCTTACCTTGTCATGTCTGGACTATCGATCTTGCGGGACAGTAACAGGCCGGAGCTGCGAAGGACGAAAAAGGCAGCGAGGGGTCGCTGACCACAGCCATACGTGCACCAGTGATTGGATATTCGGGGATGACTTCAAGGAAGCGCTGGAAAACTCCATTGGCGTGGACGTTGTCCTCGTCAGCTTCCCAGACCCCCAGAGGACGCAGAGGAAGAGGCTGAGGAGGTCCGTTGGAGATCATCCGGCGAGTTGATATGAAGAGGACGACGCATCCGAACGGGAGCCCAGCACCGTGTTCCATGCTACCCGGCCAGGCGGCCACCGTGGACTCCAGCGCCAGCGCCAGCCGGCCCCCCGATTCGTCTGGCACCACGCCAGCGACCAGCGGCGGCGTGCTCTAGGTCCAAGCCGTGGACACTCCGCCCAGCTTCCTGATTCGTCCAGCACCGCGTCGTTGGCCTGTTCCGGCGACCAGCGGCGGCGTGCTCTAGGTCCGAGCCGTGGACACTCTGCCCAGCTTCCCGATTCGTCCAGCACCGTGTCGTTGGCCCGTGCCGGCGACCAGCAGCGGCGTGCTCTAGGTGGCAGAAAGGAAAGGCTGGCGACGATGTCCTTCTTCTCCGAAACCGAGTCGTCGCGGGGTGACGATGGCGCCGACGGGATCGGCAGTTGCTCATCGATGTATCCTTCTCGCGTGGTATATACAACAGCGGCGACTTGACGAATCAGTGTTGCATAGTGGCGAACTGATGCACAAATCAGTCGATCATTGATCGATCGATGTACCTTTGGCTGGGCTGCCTGGAACCTCACATCGCTCGCCAGTCGCGACACTGAAATCAAGATATGCTAGAAGATCCTGCCGGCGTGGCCGAGCTCCGCCAGCTCCACAAAGAGCGCGTACAGGTACAACAACCGGCTTTGCTCTGGAAGGACGTCCGCTAACAAGCGCCCCGGAAGCATCGTACAGGCCAAGGCCGGCCATAGCCTCGCACTCCTGATCGTCAATCGTTTCCTCCGTGCAGAACGTCAATGTCGGCGAGTTTATTTGATCGATCAAGTGGTTTGTTTCCTATTTGTAAAGAAAAATATGAGATCGATCTGAGTCCATATCAGACACGTCCGCTTGGAAATCGTGCGTGACATGCAGAGCTTAGGAAGATCCGATTGCAAACCCACCCACGGATCGATAGGTTAAACAGAAATCGCGATGGTTTCTTATGAAACACGGACAATGGCCAAAACAATACGCTAGCGCGCTCACTCGGAACTCTCATATCATACGGTCGCATAATCAAACTATCGAAGGACAGTGCAACGTAGGAAGGCGCATTGCCGATGGACCAAAGCGCACTTTGACGGACGAAACCAAGGAAACGTTAGCTCCTTTATTATTAGGTATATAGGTATAGATATAGATTTCTGTTTTCGATTTTTTTGAGGGGTTCTGTTTTCGAGCGAAGCTTAAATTTGTCAAGCAATATTTTTCTAGAGCAAGCAAACCATTGTTTCGCGCAAGCCCACGAATGCTTTTAGTTTAAGAATCAGTCCATAGATTCCAAGAAATCCTCGACTCCCTGTCCAGGTCGAGGAAAGCTCTGGTATCGGCCCATTATCCAACACAGGTGAGCACCGAAAGCCATCAAGCCCAAACCAATTTCTACCTCTTCTTCTTCACCGTGCTGCCGTGCCGTCACAATTCTGGTTTTCTCGCCGCCCGGCTCCCTCCACAGAAACGCTAATGGCGAGCGCCCTTCGGAGCACCGGCCTCCTACGGCTCGGCTTCCGTCACATCCCCTCCCTCCTGTTCCGCGGGCCCTTGTTCCCCGCCCCGAGCCCGGGTCTGGGAGTCGCCAGGGCGAGGTTGGTCCGGCTCCGATGCTCGGCTTCCGAGGCCGGCGACGGCAGGGGCAAGAAGGTGTCAGCGCGACTAGCGCTGGCGCAGCAGGTGATGCGCGACGCCGAGGAGCGCGCGGCCTCGGCCGGTTCCGACCCCGCTCCCAAGATCACCATGGGTAACGCGCTCCAACCGCCGGCCCTAATTGGCCCCATTTGGGTAGTACTGTAGTTGGTGCATACTCCTAGATCCTAATTGATGCCTGCATGTTTAGAAATGAAAATCAATCTCCTCAAATCATTGTGAAGAACTTCGTATTAGACAGGCATTTTCAGATTCTAGCTCATGACCTGAAACATAGAAGCTGGGGTAGGTAAGAATTTAAGATCAATGACCTGAAACGTAGATGCTGGGGTAAGAATTTAAGATTAATGTATCAGACTTGTTAAGGAGAAATAAGCATCTGTTGTGGGTCTAAATTTATGCTACCTAGCCATCTAGCCCCAAGGGACTTGGCCCTTGTGATTGCCCATTCAACTCCGTGTGTATCAGCTATGCATACTTTTTCGTGCCAAGGACATCGTTCAGTGGTACTCACTACTCAGGCAATGTGGTGAATGCTACCTCTACCTGTGAACTTGATTTGGTTGGTCTGTTGTCTTTTTTTTTTTTTTTTTTTTGCGAAGATGGTTGGTCTGTTGTCAATCTGCTAAGCAGAACTGGTAGTATGGAAGCAAGTTAATTAAGCTTGGAGAAGAAGCTAAGCTTGCTTGACTTATGGTTAGAAGCATAAACGAGTTAATATTAAGTACATATGTGAGGTAGTAAAAATTGCAAGGAAAGACTGCGTACAATGACCCAATACGGTCCGACCCCTCCCTGCCCCCCCCCCCCCGCGCGCAAAGCGGGAGCTTCTTGCACCGGGCTGCCCTTTTTATGTAAGGTAGTAATAAAAATATGATAGAAGAGGCAGTAACATAACATCTGGTATTCTGGTTTGGTTGTTGCGAGGTGACTTGCTGCAACTAATTCATATTCTTTTCAAATTGCAAAAATTCATATTCTGGTTTGGTTTTGAACTGGCATAAAACAAGTAATGTGAAGATTTGGTTAAACTGTCAGCATAAAGATAGCGTCAAGTGCAGCTATTTATGAGCAAAGTATTAGTTCTACATGCTGTATAACAGTGATATGTTTTGATTCATGATGATTATGTGCCCAATCGTTGTGTGAGCTGCCAAGCTGTTCTAATTTCCCCATTTTATGTCTGCAGATCATGTTACTGTTAGCTTTGCAAGAAGTGGGGGTGCTGGTGGTCAGAACGTCAATAAAGGTTTGCCTCTGCCCATTCTCCTTATTTTGTCATCGCATTGATACTTTTCGCATAGCATTTCTGAATAGCTCTTGGTTCATCATTGTGAAACTAATGACTGGTCCATCTTGTTCAACATTTTTAATTAATTGGTATCATGTTTCTGCTGGACTATTAATGGGCTGTTTGGTTTGAGGCACCTTGCCCTATAATGGGGAAGTCTATCATGCGTTGATCCTTCAAATACCATGATATTCCATTTTTCAAGCCAACAAATGGGGTAGTTTCAGAGATAGGATGGGATGGTCCATTCACTGTCCAGTCCTTCAAACCAGATACCCCATGTCTTCTTTTTGCGTAGCAAGTCTGAATTGCTCTTGGTTCATCATTGTGAAACTAATGACTGGTCTATCTTGTTCAACAATTTCAGTTAATTGGTATCATGTTTTATTTCATCACTTGTCATGATTAGATAATTCTGTCGGCCCATTAATGGGGTGTTTGGTTTGAGTAATTACTCTGTCCTGTGATGGGCAACTCCATCATGTGGCGGTCCTTCAAATACCAAGCTATTCCATTCATCAAGACAAATAAGTGGGTTAGGTTTGGAGTTAGGATGGGATGGTCCATTCGCTGTCCAGTCCTTCAAACCAGATACCCCATATGTCTTTATATTAAAGATGCCAAAATTGTCATAACTTAAGCATGCTGATGTTACTTCTTCATGATAAAATCTGTACCACCACATTGCAGTTAACACGAAGGTTGACATGCGGTTCAATGTTGAGAAAGCTCATTGGCTTGGAGAGAGGATTAAGGAACGGATATTGCAAACGGTTCGGAAAACGTTCTTATTTTGCACATCATATTTTCTTATGTTGCTATCATGTCTGAACATGATTCTGGATTTTTTTAATACTTTTGATTGATGTACCTCATCGTTTGTTTCTCTTTTATGTACTTTTGTATAATATTTCATATCTAGAAAGGTTGTTTACGATTTAAGTTCTCTGCCCAGGAAAAGAACAGGATAAATAGAGACGGTGAACTTGTGATGTCTTCTACAAAAACTAGGACACAGAAGTAAATATTACTTAGCTAGTTTTTTTGTTGTCCTGTCTGGATTGCAATTGACATGTTTATCATCTCAGGGGCAACATTGAAGATGCTTTGCAGAAAATACAGGTATGCCTCATCCATTTCAAATCTTTATCTTGAAGCAATTTGTGAAAGGATCGTATGCCGCACCTAGAGGGGGGGGGGGGTGAATAGGTGCTAACCAATTTTTAGTTCTTTTTCAATTTAGGCTTGACACAAAGGTAAATTCTCTAGATATGCAACTATGTGAATTTCCCTATATGACAAGGTTAACGACTAAGCAAGGTATAGCAATACAATATAGAGGAGATAAAGGATAGAGGTAACCGAGAGTGGAGCACACGGAGACACGGAGTTGATTCCCGTAGTTCCCTTCCTTTGCAAGAAGGTACGTCTACGTTCGGAGGAGTGTGGTCGCTACGCAAGCCAGACCAACAGTCACGAAGACTTCACTCAGTCTCTGTGAGCAACGCCACGAAGGCCTAGCCCACTTCCACTAAGGGATTTCCTCAAACCGGGTCTTTACAAAGTTCTTGGGGCACACATCCACAACCGAATTGGAGGCTCCCAAATCTGTAACAACACAACAATCAACAACAATACATCAACACAAATCAACTAGGGATCCAAAGAGGAACACTAGCAAGGAGGCCCTCAAACAAATGAGGGGGAAATGTAAATCGCTTCGGTGAGGATGTAGATCGGTGCCTTCTCCTTCGAATCTCCAAAGATCAAGAGCTTTGGTTGGGGGAAGAAGGAGATCTTGCAAATCTTATGTTCTTGAGGTGGCTCTAATGGTGTGAAGCTTGGCAGATTTCTCTTGCAATGATTGAGCAAAGGAGAAAGGAAGAAGAAGAGGGGTATAAAACTATAAATACCCCTCCCCAAAATCCCAGTTGGGGCTTAGGGCGGATATTCGCCTAAGTAAGGCGGATAATCCCCCCCGGATAATCCGGCCTCGTACAAACGGGACAATGTCGGCCAAAAATCCGGCCTCTAACCAGACTTGCTTTTCTTCGGGTCCTTAGCCATTTTCGAGGGGCCGGATATTTCCGAAAATGTCCGGATAATAATCCGGCCTTGGGACAAAACCGGGACAATATTCGGCCTCTATCCAGAGGCATATTGAGCCGCAAATCCTCAAGTCCTTAGCCGAAAATCTGGGGCCCGGATATTTTGGAAATATCCGGCCCGGATTATCCATGATGATCTTTTGCATCTTTTGACAGAATGACCACATCCAACACACATAAAAATGTATCTATATAATCCCTGTACCACTTAAACAAACATTAGTGTATCACATACATTGACATCAAACACACAAAACATAATATGAGAGATGTTTTTTCAATCTTCCCCTTTTTGGTGTTTGATGACAATATACGGATTTGTAAGAGAATCACTATAGAGACAAGCATGATGGCAAAACATAGAGGCACTCCCCTACATGTGTGCATATAAGTAATTTGCATTTGAATACAAATACACAACACATAGGACCGAGGTGCCTCAACACAAGAGGTATCCAACATGAGCTCAAACAAGAGACATAGACATATATGAAGTTGAGATAGGATGCTCGAAATCATACCCATGTGTAGATATATAATACGAAGATATAGCATCACACATAATATAATGGTCTTGATCTCAACATATAGAATTCCGAAAACCATAACAATGTCTCACACCACATAGCACATAGTTTTAAACGGAACACAAGCAAACCAAATAGTTCAAATAAGAGGAAACACAAGCAATAGAAGAAAGATAAACGCATATGCTTGTGCCCAAACCATGCAAATCCCCGAGAGTTCCTAGAACAGAGCCCCTGGCATCGAGCGCCAAAAGCGATGGCGGATACTCCCATCACTCGGAGTCTCACTCTCTTCCTCCTCTTCTTCTTCTTCATCTAAGCTCGAGAGCGCGAGTGAGAGACCTTTGAATGCAATCATCAAGATCACTCCACGGAACTGTGCGTAATGCCACCCTGTAACTGGGTGGCGGAGAGGCGAGGCGGGGTCCTTGCTGCCGAGCTTGTGCGGAATAACCGCCCGAGTATGCTTAATCTCAGAACGCTCTTGGCTGGCCGCATAGTTCTCCTTATGGATCTCAATGTTCATGCAAAGGATGTGACGCTGAAACCAACTAAGCCTGTTCACTTGTTTCTTCATAGCGGGAGATCGATGGCGAGCATGGCGAGCAGGAGCAAAACCACTAGAACGAGCATCACCCATGAAGGAGTCAGGTGCAGGAGCAAGAAGAGACTGACTTAAGCTTGTAAGCCTTCTTGACGAATGCTTCACCAATGGGTACCCGCTCAAGTCTTCACCATCCAAGGCCACAGAGTTGTTGATGAGAGAGCTGGATATATGGTGCATAAGGTATGGTGGTCCGGGATACCATGGCATCATGAATCTCATTGAAGATGAAGTCCATGACATCAATAGTGTAGTTACGATCCCCATTAGTATCACGGGCACACCTAAAGCTGAGGTGCATAAGATCCACAAGAGCTCCCGGAGAGCATCATTGTTACCACCACTTGGAGAGATGGTGGCCCAAAAGAACCTGAGTAACTGACTATAGATGGGAAGCAGCCCCTTAGAAGAACCAAATTTTCCAGCTGAGGTATAGAGATCAAACAACACATTCTTATCTGTCTTCTGTGGTCCATGAAGACGACGACCTCCTCCTGCAGGAACTCCAAGAATAGCAGCAAATCGGCGCAAGGTTGCGCTACAGTGAGTGGAACCAGTCATCCATTCCATAGTGTGGTCCTCATCTTTCCGGATGGCCAAAGTGGCAAAGAATTGCTTCACCAACTCTGGACTATAGTCACACTTAATCTTCATCAGATCCTGCAAGCCCATCCTACCAGTCACCCAGATGGCATCCGCAAAATGATTATTTTCAGAAAGATCTTCCACATTGATTGCTTGCATGGGTCGCACTTTCGGCATGGGCTCATAAATATCCTTGTAGATGTACTCCTGCTCCATGCACTAGAATTTCCTGCCCTCTGTCTCTTCATCCCTTGGGAGGTCTTCATACCAGTTCTTCATGCGGATAGCGGAATAAGAGATAGGGTCCATGGTCTTGTAGTTTTTCCTTGGATCCTTGTTCTTCTGCCTAGATGCTGAGGACTTGCGATGAGCGTT
The DNA here is from genome assembly GCA_030979885.1 of Lolium multiflorum. Classification (NCBI taxonomy): domain Eukaryota; kingdom Viridiplantae; phylum Streptophyta; class Magnoliopsida; order Poales; family Poaceae; genus Lolium; species Lolium multiflorum. The sequence goes on along the minus strand of CM061750.1, from coordinate 354,457,647 downwards.
GGACGTGAACTCATCACTTGACCGATCACCCCTTGGGCGTCTCCGAACACCCCGAGAAACACGACCTGTGAATAGCAAAGACGGATAGGAAAGAGAAGATAATGCTCATAAGTCATGTAAGATACAGTAATATACTCTAGAAACATACTATAAGTTGGTACAAGTCTAGACAAGTTTTTGATTGCAAACTCTGCTAGATTCGCAAGGCCGGATTATCCGGCCCCCGCGAAGACCGGATAATCCGGGCTCTGATACCATGATCGGTCAAGTGATGAGTTCACGTCCAACGCTCCTCGCAAGTCCTCAGCATCTAGGCAGAAGAACAAGGACCCAAGGGAAAACTACAAGACCATGGACCCTATCTCTTATTCCGCTATCCGCATGAAGAACTGGTATGAAGACCTCCCAAGGGATGAAGAGACAGAGGGCAGGAAATTCTGGTGCATGGAGCAGGAGTACATCTACAAGGATATTTATGAGCCCATGCCGAAAGTGCGACCCATGCAAGCAATCAATGTGGAAGACCTTTCTGAAAATAATCATTTTGCGGATGCCATCTGGGTGACTGGTAGGATGGGCTTGCAGATCTGATGAAGATTAAGTGTGACTATAGTCCAGAGTTGGTGAAGCAATTCTTTGCCACTTTGGTCATCCAGAAAGATGAGGACCACACTATGGAATGGATGACTGGTTCCACTCACTGTAGCGCAACCTTGCGCCGATTTGCTGCTATTCTTGGAGTTCCTGCACGAGGAGGTCGTCGTCTTCATGGACCACAGAAGACAGATAAGAATGTGTTGTTTGATCTCTATACCTCGGCTGGAAAAGTTGGTTCTTCTAAGGGGCTGCGTCCCATCTATAGTCAGTTACTCAGGTTCTTTCGGGCCACCATCTCTCCAAGTGGTGGTAACAATGATGCTCTCCGGGAGCTCTTGTGGATCTTATGCACCTCAGCCTTAGGTGTGCCCGTGATACTAATGGGGATCGTAACTACACTATTGATGTCATGGACTTCATCTTCAATGAGATTCATGATGCCATGGTATCCCGGACCACCATACCTTATGCACCATATATCCAGCTCCTCATCAACAACTCGTGGCCTTGGATGGTGAAGACTTGAGGGTACCCATTGGTGAAGCATTCAAGAAGGCAAGCTTAAGCCGCTCTTCTGTTGTCCTCCACCTGACTCCTTCATGGGTGATGCTCGTTCTAGTGGTTTTGCTCCTGCTCGCCGTCCTGGCTATGAAGAAACAAGTGAGGGCTTAGTTGGTTTCCGTCACATCCTTTGCATGAACATTGAGATCCATAAGAACTATGCAAGCCCGAGATTAAGCATACTCAGCGGTTATTCGCACAAGCTCGGTGAGCAAGGACCCCGCCTCGGCCTCATCACCGGTTACGTGGGTGGCATTCGCACGGGTTAGAGGATCTTGATGATTGCATTCAAAGGTCCAACCTCACTCGCCGCTCTCCGGATGCCCCTGACACTGATGAAGAAGAAGAAGAGGAGGAGCAGTCCGACAATGACGATGACTCCGAGTGATCTCATGGGGCGAGTAGCATTGCGCTTATCCCCTTTTTGGCGTCTCGATGCCAAAGCGGGAGAAGTGTTCTAGTAGAACTCTCGGGGATTTGCATGGTTTGGACACAAGCATATGCGTTTATCTTTCTTCTTCTCTTGTGCGGGCTTGGCCTTTTGCTTGTTTGCCTTCTTTGCCTTGGCATTATAACCTAGGCCCTCCTTCCCATTGTTAGATCTTTGCTTACTCAAAAGATCATCCAAAGAAAGTTTACTTTGGGGAGAGGAGGCCTTAGCAAGTTCATCCTTCAACCTAGCATTTTCCTCAATAATATTTGCATGATCACATGAAGGGGTAGAGGAACTAGGCACATCATATGAAGCAAGCCTAATTTGAAGTTGCTCATTTGACTTTGATAGGAGAGTGTATTCACTCTTCAAAGCTTTGTGGGCTTTGTCTAGTTCATCTAGATCCTTCACAAGTTTCTCATGATCAACACCAAATTGGGCCATTTCCTTTTTAAGCACTTTAGTCTTAGCCCTAGCAAGATCTCTAGCTTTAGTGAGTTTGTTGATTTTATCTTGAGGCTCTTCAAGATTTTCTAGCCTCTCCTCAAGAGAAGCTATAGTGTCTTGACTTTCCTCAAGAGCATTTTTAAGAGCATGGATTTCAAGAGAGTCTTCTCTCTCTATTTGACCTTTTTCTCAAGAGTATCATTTTGTTGAGCTAAACGAGCCATGAGATGTGAAACATGCTTTTTAGTGTTACCTTGTAGGTTAAAAATGAATTCATCAAACTCTAGCATTTCTTGTTTCACTTCTAGACTAGCATCATCAACCCCTAGATCACTTGATATGTTAGGCATAGAGGGGCTAGGAGATGATACCTCGGAGGATTTAGCCATGAGACAACTTTCTTCCTCCACATGAATGACCTCATTGGGGGATTCACTTGGTGATGAAGAGTTAGTGGAGAGGGAGGCAAGAGCGACCAATCCATTAGAGGTTGCATCTTCTTCATCATCAACATCATCATCTCCGGAGGTATATTCTTCTTGAGTTGATAGCACAATAGATGTGTCCAAGGAGGACCTTGTCATGAAGCAATGTGCATTCTTGATATGAGGATTCTCATTGGGGGATTCAAAGAGAGATGAAGAGGGAATGTTGGTAGTGACAATGGCGGCCACTTCCTTTGAGCTTTCTTCTTCTTCATCATCACTAGAGCTTTCAACTTCATCGGAGGAATATTCTTCCCTAGTCACTAGCACAACTCTTGGGGGCCTCTTGCCCTTCTTGGTCTTGTTGTTGTAGAATTTCTTGTTGGGGGCTTTTGAATATTTGCCCTTTGATTCTTTGCTCTTGTCCTTGGGAATGAGCCTTCCATTATGGTTCTCCCTATTCTCATAGGGGCATTCGGCGATGAAATGGCGCTTGTCATCACAGTTGTAGCATGATCTTGTTTTTGGACCAAAGGTAGTGAACCCACTTTTGTTGTTTCTCTTGATGTTGTCTTCCTTGGCCTTGGAGGGATCAACCCAAAAGGACTTTGCATGGAAGGCCATGTGATCATGATAGTGGCATTTCAAATCTTCCGGATAGGTCATACTCCAAGATGCCCTATATTGTTCTTGTGGGATCACTTTTTCTACGGAGTTGACCGTCAAGGCAAGATTGTTCCCTTTTGACATACCAATGGCACGATTGCGAGAATCATGGGAGTTTTGTTCGAGCATCTTAAGGGCTTGCATCTCGTGCACGGCTTGTTGAGACGTGAGAGAGGAACAACATTCTCTCCCAACAAGAGTCTTGACATCAATGGGTTCAAACGGCATCATGCAATCAATGTACTTATCCTTGATCCAAGAGTCATTGATGTGGGTGGCACCCACAATCCGGAAAGCATCGGCAACGGTGACAAGTCTTGCATACATGTCTTCATGATCTTCATCCGGTAGCCTCATGAATCCTTCGGCTTTATTCCGAAGAGAATTGTACTTGTTTCTTCTCGTGCTTTCACTTCCAATGCAACTAGCGGCCAAACCATCCCAAGCTTCATTGGCGGTGGTGAAGTACCGAACACGAGACAAATCCTTTGTCCCCACACTAGTTTGGATCATGTGCAAGGCCGTGACATTGAGTTGACTATCAACCGCTTCTCTTCTAGTCAACTTGTTGGGGTTGTAGGGCATTGAAGCCCTCCTCGATGATTCTCCAAAGTTCATTGGAGGCACTACAAACATGAGAACGAAACTCAAATTGCCATGTATCGTAATCTTTCATATTAAACTTAGGTGGGTCTCCCCGAATGTTCAAATGAGGATGGGGAACCGGGATATCGGGAGATAGGAAAGGCGGAGCCACTCGATTGTAGCTCACACCTCCACTAGTTCCCCTAGGAGATGCAATGGGAGATTTGATAGAAGTTGAGTTATCACCATCCACGGGTTTGGTATCGGAGGGTAATGCCGAAGCACCTCCCTCTTCTAACACACCCGCGTCCTTTACCTCTATAGCGGGAGCTATGGGAGGGACCGGAGTCAAAAGCTCGGAAATCATTTTTCTCATGCCTTCCATTTGAGCTTCCATGGAGGACCTCAACGAATTGATGTCATCCATGGAGACCATCTTAGCGGCCCCTTCCGCAGACGCATCGTCCGGCATACTCTTAGGCGGTTAAGCCCGAAATAAGAGCCGAGGCTCTGATACCAATTGAAAGGATCATATGCCGCACCTAGAGGGGGGGTGAATAGGTGCTAACCAATTTTTAGTTCTTTTTCAATTTAGGCTTGACACAAAGGTAAATTCTCTAGATATGCAACTATGTGAATTTCACTATATGACAAGTTTAACGACTAAGCAAGGTATAGCAATACAATATAGAGGAGATAAAGGATAGAGGTAACCGAGAGTGGAGCACACGGAGACACGGAGTTGATTCCCGTAGTTCCCTTCCTTTGCAAGAAGGTACGTCTACGTTCGGAGGAGTGTGGTCGCTATGCAAGCCAGACCAACAGTCACGAAGACTTCACTCAGGTCTCCTGTGAGCAACGCCACGAAGGCCTAGCCCACTTCCACTAAGGGATTTCCTCGAGGCGGAAACCGGGCCTTTACAAAGTTCTTGGGGTACACATCCACAACCGAATTGGAGGCTCCCAAATCTGTAACAACACAACAATCAACAACAATACATCAACACAAATCAACTAGGGATCCAAAGAGGAACACTAGCAAGGGGGCCTCAAACAAATGAAATGTAAATCGCTTCGGTGAGGATGTAGATCGGTGGCTTCTCCTTCGAATCTCCAAAGATCAAGAGCTTTGGTTGGGGGAAGAAGGAGATCTTGCAAATCTTGTTTTCTTGAGGTGGCTCTAATGGTGTGAAGCTTGGCAGATTTCTCTTGCAATGATTGAGCAAAGGAGAAAGGAAGAAGAAGAGGGGTATAAATACCCATCCCCAAAATCCAGCCGTTGGGGCTTCCGGGGCCGGATATTCCGGCCTAAGTAAGGGCCGGATAATCCGCCCCCGGATAATCCGGCCTCGTACAAAACCGGGACAATGTCCGGCAAAATCCGGCCTCTAACTGACTTGCTTTTCTTCGGGTCCTTAGCCATTTTCGAGGGGCCGGATATTTCCGAAATGTCCGGCCCGGATAATCCGGCCTTGGGACAAAACCGGGACAATATCCGGCCAAATATCTGGCCTCTATCCAGAGGCATACTTAGCCGCAAATCCTCAAGTCCTTAGCCGAAAATCTGGGGCCGGATATTTTGGAAATATTCGGCCCGGATTATCCGGCCTGATGATCTTTTTGCTGCATCTTTTTGACAGAACTGACCACATCCAACACACATAAAAATGTATCTATATAATCCCTGTACCACTTAAACAAACATTAGTGTATCGCGTACATTGACATCAAACACACAAAACATAATATGAGAGATGTTCTTTCACAATTTTCATAAGGCTCACAACGTTGTCCTTTTCTTTATAGCTTACCCCCTAAATATTTGATAAACAGGCAATCATTGATGCTGCATCATATGTTCCTCCGCCGCCTTCAGAAGAGCAAAAGAAGAAAATTGAAAAAATGTAAGCTGCTCTTTTGACCATTTGCTGCCTCCAAATTTACTTAAGTTCCAATATGAATTTTTATGATCTCTCTGCGGATATCTACACTACATGACACTTAGTGATTTCCTTAAATGACGTGCACTTATATAAACTAATAAAGAACTAGTTCAGGTTAGCTCATCAATTGCTGCTTGTGGACTAGGGAGCATTTCTATTTAGGAGATCATCAAAACCTTATCTATGTGTATACTATAAGGGGTTGTTCGTTCGCTACCTAACCTCACCAGCTATTTGTGAAATAAAGCTAAAACTCAGTAAGCAAGTTTGACTATTTTATGCTGTTCTTTTGTTTGTTTCCATAACTTGTACATGCCACTGGTTCTTAGCCTCATGTCATGTACGGAAGACACGGTTTCTTAGCCTCATGTCATGTCAGACCTATCATAGGCACAGTTTTCTGCCAAAAACTGACACTTTTGCTAGATGATTTGCTCACCACAAAAACTGTGGCATGCTTAGCATTTTTGTTTTGGCATTGTGTGGATTCAAACTAAGCATGAAAACGTTACTTTTGTGCGGGGAATTAGGGAACTTCTTTACTCATAAATAGGGTTAGAATCATCAGCAATAGCTGCTGACGCAGTCAGGTACGTGATGTAACAATAAGCTTGTACACCGTTTAACCCGAGCAAAGTTTGCGAAAGATCTGCAGCTCTATTTTGATACGGCCGGTTTTCTTGAGTAACAGCTCCCTACTTCTTTGAGACATCAGCTTAATCTCCTTGATGATAAAGCCCAGCAACAATCGGTCCATGCGCGAGCCCTTCACTGCCTGCAGCAACACAGAACAGTCGGATTGAAGTAGTTGCTTGTCGGTGTGTTGCAGCGCCATCTTGATCCCTTGTAGTTCTGCCTGGATCTCTGCTTGCCAGACCAACACCACCACAGCACTGCCATTAATCTCGAATAATCACCCTAATACCAGCCACGGCATCTGCAAACAATCCATCGATCGTCATGGCGACTTGATCAATAGCTGGTCTCGACCATGCTTCAGCTTGTATCACCGGCTCTTCTCCTTTGTGCAAGCAGGCTTGCACCTACAACCTATTTGCCCTTCACAATGCCTCGACCATCTGGTTGTCAGATCATGAACAGCGAATCAGCATAGCTTTATCTGTTGGCTTACCAGTGGCAGTAGTTGATCCTCCTGGCTGTGTGTTTGCCTTTTTTTCTGATGCGCATAGTTGATCTGTAGACTTCCCTGTAGTTGATCTTGCCAGCCGTGTGTTTTACGAAACTTGCTTTGAAACGTTCAGGTGGCCTGTACCCTGTACCTAAGAGCATCCCCACTCGTTGGCGCTCCCCACGCCCAAATCCGGCGAAATTTTCGTCCGGATTGGATCAATTTTTGGCATGGGGGGCAGTATATTTCCAGTCGTGTGCTCCCCAAGCGGCGTTTCTTGGGGAAAAAGAGGACGACCCAGGGAGTCCGGACGAAAGAGGAGACACGTGGGCGTGGGCGGTTGGTTTTGCTCCATCCCCCATGCGCTCCCGGGGGGCCGGGGATGGCGTGGGATCGCCGGATGAATTTAGGCCCAAATCCGGACGAAATCGAGGAACCGGGCGCGCTGGGCCGGATTTCGCCGTCCGGATGTAAAACGGCTCGTGGGGGGCTTCTCGGGAGACTAGTGGAGATGCTCTCTAAGAGCATCCCCACTCGTTGGCGCTCCCACGCCCAAATCCGGCGAAATTTTCGTCCGGATTGGATCAATTTTTGGCATGGGGGGCAGTATATTTCTAGTCGTGTGCGGAAAAAGAGGATGGCCCGGGGAGTCCGGACGAAAGAGGAGACACGTGGGCGTGAGCGGTTGGTTTTGCTCCATCCGGAGTCCCCATGCGCTCCCGGGGGGGCCGGGGATGGCGTGGGATCGCCGGATGAATTTAGGCCCAAATCCGGACGAAATCGAGGAACCGGGGGCGCGACTGGGCCGGATTTCGCCGTCCGGATGTAAAAAACGGCTCGTGGGGGCTTCTCGGGGAGACTAGTGGAGATGCTCTAACAATGACTGTCATGTGTCCTCAGCAATTTGTGGTTGGTTTTGCTAGCGAATGATAGCAGCTGTACTATTGATCTACGGTTTCTCATGCCCTTCCATCTGTGGGAATGCTGCTCTATGGTGCTGTGGCTGACATAAATCAGATTAACACAGTACTTTTTACAGTACTACCACATTACATGATGTATCTATAGAGGCCGATAAATTTTCTGTTTCTGCTTATGGTTGTGTGCTATTATAGCTGTGTGATATTACTGCTACTACTCAATCCTCCCTTTTGTGTGTATAGGGGCTTCGGAGCGCATTGATTAGCAGTACTGCCACATATCTCCAGCAACCATCTATATCACCTTATAGGCACGGCATGCTGCCGTGCCACACCTTCCTAGTAGATATAATGACATAACAAAGAAACCCCTCACCACCCGAGTTCGACTCTCAACTCTAAGGAGTCCCAACCCTAGGTTCAAAGAATTACATATACCAAAATAAGGTAAGAGTATTTCGTATATTTTGTTTATATTCAATAAATAAGTACACAGAACATATCAAGCATTTGATTGCACCATTGAGTTCAAAAGGATGTAGACAGATAAATGCAGAGCCAACCGATTGGATGGACAGTGAGCACAGGTTGTCGGTTGGAAACTGCAGTGTGTTTGCTGCCACCGAAAGTCAAGATCAACCTAATATTCCCATAATAGGACAGTGAACAGTCACCAAATCAACTGTCAAAAAAATGACCTCACCACTAACTTGTTGGCAGATCCTCTTGTTATGACAATGAATGCCTACAGTACTGATCAGAAAAACTAATTTCTTTGCCAACAGCAGCCACAAAAACTAATTTCTTTGCCAAGAATATCGCCATAGTTAGAACATATGACAGGCAGAACATGCTAACATCAGGACATATAAAAAACCTGCCATTACAATCCTCCGAACCATTTTTGAATAACGCAGATGGTTCAGGAATTTGCTGCTTTCGATGATACTACATGGTTTGAAGGATCATCACAGGATCAACACTCAAAACGCATATGGTGATGGAAACATATGGTGCAGACATCATGACGATACAATAATAAACATAAGAGGATAAATCCGTCTGAGAGTCACAGTTATGTTGTCAACAGTACAACACTACACTGTAGTAGATGAGAGGTCTGCATCATAGTGCTTCTTATTACTGGTTGGTGAGGTAATTATTTGAACTCCATTGCTGCATTGATCATATTTTCTTCTCTTCTGCCAACAATTAGGTAAAAGGGGTAATAAAAGCATAAACTACTCAATCATAGCGCAAGTATTGTGGTTCTAGATTATCGATGTACAAAGATTGATCATAATTTCTTGACAAGAACCTCCTCGACGCTTCCATTGGTGGGTTTTGCTTATGAAGCTGCCACAATCTCCATAACAGCAAGTGAACCTTGCATCTTTGCTTCAGCGAGATTGGGCGAAGAACATGAAATACCATTCAGGTCCCATATATACAATGTTCTCAACTGACGGCAATTCCCACATTTCTGAGATGTCATTCCATAAATCATATGATGACAGGCAAATGATCATTGCATCGAAAGTGTCCTTGTCACACATGCACACCGGGGACAGTCTCCCACCTGTTCAATGTGATGTCGCTTCTTATTCAACATTGTAGGGAGGCTGTCAGACGCTAATCTCCATGCGGTGATCTTCATTTTCTGTGGCACTGGAGTTTGCCAAATTAGCTTCCAATCTGTCCTAACTCCTGAGAGTCTCGAGCTCGATGCTCCAACCTGTCTTCGAGGTGCTTGATTCTCATGGGTCATTTCCGACACAAAAAGATGATAAGCACTTCTAACTGAGAATTCACCTGACTTCTCCGGGTGCCAGGGTATAAAATCGTTTTCTCGCCGAGGCGAGGTTTTAAGCTTCAAAATCAGCTCTCTATCCTCCTGCAGAAAGTGCTGGTTTATCAAATCTTCCTTCCACTTGCCATTCTCATCGAGGAAACTTGCAGCTCTAGTGTACAGAGATAGTCTGATCTGATGATTACCTGGGTAGCCACGGATCACTCCATACATGAACAGTGCGTCCATTACGAATTACCCATATAATTCCTTTCTTAAGCGACTCCAGTTGTTGCAACTATGACTTGTCGCAATTCCTTAAGCACATGGGACAAATGTCGTAGAGTCAAGTCATGTTTGGCTGTTTGTTTGCCCTACTTCTATGTCAGTTATTTGATTTTAACTGTGGCACGCAAAACATCCCAGCCTGCTTACCATACAGACATGGTCACCCCTAGTACTGCTACTGTTTCAATGTAAATACCAGACAAGGGATACAGACATATATTGTCCCTGCTTTACGCCAAGAGAAGATGCTGGGTGGGATAGTAGGCGCCATGCCATACAGTAGTAGTAAGGAAAAGGGTGTCAACACTAATTATTGGAGACCTGAGCTAATACTTGTTCATGGATTTCAGTTTAGAGAAAATGCAGCTAGTCCACTCGTTCTTTTTGTTAGTACGGTTCCCATTAAAATTATAATGCAGATGAGGTTGAGCGATGTTTATTGACTCCATGCATACACGAGTTTTACAGTGTGGAGCACCAAGGAATTCTTTTGAGTTCACTACTTCTTTTGGTCAGTTAGTTTAATAAAGGAAAGCAGAGTCTTTGTAAGGGTAATCATGTGTGCATGGATGTCCTGTTTTAGTTGGAGTCTGTTTTTGGTAGGAATAAGATCGTGGGATCACTTCAGTCCACATCAAGAGTTCAGTTTAGACGTGTTTCCCAGTTGGGCCATTGTGGACGGTCAATTTTTAGTTTCCTGAATAAAATTCGGAGAATGCATCATGTTGATGCGCCAAATTCCGTGTTTTTGCATCCCATGTTTGATTTTGCAACGTGCTTTAGCGACATTGATCGCCAAGGCAGTAGTTCCTTTGGTTCTTATCCCAGCATAAAGATAAAAGTAGTCTTGTTCTTATGTACCCTCTTCCAATCTCTACTTGTTTCTGGTAGGTATAAGATCGTGGGATCACTTCAGTCTGCACCAGAGTCCAGTTTAGAAGAGTTTCTGAGTCGGGCCATTGTGGACGGTCAAGTTTTAGTTTCGTGAGTAAATTCAGAGAATGCATGCCAAATTTTGCAACGATTCGGCGGCGTTGATCGTCAAGGCACTAGTTCCTTTGGTTCTTGTCCCAGTGCAATGATCAAAGTAGTCCCGTTCCTCCGAGTTCTCCTCCAATCTCGTGTTGCTTTCCGCCGCCTCTAGTCAATAATCATTAGTCTAATCCATCTAGCTACTATTCCCCATTTCCCCTACGTATAAACATCTGTACACATATATATCTTGTGTTCCCAATACTAGTTACCACGAATTGTACCGTTCACCATATATTGTTTCTTCCACAAAAATCATATCTGCTATTTTAACAAATGAAAGATCCGAGACACTATTGTACTTTTAGTCCCACGCCGCGCCGTATCACACAGGTATTCCTAGCAGAAATTTGCCAAAGTTGTGGTGATAAATTGGCCAGCACAAAATGTGAGGCCTGGTACAAACCACACTAGCAAGATATACGTGGCAAAAAATTATGGGATCCATCGAAACAGAAACAGGCCCAAAATCTGTGTTGTTACATCTCTGCATCATAATATGAGAAGATAGATTGTCAGACTACACTGGCTAACTCAATTGATCGATTGCAGTGCTGCAGCCGCCGAGAGGAACAGGATGCAAAACAAGAAGGTACTTTCACAGAAGAAGGAACTTAGACGGAGCAAACCAAGCTGGGATTGATTTGTAGGAGGCCAAAAATGACTTGTCTGTTGCATGCTTTGTTGATGTGATCGAGCCTTGTGCATGGTAACTGCTATGTTTTCCTTAATCTTCATTTTGTAGTTTACATAACTTTTTTGAACCATCTGAACATCTATATTTCAGTAACATCGACCACAGCACTCACTGACTAGTGGCATTTCCTCAGCGTGGTTCTTGGACATGGCTTCAGCTGATTCCTGCTCCAGTAAATGCAAAGAACAAGGATCCAACATACATGGTGAAGGCATCTTGGTGAAGATAGCTACTGTAGTTTTAACAGCCGATTTTTGTTTTCATCCATCGGAAACCAGTAAAAATGTATAGAACAAGGCCCATACATGGACAGGTGATTGCATCATGGTGGGGATCGCTGTGTTTCACATATACAGTTTTTGTTTCATGCATCGGAAACAAGCGCCTGACGAGAGACGCTGCTTCTGTCCCGACTCGCACTATGCATCCGTGGTCCTGATCCCTGAACTTACCAGATGCGTCACATGTTAACTGGACGCTCGTTTGTAAGACTGTTGCAACGTTTTCCAATTAGAAAGGCCATATCTTCCAGTTTGAGACTCGCACTCGTGCCACGTCTCGTGAGCGTTGGTGCCGCCAGGCGCCCAGCTGAACATCGAGATTCTTGGTATCGACATGGTGGTACTGCTACTGCTGGAAGAGCAAAGAGCTATTGAAAAAATAAAAAGTGCAGAGCCACAGATCGCGTTGTGCTGTAGCCTGTAGCTGCTACGGGCACTTGCTAAAGGAAAACTGAGATTTTTAGGGCCTGTTTGGTTCCTAGCCACACTTTGCCAAGCCTAATTTTGGCAAGTGTGGCAGCCACAAAAGTGTGGCTAGAATTTTGGAAGCCACAAAGTGTGGCAAAAGTTGGCAAAAAATTCACTCTATGACAAATGGGCCATATGGATAGTGAAGTGTGGCAACCAAACACATGCCAAATTGCCAAACTTTGGCTTGGCAAAGTGTGGCTGGGAACCAAACAGGCCCTTAATAAGCAGAAGAAAAGACTGATGGTGACTATCGTACGACGGTACACAAACGAGTTGGGTGTTGACACGCGCGGCGCGGTCCACGCCTCGTAGGCTTGTAGCATGGGCGCGCCGCTGCACCATCAAAACGAGAAAACCTGCAAATCCTGTACTCATCGGCGTGTTTTGATACTTTTTCTTTTTCTTTTTTTTTGTGTTTCTCGCTTTCACGGATGTGAAGCACGTACTCCTAGTTTTTAAAATATTTAAAAATCATATTTTTTTAAAAAAAATCGTCATATTTATTTTATGAATGCATACACATGTAGTGTGAAGTTTTGGTAGAAATTGCATTGTATTTCGAGCTAAATGAAAAAACAAATTTGTGCTTACGTATATGAGTAGATATTTGTCAAAAATTTATCTTTTTTGTAGCTTAAAATATAACATATTTCTCTCCAAAATTCCTACCGTACCTTCGGAATGTTTATATGTATGGGGAGATTTAATTTAAAAAAATTAGAATCCAAAATATATGATTTTTAAAAACCAGGAGCACTTTTTGAACACATTTTTCGATATTTATTTGTAAATCATTATTCACTTTCTTACTTACCATGAAGTTTAAAGCAGCCTCATCTGTCTACGGAGAAACGTTGGATTTCACTGTTCTTGCTTGAACATGCGATGGAGGGCCAAAAAAAAAATAGACATTTGCGAGGGAAAATGATGGAAATGGTGGGAGTCGGAAAATTGGCTCCGCGTAATCGCGAGAAAAAGTAGCCTCACCATCCTTTTAGTAGGTCACCACCACCACCACTATAGAACAAATTGCAGCTTCACTTTTCCTCTCGGCAGTGAAAACAACGACGACGGTGATTTAGATCGTGGGCAGCTGCTGCTTTGCCTTAGCAGATCACCAACAACAGTTGCGGCGGGTCTCTTAGATCTAAAGCACCGACAAGTCCTCTTCGTCTCTATCATCCTCTTTTTCATGTCGTATCTGTCTCCGGCTCCAGCGGCATGCCGCTGACTTCAACCAAGATTGCAAGCACCTGTCCCTATCTTTAGTTCTATAGCTCCTTTAATTTGTTCAAACTTTTGGTCAATTAAGTTGATTCTACGCGAAATCAAAATATTTAGGCTGAGCAATTGAAAGTTTCCATTCACGTGGTTGCCCTCGTTGTTATGATTCAGGCTTGGATGATTTTCATCCACCAGAGAGAGCGCTTCTAGTCCAATGTTTAAGCACGATAGAGAAAGGATGACAAATCTAAACTACATCTAAACAATGTGGAAGTTGTCGGCATGCTTAGGATGAGAAGAACCCCATTTAGCTATCTTCACATTACGGAAAAATGTTCCTCCATGTTGTTGAACATGACGAGATTTCGAGTGATTCACAACACATGGAGGAGACAATATCTCGCTATTTTAGACAAGTCATGTATGCTACCAGAGAGCTAAGGTGACCTGAATTTGCTCGCACTCCTACTAAGATCAAGGATATATATCGTTGGTTTTCACATTTCAGGGTGAGTAACTCCATCTTGTTGCGGGATACTCGATTGTATTGCAGTGAGCCCTAATAATTGTTTCTTGTTTATATTAGAATTGTGTTGGTGCGATTGATGGTACTCATGTGACTATTAGAGTGCTAAAAAGTCATGCTCATGTTCCTACGAAAGAAGAAAACACTACACCAATCAAAATGTGGTTGCTGGTGTTAACTTCGGTACGAAGATCACACATGTGTTTGGCGGCGTCAAAGTTGTAAAAAAAACTGCATGGTATACATTTTCTCTTCAAAGTCCAAGACGCCGCGGTCTCTGGCCTAGCTACAAAGCGTGCTGTTCAAGAATCCGCGTTTGGGGAGGCTCCCGTTCCTAGCCGCGTCCCGCAAACGTGACCTCCAAACAAAAAAGCAAGTGTAAAAATCGTGTCCGGCGTCCCTGATAGAGCCTCTATACACAAGTAATGGGCTAGGGACGCCGGACAATATTTGGGGCACGTTCGGACCGATGTGGCATTTGGAGCGCGCGACTGAGAGAGGTTATGTGTCCGGCATCCCCAAAATCCCTTTGAAGGACGCTTTGGGGGACGCGGCTGGAGATGCTCTAAGTTGTTGCTTACGCGAAATTGAAATATTTAGGCCAAGCAATTGAAACTTTTCATTCACGTGGTTGCCCTTGTTGCTATGATTCAGGGCTAGATGTTTTTCAACCACCAGAGAGCCCGTCTAGTCCAATGCTTGAGGGCGACTGAGAAAAGATAACAAATCTGAACTACATCTACACCAACAACACACCAACAATAGAAGTTGTTAGCATGTTTAGGATGAGAAGGACCCCATTTAACTATCTTGTGCAAATATTACGGGAAAGGGGGCTACTTCAAGATACCATCAACACCTGTATCGAATAGAAAGTGGCAATGTTCCTCCATGCTCAAGAGCATGAACAAAGATTTTGAGTGATTCACAACATATGGAGGATACAATATCTCGTTACTTTAGACAATGTATGCTATCTCAGAGAGCTAAGATGAGAGATGATCAAGCCGGAATCTACTCGCACTCCCCGAGATCAAGGATATATATTGTCGTTTTTTTCAAGGTGAGTAACTCCGTCTTTTTGTGGAATACTTGGTTGTATTGCAGTGAGCCCTAATATTTTATTCATGTTCATGTTAAATTTATGTTGAGGAGATTGATGGTACTCATGTGATTGTTAGAGAGCCAAGAAATTAGGCTCATGCGTATAAGAGGAGAAAGCAGAGAATGGACTTCCGTAGGTTAGGCTACATGTAGGTCTTTTTTTAATCTACGAAAATTTCATTTTAAACATGTTAATTTTTTTGAAAAGAATACTACGATATAGACAATATTGTAATCTACAAGTGTGTAAATTTTCAGAATGAAATATGTTGTATTTTAGGCTCAGCAAAAGTAACAAATCTTGATTTCATCATTGGTGAACAATAATGAACCGCACAATAAAATCTAGATTTCATCATTTTGTAACATTTTGTTATTTTTACTAAGAGCAAAATATAATGTATTTCAATCTGAAAATTTACACACTGATAGATTACAACATTCTCTACGTCTATATGTAGCCCGGGCTACATTTGAAGTTTTCGGAGAAAGCACTACAGCAATCAAAATATGATTGCTGGTGTTAACTTTGGTACGAAGATCACATGTGTGTTTGGCGCCGTCAAAATTGTACAGTAAAAAAATGCAAGGTATACATTTTCTCTTCGAGGTCCAAGACGGGTCTCTGGCCTAGCTACAAAGCGTGCTGTTCATGACACCCGTCCATCGTCCAGCAGCAGCAGGCCTGCGAGACAGGCACGGAGTCGTCCTCATTTCAGGCTTGTCAGGGCATCTCCAACGCGGAGACCCAAACCCAAAAACGGATACCACTTTTGTCCGTTTGGGTAAAAACGCGTCCCAACGCGCGGACGCAAATGCAAAACGGACGGCGGTCCGGACCCAAATCTCACGCAAATCTGGGCGGACTTTGCGTCGTCCCTCGCTCAACGGCTCCGGACGTCCGTTTTTATCCGGACCCCACATCTTCTCTCTCCCATGTATCTTTTTCCCATGGATATGGCGGAATAGGCCGGAGTTTGGCTGGCCTGGCCAACTGCCGCCGCCGCCCACACATGGAGCCGCGGCGCCGAGTCCCATCCCACGGAAGTTGACTGCAGGGACTCCGGCCAAAGCCGGCGACGGCGCGCGCGAGCGGCGGCGCGTGCACGGGCGGCGCCGTCGAGCCACTCGCCGCCGCCTGCCGCGGCGGCGGAGGGCGCGCCGAGCCCGGCGGCGACGGCTGCGCTCGAGAGCCTCGGGAGACGCCACGCCGCGCGAGCCGGCCGCGGCCGCCCCGTCGGCGCCTCGGCACGACGCCGGCGCCCCGCGCGTCGCCATCGACGACGCCGGCCGCCCCGCGCTACGAGCCCGCAGGCCGCGCGCCGCCGGCCGCGCCGGCCGGGCCGGCGCCGCGCAGCGCCCGCCGGCCTCGCCACGCCGCGCGGGCACGCGCGGGCGCCCGCCGCGGCTGAGCCGTGCCGGCGCGCCACGCCGCGTGGGGCGCGCGCCGCGCTGCGCCGCCGCCGCCCACGATTCTGCGGCCGGCCCGCGGGCCGGAGCTGCGCGGCGAGGCGGGCTCGCCAGCGTGGTGGGGCGACGTGGCGGCGAGCGAACGCTGCCGTCTGGAGCGCAGTGCGCGGCGGGCGGCTCGCCGGACGCGCCGGCGAGACGGACGCCGCCGCGCCGGGGACGAACGGGGCTCGACGGGCGGACGGCTGCGTGGGGACGGACGCTCGGCGGGATGGGACGCCGCCGGGCCGGCGCTCTACGGGGCGGAGCTCAGCTGGTGCTTGGCAAGTAGTACTAGTGGCTGGAAGAGGAATAGTATTTTGGGTCTTACAGTGCGTTGGGGAACAAAAATAATAACGGACATCCTTCTCCGTCCGCGTCTTCGAAGGCCGACCCAAACGACCAAAATCGGACGATTCAGTGCGTCCGTTTGGGTCGTAGCGTTGGAGATGCCCTCAGTCACCGGACGCAAAGTCGCAGATGCCTTGTGAGTTGTGCCACGGGCACGGGCCGCTGGCGTCCGTCTCGCGGGCAACAGTAGCTCGCCGTACACGGCTGGGTCAGATGCCCGGACGCATGCCGGCATGGGCGACAGAGCGGTGGCCCTGGTCACCGGCTCAGCTCATCCAGTGTCAGCACGGTACCGCCGCTGGCCGCCCTCGTGATTCGCGCCGGCCGGCGACAGGCGTCACTCAGAGGCCGGGAGTCACGCACGCATTGCAGTTGCAGACTTGCAGCGGGCGTGGTGATCTGGTCTAGACGTCTAATGGTAGCTTGTTTGACTGGCTGGTCAGCAGCTCGCCCAGGCCTGTCGTGTCACACCGTTTGTCGCCCCCCGTCCCGTCCCGTCGCTGTGAACTCCGGCGTGCGAGCATGGGGAAACCGGGAAAAGTGGTCACACGGCAGCCAGCGTGGTCTACCTCTACGCTGTGCCGCACGGGTGGGCACGGGCACGGGCAAGGAAGGGAGTTGTTTCGCTGGGTACTGGTGGTCTGGTGCCACTCTGCCGTTGCTGGCGCAGTCGAGGGGGGTCAGGCTCTCCGGCATCATCTGCGGTTTACTGTATTCGGGTCAATGGAACTCGGGGTCCGGCGCTGCAAATTGTGGCCGATCCTATCGTTGCCCTGTAGCCTGGAGGATTGCTCACGGCTGGACCCTGCATTTGTTGCGACACCTCCGGAGCATCTTTGATTCACGGGGTTTTTGATGGTAGGAAAGAACAGGGATTGTTGAGAAATTCAATTGAGCTAATTGAGCTCTCAAGTGTGCATTCTCTCTCTACCAAAAAATTATACTCCCTTCTATCTAAATTAGTTAATTCTACCTTATCTAACTACAGATGTATCTAGATACATTTGTTGAATAGATATATTCGTATTTGGATCAGAGGGCGTATTTGAAAGTGCCAAAAAAATTACAAATTTTTTTACATGTACATCTTTATAATATATGTGAGTTCGCCAAGTTTCATGAAAAGCCAATATTTTTTATGGTCTATGTAAAAAATGAGAAAATTATATTCTCAACACGCCACATGACAAGTCAATTTTTGCCGAAATGACTTTGTGAGCGCAGCACGTGAAGATGTACATGCAAAAGTTTTGTTTCAATTTTAATTTTTTTTAAAATGTTTATTATAAAAAAAATGTGTAACATGCATTTTCAAAATGAGGGTAGCATACGCTCACATGTTCCAAAACAGCACCCGGGATTGTTTTCTTCTTTAAAAAAAATAACAGAGCTCTGCCATGGGATTTTATTTTATTAACGGATTTGCTAGAAATCGGACGCCTCTTTTTTATTATGTCTAAGTCGACTACTAAGCTATTGAATTAGCCTAGTGATTAGTGTTGATATGATAACTGCAACTAGGCGATGCTTCCCGAATCAGATGGCCTAGGGTATCCCCCGACACGTACACTTTGGGGTGTGGACGAAGGGTAGTCACGACGCTCTCCACGAAGAAATGGTGCCACCCATGGGAGGCACCACGCCGGTGTTAGCCGAGTCAACAAGGATTTCTCCCCCCCCCCAAAAAAAACCCTATCCACAACCTCGAATGATTCGTTGCACACGAGCCCCACGAGGACGAAGCCTCGACACCACCAATCTAGACGTCCACAAATATGTGCCACGATGGTCACGTAGCTGTCATGATCATTGCAAGGTAGAGGCGACCAAGCTTGATTCGAGGTTAGCAGAACCACGGCCAAGAGGGAGGGGACTACCTCCACGGCCAAAGGTGGTAGTCGACCGGACGCCGGTCGCAGGCACACCAATCCCAGTTGGGTCCGACCAGACCTGGCCCAGTTCTTTTGGGGGCTTCTCGGAGAAGCTGCCCTCCCCCCAGCTTCCTAGGGAAGCCGGTTCTAAAATTTTCCGAGGCTTCTAGAATAGCTAAGGCTAAACTAATTTGGAAGCCTCACAAAATTTTGTGACCGGCTTCCCTAGGAAGCTGGGGGGAGGGCAGCTTCTCGGAGAAGCCGCCAAAAGAACTGGGCCCGTAAAGCCCGTAGCCACGCCACAATAGGCCGGTCGCCGTCGGTGCTCACCCCTAGATGAGATACATCATTTCTTCCGGTAGAACACGTTGTGCGTAGGGCAGACCCACCTGCCTCGAACCAGATGGGGCCCTAAGGGCTCAGATCCGAGCCAAATGGGCTTGGTCGTCGCCGTCCTACGCTGCCCCGCAGCCCACGGCTACGCCGCCGCACCATCACCGCCCGACCAAAACCGGACTTGTCCTGGGCTCAAGCTTAGTAATTGTAAACATTAGTTACATCGTTCAAAAGGTTGCTAAGAATAAAGCAAGCAGGCTCATTGACCCAATTACATCAAACTTTGAACAGGGATTGATGCACGGGAGAACAAGGCTATTGAGGGTCCGGAGGCTGTGGGACGGCGCGCTGTGGCTTTGGTTGAGGAGTGGCAGGAGGTTCATGCACCATCTGGTCATAAGTTGTCACCTCCGAAGGAACGATGGCGGCCACCAATGGCGGGCTGGGTTAAGGTCAACACGGACGGAGCAGTGGTGAAATCAGCAGATATAGGTGGTGGAGGTGTGGTCGTTCGAGACCATGATGGAAGATTCTTAGCGGGATCAAGCCATTTTTTCCCTTCGCTGTCTGGTCCAGAGGAAGCCGAGCTGCGGGCGTGTGAGCGGGGAATGGAGCTGATCAAGCGACTTAAGCTGAAGAATGTGGTGCTGGAGCTCGACTGTGCTGCGGTGGTTGCGAAGCTGAATAGCGTGGAGGTGGACAGATCATCCCGGGACCTGCTGATTGAGAAGCTGAAGAGGGCGCTCAGAGAAGTGGATGGACATGTTGTAGGGATTCGTTGCATAGAAAACAAAAAAATTTCCTACCGCGAGAACGCAATCCATGCCAAGATGCAATCTAGAAGACGGAAGCAACGAGGGGATGAACGAGACTAACCCTTGAAGATTTCCAAAGCCTAACGAGATTAGATCTCGTGGTGGATGTAGTCGATCACTTGCCGCTTGCAAAAGCGCGTAGAAGATCTTGACGGTGCCACAAACGGGCAGCACCTCCGTACTCGGTCACACGTTCGGTGTTGATGAAGACGACGTCCTTCTCTCCGTTCCAGCGGGCAGCGGAAGTAGTAGCTCCTCCTTGAACCCGGCAGCACGACGGCGTGGCGGCGGTGGCGATGGAGATCTCCGGCGGAGCTTCGCTAAGCGTTGCGGGAGAGGTGGAGGAGGTGGGGTGGCTAGGGTTTGGGAGAGGGGCCGGCCCCCTCCCCTATGCCCCTCATTATATAGGTGGAACCCCAAGTGTTGGACTACAAGTCTTCGAATAAGACCCCAACCCAAAACCTTCCATGTAGTAGGGAAAGCTACCCAAGGTGGGACTCCCACCCAAGTGGGATTCCCACCCTTCCATGGGGGGGTGGCCCCCTTGGTGGAGTCCACCTGGGACTCCACCCCTCTAAGGTTGGCCGGCCATGGGTGGTGGAGTCCTTCGGGACTCCGCCTTCCAAAGTGATTTCTTCCGGACTTTTCTAGAACCTTCTAGAACATTCCATAAATGCACCGGATCATTTTCAAATTTATAAAATGACTTCCTATATATATGAATCTTATTCTCCGGACCATTCCGGAACTCCTCGTGATGTCCGGATCCCATCCGAGACTTCGAACAAAACTTCGAACTCCATTCCATATTCAAGTTCTACTATTACAACATCAAACCTTAAGTGTGTCACCCTACGGTTCGCGAACTATGTAGACATGGTTGAGAAATCTCTCCGACCAATAACCAATAGCGGGATCTGGAGATCCATAATGGCTCCCACATATTCAACGATGACTTAGTGATCGAATGAACCATTCACATACGATACCAATTCCCTTTGTCACGCGATATTTTACTTGTCCGAGGTTTGATCATCGGTATCTTTATACCTTGTTCAACCTCGTCTCGACAAGTACTCTTTACTCGTACCGTGGTATGTGGTCTCTTATGAACCATTCATATGCTTGCAAGCTATTTAGACGACATTCCACCGAGAGGGCCAGTATATCTATCCGTCATCGGGATGGACAAATCCCACTGTTGATCCATATGCCTCAACTCATACTTTCCGGATACTTAATCCCACCTTTATAACCACCCATTTACACAGTGGCGTTTGATGTAATCAAATTACCTTTCCGGTATAAGTGATTTACATGATCTCATAGTCAAAAGGACTAGGTAACTATGTATCGAAAGCTTATAGCAAATAACTTAATGACGTGATCTTATGCTACGCTTAATTGGGTGTGTCCATTACATCATTCATATAATGATATAACCTTGTTATTAATAACATCCAATGTTCATGATTATGAAACTAATCATCTATTAATCAACAAGCTAGTTAAGAGGCTTACTAGGGACTCATTGTTGTTTACATAACACACATGTATCAATGTTTCGGTTAATTCAATTATAGCATGGTGTATAAACTTCTATCATAAACATAAAGATATATAATAACCACTTTTATTATTGCCTCTTGGGCATATCTCCAACACATGTGATCAAGTGGAAAAGGAGAACGGCGAACACGGTGGCTCACAAGCTAGCTAAGGAGGGTTGCGGCATGGATTGTAGTAAAACTTGGTTTTTATTTCCCCCTAGTTGTATTAAGAATGCTTTAGACTTGGACCTGTCGGTTGATTAATAATAAAGCGCAACCCTTTCCCTAAAAAAAAGAATCATAAAGTGTTAGAAAACTATAGGGACTTTTTTCCTATGTAAGGTGTGTCGGACACCACAAAAAAGAAAAGAAAATGTAGCAAAAGATAGGACGATGAAGAAGTTCCTCCAAAATTAAGTGAAAGGAACCCGCTTTGAATCAAAAGATATACTCTACCATAGAAGAAAATAAAGAGAGGATCCACACAATCTACAAACCCTGATTTTGAATCGAATGAGCCCTGTTCATTTTTTTGTTTGTTTATGTGTCTCATGTATCATACAACAAAATATTTGCTTTGTTAACTGGATATTTGACAGGAGAAATTTGAGATTAACATTCGAACCCTAGTCATGGGAACCATCAACAGTATCACCGCATCAAAAACATTCAGTTGCCGTCCGATTGGAAGGAGATGTAGTGGAAGAGGGCACGATGTAATATCCCAGGTTTAGAGGCTATAAAATGAGAGAACACCAAAGTGTGCATTGCATTCATGCATAGAAAATCCGGGGAATTTTCGCGCTTTCAAATAAAACTTACCACACTGAAGTTTCACTTGACTTGCTGGAATTGAAGTAGATCATCAAGTCAAGCGCTATAAACTTCAATGTGATCTTTACTAAAACCCTGTTTTGGGTAGAGATGATTTGATCTATGAGTTAGATCAAATGGAATTAGCTTTACAACAAACAACACCTTAAGTAAGGGTCAATTACAAGATCTTATAAAATATCTCAACATGACATTCCTTACAACAACACATGAATAATTATTCAATCCTAAATCATAGAACACAATTAATTAAGACACTATTCTATACTTATCTTATCTAGGTCTTCTACTAAATAAATGTTCCTACCATAAGTCACATGGTATATCTTTTCAACTACTTGAACCAAGTCAAGAACACTCATATTTATTCTTCATTAACTTTGACCATTCCAACCTTGTTTCCAAATTCATTTCCATTAAACTTCAGATATAGGAGAGTACCATTCATATGCTTAGATTATGCATTCAATAGAACCTAGCTTAATATTTAAACCTTATCCAAGTGAGGTACTTATTGATACTAACCAATGATACAAGAAATATAAGTCAAGTACTAAACCCTACTTGACCTAGCTAATACTTAATAGTAAGTAAGAACCTCTTTTACTAGTGATCCAAGAGAGAGGCAAGTGTGGTGATCATTACACCTTGGTAATGATCATAAACCCTAGAGAAACCTACCTATTAAAAAGAGCTTAACCTAAAGAGGTATACTCAAGTATATTGACTTATACTTGATCTTGGAGAGAGAACCATAATTCACCAATGAATTGTTATGAGGCCAATATTGATCATTACATTTTGGGTGATGATCATAAACCCTAAGAATCTAAGTGAGTGTGTGGACAGAAGTATTAAAGAAGAGAGATTAGTGAGGAATAAGTGGATCATGTCTAATGCATGATCTTACCTTATAAATTGAGCAGATAAGTTAAACCTATATATGTGATCCATAGATCTCATTCTTATCATAAAATAATAAATAAATCACTAGTAGTTAATCAAACCAATCCTCATGCCTTGTGTAGAGTAGTAATAATATTATGCTTAAACTTTGCTTATCCAAACCCTTGAGAAAACCCTAGCATTGCCTTGCTACAAGAATTCTACCTAAGTGAGGAGGAGTAACCCTAGTCAATTAAACATAACCAGGTTTATGCTCATGCCTAATCCTAGTTGTGTGTCACATGGGTGATCATTACTTAGATTCAATCCAAGTATTACTTTGGATTATAAGTAGAACCCTGCCATACCTCATGCCTATTTAATACTTCAATTAGTGAAGCATCACCAAGACCCTAAACCCTTCACCTAGGAATTAGTTCACATAAAATATTAAACCCTATCCTTCCATCCTAGTAAACCAAATGAAGTATTGATCTATAAATTAAACCATCATTAGCAAATGCATTGCTAATTATAAGCATATGATCCAACTTAATTAGTTCAAGCTAAAGTTTACTATAACCAGATTGGTTATTGTAAAGTTTATTCAATCATCTTCATACACCCTTAGAAGTAATTCTCCACAAGGAATCATGAACCAATCCTATTCTCAACACCATTTACTTTAAACTTTAGTCAAAATTAAAACAGATATGAACAATCAATGTTGTTGAGCACATTAGTTAAACCTAATAATATTTTCACCATTCACCTGTTATCAAATTCCAAAACATTTGAATAAATTTGGTTTCTAAATAAAAGAGAATTGAGGTAAATACTTAAACCCATTTCTACTCTACTCAAATCTCATAAAATATAACCAAGGTTGCAATGCTTGTTTAAACAACAACATTATGCAGGGAGCATGACTATCAAATTGTTTTGATATTCAAAGAATTTAGGACCTGCAAAATAAGACAGAATTCAAAACAGAAAATAAAAACAGAAAATGAAAAGGAAATAGAAGAGAGAAGGATTTACCCTAGTGGACCTCAGCACCGCAGCAGCCCACGTAGCAGCCTGTGTCAAAGCCCAGAACTGGCCCAGCCCATCACTGAAACGATCCACGCCACCGAATCGCTTCGTTGAGGAAGAAAAGCAGCCTCGTCTTCTTCCTCAACGACGACAGCGCAGAGGAGATTCCCGGCCACCTCACCGTCGACGATAAGCCTGACCCCGGACGCTGCAGACCATCTCAGAACCTCGCCCAATCTCTCTCGCGTCCGAGTCTATCTTAAATCGCCACGATTCGCGCCCGAAACCCTAACCGCGTGATCGCCACATCCTGGCCGCAGGTCGTCGATGCTCGCCGACGATGCTGACCTAGCCGCGGCCTATAAATAGAGGGGGAGAACCCCTGTGCACTTCTTGATCAACTCCGCCACTCCATTTCCCCTCAGACCCTCTCAATCTCTCACACCTCTCTGTGAAGTCGAGGAAGAACATGGAGATATAGGCCACCCCAGCCTCCGGCGCAAGGTCGAGGAGGTGCGCCTCGGCGCATAGGTCATCTGGGAGCAAGCACACATCAAGGGGAGCTCGGAGCTGGGCAAATTTCATCATTCCCTTCCTCAGTACCTCGCCGGTATTGGCGAAATCACGCTCGTCTCCGTCGACAATCAACTCCGGCGACCACACCATCATTCTCAAGGTAAGCTGGCGCGTCTGTAGAGCCTACTCCCGCATCCTAGAAGCCTCTGTACCTCCTGATTGTTAGTTGGCCGGAGTGCACCGCCGCGGGACATGAATTCTGATGAAGCTCCGGTGACCATTTCGTAGTGCCGCAGCCATCAATCGTTTCCCCATCCTCATCTGGTTCGAAAGCATCAAACCGCACGTCCTGGGAAGCACTAGAACGGCGGCGCCGTCCTCTACTGCCCGCCGGCGTCAAGCCGTCGGCGAGAGAGTGACGTGGCCGTGGGACCGGGAGACCTTTGACTTGGTCATTGCCTCGTGGCAGGTGACCTGGATGCAGGTCCCACCTGTCTGTCTCTAGGGCTAGGTACGAACCGGTACGTTTAGTATTTTTGCTTTATTTCAGATTCCAGAAAATCACTAAAACTTTGCAAAATTCTAGAAAATTCAAATCAACTCAGAAAATTATGAATAATATATCAAATTGCTCACAAAAATAAACTCTATTCAAATAAAATATAAAACAAAAATGTGTGTCAAAATAAAATTCATTTATTTTTAACTTCTTTAATTATGCCTTTTCATTTATTTAAAATGCAAATTGAATTCAATAAATAATTAAGTTCCAAACTTAAATTTGAACTATTCAGTAACTAAGTAAAATGTTAAGATTAATTCTATTTACCATATTTGTATTAATTTAATTATTAGTAGTAATTCATAAACCCTAATTTGTAAATTACTATTTTCTATTTTCTTTAAATAGTAATAACTCAAGAAAATATTATAAGTCAATATTATTTTGGTAAATCAAAACTTATTTACTTAAACATCTTTAGTTAACAAGTTAATTATTTTAAACCCCAATAACAATTATTAAACCCTGATTCTTAATTAAACCAAAATAGGAGTACTCTAATTATTAATTCTTGTGAAAATTAATAAAATGCTAAAACCCTTATTAATTTTGTTTCAAAATAATTAGCAACCATACCTATATTCTCAAATATCAATTTTAAGAGTTGTACCATAATTTAGAAACCTAGTTTTAATTTAAGTAAGACTTGGATCCCATTATTCTATGTGATCATTCCACCTTAGTTCAATTCTAAAACCCTAGTTATGTATCACATGTGATCATGTGAGATTTACTTGACATATAGAATCCCAATAAGCAACAATTGAATGCATGCTCATGATCCACTAAAATAGAACCAATTCACATGAGTCATCATTCCATGTCTTTATTTTTGAACAAACCTTGTATAACCAATTAGTGCCACTTAGGAGCAAATATTAGCTTGTTAATATACCACACCAT
Organism: Lolium multiflorum; assembly: GCA_030979885.1. Lineage (NCBI taxonomy): Eukaryota > Viridiplantae > Streptophyta > Magnoliopsida > Poales > Poaceae > Lolium > Lolium multiflorum. The sequence continues at coordinate 354,431,422 of CM061750.1, read as the reverse complement.
TGAGATCAATCTCAACCATCATAATTATAGGAACCATTGTGATTCACCATTATACCAACCTTGTGTAGAAATTCACATCACATGCTCCTATCCCACTAAACCCTACTTAAGGATCATAAACCACTTAGCTTGAAAACCATTAGTGATTCCTTAGTGAAACAAATAGGAAGTTATAGTAAACCCTAACCCATAGTATCACCTTGAACCATCCTTTGATATGATGTCTAGGAGAAACCATAGTAATAAACCTGCTAATACTTGCTACATGTAGATCACTTCTACTTAAGAACCAGCTAGCCCCTATTAGTAAACCCTAATAGCACATAGCTCCTATCTATAGCAATTCTTGTACTTATTAACCTGTTCTTCAAAAGTTATTCTTTTGAAGTATAATACAAGTAATCATCAACCATGTCTTATAGAACTTAAAATTGACAACTGCTCTTTACATATCACTCAACTACACCTTCTTTGTGTATAGGCTTGTTATTATGCATTATATCACTTACTTATGCTATTAATATCATCAACCCTAATAAGAACCTTGTTTGAGAACCATTCTAAAAGTGCAACAGACCCTAAAGAAATCTTCACAAATCACCAATATTAAATCATCAGGGTTAGGTTACGCTCGGGACGATTGCATCTCATACTATGCATTATAACATCTTTGCCAGTTCTTTAAACATTGTCCTTACCGGACAATGATGGTATTTCAGAATTTGGAGTTCTCACGTATCGAAGCTTTTTCCTGCATAATCTTGCAGTCAAGAAAGGTAAGTTCATCGCTTGCTCATGTCATTTGATTATTTTTATCAAATTATATGCAAAGTACTATACTTATCACTCTTGCATTGAAAAACAAATATTATTTTACAATTATGAATATGACTATGTGGTGGGCAATGGAACCATGGTATGTGTTGATTGGTGGAGGTTCCATTGCACGGGTACTATTCATCTAGGATTAAGTACCAATGCCGTCCAGTGATTCTAGCGCCGTACATATCGCGTTGACCATAAGATCTATAATGGCTCAGCCAGCTGTATCTTTTCCCTCTGCACGCCAACGGACTTGATAGAGCCTGGCGGGGTGCTGGAGGCACTGCCGTAGGTTGGGATAGCCTTTAAAATCCCCATCCCGGACGTTTGGATGAGAGGCTCTACCGTCTATGAAGGATTGTCCGACGTACACCGTGGGTAAAGCCGTATGAACGGGAGATGTCTCCCGGGGGTGGATGGACAAAAGGGTGGGTTTGCAGGGTTGGAGAAGGCGGTGTGGGCTTGGTTCTTATACCTGACCTCACACCAAAGGAAGTGTGGACAAGCTCATGACTTGGTTGGCAACAAGGTTAAGTTCTCTTATGGGAAAAGTAACGCACCTCTCGCAGGATACCGAATTGTGACTGTCACTCCCTGTTCCGGAAGGGAACTGCGAACGCGGGCAGAAAGGAACTCCATGAAGTTCTAGTCAACCTGTGAAGACTGACGGCATAGTTTTCAGAATAAAATAAACCTTTTGAAGAAATGTTTATGAAAACTTGCATTCGCCTATGACTGGTCTGTGGCTGTAGCTAGTGCATGATACACCTATTTCCTAATATGAACTTGCTCGTACTCATCCCACTCTTAAATCCCCTGCTTAGCTATGGAGGCACCGAAGGAGAATCTACCGTGGAACTCGAAGACAAAGGAGTCAACTGCAACAAGATAAGAATCCAAGCAAAGAAGTCAATGAAGTCAAATGCTGCAGCAACTATAGTGGAAACTTAGACTAGTAATAGAAGGGAGCCTTTCCCTAATCCTAGCACCTAAGTAGCTAGATTTCTATAGCAAGCCTTGTAGCTCTTAGGCTAGACTTCGCAATAAGTTAGACTACGAGTCATTCTTCTGGAGCTTTATTTGAAGTTTTACCTCACCGTAAAGTAGGAGGCGTGTTGATCTTCTGTAAAACTTGTGTATCCTTCTATAGACATACTTTGGACTCGCATATGTTTCGTTGTACCACTGAGGGATGTAATATGAGTGGAACGGTGTTTCACTTGTGTTATGTCAACGACTTGTGTACTACACCATGCATGGTACTGGGTCACCACAGCTGGTATCGAGCAAATGCTTTGACCCTAGGATTAAAACCCTTTAAAGGAGACCTATAGGTTTGGTAGTGTCTATAGGAAGTAGTCTTAGCTAAGTCAACTATGCTAAACCAATTATTCTTTTGACTTGAGATGGGTATTCACTTGGGAATAATCCTGACACACTTGAGTCAATCTTTCTTATCTATCTTTCTTAAGTATAGTTGATTAGTTATCTTGCTTCATTCCCAAATAACTAGAACACCATTGGAGCTTAAGATAATGGGTGGTAGTAGACCACAGTTGGTATACAATACATGGTAGTCCAAGGAGAGGATACAACCATAAGGAAGATATCCTATTGGAAGAAGTATACCAACGCAAGTTATGGTTAAGTAAGAGTCATTTAAAATGTCAAATGACTAATGTTAAGTAATGTAGATAAGTAATATGAGGTAGTATATGCCTATGATGAGTCAATCATGGGAGGTAAGGAAGAGTGATAGGAGTTATATAAGTCTACTTTCCATAGTAGAGTTGGTACTCATATATGATTCACTTGAGAGTCATGATGTGATGGAGTAGAACATCATAAGTACGATAACAGAAGTATGATAAGGAGTAGGATTTAAGGAATAGTTCGAAAGCTTAGGCCTTAAAATCCTAATAACGGTACTAAGTATGTTAGAACCATAGTCCTTAGTTTAAAGAAGGCTTATTTAGAGCATATCACATAGAGAAATCCTAGAGTTATAGGTGGTATATTCTAAACAATCATGTGTTTAGAGTAGACATGTTTGAACTAATTGTATTATAGGAAGTAGTCCTGAATAGCACATATATATGGTATCCTATTTTGTTAGTACTTCCAAAGAAAACTAGGTTAACTTTAACTATCCCAAGCCATTTTGTTTCAAGTTTGTCTCATTGCAAATGTGCAATTAAGATAAATGTTGAGACAAATAGTAGAAATTCACGTATTTGTGCTAAGTATCACAACCAAAACCTATCTTATGTGGTGTTATATACTACACATCTGAGCCTGATGTCTAGGGATGTCTTACCCAACTATTATATTCGGGCATATAAAGATGTGTATTATAAACACAAAGCTGGATTTTCTTGGATTTTCATTGGATTTTCATTGTTTGACTAGATCCATACATGAAGTTTGACTTTGATATGCAAATGCATGTTGCAATATCAAACTCTTACTTGATGTTATAGGTCTAGAGGGTAAAGGTATTCGTGTGAGGAAGTGACGAATTTTGAAGATTTTGAAGACAAGGTGAAGGTTCACCGGAAGAAGGAAGTAAGTTGTGGGAAGCCACCACAATAATTTGAAGGAAGGACCAATCAAAACTCATTTTTATCCTCAATTGAGGAGTACTTCAACATGGAAGTACCATGAAAGTGAGAAACATAGTGAATATGGAGTAGTATAAGCGGAGCCAGATTCATTCTGGAAGAAGGGAATGCAAGTGAAGTCACTTACAATACTATTTTCATAGTATCAACAAGTGGTTATCTTGCAAAACAAACCCTAGAAGAAGGAAAATAGACAAGTGAAGTCGCAGCTGGCATAATAAGACCGCAGCTGATATAGGATAATCATGAAGAGGAAGTATGTGAAGTGAGGTATATCTTAACTAAAACTATGTAAGAAGCCACCTGGTAGGTAGATATTGCCTAAAACCGTAACATAGCCACAGCTGGTATGCAATAAGCCACATCTTGTGTTAGATAGTCTGCAGCTGGTAACAAATAGTCCACAGCTTAATCGTTCTTTCACTCTAAAGGAAAGAGGGATTCCGTAGCTGGTATTCCGTAACTAATAAATATTTAGTCGGAGGATTCACATCGGATACCCACAACTGTGTGGATACACCGCAAAGAATTATTCGTGAGACTTTAGAAAGGTACAAAATATAAACCAGACTTAAACCAATCTTCTACCTTGGAGTTTAATGATTAGAAGAAAAGGAGTTGAAGATCATTAGTAAACTCCAAGGGGGAGAGGAAGATTGAAGGGGAAGTATTAAGATATGATTTGGAGTATGAAAGACGAAGAAGAAGGTCTGAACTGAGAGGAAGTCCGATCCTATTCTCATAAGATTGGTGGAAGTATCCATATAATAGTACTCTCAGGAGGTTGTCAGACCAGAAGCCGAGGTTCATATCTCGAGGAAGTAAGGGTTATACCTTAACTTGAGTGGGTAATGGATAATTACTCAGAAGCAGAAGAGCTCAAGTAAGTCTAAGTTAATGAAGTTGGATGAAGAAGATGTTGGAGGACCATCAAAGTCTAAGAAAACAAAAGACCGAAGGGTTTGACCATACCAAAACATAAGCCTATTAGAAAGATTCCTTTCATGGAACCTAAAGAAACCAAAAGGAAGATAACTAATATGAACTAGAAGCCATGATTGGATGGACTAAATGAGTCTAATCCATTCGTAGGACTAAACAACCAGGACCATGCCTATTATAAATACCTTACGAAGTACCATTACATTCGTTATGGTAGTAAGGGAAAACAATACCTTACTTTAAACCAATCCTTTAGACTTAAGGTTTGGGCACCGCAGCTGGATTACCGCAGCTGGTAGAACCAAGCTTTGAGTACCCAAATAGGAAGATGTCACCACAACCATTAGTAAAGTCCATTAGCATAAGAAGATGTCCTAATCCAAGGATCTTTGAAGAGTAAGACTATAAGCTTAGAGTGTTGGAAGAAATCATATAATTGAAGAAAGTATCAGTGCCAGACATCAGAAGACTTCATGAAGGATCGAGACAAGGGATATATTCAATTATATCTAATGAGATCACTAGGGAGTTTGAAAGGATTGTGATCTGTTTAAGTCAGTTCAACATTCCGAAACATAGAGCGTTCAACTTCGGGACGAAGTTCAGTTTAAGGGGAGAGGCTGTAATATCCCAGGTTTAGAGGCTATAAAATGAGAGAACACCAAAGTGTGCATTGCATTCATGCATAGAAAATCCGGGGAATTTTCGCGCTTTCAAATAAAACTTACCACAGTAACTGAAGTTTCACTTGACTTGCTGGAATTGAAGTAGATCATCAAGTCAAGCACTATAAACTTCAATGTGATCTTTACTAAAACCCTGTTTTGGGTAGAGATGATTTGATCTATGAGTTAGATCAAATGGAATTAGCTTTACAACAAACAACACCTTAAGTAAGGGTCAATTACAAGATCTTATAAAATATCTCAACATGACATTCCTTACAACAACACATGAATAATTATTCAATCCTAAATCATAGAACACAATTAATTAAGACACTATTCTATACTTATCTTATCTAGGTCTTCTACTAAATAAATGTTCCTACCATAAGTCACATGGTATATCTTTTCAACTACTTGAACCAAGTCAAGAACACTCATATTTATTCTTCATTAACTTTGACCATTCCAACCTTGTTTCCAAATTCATTTCCATTAAACTTCAGATATAGGAGAGTACCATTCATATGCTTAGATTATGCATTCAATAGAACCTAGCTTAATATTTAAACCTTATCCAAGTGAGGTACTTATTGATACTAACCAATGATACAAGAAATATAAGTCAAGTACTAAACCCTACTTGACCTAGCTAATACTTAATAGTAAGTAAGAACCTCTTTTACTAGTGATCCAAGAGAGAGGCAAGTGTGGTGATCATTACACCTTGGTAATGATCATAAACCCTAGAGAAACCTACCTATTAAAAAGAGCTTAACCTAAAGAGGTATACTCAAGTATATTGACTTATACTTGATCTTGGAGAGAGAACCATAATTCACCAATGAATTGTTATGAGGCCAATATTGATCATTACATTTTGGGTGATGATCATAAACCCTAAGAATCTAAGTGAGTGTGTGGACAGAAGTATTAAAGAAGAGAGATTAGTGAGGAATAAGTGGATCATGTCTAATGCATGATCTTACCTTATAAATTGAGCAGATAAGTTAAACCTATATATGTGATCCATAGATCTCATTCTTATCATAAAATAATAAATAAATCACTAGTAGTTAATCAAACCAATCCTCATGCCTTGTGTAGAGTAGTAATAATATTATGCTTAAACTTTGCTTATCCAAACCCTTGAGAAAACCCTAGCATTGCCTTGCTACAAGAATTCTACCTAAGTGAGGAGGAGTAACCCTAGTCAATTAAACATAACCAGGTTTATGCTCATGCCTAATCCTAGTTGTGTGTCACATGGGTGATCATTACTTAAACCCTAAACCCCATTTGAGATTCAATCCAAGTATTACTTTGGATTATAAGTAGAACCCTGCCATACCTCATGCCTATTTAATACTTCAATTAGTGAAGCATCACCAAGACCCTAAACCCTTCACCTAGGAATTAGTTCACATAAAATATTAAACCCTATCCTTCCATCCTAGTAAACCAAATGAAGTATTGATCTATAAATTAAACCATCATTAGCAAATGCATTGCTAATTATAAGCATATGATCCAACTTAATTAGTTCAAGCTAAAGTTTACTATAACCAGATTGGTTATTGTAAAGTTTATTCAATCATCTTCATACACCCTTAGAAGTAATTCTCCACAAGGAATCATGAACCAATCCTATTCTCAACACCATTTACTTTAAACTTTAGTCAAAATTAAAACAGATATGAACAATCAATGTTGTTGAGCACATTAGTTAAACCTAATAATATTTTCACCATTCACCTGTTATCAAATTCCAAAACATTTGAATAAATTTGGTTTCTAAATAAAAGAGAATTGAGGTAAATACTTAAACCCATTTCTACTCTACTCAAATCTCATAAAATATAACCAAGGTTGCAATGCTTGTTTAAACAACAACATTATGCAGGGAGCATGACTATCAAATTGTTTTGATATTCAAAGAATTTAGGACCTGCAAAATAAGACAGAATTCAAAACAGAAAATAAAAACAGAAAATGAAAAGGAAATAGAAGAGAGAAGGATTTACCCTAGTGGACCTCAGCACCGCAGCAGCCCACGTAGCAGCCTGTGTCAAAGCCCAGAACTGGCCCAGCCCATCACTGAAACGATCCACGCCACCGAATCGCTTCGTTGAGGAAGAAAAGCAGCCTCGTCTTCTTCCTCAACGACGACAGCGCAGAGGAGATTCCCGGCCACCTCACCGTCGACGATAAGCCTGACCCCGGACGCTGCAGACCATCTCAGAACCTCGCCCAATCTCTCTCGCGTCCGAGTCTATCTTAAATCGCCACGATTCGCGCCCGAAACCCTAACCGCGTGATCGCCACATCCTGGCCGCAGGTCGTCGATGCTCGCCGACGATGCTGACCTAGCCGCGGCCTATAAATAGAGGGGGAGAACCCCTGTGCACTTCTTGATCAACTCCGCCACTCCATTTCCCCTCAGACCCTCTCAATCTCTCACACCTCTCTGTGAACCGCCGCCGGCGTCGAGGAAGAACATGGAGATATAGGCCACCCCAGCCTCCGGCGCAAGGTCGAGGAGGTGCGCCTCGGCGCATAGGTCATCTGGGAGCAAGCACACGTCAAGGGGAGCTCGGAGCTGGGCAAATTTCATCATTCCCTTCCTCAGTACCTCGCCGGTATTGGCGAAATCACGCTCGTCTCCGTCGACAATCAACTCCGGCGACCACACCATCATTCTCAAGGTAAGCTGGCGCGTCTGTAGAGCCTACTCCCGCATCCTAGAAGCCTCTGTACCTCCTGATTGTTAGTTGGCCGGAGTGCACCGCCGCGGGACATGAATTCTGATGAAGCTCCGGTGACCATTTCGTAGTGCCGCAGCCATCAATCGTTTCCCCATCCTCATCTGGTTCGAAAGCATCAAACCGCACGTCCTGGGAAGCACTAGAACGGCGGCGCCGTCCTCTACTGCCCGCCGGCGTCAAGCCGTCGGCGAGAGAGTGACGTGGCCGTGGGACCGGGAGACCTTTGACTTGGTCATTGCCTCGTGGCAGGTGACCTGGATGCAGGTCCCACCTGTCTGTCTCTAGGGCTAGGTACGAACCGGTACGTTTAGTATTTTTGCTTTATTTCAGATTCCAGAAAATCACTAAAACTTTGCAAAATTCTAGAAAATTCAAATCAACTCAGAAAATTATGAATAATATATCAAATTGCTCACAAAAATAAACTCTATTCAAATAAAATATAAAACAAAAATGTGTGTCAAAATAAAATTCATTTATTTTTAACTTCTTTAATTATGCCTTTTCATTTATTTAAAATGCAAATTGAATTCAATAAATAATTAAGTTCCAAACTTAAATTTGAACTATTCAGTAACTAAGTAAAATGTTAAGATTAATTTTATTTACCATATTTGTATTAATTTAATTATTAGTAGTAATTCATAAACCCTAATTTGTAAATTACTATTTTCTATTTTCTTTAAATAGTAATAACTCAAGAAAATATTATAAGTCAATATTATTTTGGTAAATCAAAACTTATTTACTTAAACATCTTTAGTTAACAAGTTAATTATTTTAAACCCCAATAACAATTATTAAACCCTGATTCTTAATTAAACCAAAATAGGAGTACTCTAATTATTAATTCTTGTGAAAATTAATAAAATGCTAAAACCCTTATTAATTTTGTTTCAAAATAATTAGCAACCATACCTATATTCTCAAATATCAATTTTAAGAGTTGTACCATAATTTAGAAACCTAGTTTTAATTTAAGTAAGACTTGGATCCCATTATTCTATGTGATCATTCCACCTTAGTTCAATTCTAAAACCCTAGTTATGTATCACATGTGATCATGTGAGATTTACTTGACATATAGAATCCCAATAAGCAACAATTGAATGCATGCTCATGATCCACTAAAATAGAACCAATTCACATGAGTCATCATTCCATGTCTTTATTTTTGAACAAACCTTGTATAACCAATTAGTGCCACTTAGGAGCAAATATTAGCTTGTTAATATACCACACCATTGAGATCAATCTCAACCATCATAATTATAGGAACCATTGTGATTCACCATTATACCAACCTTGTGTAGAAATTCACATCACATGCTCCTATCCCACTAAACCCTACTTAAGGATCATAAACCACTTAGCTTGAAAACCATTAGTGATTCCTTAGTGAAACAAATAGGAAGTTATAGTAAACCCTAACCCATAGTATCACCTTGAACCATCCTTTGATATGATGTCTAGGAGAAACCATAGTAATAAACCTACTAATACTTGCTACATGTAGATCACTTCTACTTAAGAACCAGCCAGCCCCTATTAGTAAACCCTAATAGCACATAGCTCCTATCTATAGCAAACTTATTTGTTCTTCAAAAGTTATTCTTTTGAAGTATAATACAAGTAATCATCAACCATGTCTTATAGAACTTAAAATTGACAACTGCTCTTTACATATCACTCAACTACACCTTCTTTGTGTATAGGCTTGTTATTATGCATTATATCACTTACTTATGCTATTAATATCATCAACCCTAATAAGAACCTTGTTTGAGAACCATTCTAAAAGTGCAACAGACCCTAAAGAAATCTTCACAAATCACCAATATTAAATCATCAGGGTTAGGTTACGCTCGGGACGATTGCATCTCATACTATGCATTATAACATCTTTGCCAGTTTTTAAACATTGTCCTTACCGGACAATGATGGTATTTCAGAATTTGGAGTTCTCACGTATCGAAGCTTTTGCCTGCATAATCTTGCAGTCAAGAAAGGCAAGTTCATCGCTTGCTCATGTCATTTGATTATTTTTATCAAATTATATGCAAAGTACTATACTTATCACTCTTGCATTGAAAAACAAATATTATTTTACAATTATGAATATGACTATGTGGTGGGCAATGGAACCATGGTATGTGTTGATTGGTGGAGGTTCCATTGCACGGGTACTATTCATCTAGGATTAAGTACCAATGCCGTCCAGTGATTCTAGCGCCGTACATATCGCGTTGACCATAAGATCTATAATGGCCTGGGAAGCAGTATCTTTTCCCTCCGCACGCCAACGGACTTGATAGAGCCCTGGCCGGAGGCACTGCCGTAGGTTGGGATAGCCTTTAAAATCCCCATCCGGACGTTTGGATGAGAGGCTCTACCGTCTATGAAGGATTGTCCGACGTACACCGTGGGTAAAGCCGTATGAACGGGAGATGTCTCGGGGGTGTACGGATGGACAAAAGGGTGGGTTTGCAGTCGCGGAGAAGGCGGTGTGGGCTTGGTTCTTATACCTGACCTCACACCAAAGGAAGTGTGGACAAGCTCATGACTTGGTTGGCAACAAGGTTAAGTTCTCTTATGGGAAAAGTAACGCACCTGCAGAGGATACGAATTGAGTCACTCCCTGTCCGGAAGGGAACTGCGAACGCGCAGAAAGGAACTCCATGAAGTTCTAGTCAACCTGTGAAGACTGACGGGCATAGTTTTCAGAATAAAATAAACCTTTTGAAGAAATGTTTATGAAAACTTGCATTCGCCTTTCTGGTCTGTGGCTGTAGCTAGTGCATGATACACCTATTTCCTAATATGAACTTGTTGAGTACGCTCGTACTCATCCCACTCTTAAATCCCCTGCTTAGCTATGGAGGCACCGAAGGAGAATCTACCGTGGAACTCGAAGACAAAGGAGTCAACGCAACAAGATAAGAATCCAAGCAAAGAAGTCAATGAAGTCAAATGCTGCAGCAACTATAGTGGAAACTTAGACTAGTAATAGAAGGGAGCCTTTCCCTAATCCTAGCACCTAAGTAGCTAGATTTCTATAGCAAGCCTTGTAGCTCTTAGGCTAGACTTCGCAATAAGTTAGACTACGAGTCATTCTTCTGGAGCTTTATTTGAAGTTTTACCTCACTGTAAAGTAGGAGGTGTGTTGATCTTGTAAACAGCTTGTGTATCCTTCTATAGACATACTTTGGACTCGCATATGTTTCTGTTGTACCACTCTGAGGGATGTAATATGAGTGGAACGGTGTTTCACTTGTGTTATGTCAACGACTTGTGTACTACACCATGCAGTGGTACGCTGGGTCACCACACACGAGGTCAGGGGTTGACCGACTACGATTATGATCCGGTGGCCGTCAAGGCTTGGGCTTAGACGAATGTTTTGTTGTGCATGATTGTACCTTGACTTGACATTATCATTAGCTTGTGATGACAAGTGAATTTCTAATCCAATGGCTTGCGACGATGATCGAATGACTGTCTACAAATGCGGTGTTGGAGTATGCGGGAGTGAGAGATACGACGAGGACGTTGCAAGCCTACAATAAGGGCTAGGGAACAGCGGCTTAACAACCAGTGAGTGACAAGAGAACAAAGTGAGGTGATGAAAACAAAGGGTTAGTTTTTTTTTACGGGTGAGGGTTAGGTCATTATTTGTCACACTTGGTATTACAAGGTAGATATTACATTTTTCCGGTGTACAAGGATTGCTCCACATTCTATAATCTTTTGTAATCCTTGTAAAGCTGTGCCAAATAAGGACCTCGAAGGCCTATTTCATTTTTAGAAACCAAAAGTGCAAGAATAGAAAAGGAAATGCATGATTACGGTGTTGTGCCTATTCGAATTCTACGCGATTTAGTGTTATACTTTTGCAATGAATTGTGTTGCATGAACAAAAGATTATTTTCAAGTGGTGTTGGAGTTGTCTTAAAATTTTCTGTCAAAAACAGTGCAAAGCAATTATTCGAAAAAAATCATATACAATTGAGTTATCCTAATCAAGGAACCAACATAGAATATATTTCTAAGGATTCCAGTACTCCAAAAATAAGTATGAAGTCTTTTTATTAAAAAAGGGCCTAATGACATAACTCCTTGAAACTATTATTTTATAATTGATTGAAAGGGATTGTAGGCGACGTCACGAGCAACATTTAAAAAACAAGAAGGTGAAATTCTGAATCAGCATTGAATCAGTTTTGCAGGCCTTTATAACGGAGTGCTTGGGCCATGCCACAGCCAGCCACAGTCCCATATCTATGGCGCAGTCAGCACACAGCGCTGTCTTCCACTTCACGAACCGCTAAACCCTTTCAAAACAATCCATCCCCAAATCTCGCACGCCCGAAACCCTAGCTTTGCTTCTTCCCAAATCCCAATCCCAGCACCGGCCCATGGCGCCAGGTCTCAAAATCTTCGCCGACATTGCCGGAGACGGCGCACCCCGCCTCGACGACGCCTCCGGCGAGGAGCTCGTCTGCGTGGAGCGCGCCGCCTCTCTCGCCCTCGGCCGCCGCGCCCCAGAGCCGCCGGGAACCCTTTTCGTCACCACCAGGTAGCCAGCCGCTGCCTCCCGCAATCCCCCACCCTGCCGCGCGGCGGCCATCTCTTCTGACACCTAACGTGTCGGGCTCGTTTGCGTCTCCGTTTCCAGGAGGGTGATTTGGCTCAGCGAGGCGGAGAAGGGCAAGGGCTACGCGGTGGAGTTCCTGGACGTCACGCTCCACGCCGTGTCGCGCGACCCGGAGACGTACCCCTCGCCGTGCCTCTACACGCAGGTGATTCGGGATGCAGCCGCCCTGTGGAATTTTGGTTGTATTCGTGACTAATTTTGGCGAAATGGTTGATCGGCTTTAGCCTCTCGTGTTTCAGCATTTTTGTTTTCTCTGATGCTGGTTCGTTGCTCTGGTCCTCTTGGTGTTTCTGTTTTGGTGGTTCGATTGGTTGTTTATCTCAGCTCACAGCACGCATGTCAGTGGGTTCATTTGGGAGTAGAACGCCTTTCTTGTGCTGTTTATTGTTAATTATTGCCTTGTAGTTTAGAGGCCAAAGGAGCTTTGGGTGGCAGGTAATGGAATATGACACCTAGGTCATTTTGTGTATGAATTGTTTAACATGCCGCTGATTTGTTTCATCTCTGATAATTTTAGTGGTAGGTCTAGCTGTAACATAACACTTTGTTTGGCACCATAGGCCTTTGGAGTGTTGCTTGGTCTAGTGGGATGCAGAATGTGAGACATCTGACTGGGCAGGATCGTGTGGTTGGTCAGCTCAAGTACTTGCTAAAACGCAGCTATATTTCCACTTTTTTTTTGGGATTGGGCTAAGCTCCACATAATAAGGTTGATCACTAGGAATCTATAATATGCATATTATCTTTTTTTTACCTTAGGTCACTTGTCAGTCACCAGACGACTGATGCTGTTAGTACGTATATATTAGGCCTACTGTGTGGACGATTGAAACTGAAAGCGGTAATTAGATTTTGTTTGTATGCAAAATTAATCTAGTGATGGTAAATACCGCTCGAGCTTGCTCTGCTACACTTATCCTGATTCGTGGTTCTTTTTGAATTTACTCTTTGTGGTCACTCGTCAGTTTGGTAGTAGCAAGCCAATGACCTGTTTTATCTCTTATTAACCTTTGCCCATTTGCCACCAATTGCTTGATGTTGTTAGTGTCTCAGGACTTGTATGAGGCCTACTGTGTGGATTATTGAAGTTGAAAAACGAGAAATAGCCTTTGTTTGTGTGCAAAATCAATGTAGTGTTTGTAAAAACGACATAAGCATGTTCTGCTACACTTATCCTGTTTCCTGGTTGTTTCTGTATCTGCTCTTTGTGTTCACTACTCAGTTGGTAGGTACAGTTTTTATCTCCTTCATTTAAACTCTAGTTCTAATGTGCAATCTCCTGCTTATTTGCTTTATAGATTGAAGCTGAAGCTGGCTCTGATGAAGAGGCTGGTGACTTGGACACTGAACCACTTAGTGAATTACAGCTAGGAAAGATTTCGGAGATGCGTATTATACTGTCAGACGCTGCCCAACGTATCCTTTTTTAATAATAGTTTGTCTCATTTTTCTGCCCATTTAATGGGTGATGCTTTTGTGTTGCCAGTCAATTGCCTTTCGATTTCTTTGTTAAAACTTTTGGACAGCTTGAAGCTGCCTTCTGAGGCAGTTTCTTTCTTCTTCGAGATTTACTACAGTTCCCAAGTTTATGTGTTTCTGGTTCTACTGCAGTTGTTTTGTTATTGTTATACTGGCAGCTTTGATTTTCTAGTGACTTAAGAGATTATAATTGCAAAACGGGCAGAAGCGTTGTTAGTATGTTTGAGTTCATATGCATGGACAGAGAGCGCTGAAAGTGTGTCCTATTTCCTGAAAATCAAGAGATGGATAAAACCAAGTTATAATATATCTAGTAGTGAGTAGTAGTTAACAAAAATTCTTATATTATTTGAAAGATTTGACACAACTTTTAAAGCAGTTATGCAATCAAATTAGTTACGGGATCAATTGTAAAATCCAATAGCTCTCTTTGGCATTGCAGTGGACTTAATCTCAGTGCTTTCGGATATTTTGTTGTTTGGCTAGCTATTGATTGGAATTCTGAGAAGTCAGTTGTAAAATCCAGTTGATTGTAAAATAACTATCACATGACACATAATAATCAAGCACGAACTAACCCTGAATCTTAGATGTATGCTTGTAGAACTTTATTCAGTTCAAATCATTCAAGCAAACAACGTAGCTCTTGAAACAGCAATATTATCCAATTCCTGCTATCCTTGACCGAACTTCAGTGGATTCACTTTTTGATGCCTTCTGCCATTGTGCTGAACTGAACCCTGATCCTACTGCTGGTAAGTAATTTAAGTTGCAGATAAATAGTTCAGAAATTCTGTGCTAACCTGTGTGCTCTTTAAAATTCCAGAACAAAATGAAGAGGATGGTTGGTTCCACGGTGAAGATATGACTGATTCTGGCTGGATTCATGGTGATGAAATCATGGTTGATGGTAAGTTTACACAATATATTTTGTTTACATTTCTACTAATGTTTGAGCTGACTTTTGACATCTTACCATTCATGCAGGAATTGATCCGGAGTTTTTTACTCCCAACCCGATAGGTGAAAATGATGGATCTGACCTCAGTCGTTCAGTACTTGAGGTTTGTGCTTGCTGGATTTGTTCTCTTACATTCTTCAAATTTTATTGTTAACTAGTTAAACGTACAAGGCGCTGGGTAGATTGTAGATTGCCAGGTAATTATTCGGTTCTAAGCCTGTCAATGCCCTGGGGTTTAACATCTCACTCAGTGTTGAAATATTGATGATTTCCAAATCTTTTTATTGTTGTAACGGAGGCCCCAATATCTAAGATGGGTGTAGAGGCCCCCAATAACTGTGGGTATATCTGAGTTGCTTTACTTAGCTGTAAAGACAACTTGTTACATGGTCCATGGCAATTATGCTTGTGGATTGGCTGGCATGTGATAGTCAATTCACTTTGGTAGCAAATTTGAACTCATTCAGTGGAACTGTGGAAGGTTGACATGCGTTTTCTGTTCCATAGCAATTTTGTAGTACCATGACTCTAGAGCCTATCTTTGTGCCAATGGTCAACTGTCAGCTAATACTACTGTTATTTATACCCGCAGCTTCAAATCAACGACCAGCGTTTCGAGGATGCAGATGAAGATGAGGAGGTCCGTGAAAATGGGCATTAAAAGCTGATATATGTTCGTCTTACCTATCATGTTCCTTGAGAGGGGCATGTCATTAGTTTGGGTGAAGATCACTGTGGGTGCAGCTGTGGTTGGCCTCATACTGTTTCCTCCACACTTTCCTTTTGTCCTTTCTGGATGCTATAGGGTCAAGGGCAACCGTGTAGACTTGCATCGATGGTGTAACGTCTGTAAGAGAAGGTCTTGCTGCTGGTCAAGAATGTAACATGTAGAGCTTGGTGGAGAACTGAATGGATGGGGTTCAGTAACTTTTGATCTAACAAAATAGAAGGGAGTGGACGGGGGAAAGAAACATGTACTCTTTTCCCTTGTATATTATGGTGCTATGTACTACTTAGGACCTCAAGATTTTAGGAAATTGGGTGCAAATGTTGTGTGTTGCTGCTTGGCTATTATCACTGTCGACCTGCTCGGCTTCCAGCTAGAACATCTGAACCATGCTCGCTCATGGTGACATAGCCTAGTTTATAGGTAATCAAGTACTCCAGCCCTACAAATTGGTGCATGACGTACGAGGAAAAAAACAGGAGATTAAGTAAATCTTTACTATTAAATGGGAGTTGGTCGTACGTCATACAACGCGTTTGGTGAGGAGATTGGGAACATCCTGACCGTTCAATCTAATCTTTCTATCTATGCTTCGTCCGATCAAGTGAGAGCAAGTATTTCCGTTCGATCAATGAAGGCGATTTTCATTCAATTAGCCGCGATAGCATTTCCTTTCTCTAGATCCAATTAGCTATGATAGGACAAGCCGTACAAAGAATGAATCAATCACATATTATTTGCCAATTATGCACAATCACAACATTTATTCTCTTTCCCATGACCCTCACGTGGCCTGCCTCTTTCCTAGCACGCTCTCTCCTCATATCTCACCATGACCCTCCGCCGCTACTCTCCTTGGAGGACGCTCCCACCGGTGGCCATCCTCGAGCTCGCCAGCGCTGCCATGGAGCTCGGCGGCGCCATCGCTCTTCCGCATTGCCGCCCAAGATCTGAAGAGCAGACCTCCCCGATTCGATGCCCCTTATGATGTTTACCGCATCTGTCGGTCTCCTATGCTCCATTAGGTGGGTTGTTATTTCTCTCACCGGTTAAACGGTTCGGCGACGCTGCGTGCGGCCGACGTATACATGCGTGCGGGCGACCCAGAAGACGCATGGTACGTCCTGAGGACGCTCTTGCTTGAAAGCGTGAGGCGGATGTTGCCCGAGGTCACCGGCCGATGGTAGTTGAACGTGAACCGAGATGCCTCTCCCCTCTAATTTTTCCATCTGCCCTCCTATCTGTATATTTTTATGATTGTGTGCAATACGTTGCGACGTTTTGACCCAGAAGACCATGCTCGTTTCTGGCCTGATGACATCTGAGTTTCCCACACGTTTGGTTTTTTGCAACTTCATCGATTTGTCTTCAATTGATACAAATTTTGGTTGATACTGGAACGCATCTCTCTTTCAAGTTTGCCTAAAATTTGACCTTTCCTTTTATTCATCGATGTGGCTTCAATTTCAGATCCAAATAGATAGTCAATTTTGAGAATGAGTTCAAGCAAGATTATTTAAAAGTGATTCTCAACATTCTCCTTTGTGTGCGCTGGGCCATACCAAACTAAAATATCGAACACTTGCAGGGTGCTGACTTCATTGGTGGTGGTTCTTCTAACTATTTGGTTGAATCTTTGCATCCTCCGAAGAATTTAGCATTTGGAGGGTTGGATACAAACTTTGCTAAAGCTAGCAAATTTTTATCCAAGCACTACGTTAGGACCAGCCTTAGATGGTAGATTTCTGTGTCACAACGTTTTCTTACTCAATGATTGTCTTTTCACTAGATGGTAGCTTAATACTACGCATCAACTGACTCCTAACATTTGTCCTTGCGTTAGAAGTTGTAGCTAGAATTTATACAATGCCAGTATACAAATTTATTGGAGCCAGAATTTATACAATGCCGGCAGATCAGTTTGGTACAAATTTATTAGAGCCACAAACGCTGGTTGGAGTGAATTACTAATAACCCGATAACTTCTTATGTGTGAAAACTTTCTTGCAGGTTTTCCGTGCATATCATGATCACGATAACACATCTGAAAAGCTACTGGGATGGGATTTTCCTCTAGCATGGCAGATGAAGCAATTTTTGGCAATGGACTATATCACCAACATGAGTGGTAATTTAGTATATCTTTGCAGGATTCGGCATTCTTCTGGATCCGAATTTGTGTCCTAGATCGAACTTCATGGTTTTTAGTTTTACAAATTATATTGTTTTTTTGACATCTACTATTGCTCATTGACATTTATGTATGCATTTTTAGAACGCAAGCATAGGAAATATCAGCTCATGAATTGAAAAGGTGCAGATAAGACCCGAAGCATGTGAGTATCTTTGGACTCATTAGTTTTTCTCTCCTTATTTAATTCTGTATGGTAGCTAACTTTAATCCAAATCTATTTTTTATTAATCTTGAATCGTGTATGCAATAAAACTGTGTAACCTGGAAATATAACTTTGGATTATATTTGGTGACATGCTAACTTAAAACTGTGTTGATATTGTCAATCTTCCAAGTATGCATACAGTTGGTGTTTTTTCCATGATTAATATTTGCCAGCTATATTAATAACGTATATTAATTAAAGTGTGGAGTTAATTTAAGTTTATCTTTGCTTGCACAGTTTGTTTTTATCAAACATGGATGATACAGCTATTAAAAAGGCACGGAGGAACAGTTACTAACCCGTATGATGATAGTTAAACATATAACCTTTAATGAAGATTGAACTGTAGCATAATTTTGTCCACAAGTTTCTTTTGTGTTACGTTGCAGTTAAAAAAATCATGTTATTTGCAGGAAGTGAACCTAAAAAGCGCCAATATTTTGGAGCATCCAGGTAAAATCATCTAATAACTGCCATTTGAATGAGACATTCCCTTATTCTATTATGACAATAATTATTCTATGTTTTGTTCAGATATGTAATGAAGGCCGTCAAACAACTATGGTAGAGATACTGCAAATCTTGTTTGTAGTATGTAAAAAGTTCAAATTGCCTGTAGTTCAACCTTGGGTGCCGCATCACCATATTAGCAAACTAGGGTTTAACCGGTAGCTCGTTAGAGTCCGGGTTTCGTGTTTATATAGGCAGAAAGAACCCCTGCCGTGGTTGTTACAAAGGTGTATATATTGGGTCGGTGTACTACACCGTATCCAATACATACCGTATACAAGTATTTCAACAGCCCCTCTTAATCTAAACTACGAAGAAGATTTAGATTACGCCTGAATTCTAGAAGACCTCTAACAGGCAAAGCTTTGGTAAAACCATCAGCAACTTGATCTCTACTAGATACAAACTTGATAGCAAGCCTATTTTCTGCCACTCGTTCTCTAACAAAGTGAAAATCAATTTCAATATGTTTCGTTCGAGCATGAAATATTGGATTTGCTGAAAGATATGTAGCACCAAGATTATCACACCATAGACATGGTTTTTCTTTGAGCCTAACTCCAAGCTCTCTTAAGAGTGCTTCAACCCATATCATCTCTGCTGTGGAATTTGCTAGTGCTTTGTATTCAGCCTCTGTACTTGATCTTGATACTGTAGCTTGTTTCCTTGCACTCCAGGAAACTAAGTTTGGCCCAATAAATATTGCAAAACCTCCTGTTGAGCCATCAAGGCAACCAGCCCAATCTGCATCTGAGAAAGCACTCAAGAATGTAGAAGAAGAAGGCTGAAAGGTGATACCAATGCCAACTGTATCTCTAACATAGCGTAGTATCCTTTTTACAGCTGTCCAATGAACTGTGGTAGGAGCATGCAAGAACTGACACACCTTGTTAACTGAGAAGGCAATATCAGGTCGGGTGAGTGTGAGATATTGCAAAGCACCAACAATGATGCGATATTTTGTACTATCCTCAGAGCCTAGAAGCTCTCCTGACACAAGAGAAAGAGGATCTGAAGAGGACAACGGTGTGGGAGAGGGCTTACAATCTCGCATTCCAACTTTATCCAATATGTCCATAGCATACTTCTCTTGTGTAAGCAACAAGCTATTCTGTATTTTCTTCACTTCAATTCCCAAGAAATAATGTAAGTCACCAAGGTCCTTGATAGCAAAATCTTTATTCAAATCCTTAACCAAAGCAGCAATGGCCTGATCTGAAGAACTTGAGACAATTATATCATCAACATAGATTAGCATAAATATTGTAACATTTGCCTTCTGATATAAGAACAAAGATGTATCTGCCTTTGATGGTACAAAACCAAGACTATTCAATTTTGAACTTAGCCGAGAGTACCATGCTCGAGGGGCCTGTTTCAAACCATAAAGAGCTTTATCCAATTTGCAAACAAAATGAGGAGCATTTGGATTTTCAAAACCTGGTGGTTGTCTCATATAAACCTCCTCTTCCAGAACACCATGTAGAAACGCGTTCTTGACATCTAGCTGCCGCAATTTCCAACCTCTAGCAACTGAGATAGATATGACAATTCTAATAGTAGCTGCTTTAACAACAGGACTAAAAGTATCCTCATAATCTATTCCATACCTTTGTTTAAAACCTTTTGCAACTAGGCGAGCTTTGTACCTGTCAATAGTGCCATCTGCTCGTTTCTTGATGCGATACACCCATTTGCAATCAATCAGATTTTTGTTGGAGCTAGGTGGTACTAGGTGCCAAGTTTGATTTTTAAGCAATGCATCATATTCCTCCTCCATTGCTTTGCGCCACTTGGAATTTCCAAGAGCATCCGAGAGAGAACATGGTTCACCTGTAGCTGCAAGCAATCCATAACGTATTGTGCCATCCGTATAAATTTTCGGAGTCTTAATACCTTTTTGTAGCCTGGTTTGCACCCTTGCTGCAGGAACAACTGCAGCAGATGGAGGCACAGAGGATCCGGTGGAGACAGGAGCAGCCTGGGGATCTGCAGGGGATCCTGTACCAGGTTCCTGGCCAATCAGCGGAGGAGACCGCTGCTGACGCGCGGAAGCAGGAGACGGGGCCGGTGGCGGGTCCCGCGATGGTGATTGATGGCCTGGGCGCTGCGCTGTCGGAGGAGCATTGATTACTGGCGGGTCCCGCGACGGGAACGGCTGGCCCAGGCGACGCGTGTAAACACGCAACGGGACGGAGCCAGCGTGAGTGGGCTGCTGTCCGCTGTGCGCAGCAGGGACAGCAGGGGAGGCAGGATCCACCTCGGGATCGGCGAGGTCTGAGGTTGCAGGAGAATCCTCCTCAGAATCAGCACCGAGTTCGTCATTTTCTGCAGGATTTTGCTGGAAGCTGTTCTCACTCGTTTCTTCATCATTTTGACTCAAATTTTCGTCACTGTGTTCAGCATCATATGGGGAGTCATCATCATCATCATCAGGTGGAGGTGTGTCCTGGCCATGGTTAGTGACAATTGGAATAATGGGTAAAGGCATATGATCATCATGTGAGACGTCCCCATTAGTACATGCAATATTTTGTGGTGGTAGCAAGAGAGTTTCTTCACGAAGACGTTTTCCAGCATTGGGGTGTAGGGATGAAAAGGGAAAGACATTTTCATCAAAAACTACATCTCGAGAAATGTAAACACGACCAGTGGTCACATCTAGACACTTGACCCCTTTATGAAGGGGACTATACCCCAAGAACACACATCTTTTTGATCTGTAAGCAAGCTTTCGTTTGTTATAGGGACGGAGATTAGGCCAACAAGCACACCCAAAAATCCGAAGAGAGTCATAATTTGGAGAAGTGTGGAGTAGGCGTTCTACAGGAGTCTCATTGTTGATGACTTTGCTAGGAAGTAGATTGATTAGGAAGGTGGGTGTAAGAAAGGCTTCATCCCAGAATTTTAGAGGCATAGATGCATGTGCAAGCAAGGACAACCCTACTTCCACAATATGACGATGTTTACGCTCAGCGGAACCATTTTGTTGATGAGCATGTGGGCAAGACACATGATGAGTAATACCAATTTTCTGAAAGAAGGTGTTGAGTTTTTCATACTCACCACCCCAATCTGTTTGCATAGTCACTATCTTCCTACCAAACTTACGCTCAACATCAGCTTGATAGTTAAGGAAAACTTGATAAACATCAGAACGTTTCTTAAGCAAATATATCCATGAAAATTTACTGAAATCATCGATAAAGCTTACATAGTATGAATGCTTGCTAACAGAGGCAGGTGCTGGACCCCATACATCAGAGAACACAAGCTCAAAAGGAACTGTGGACACACTGGTGGACACAGGATATGGCAACTGATGACTCTTAGCTAGTTGACAAGAATCACACACATAAGGGTTTATTTCTGGACTATATGAAAGCTGGTTTTTCCTAACAATCTGTTGCACCACAAATGAAGAAGGATGTCCTAAACGGCGATGCCACGTGGATGAAGATGGCTTTATTATGACGAAGGCTTGCTTGGAGGACCCGGTAGATAGAGGCACTAGCGGGTAGAGACCACCATGGCATGGTCCCTTAAACAGAATTCTTCGAGTTTCCCGATCCTTGATAAGAAAGAACCAAGGGTGAAATTCAATGAAGATATCATTATCAAGTGTAAGTTTGTGAACAGATAAAAGATTCTTTGATGCAGTGGGGATGTGAAGAATATTGTTTAAATGCAATGCACTATGGGGAGTTTGCAACATAGAATGACCAACATGCGATATAACCATACCATTGCCATCGGCAGTGTGGACGCGGTCTTGTCCCTTGTACTTCTCGCTGGTTGTGAGCTTGTTCAACTCAATTGTGATGTGATCGGTTGCTCCAGTGTCGGAGTACCAATTCGAGTCGACGCCATATGAAGCGGTGTTTGCTCCTTTCTTCCCGCGCCCAGAGTCCTCGTCATCACTGTCATCTTTCTTGAACCGCCACCAACAGTCCGAGGCCGGGTGTCCATGGATAGTGCAGATCTGGCACGTCACATCCACGAACGGAGTGGGAACACGGCCATGTCCGCTACGCCGTCCTCCATCATCACGGCGGCGATCATAGCCACCATCACGTCGCTGTTGTGGGCGGCGATCATCCCAGCGCTGGCCACCACCATCACGGCGGCCCTGTCCACCACCATCGTCACGGCGGCGATCATCCCAGCGGGCGCCATCATCAAGACGCATGTCATTGTCATCGCGGCGTCTGTCACCATCATCACGGCGCCGGTCGCTATCGTCACGGCGTCGGTCATCCCAGCGTTGTCCATAGGCACGGTCACCGTGGTCACCACGCCCAGTATCTTGTCCGCGTCGAGCAGCATTGGCAGATGAGGTAAAGCCAACGTTGCCAACGTTGTCAGAGAGCATCTCTTGACGCATATCATGAGCGACAATCTGATCATAGAGATCATCGATAGTTGTGTCACTGTTGCCGTTGACTGCCGCGACAACATCATTGTATGAGGCATCCAGTCCATTGACCAGGTACCCAACCATCTCATCTTCCTCAACTGGTTTTCCTGCAGCGGCGAGCTCGGAGGCGAAGGCCTTCATCTTGGCAAAGAATACAGAGGCCATCATGTCTAGTTTCTTGGTGCTTTGAAGAGCTCCGCGAAGCTGATTGATTCGGGAGCGGGAACGAGAGCCGCACAGGTTGGTGATGATTGCCCAGACTGCAGCTGTCGAGTCGACACCAATGGTGTGAGCGAGGATTTCCGGCGAGAGCGAATTCAGGATCCAGCTCAGCACCGTGGAGTCGCGTGCCACCCAGGCTGCATAGGCCGGGTTTGCGACTTTTTGCTTGTTCTTGTCTGTGTCTTCCACCTCCAGATACTTCACCGGTGCGACGTCAGTGCCGTCGAGGAGCTCAAGCACCTGAGCACCACGAAGGGCAGGGTGGACAAGCGTCTTCCAGAAGAGGAAATTGGACCTGGTGAGCTTCTGGGAAGGTGGGGCTCCGAGGGAGGCAGCCAGAGCAGATGTTGTGGATGAAGATGCCATGGCTCGAAGCTGTTTTCCGATCTAGGATCGTGGGGTTGATTTCCGATCGAGTAGATCGTGGGATTGGCTTCCGATCAAAGGGATCGTAGGAGGATTTCTGGGAACTTTCCGATCTGGAGGATCGTAGGAAATTGTTGCTTGGTTTTGGATTTTCCGATCGTAGAGATCGTGGAGGGTTTCTGATTTCCGATCTTGGGGATCGTGGAGAATTTTGTCGGCGGCTAGGTCATGGAAGAGAATCGCTCTGATACCATATTAGCAAACTAGGGTTTAACCGGTAGCTCGTTAGAGTCCGGGTTTCGTGTTTATATAGGCAGAAAGAACCCCTGCCGTGGTTGTTACAAAGGTGTATATATTGGGTCGGTGTACTACACCGTATCCAATACATACCGTATACAAGTATTTCAACACACCAGAGTTTACAGTCATGGTGGTGGTGTGAAGAAGAGTTGCTCAAGCTTCGATGTAAGTTGTATGGAAGAGGCATGCGTCTCAACCAGTGACGTTGCCTTTCACGTTACTGATGTTTACATGTGGGGCTTTAGAGATGTCTGTTAAGCTCACCACCTACAAAAGGAGCAAGGAGATCCTGGAAAGGTATCCACTCACACAAACCATGATTTTTTGAAAGATGTCTTTAGATTCACAAAGATGGATTACCTCTTGTACACGGTTCTCACATTTTTGTATTAGCTGGCTGATTCTCGACATGCTTGCAAAATGCTTATACTGGAGATGATGATTATATATTAGAGTTTTACCTACCACCTGGTTACATAGAACCTAATGAACAGAATTTCCATCATAGATCGGTTGAGACAACATCTTCGTAGTTTACAGGTAGCGAGTGATGAAGGTTCGGATGAAGCTTATCTTCAAGTTGAAAATGTTACTCTAATTTATAGTGAAGAAACAAAGAATACATTTCATACACTAAATGAGAGTGATATGCATGGAGGAATCGAAGAGTCCGATAACACGGACAATAGGAGAAGGAGATGGACATTGGAGGCACCAGAAGACACAAGGAGAACTTGGTGTTACTAAATTCAGGTTCATTATACAGAGTGACAATGTAGACAAATATTTTGTATATACTACGAGTGGATAAGTCAATATACACTTCAATTTCCATAATCAGGGCTTTTCAGTCATAGGATATCAAGAAAAAAACACACCAACTTCCGTCGGGAGAATTCTCTTGTTTTTTTTAAGAATGATGAGCCATATTGTTTATAGCCGAATAAAAAAAATACTGTTCCACCTGTGCCAAATATAAGAGTGGTTTAGAAAAAAAAGAAGTGATGTGTATACAATTTTACTCAAGCTTGCTATGCTCTTATTGTCAACCATATATACTATGTGGTACTTGGGACAAAATCTTGAGAAACATCAGTTTTTGATTTTACTAGACTACATCATGTAGTCTACATGTAACTAGAGTGGAGTTTTAAATTTCTTTTTCTTCCGTGGTCAAAGAGAGAAGACATGGGTTGGGGAAAGGAACCCTTTGTGCATTTGGCGATCAAAATAAAGAAAATACAAGTTTGTTGCAATGTCCTGGAGCTAGATTATGTCATCGTTGAATAAAAAAATATTTCAGTTGATACATGTATGTGCGTATTTTTTCTGCGGTTGTGTTGTGTATTTATGTATAAGATAAAATTGTTGAGCCGTTGCTATATATGCATATGAAGTTGAGCAATCAATTTTCATCAAATTACATTTTAAGAAAAGAAGAAACACATTGTTTTTGTAATAATATGTGGCTCTCTTTTTATACATGAATTCTTACGTGTATATTATTTGCATACTGCGATAAAAACTAGCAACCGTAGCAACGCACGGGCATTCAACTAGTTGGTTGCTAAGTTGTGTGTTGCAGGAAAGATGAGAAGAAAACTCGGCCGGTTCAGTGTGGTTTTGGCTGGACAAGTTAAACAACCGTAGCAAAAAAAAAAAAACCTCAGCCACACCGTTGCGACTGAGCAAGATAATGGAGAACACCACTTCCCCGAGAGACGGAGAGAGCAAAGCAATGGCAATTGGAAACATGGCGCTGGCGGCTGCCGCGGTGTACCATGTACGGTGGTACCAAGGACTGTAAGTCCGTAAGCTGTCCCAAGAGAAAAGGGAATCTGCTCATATCCGGCACGAAAATACGCAATGTAGGGCGAATTGGAATAAGTGCAGTAGCGACTTCGAAACGTTTAGCTCGGGTCGTCCCCCGCGGGCGACGACCGGGCGAACCCTAGCCCCCCTCGCCTCCACACCCCCTCCTCCCTCCTCCTCCGCCGCCGCCGGCGAGGGCCGCCGGCGGTGGGACCTCCCCACCCGCTCGCGGCGGCTGCGCGGGGCGCGGCGGCGGTGCTCCTAGGGGCTCTTCGAGCTCGGTCCAGCGGCGGCGGGACGGCAGGTCGACGACGGCTCGTGGCGGAGGGGTGGGCGGACGCGGCGTGCGGCGGGGGGCAGCGGCGGAAGGCAGCGGCGGAGGGGAGTTGCTGGTGGCGGCGCCGCTCAGGTTGGGGCCAGGCGGGCCCCGATCTGGGCCGGACGGGCCTCGTCCTGGACCAGGAGGGTCCGGATTTGGCCAAGCCGGCGGAGCTCCTCCCATGCTGCACCATTGCTGGTTCCGGATCTGGGCCAGCTGGGCCTGGTTCCGGCGGCCCTTGGCAGCGCGGCTCGCGAGGTTCCTCCTACGTCCGAGAAGGTGGAGGTGTTGCTCGGGCTGCTGACCGGTGGTGAGTTTGGAGATGCCGACAAATTGACCGGCTTGACCGGCGGCGTGGTGGCGTCAGTAACGGCGCGGCTATGTCCCCGGGCGTCGTGGCGGGGGTGCTTCTTTGCGGTGGTGCCCGGTCTCGGCCGGGGCGTCTTGCGAGGAGTGAGGTTGCGGCGACGCCGTTCATGGCTTATGGCTAGCACATGGCGGCTCGGTGGTGGCTTGGGTAGGTTTGGCATGAAGCTGCAGCTGGATGGTGGCGGCAGCCTAGGCGCAGCAGCGCGGCGGCCTGGCTAAGGGGCTTAATCGTGGCCTGGCAGGCGGCCGGGCCTGATCTAGGCCTCCTTGGCCATGCTACTGCGTCCGGATGGCGTGCTCCTCTGGTGGCGGTGGGTGGATCCCCTCCCCTAGGTTGCCACTTGCTTTGACGGTTGCATGCTATGGTGCCGTCATACCCTGCCCGCTTCGTGTTGCGATGTGCTGATCAAGCCATGGGCTCGAGTTCGTGGGAATGCCGGGGCGGCGGCCTCGGAAGGTGGACTGCGCGGGTGGCTCTACGGCGGGCAACGTGGCGGTGGTGGTGGTCTCTCTCTTCGGTCATGGGGATGGCGAGGAGCAGACGACGGGGGATCCTGGTGTTGGCGGCGCTTCGGCTTTGGCAACTCCCAGATCTTATTTCGGAAGCCTGACTTGGAGACAGTGGCGGCTTAGTTTCGGGTGCGGTGTGCGGATGCTTCCGGGTGAAAACTCAGCGCCTCGGCGCCAACGGCGGCGATGCCTGCGGGTGTCGTTACCCTCTTGGGGCGTCGTTGTGGGTATCCGCCCCGTGGTATGGCTCCGGGTGAAAACCTTAGACCTCGTGGTCTCGACGGCGGCGGCGCGTTGCGTCGTTACTCTCTTGGGGGCGTCGTTGTGGAGTCCCAACTCGACTTGTTTTCGTGCATCTGGCTCTGGTGGCAAGTTTAGGTTTTCTGTGTTCTTTTTTGTTTTATCTTTGTTCTGCTTTGTAAGAGGTTCTCCTCTCCACCTTGTATCGGTTCGGCCGTTGCGGCTTTATTTATAAAGCAGGGCGAAAGCCTATTTCGAGAAAAATACGCAATGTAAATTAGGTGCTCGTGAACCCAATAACTTTTTACCTAAAATTCTTATTTCAAAGTATGAAAATTTCGCGATTCTTCTTTACAAGTAAATGACTCACGTATATGTGTGTATCATATTTCATACTTACGTCGCTTAGCTAAAAATGACATCTTTCTAATAAACAAGTCTCTATAACTTAGAGACCACGCATCTATGTGACTTAACACCAGAGTAAGTAATATTGGGTTCAAAAGAATGGATTTTGTACTTATATGATAATTTATACCTGGAGATTCATGTAGCTCTCTCCTACTTTTATCCGATCTCAAAGCAAAACGAACTAACACCTACATCCATGCGTGTAAGTGCAAAATATTTTCTATCAAGAAAATTCCCATTATTATCTAACAACAATTATTTGCATGTATGAAGAGACCGTCCATCAAAACAATCGCACTTATTGTTTTTTACTCTCTAGATAAGACATACGATTTGCATTTTCATCAAAAAAAGACCGCACTTACAATTAAAGTTCTGCGTCAAAAAATTGTCCCCTCCTTATGTTGTGTCAGCGAAACACATCAGCTCCATCACGTATTATGACGCTCATGTGTGAATTGTGACTATCTGCCGCATCACTTTTTAGAGAAGACCATCTATTTTTACCGGCGTACTTGCCTCTCTCTCCCTGTTGATATCTTTGCGCCACCATCACATCGTTGTTCTATCACTTAGATGGCCAATTGAAAATTTGAAATGACATTCCCTCACATTTGATCTATAACAAGCCGTTGTTCGCCCGGGTGCATAAGAAATTCTCAGAAGTACTATGCTCCGTTTCCAGTTGAGCACTCCGCATTTTAAAGTTGTTTAACATTGGCATGTGTTTCTCTTGGTGAGAGGATATAGCGTGAAGCCGCCAAAAGCGTGGATGCCAGGTATGTGCAGTGTGATCCTTAGCGTTGCTGAATAAAAAAATGAACCGTGTCTAGGAGGAACTAGACACTTTTTTTATATAGTAGAAGCGAGACTTGGCGTGACAATTCCGAAATTCGTCTCTGACAGAAATCAAACTCCGGTCGTTGGGGTACGTCACTGCGACCCCAACCAATAGGCTAAGCCCATGTTGTCACGTTGCTGAATTAAGAAAAACGGAAAGAGAGGGATTCGAACCGTCGGTAGAAGAAGTCTACATAGCAGCTCCAATGATACGTCTTCAACAGCTTGACCATCTCTCGTACATAATTTTTATCATGGAAAATAAATCGAGTGAACAACATAAATGAGTTATTAGTTGTAGAATATTACTCACATCGGACTTGAGCTTATAACAAAAAAAAAGGAAAGGTTCATATAATTTTCTTCCAGTTGCCCTAACCCGAACTAAATCAACCTAAGACCACTAATTGATATTTTTCCCACTCAACTACCAAACAATAGATAGACCATAGGATTTTTTTTTCGGTGTATGGGTCGTCTCTTGCAACGTTGGAAAGTTGCAATGCACAAATGTCGGATCGAGACCGGAGGTGGTTGCCACTCATTCGTCAGCGGAGAATATGTTGGTTCCGGAGATTCATACGTGCGGAGGACATCGCATTGCTGATCCTCCTCGTTTGGCTGTATGGGAACGTGTAGGCGCCCACACCTACCCTAAGACAAGTACGTGCACGATCGGCAGCCGAAGCCCGAGCGCGCCCGGCACATCTCCGGCGTGCGCCCGCCACCGACCACCGCGACCCGCCGGCGCCGACGCATGCGCATGGTACGGTAAAACTCGTACGTCGATCTATCTCTTTCACCTTTCCCGTCTCGGGATGCGACCGAGGAGATTTTGGGGAGCCATATTCAACTGAATCGCAAGATCTCTTGTGATCTGGCGTGGAACTTGATGTTCAACTCTGCACCGCCAGCTGCTACCAATTGGACCGGTGACGCTTCACCGTCAAGTCAAAGGCTTAACCTTGACACGCACTCACCGCACGCACATGATGCCGTCCCACCTTCTTTAATCATCAGGGAATAGCAATCATGCAAAAACAGCGTCCGAACACTGGACAATTTTATAGTGTTCATTGCTTCCAAGCACGACGCATCATCAGCGGCACCACAGCTCGTGCAACATGTGATGTGAGTGCGTATCACGGCATTCTCTCTCTTTCCGTTGAGCGATACCCATCGTGTACTCTCACGGCGACACATATGGCTCTAGTCTAGAATGAAAATGAAAGGCTTTGATCCCACTTGCGTGACTTGAATTCGGGAGAGTGTGGGAGATGACATTGGACACTTTTTTCAAACTAGAAAGAGGTTGCGCAAAGGTGACCCTTTATTCCTAATTTTATTTAATATAATCGTCGATATATGTTAGCCATCCTCATTACGTGGACATAGGAGGATGGTAAAGCGGGGGTGCTTATTATCACCTTGTCGAAAGGGAAGATACCCATTCTACAATATGCAGATGACATGACCCTTTTCATGGAACACGAATTCGTGAAGGCCGTATACATGAAATTGATCTTATGCATTTTTAAATAACTATTTGTGTTAAAGATCAAGATTCATAAAAGTGACATTTTCTATTTTGGAAAAGCAAAGGACGAGAAACAACAATACTATTCTCATCCCAAAGCTTAAGGCTTAAAAAAATCAAACCAAGAAAAGTTTGATTACACTATTAGAAGAATCTATCAATAAATATAATATTTTGTAGATACCATACTAAAATATATTTCATTATATGATATTGATTTTGTATTTTGTAGATATATACTGATTCAACTTTGATCTTTCCTACTCCCGTTGGATCAATTGGACTCTATGGTTTCTAGCTGCAACCGATGACTGGAGGACTGCATACTAGGCGACTTCAGCATCGACATATATGTTTTTCCTTTTTAATTTAGATTTTTTTATTTTGAATTGAGCGTCCTCCCACCCCCGGTTTCAATGAAAATGAAAATAATAATTACAACATTTTTCTCCAAATTGCAGATTTTCTCAAAGCTCTTGCAACCAAACTACTAGGAACCAACAAATTCATCAAAATTGAAGGAACCAAAACGAAAGAGATAAAATATCTAATTCTTTGGGCATTTCTTGTAGAATAAAGACCACCAGAAACCATCTTTGAACACCGTATTCTCTCTATCTCTTTTCCCACAAACTCCCTACCCGGCCGTGATTTCCACGATCATACTTCTCCCCAGATTTAGCAAGCTTCTCAACCATTATCCAGCCACTTCCTTCATGACGTACTTTGATGATCATCGAAGATTTCATTTGCCACCCTAGACAACAGCTGCGTTGCGATGACCTGAGCTTGTTGGTCGCTTACTTTCTACAAGCAACCCCAATAAGTTGTCCAATACGAAATTTTACTAGCAATATTGTAGATATTGGTACGATGTATATTTTAGATTGTTGCTTCATGTATTGACCCTCTGTGATACGTGATTTGTAATAAACCTTTTTTGGAAACTCAGAAAAAAGGGATGTGCGCATCGTAATGCAAATCCGTTACTTGTAATGAACTCAATTTTGGAACCTCCTAATAATAAAAAAGGGCAATGGCGCAGTCATCTTCTCGGCTTGCCGGGTCCTTTATAATTGCAACGATGTGCTGGAATCAGAAGTTAGTGCTCTGATGGAAGGGTTAGTTTTGGCTTATGAGTGGTCGGAGTTGCCTATTATCATCCAATCTGGCTGTGTTGTGGTCCTTTCGGCTTTGAAGGAGAGCGGCCGAATAGAACAATATATAGAACAATATATGGTCAGATGTTTGATGAAGTGAAGCGTCTCATGAATCTTCGAAAAATTATACTCGTGAAATTAGATAGTGATCAAAGTAGAGTTGCACGTAGCCTAGCAAATTTGGGTAGGGGTGGAGATTGTACTGCTTGTTGGATACGATATGCTCCAGAGTGTGTGTCACAAATTTTACTAGCTGATTGTAATTATATAACTGAGTAATAAAATCTCGAATGCCGTTTCAAAAAAAAAAATCTCGAATGATTTCCCCTGAAAAATAAAAAGGGCTTCGTGCATCATTTTATAAAGAGGCCGAGGCGCTTATCCGCCATTTCGAAGAAAACAGAATGAAGATGAAAATGCAAAATGTGATTGGTGCAGGGCATGTCCCGTGTGATCGTTAGTGGGACACGAGTCTGGGGCACATCGCCAATACGAAGGCAACAACCAGGGCACAAATCCTGATCGTGGAACAAAGCTCTACCGACAGTGCTTTATCCTCTCATTTTATGGCTCAAATGGAAAATCCAATCCTTATCCCGTGATCCGACCCACCCGTAGGATCATCGACCCCACAGGCCACTCGATCCACAGTAGTACACATCTGAAAAATGTCACAAGATGATAACGATTAGGGATGTTGATTCGGACGCTAATCTGAGGTTCCCCAACAACCAGAGCGCCCCCTAGATAAAACAACAAGAGCGCCACGGCCCCACAGAGGTTTCAATGGGCGGAGAAAACTGCTCTGCATTTTCCCCACCGGCTACTTTTTCAGATTTCGCAACTTCTTCCCGTGTAACCGATCACATGTGTTCCTACTTTTGTAGTTTTTTAATTAATATATTAAAAAAGAACCCTTGTTTTATAGTTTGTTTTGCGAGAACTGGCGTTTAGAGCATCTCCACCAGCATGTCCCATATCGACCGGGGTTCTAACGTTCTTTTTTACCATACCGACCACACTCTGAAAGTAGCCGGCCATTTTAGACCTCATTACAATTGCCGACAAGACTGTCGCTGGCACTCTCGTCCATGTAGGATTTCGTCTCGCGGGACCCGCTTGGCATCCAAACCCGCCCATTCTCCACGCGCTCCGCCCCTCCCGATCCTCCTCCCACCCCTCTGAACCGTCATCGCTGTCGTCGTCGCCTCCTCCCCATGCCTAGCCTTTGCCCGTCCACCCGGAAACTGCCCTGTAGCCAACGTCGGTACCTCTGCCATCTCGCATTGCCGAACCTACCATCGGCATCGGCGTCGGCGTCGTCTCCCCGACGCCAACCACCCACAGGGTATTCGGCGGATTGCCGTGATGCAACGACGACGAAATGATGGCGCAAATGTTCATGCAGGAGAAAGCCGATCACCGAGCGTCAACAACAGTTGTTGATGTTGGCGAACGTTCTCCAGCTTCGCCAACACCTGCTCGCCGTTGATACGTCGCAAACGTATCTATAATTTCTTATGTTCCATGCTACTTTTATTACAATACTTGAGTGTTTTACACATACTTTACAGCGTTATTTTACATTTTCCGCACTAACCTATTAACAAGATGCCGAAGTGCCAGTTGCTATTTTTCTGCTGTTTTGGTTTCGAAATCCTAGTAAGGAAATATTCTCAATTGGACGAAATCAACGCCCGTGGTCCTATTTTTGCACGAAAGACCGAAGAGGAGACGAGAAGCCACGAGGCGCCGACACAACAGCGGCGCGGCCGACCCGCGCGGCCCTGGTGTGTGGGGCCCTGTGCCACTTGACCTACCCTTCCGCCTACTTAAAGCCTCCGTCGCGAAACCCCCGTACCGAGAGCCACGATACGAAAAACTTGCGAGAGGCCACCGCCGCCAATCCCATCTCGGGGATTCAGGAGATCGCTCCGCACCCTGCCGGAGAGGGGAATCATCACCGGAGGGCTCTACATCATCATGCCCGCCTCCGGATTGATGCGTGAGTAGTTCATCCTTGGACTATGGGTCCATAGTAGCTAGATGGTTGTCTTCTCCGCTTGTGCTTTCATTGTATTAGATCTTGTGAGCTGCCTAACATGATCAAGATCATCTATTTGTAATGCTACATGTTGTGTTTGGCGAGATCCGATGAATATAGAATATTATGTTAAGTTGATTATCAATCTATCATATATGTGTTGTTTATGTTCTTGCATGCTCTCTGTTGCTAGTAGAGGCTCGGCCAAGTTGATACTTGTAACTCCAAGAGGGAGTAATTATGCTCGATAGTGGGTTCATGCCTCCATTAAATTGGGACAGAAAGTTCTAAGGTTGTGGATGTGTTGTTGCTACTAGAGATAAAACATTGATGCTTTGTCTAAGGATATTTGTGTTGATTACATTACGCGTCATACTTAATGCAATTATCTCGTTGTTCGCAACTTAATACTTTTTCGGATGATAACTGAAGGTGGATTATTTAGGCATAGATGCATGCTGGATAGCGGTCTATGTACTTTGTCGTAATGCCCTGATTAAATCACATAGTAATCATCGTTGATATGTATTGAATCTTTATTTGTCAATTGCTCGCCCTGTAATTTGTTCACCCAGCATGTTAGTTATCTTATTGGAGAGACACCACTAGTGAACTGTGGACCCCGGTCCAATCTTTTACATCTGAATACATTCTCTGTTTTTACTGTCCTTTGCAAACAAACACCATCTTCCACTCGATACGCTTAATCCTTTGTTTTCAGCAAGCGGTGAGATTGACAACCTCACTATTACGTTGGGACAAAGTACTTTGATTGTGTTGTGCAGTTCCACGTTGGCGCGCCACCTGGTGTTGCGCCGCACTACATTCCTCCACCAACAACCTTCACGTGCTTCTTGGCTCATACTGGTTCAATAACCTTGGTTTCTTTCTGAGGGAAAACTTGCTGCTGTGCGCATCATACCTTCCTCTTGGGGTCCCAACGGACGTGTACATCTACGCGCATCAAGTTCTTTTTCGCGCTGTTTGGGAGATCAAGACACGCTGGGGAGTCTCCACTTCCAATCTCTTTACTTTGTTTTTGTCTTGCTTTATTTTATTTACTACTTTGTTTGCTGCACTTAAACAAAACACAAAAAAATTAGTTGCTAGCTTTACTTTATTTACTGTCTTGTTCTCTATATCAAAAACACAAAAAAATTAGTTGCTTGTCTTTACTTTATTTGCTTAGTTTATTTTACTACTGCTATAATGGGTACCCTGAAAATACTAAGTTGTGTGACTTCACTAGCACAAATAATAATGATTTTATATGTACTCCTATTGCTCCACCTGCTACTACAGCAGAATTCTATGAAATTAAACCTGCTTTACTGAATCTTGTTATGAGAGAGCAATTTTCTGGTGTTAGTACTGATGATGCTGCTGCCCATCTTAATAATTTTGTTGAACTTTGTGAAATGCAAAAGTATAAGGATATACATGGTGATATTATAAAACTGAAATTGTTTTCTTTCTCATTAAGAGGAAGAGCTAAAGATTGGTTGCTTTCTTTGCCTAAAAATAGTATTGATTCATGGACTAAGTGTAAAGATGATTTTATTAGTAAATATTATCCTCCTGCTAAGATTATATCTTTGAGAAGTAGCATAATGAACTTTAAACAATTTTATAATGAACATGTTGCTCAAGCATGGGAGAGAATGAAATATTTGGTAAAGAATTGCCCAACCCATGGACTGACTACTTGGATGATCATCCAAACCTTTTATGCAGGATTGAATTTTTCCTCAAGGAACCTATTGGATTCAGCTGCTGGAGGTACTTTTATGTCCATCACTTTGGGCGCCGCAACTAAATTACTTGATGATATGATGATCAATTACTCTGAATGGCACACTGAAAGAACTCCTCAAGGTTCTCTTTAGCAACCTCTTCTTTGGGTGATAAGATTGATGCTATTATGTCTATGCTTGCAAATGGTAGATCTCATATTGATCCTAATAATGTTCCTTTAGCTTCATTGGTTGCTCAAGAAGAAAATGTTGATGTGAATTTCATTAAGAGCAATAATTTCAACAACAATGCTTATAGGAATAATTATGGTAACAACAACTATAGGCCATATCCTTCTAATAATGGTAATGGTTATGGTAATTCTTATGGTAATTCTTACAACAATAATAAGAGTGTACCCTCTGGTCTTGAAGTGATGCTTAAAGAATTTATTAGTACACAAACTGCTTTCAATAAAACTGTTGAAGAAAAGCTTAATAAAATTGATATTCTTGCTTCTAAGGTTGATAGTCTTGCTCTTGATGTTGATCTTTTAAAATTGAAAGTTATGCCTGAGAAAGTTGAAGATGCTAGGTTTGCTAAAACAAATGCCATCCAAGTTAGAATTAATGATAATATTAGATTGTTGGCTGAATTGCATGCTAGGTGGGATAGAGAAGAAAAAGAAAAACTTGCTAAAGAGAATAATGTAGCTAAAGTATGGACTATTACCACCACTAGTAATGTTGATTCTTCACATGTTGCTGCACCTCCTACTATCAATGGTAGAATAATTGGTGTTGGCAATGTTTCTACTCCTAGTGCAAAGCATAAAATTGCCTGAAATTAAACTGCTGTGATAAAGCCTGAAATTTTCAAAATATTGGTGACAATGATTCCATTGTTGTAGAACATAATGGTTTAGATTTTGATGATTGTCATATTACTGAAGTTATAAAGTTCTTACAAAAACTTGCTAGAAGTCCCAATGCTAGTGCTATAAATTTAGCCTTTACAAAACATATTACAAATGCTCTCATTAAAGCTAGGGAAGAGAAATTAAAACTTGAAGCTTCTATTCCTAGGAAGTTAGAAGATGGTTGGGAGCCCATCATTAAAATGAAATTCAATGACTTTGAGTGTAATGCTTTATGTGATCTTGGTGCAAGTATTTCTGTTATGCCTATAAAGATTTATGATATGCTTGACTTGCCACCATTGAAGAATTGTTATTTGGATGTTAATCTTGCCGATAATGTTAAAAAGAAACCTTTGGGGAGGATTGATAATGTGCGCATTATGGTTAACAATAACCTTTTCCCCGTTGATTTTGTTGTCTTGGATATCGAATGCAATGCATCTTGTCCTATTGTGTTGGGAAGACATTTTCTTCGAACCGTTGGTGCTGTTATTGATATGAGAGAAGGTAGTATTAAATATCAATTTCCTCTCAAGAAAGGTATGGAACACTTCCCTAGAAAGAGAATGAAGTTGCCTTTGATTCTATTATTAGAACAAGCTATGATGTTGATGCTTCATCTCTTGATGTTACTTGATTTGCACTTTCTGGCCTAGCTGAAAGGCGTTAAAGAAAAGCACTTCTTGGGAGATAACCCATGTGTTTATTTTACTACAGCAATTTTTGTTTTGTTGAGTCTTGGAAGTTGTTTACTACTGTAGCAACCTCTCCTTATCATGTTTTTGTGCCAAGTAAAGTTTCTATGTTAAAGTTGATGTTATATTTGGGATCGCAGTAAACAGCATGTGTCTGTCACGAATTCTGGCATAAGTCTCTGTAAAAAATTCAAAAAATCTGCAAAATTACGAGCGTGATCCTCGATATGTACGAAACTTTCATTAGTTATGAGTTTTTCCATTTGAGCAAGTTAAGTGCCCAGTACAGATGCATCTTTACGGATCGTCTCTTTTTGACAGATTCTGTCTTTTATTTCGCATTGCCGCTATGTTGAATGAGTTTCTTTGTTCCATTAACTTTCAGAAGCTATGTGCAATGTCCATAAGTGTTAAGAATGATTGTGTCACCTGTGAATATGTGAATTTGTGGTTATGCACTAACCCTCTAATGAGTTTGCTTGAAGTTTGTGTGAAAGAAGTTTTCAAGGGTCAAGAGAAGAGGATGATATACTATGATCAAGAAGAGTGAAAGGTCTAAGCTTGGGGATGCCCCGGTGGTTCATCCCTGCATATTTTAAGAAGACTCAAGCATCTAAGCTTGGGGATGCCCAAGGCATCCCCTTCTTCATCGACAACATTATCAGGTCACTTCTAGTGAAACTATATTTTTATTTCGTCACATTCTTATGTTCTTTACTTGGAGCGTCAGTTTGTTTTTATTTTTATTTTGTTTTGAATAAAGTTGGATCCCGCCATTCTTATATTGGAGATATTACGCTCCGCTTTTTCTTACGGAACACTTGTGTTCTTAATTGTGCTTTAATGTTCATGGCGAAAGCTTATTGCTTCGTTAAATTGTTATTTGGTTGGAATTGGAAAATGCTGCATATGCTTTGGTAAATTTGGCAATTGTTTGAGATCTCATAGATCATGTTTAATCTCTTGCATCATGTAGTTTAATCTATTAATGAAGAACTACTGTAGAGCTTGTTTAATTTGGTTTGCATGATTGTTCTCTCTAAGTCTAGATATTTTCGGGTAAAGTGTTTGAACAACAAGGAAGACAGTGTAGAGCCTTATAATGCTTGCAATATGTTCTTGTGTGAGTTTTGCTGTACCTGTTCATACTTGTGTTTGCTTCAAACAACCTTGCCAGCCCAAACCTTGTACTGAGAGGAAATGCTTCTCGTGCATCCAAACACCTTGAGCCAAACTCCATGCCATTTGTGTCCACCATATCTACCTATTATGTGGTATTTTTCTGCCATTCCAAAGTAAATTACTTGAGTGCTACCTTTAAATTCCATTCCTCTACCTTTACATATATAGCTCATGGGACAAATAGCTTAAAAACTATTGTGGTAATGAATATGTAGTTATGTGTCTTAATTCTTATAAGTTGCTTGTTGAGCGGTAACCATGTTTTCTGGGGACGCCATCAACTTTATCTTTGTTGGATATCATGTGAGATGCTATGCATGTTCGTCTTGTCTGAAGTAAGTGGTCTTCATGATCAAATGGTTTGAGTATGCATATGTTAGAGAAGAACATTGGGCCGCTAACTAAAGCCATGTATCATGGTGGAAGTTTCATTTGGACATACAACCTCAATCTCTTATGAGAATATTAACCGTTGTTGAATGCTTAAGCATGAAAAAGAGGAGTCCATTATCTGTTGTCTATGTTGTCCCGGTATGGATGTCTAAGTTGAGAATAATCAAAAGCGAGAAATCCAATGCGTGCTTTCTCCTTAGACACTTGTACATGCGGCATAGAGGTACCCCTTTGTGACACTTGGTTGAAGCATATGTCATGTGATGATAATCCGTGTTTCCGAGATAGTAGGACAAGGTGCGAGCACTATTGGTACTCTATGCATGAGACATGCAACTTGTAGGAAGTATTATGCATAGCACATATGAATTATTACTACCGTTGACAAAATTGTTTCTATGTTTTCAAAACAAAGCTCTAGCACAAAAATAGTAATCAATGCTTCCTCTGCGAAGGGCCAATCTTTTACTTTATGTTGAGTCAGTTTACCCATTCCCTTCTATCTTAGAAGCAAACACTTGTGTTAACGTGTGCATTGATTCTTACATGTTTACTTATTGCACTGTTATATTACTCTATGTTGACAAATATCCATGAGATATACATGTTACAAGTTGAAAGCAATTGCTGAAACTTAATCATCCTTTGTGTTGCTTCAATGCATTCTACTATGAATTTATTGCTTATGAGTTAGCTCTTATGCAAGTCTTATTGATACTTGTCTTGAAAGTACTATTCATGAAAAGTTTTGCTATATGATTCATTTGTTTAGTCATTATCTTTTGTTAGCAATCTTTTGTTCAGATCACTCCATTCATCTCATATGCTTTACAATAATGTTGATCAAGATTATGTTGGTAGCATGTCACTTCAGAAATTATTTGTGTTATCGTTTACCTACTCGAGACGAGTAGGAACTAAGCTTGGGGATGCTTGATACGTCGCAAACGTATCTATAATTTCTTATGTTCCATGCTACTTTTATTACAATACTTGAGTGTTTTACACATACTTTATAGCGTTATTTTACATTTTCCGGTACTAACCTATTAACAAGATGCAAGTGCCAGTTGCTGTTTTTCTGTTTTTGGTTTCAGAAATCCTAGTAAGGAAATATTCTCGGAATTGACGAAATCAACGCCCAGGTCCTATTTTTGCACGAAGCTTCCAGACCGAAGAGAGACGAAGTGGGGCCACGAGGCGCGACACAAATGGCGGCGCGGCGGCCCCCGGCCGCGCGGCCCTGGTGTGTGGGGCCCTCGTGCCGCCACTTGACCTATCCTTCCGTCTACTTAAAGCCTCCGTTGCGAAACCCCCTGTACCGAGAGCCACGATACGGAAAACATTACTGAGAGGCCGCCGCCGCCAATCCCATCTCGGGGATTCGGAGATCGCCTCCTGGTGGTGACCCCGCATACCACCGCATGTTGTAGTATGCCACGTTGATATAACATTCACGAACCATTCCGCAAATATTACATCCCTCGTAGTAGTACAACGAACATAGCAGGTCCATAACTCATTCATACATTATTACAAACCAAATGTACATGTCATCTTGGAGCTCCTCCTGGGTCCAAAGAGGTTTACTCCTGGGTTCGAGGTGAACCCAACTTAGCTTACAATATAAGAGTTTCACTAGACTTAACATTTATTCTCTCGAGCAGCTAAGTATTAAGAGTTCGCGCTGCTCGGCTTCTACTACTAATGCTGGGTACTTCTAGGCTTGGTCTCCTCCGGAAGCCTCCGGTTCCGTAGACTATGAGGTAGTCTACACCTTCAATACCTCCAGAGAGGTTCGTTCTTCATAGCCGATGAAGTCGGCTCCTTCAGGGTTGTGGTTGTCCTCCTCCGGATGATTCAATAGGGGGATTTAAGAGTGGTATGAGTACGAGCGTACTCAACAAGTTCATATTAGGAAAGAGGTGTTTAATGCACTAACTACGGTACCAGACCAGAAAGTCTGATACCATGCAAGTTTTGATAATCATTTCTTCAAAAGGTTGTTTTTATTCGAAGAACTATGTCCGTCAGCCTTCACCGGTTTACAAGAACTTCATGGAGTTCCTTTCCAGACGTCAGCTCCAAATCCCGGAACAAGGAGGACTGGTCACGATTCGTTACACTCTGCAGAGGTGTGTTTCTTTACCCATAAGAGATCTTAACCTTGGTGCCAACCGGGCAGCTTTCCCGTCCACACTTCCTTCGGTGTGAGGCCGGTATAAGGTCCTAGTCAATCATGTTCCTCCGCTACCTCGCACACCCACCCGTTGTTGCATGCGCCGACCCTGGGTCCACGTCGGTCCCATTATTCCGTAATTTCAGGGTGGACCCCGACCACGACAACAGTTGGGCTCTACCATACACTCCTACGCCGGTGGCTGCCCATCATAGACCGCAATACCGTGGGGAACTTAAGGCTTCCCCAGCCTACCGCTTCCTCGGGCGACAAGTGTCTACGGACTATGCCGTGGGGACTTAAGGCTTCCCCAGCCTACCGCTTGCCCCGACAGATACAAGTGTCTACGGTAAAGCGCGTCCGTTGATGTACGAGAGGTGGAAACACTTTTGACTACTCCGTCCCACTCGGATCTTATGGTTAACACGGTATTACGCACAAGAATCACTGGACTACATTTGTTGTTTAATCCTAGATGGATATAAACCCGTGCAATGGAACCTCCACCATATCAACACAATCCATGGTTCCATTGCCCACCACATAGTCATATTCATAGTTATGAAAATAGTGGTTTTGCTTTTTATGCAATAATGATAAACATAGTACTTTGCAAGTAATTTGGTAAAAATATTCAAATGACATGAGCAAGCGATGAACTTGCCTGAATACTGCAAAGTGTTGCAGTTGATGGTGTGGACTGACCCTTGTCCTCTTGTTCTGAAAAATAGCATCATTGTCCGATAAGGGCAATGGTTAAAGAAGCAATTATGCATGATTCCAGTTTTAGGGTTTGTTCCCCCCTTCCGTGTTACTATTTTTAAGTAGAAGGTTTATACTAAGAATAATTTGGGAATACTTGTTTAGGAAAAATACAACCTTGAAATGTTGTCAAGGTGTTTTTAAAGTCCAAATTTATTAATGGACTTAATTTTTATTATAGAAAATAATATGTGTGATTAAAATGATTAATTAAATCATCATATTAAGATTTATTCTTGATTATCTTCAAAAATTCTCTTTCATATTTTATTTAGATAGAGAATTTTATGCTGATCAATTATCATATTTTTAATTATTTTTTTAGAGCTAGGAAACATTTATTGTGTATTTTCAACGTTTCTGTATTTATAAAAGATTGTGAAATGACAAAAATGCCCCTGGGCCCACCTGTCGGTGTAGCCCAGTGGGGTTAGGTCGACCGACCCACCTGGTCCGGCTCGACCAGCCTCACTCCTCTCTCTCTCTCTCGCACGCGTGCTCGAACCCTAACCCTAATCCTCTCTGGCGATACGCGTCGCCACCGCCGTCGCCGCTCGATTCCGGCGAGCTCCGCCGGAACCGGCCCCCGCCATGATGCGCAATCGACGCGCCTCACGACGGCGGTCCTCTTCATCCGCGTCGATCTGGAGCGGTGCTGCTCCAGCTCGTCTTCGACCTCCCTTGCGGCGGCTAGGGTTACGGAATCGTGGTGATCCCGCTGCTCACTGGGCTCCAGGCGCGGTGACGCCGCCGTGGGCCTCGCCACGGTGGTGTGGGGCGTTACGGCGCTTGACGGCGCATGGCCTGGCCTGGCCAGGTGCTACCGAGCACTCGGCGCGCGCCGCCGTGGCCGCCATGGCCGCATCTGCTCGTCTGCTTGCCCCGGGTATGTGCGCCACCTCCTGCTCTCTCCTTTGCCTGTTCTACTCCTTCCCTTCCTCTTCTCCGTCTAGCTCGATCTCGGCTTGCCGTGCCTCATAGAGGTGCGGCCATGCCGTGATGCTGCTGCTGTTCTGCTAGTGCAGTTTTGCTGCTGCTACCCTACTTGGGTTGCTGTACTAGCTGTAGTGCTAGCCCTACTGCTTGTGCTGTGTTGCTGTGCTGCTGTTCTTGCTCAGTTGCTTGCTGATCTTGCTCAGTTGCTTGCTGATGCGACTTATAAATTATTGCTCCTGAGCATGATGTGGTGCTCTGTGTGATCTAGTGATTCCTACAGATCCTCTGTATAAACATTCCTTTTCTGTATGGGTCATAGATTGCTCTTGGGTTTGATCATCCTGTGATGATCCTTGCCTGTGGCAAGTGCCAGTGCTCTGGACATAGTTATGGAGCTCTATTCATTTATCTGTGATGCAATTGTTCAATTATTTGATTACCTGTTCATGTGTTAATTACTTGGAATTAATTCTAGCATGCAGTAGCATGCTCTAGCAAGCTTCTGGTGATCATATGATCACCAGTTGCTTGTAAAAGCTGCTCTTTGTGGTCTATGGCTCACTGTTGCCCACTCTGTGCTGTGTGTATATCTCACAGGCTTAACCTGGTGTGTATTGTTGTTGGCTTAAGCAACTGCTGTTGCCTGCACTGATCCATTGGATCACTGCAAAGCTCTGGTGCTTTGATTTATTTGCTTTGTTCACTTATCTGTGTTGCCTGAATTTTTCTGAAGTGGATAAGTGATGTGAGCTGCTCTGCAGTTGTGATCATCTAATTAATTGTGTTAGGGCTAGATGGATGCCAACCTTCAGTTGTGTACCCTAGCCCTTTACTGAGTCCAATTGGATAATGAGGTATAGGTTCTTGTACTGGCTTAGGGTTGAGGTGGCCCTGGCAGCACCTGTGTTGCTGTCCTGGTTGCTCCCCTATCTGTGATTTGCCATGGCTTGTGTGGGCTGACTGGAATTGAATAGCTGTCACTGGCTTTATCCAGTCTTGGACTTCCAGTGACCTATTGGTGTTGACAAAATATATAGACAGGTAATTGTCTATAATCTGATGGCTTAGCTAGCTGTAGGTGCTTAGTGAGTGGTTTAGACTAGCTATGGTTTCATTCTTGGCTGGATTCCTCTAGTTATGCATGGATTGGCATAACTGTTGTTCCCATAGGATGTTTACCTAGTGGTCTTACCCATCTATGCTTGCACCAAATGGCCTGGTAGCCAGATGATGATACACACAGGGTATTCTACCCTTCTGTGCTTCAGTGTTGCATTGTATGCTTAATTATGAGCAAGATATGATCTTGCTCAGGCTTTTGTGTGGTATACCTCACTCCAGCTCCTAGATTGTTTGTTGTGTAGAGGATTGCTTCTGGGTTGCCCTTGTGAATGATTTACTTGCCCTGCTCCTCCTGGTGATCTTGTTTTGATTCAATGGTGAGATTGAGCAAATGGAACAGCACTGGCTGTTCCCCTTGTTCAAGCTGTTCTTGGTGTTCTTGGTAACTTACCCCTTCAG
Source organism: Lolium multiflorum (assembly GCA_030979885.1). Classification (NCBI taxonomy): domain Eukaryota; kingdom Viridiplantae; phylum Streptophyta; class Magnoliopsida; order Poales; family Poaceae; genus Lolium; species Lolium multiflorum. The sequence continues at coordinate 354,388,009 of CM061750.1, read as the reverse complement.
CCGGTCGATGGATGAGCAAATGACTAGGGTTTGAGCACTGAAAAGGTTATATATGTTGCTGCTATGCTCTCCCTGGTCGACAGCTTGGCTCTGGTCACTTTGGTGACTCACTGATGCTGTGTGTGTGTTGTGCCACATGCACAAGCAGTGCCTGGTGTTGAGCATGCACACCTGATGTGTGTGCTGTGTCTGTGTGAACCAGATCCTGTGAACTTGGCTCTGGAGAGGATCAGCTCGGCAGACTTGATATTATCCTCTATTTCCATTCTTTTTTTAACCTGCCAAGTGGCTTTGCCACTTGGCATAATTTGTTCTTCTTTGTGATTTTGTGCAGGGATCATCCATTGAGCAAAATGGACAAATGCTTCATTAAATACAAGATCAAATGAGGATGACCTTGTAGAATTTAGACTAGGACTATTAACTTGTAATTTTTCTTTATTTTCTTTTCTTCTATTCTGCCCATTTATGTAATGTGTTGTTTTATTCTTTTTAGTTCACTTATGAATATTGTAATGACATTGTAATGTGTGTGATGATAAATAAAGCTCAAAGTTTTCTCTAATGAGCTTTACTTTAATATAATTGTTCATCTTGTTATATTATTGATTTTTATACTTAATGAATTTCCTCAATTGAATTATTTAAGGTAATTATTTAATGTTTGAATTTGAAATTCAAATTCAACCTTGGTTAGAATTCAACCATGTCATATCATTTAAAATCCAATCAAGTAAACTCTCCCCTCTCTTCTCAAAACCCTAAACTAATGAAGTGAGATACAAGTTTGTCGCACTCTCGAAACCCTAACCCTGTAAGGTGTCGAGAGAGAAACTTGTCCCCCTTCGATGCAGTTTTTGTTTAAAAGCGCGAAATTTCCCCAGAATTTACTATGCAATGCACATCCCTTTCTAAAATCTACCCCTCGATTGTCACTAAACCTGGGACATTACAGCCTTTCCCCTTAAAGAAAACTTCGTCCCGAAGTTGTGGTTGTAATACCTGAACAGTTCGGGGTATGTTCTTCTTCCTTTTCCCAGGTGGCTTCCCTCTCGGGATGATGCTTCCATTGTATCTTGCAATACTTGATCGCCTTATTTCTGAGTTGTTTCCAGCTTTCCTCGAGAATCGATCTGGTTGTAACTCGAGCTCAGCATGTGATACTGGCTCATCTGGGGTCTTTAAGCATTTTCTTAATTGTGATACATGGAATACATTGTGAACTTGTGCTAGCCTTCCCGGTAGATCCAATTCAAAGGCTAAACCTCGGTTCTGACTCAGTATCTTGAAGGGTCCAATGTATCTAGGGCTCAACTTTCCTTTCACTCCGAATCTCTGTAGACCTTTCATTGGACTCACCTTAAGATATACCATATCTCCAACTTGTGGCTCCCAAGTCCTTCTCTTTTGGTCTGCATAGCTCTTCTGTCGACTTTGAGCAATCTTAAGTCTATCTCTTATAATGTCAATGATGTGTTGCTTTTCCTTGACATAATCTGGGTTGAACTCCTTGCTTGATCCAGCTTCGTACCAACATATCGGTGATCTACACTTTCTTCCATACAAAGCTTCGAATGGTGCCATCTTGATACTGCTTTGATAGCTATTGTTGTATGAGAATTCTGCTAATGGTAGGTGTTCTTCCCATGATCCTCCGAAGTCTAGGGCACAAGCCCTAAGCATGTCCTCTAGGATCTGGTTAGTTCTCTCGGTTTGTCCACCTGTCTGGGATGATAGGCGGTACTATAGTCCAACTTGGATCCTAAAGCTTCATGTAATTGTTTCCAGAATGCTGATGTCAACACGGATCCTCGATCCGACACGATCTTCTTGGGCACTCCATGTTTACTCACGATCTCTTTGATGTAAAGATCGATGAGTTTCTCTCCTTTATCTTGCTGATTTACCGCTAAGAAGTGTGCACTTTTCGTCAACCGGTCCACGATTACCCATATCATGTCCTTCTTTTTATTGGTCATGGGTAGTCCGGTGATGAAATCCATTCCTATCTCCTCCCATTTCCATTCTGGAATAGGTAAAGGTTGTAACTGCCGGACTCTGATGTTCGGCCTTCACTCTTTGGCAAGTATGACATTCAGCCACATACTGTGCTATTTCTCTCTTCATGTTGTTCCACCAGAATAGCTCCTTTAGATCCATGTACATCTTCGTACTTCCCGGATGAATAGAGTATGGTGTTTGATGGGCTTCCCGGAGTATTACTTCCTTGATCTCGGCAATATCCGGAACACATATCCTCTTCTGGAACCATAATGATCCCATCTCTCCACGGTGAAATTCTGATGGTCTTCCTTCTTCAATCCTCCTCATCTCCTCTACGATGAATGGATCATCTAGTTGGCCCATGATTATTTCATTCTTGAGGTTGACATTCATCTCATCAGCTACTTGTAAAGCTGATAGTCCTTCGTGAGCTTCTTTCTCCCAAAGTTGGATCTGGGCTTGGCTTATTTCTTTCTTCAACTCCGGTGAAATTTCTGATTCTGTTCCTCCAGTACTCTTTCTACTCAAGGCATCTGCTACTACATTAGCCTTTCCTGGAGTATAATTGATGGTTAGATCATAGTCCTTGATCAACTCGAGCCATCTTTTCTGCCTCATATTGAGTTCCTTTTGAGTGAAGAAGTACTTGAGACTCTTATGATCAGTATAGAGCTCACACTTGGCTCCATAAAGAAAATGTCTCCAAGTCTTAAGGGCAAAAACAACCGCTGCTAACTCTAAATCATGCGTTGGATAATTCACTTCATGAGGTCTGAGTTGCCTCGATCCATACGATATTACTTTCCGGTCTTGCATGAGTACACATCCCAATCCATGTTTGGATGCATCGCACGGTGTAATCCTTGCCATCTTCCGGAACTGCTAACACCGGTGTCGTGGTGAGTTTTTCTTTCAGAGTTTGAAAACTCTTCTCACACTCATCGACCACACAAAAGGTGTGTTCTTCCTAAGCAGCTTGGTCATTGGTCCTGCTATCTTGGAGAATCCTTCAATGAATCTCCGATAGTATCCTGCCATTCCCAAGAATCCTCGGATTTCCTTGACATTCTTGGGTGCTTCCCCCAAAACTGAGGCTACTTTGCTTGGGTTTACTACTATCCCATCCTTACTAATGACATGACCAAGAAATTCTACTTGATCAAGCCAAAACTCACACTTACTGAACTTGGCGTACAGTTGGTGTTCCCTTAGTGTTTGCAACACTATCCTAAGGTGTTCAGCATGTTCAGCTTTGTCCTTGGAATAGATCAAGATATCATCGATGAATACGATGACAAACTTGTCGAGACATGGCATGAAGATCTTATTCATGAGATTCATGAATATTGTTGGGGCATTGGTTAGTCCAAAAGGTACTACGAGATATTCATGATGTCCGTATCTCGAGACAAAGGCTGTTTTCGGAACGTCTTCTTTCTTGATCTTTATCTGGTGATAACCGGATCTTAGATCAATCTTGGAAAAGACTCCCGCGCCTCTAACTTGATCAAAAAGATCTTGGATTCTAGGAAGTGGGTACTTGTTCTTGATTGTAACATTATTCAGATTTCTGTAGTCTCCGCACATCCGTCGACCTCCATCTCTTTTATCCACAAATATCACAGGTGATCCCCATGGTGAAACACTCTCCTGTATGAATCCTTTCTGTTCTAGGTCATCCAATTGTTCCTTGAGTTCCTTCAACTCTTTAGGCCCCATCTTGTATGGTGCTTTAGCAATCGGAGTTGTTCCTGGAATTAGGTCGATAGTAAATTCTATCTCCCTATCTGGTGGCATTCCAGGTAATTCCGCAGGAAACACATCCTGGAATTCATTTACTACAGTATATCTTCTAACTTCACCTCCTTCATGCTGTTCAACTTCAACTCCACTTCAATCTGAGTATGCTTATCTCCTTGATAGATGATTCTATCTCCACCTGGGCTTTTCAAGGATACTGTTTTGTGGGTACAATCTATAAGTGCGCCATTTTCCTCTAACCAGTTCATACCAAGAATGACATCAATGTCCTTCATCGGTAAAATGAACAGGTCTGCGTCAAACGCACACTTATTGATCATGATGACTTGTCCAGGTTTAGTATGGGTTACTAATATCGTTCCCCCCGCAGAAAGTATGGTTATAGGTTTATCTAACTTATTGCATCTAATCCCATGTTTGATGATGAATTGCTGGGAAATGAAGGATGTAGTTGCACCAGTATCAAAAAGTACTTTGCCAGGATGAGTGAGTATCTGGAGCGTACCTAACACCGCCTGGTCAGAGTTGACCACCTCCTCCAGAGGTACGGTTCAGCTTGCCGAAGGGCTTCTTATTCTTCCAGTTCCCTCCGGTGTTTCCTCGATTTCCTCCTCCTCCAGATTGACCTCCTCCGGAATTCCTCTTGGGACAGTCTTTCAGCATATGTCCCTCCTGGCGACAACCAAAACATATGATCCTTGGCTTCTTACAATCCTTTGCAAAATGTCCTGAGTATCCACAGCTTCGACAAATTATTTGATTTGCAGTCTGGAATGCTTGGTTCTTTCTACTACCGTAGTAGTTGCTGTTGTTGTTTTTGTTGTTGTTGTTGTTGTTGTATCTGGGTTTAAAGCTCAAACTCATGTTTGGCTTGTTGTTGATAAACCTCTTAGGCTCATATTTGGCCTTCTTCCTCTTCTCCTCCTGCAGTTGCTTGAAGTCATCTTCCAGGGTGATGGCTGCATCCACCAACTCCTGGAACTCTGTTGCTCTCATCATTCTGAGTTGTACCTTAAACTGGGGACTTAATCCCCGCAAGAACCTCTTCTTCTTTTTGTCCTCAGTATTGACCTCCTCAACGGCATACCGAGACAACTTTGAGAACTCTCTGACATAAGTCATAATAGCATTGTCCTTCTGCTCAAGACTCTCAAATTCTCGACGCTTTAACTCCACGATGCTTTCAGGGACATTGGATTCCCTGAACTTCCTCTTGAACTCTTCCCAGGTAAATACCTTTCTGCCGGATACACGGCTACTATATTGTCCCACCATGATGCGGCAGGTCCACACAACAAGTGTGTAGCATAACGGACCTTCTCCAGTCATTGCAACAACAGTATTGAGCTTTCGCTCGGTGTCCATAAGCGCCCTTCCGCGTCCATTGGCTCGGGCGCGTAAGCAAAAGATATTGGCTTGGTATTCTGGAAGTCCGACAAGGTGACTCCCCGATTCTCAGTCTTTCAACTCTATTCGTTGCAGCAACTCCCGGAAGAATCTATTCGCTGCTCCACGTCACACGCTGTCTCTCTTCCAGCATTTGCATGTACTGGACAAAGTTCTCGTGCGTCGGTGGTGGTGGAAACTGAGTTCGGCTGCTTCATCAGCCTCCGCCTTCTGTCTGGCCTCGCGCTCAATGCGCTGTTCTTCACTCTCCTCACCCGACGTTCCCGACATGTCCCCCTAGTTCTGCAACACAAGATGATACTCATAATTACTCCATGCGCAAGTTTTCTGAGCTCAACATTGTGCACAGAACTAGTCACGCAATGGAAATCAAGAAGCAAATCCAAATCATACAAAACATATACCCTGTATATACATACATAAGTGGTCTTATTACAATACTCAAGTCGATGTGAGTATGCAAACTCACTTATTAAAGTATATGTACAAATTTATACAAATATTACAAACTATAATACACGTGGTACTTGTGTATTATAGCCACGCCTCCCTTGGTGGACTTCTAATCGGTCTTCACTCCCGGTACATTCCAGGCTTCCATCCGGTCGAACGTGTCGTCCTCCTGATAGACCCTGGAACATAAGGTCTCCCCGTTGGCTGGTAATCCGAATCCGATGATGATCCTAAGGAGAAATCGGTGTTCACAAACTGATCGTTGAGTGCGTCATAGTCCACCCATCGGGTGTACTCCTGTCGCCACACCATAAGGGTTACCAAAGCCCATACCCGACTCAACTTGGGTCGGATATCCTTCATCCACTCCTTCATTACTAGGATAGCTCTGGTTCTGGGTTGTTGCGTCATCATTCATCTCCCCACCATAATACTCAGTAGTACTATGGGTTCCAGTATCACATCCCCAACGCCAACCCCTGGAATTCTCAATAGGAGTCTCGGAACGCTGCATGTTTCCGGATTCCTCTCCGCCCTCGTATCCCCCATAGGAACTACCCAGATAGTTCCCAGTGTAGCAGGTGTAGTTTCACGTGCAAATGGATCAATACTGATGTAGTCACCAGCTGAATAAACTGGTGTCTGCACCACATTCTCCATAGGTTCTTTCCCCCTACTACCCTCCTTGGGTTCAGTAAACTCTTCTAGCATTGTATCAATTGCTCCCGTCAAATGACGGTTCAATGAAACAACAATGATAGTTACGGCTATTGTCCATATATTTTGCCGCTTCGGCTGGTTTGCGTCTAGCGTATTTAAAATGGTCCAGCATAAGATCTTCCTCTTCCTCAAGGTGAGGAATGTGGGTGAATTCGGAACCCATAAGCTCTTTCGTCTTATGTTCCCGGATGTCTGTTATGGCTCTCATAACAGCAATATAGGCTGTGTTGATGGTTCGGGCTTCTCGGGCATAACTACGCTCATTCCCAAAGATTCGGGAAGTCGTAGCCCTACTCTACACTTTGCCAATACTGGTCCATCATAGAACCAGTATTTCGTTGCTTGAATTTGGGGATCACACCCCAATTCCAGTAACATGGCACGTAGGATGTCTGCAAGTCCTCCGTCGTATTCACTCAAGTTTGAAGTCTTCACTTTCACATTTCGTCCCGGGCGTGAACTTGCCATTGTTGGCTGTAGAAATAGAGAGAATATAAGATTAGTATTAATAATGCATCATAATAGAGATAATAAAGAATTATCGCACTAAAACATATGATTGTTGTATTCTCAATTGAATATACACCATATTTTTAGAGAATTCTTTACTAGTCCTATTTGACTCCTAACGTTTTCGTCCCATTTACTAGGTTCCAACCTAAGGTCAAAGCTTTTGCTCTGATACCAACTGTGGTGACCCTGCATACCACTGCATGTTGTAGTATGCCAGTCGTTGATATAACATTCACGAAGTACCATTCCGCAAATATTACATCCCTCAGAGTAGTACAACAGAACATAAGGGTCCATAACTCATTCATACATTATTACAAACCAAATGAACATGTCATCTTGGAGCTCCTCCTGGGTCCAAAGAGGTTTACTCCTGGGTTCGAGGTGAACCCAACTTAGCTTACAATATAAGAGTTTCACTAGACTTAACATTTATTCTCTCGAGCAGCTAAGTATTAAGAGTTCGCGCTGCTCGGCTTCTACTACTAATGCTGGGTACTTCTAGGCTTGGTCTCCTCCGGAAGCCTCCCCGGTTCCGTAGAGATAGTCTACACCTTCAATACCTCCAGAGAGGTCTGGTTCTTCATAGCCGATGAAGTCGGCTCCTTCAGGGTTGTGTTGTCCTCCTCCAGATGATTCAGACAGTCTGGGGATTTAAGAGTGGTATGAGTACGAGCGTACTCAACAAGTTCATATTAGGAAAGAGGTGTTTAATGCACTAACTACGGTACCACCAGAAAGTCTGATACCATGCAAGTTTTGATAATCATTTCTTCAAAAGGTTGTTTTTATTCAAGAACTATGTCCGTCAGCCTTCACCGGTTTACTAGAACTTCATGAGTTCTTTCCAGCTGTCAGCCCAAATCCTGAACAAGGAGGACGGTCACGATTCGTTACACTCCAGAGGTGTGTTTCTTTACCCATAAGAGATCTTAACCTTGGTGCCAACCGGCAGCTTTCCCGTCCACACTTCCTTCGGTGTGAGGCCCGGTATAAGGTCCTAGTCAATCATGTTCCTCCGCTACCTCGCACACCCACCCGTTGTTGCATGCGCCGACCCTGGGTCCACGTCGGTCCCATTATTCCCGTACTTTCACGACGACAAGGCTGGGCTCTACCATACACTCCTACGTGGCTGCAACCCATCATAGACCGCAATACCGTGGGGAACTTAAGGCTTCCCCACCTACCGCTTGTTCCTCGGGCGACAAGTGTCTACGGACTATGCCGTGGGGACTTAAGGCTTCCCCAGCCTACCGCTTGCCCCCGACAGATACAAGTGTCTACGGTAAAGCGCGTCCGTTGATGTACGAGAGGTGGAAACACTTTTGACTACTCCGTCCCACCCGGATCTTATGGTTAACACGGGTATTACGGCACAAGAATCACTGGACGACATTTGTTGTTTAATCCTAGATGGATATAAACCCTGCAATGGAACCTCCACCATATCAACACAATCCATGGTTCCATTGCCCACCACATAGTCATATTCATAGTTATGAAAATAGTGGTTTTGCTTTATGCAATAATGATAAACATAGTACTTTGCAAGTAATTTGGTAAAAATATTCAAATGACATGAGCAAGCGATGAACTTGCCTCTGCAAAGTGTGCAGTTGATGGTGTGGACTGACCCTTGTCCTCTTGTTCTGAAAAATAGCATCATTGTCCGATAAGGGCAATGGTTAAAGAAGCAATTATGCATGATTTCAGCTTTTAGGGTTTGTTTCCCCCTTTCCCGGTGTTTACTATTTTTAAGTAGAAGGTTTATACTAAGAATAATTTGGGAATACTTGTTTAGGAAAAATACAACCTTGAAATGTTGTCAAGGTGTTTTTAAAGTCCAAATTTATTAATGGACTTAATTTTTATTATAGAAAATAATATGTGTGATTAAAATGATTAATTAAATCATCATATTAAGATTTATTCTTGATTATCTTCAAAAATTCTCTTTCATATTTTATTTAGATAGAGAATTTTATGCTGATCAATTATCATATTTTTAATTATTTTTTTAGAGCTAGGAAACATTTATTGTGTATTTTCAACGTTTCTGTATTTATAAAAGATTGTGAAATGGCAAAAATGCCCCTGGGCCCACCTGTCGGTGTAGCTCAGTGGGGTTAGGTCGACCGACCCACCTGGTCCGGCTCGACCAGCCTCACTCCTCTCTCTCTCTCTCTCTCTCTCGCACGCGTGCTCGAACCCTAACCCTAATCCTCTCTGGCGATACGCGTCGCCACCGCCGTCGCCGCTTGATTCCGGCGAGCTCCGCCGGAACCGGCCCCCGCCATGATGCGCAATCGACGCGCCTCACGACGGCGGTCCTCTTCATCCGCGTCGATCTGGAGCGGTGCTGCTCCAGCTCGTCTTCGACCCCCTTGCGGCGGCTAGGGTTACGGAATCGTGGTGATCCCGCTGCTCACTGGGCTCCAGCGCGGTGACGCCGCCGTGGGCCTCGCCACGGTGGTGTGGGGCGTTACGGCGCTTGACGGCGCATGGCCTGGCCTGGCCAGCACCGAGCACTCGCGCGCCGCCGTGGCCGCCATGGCCGCATCTGCTCGTGCTTGCCCCGGTATGTGCGCCACCTCCTGCTCTCTCCTTTGCCTGTTCTACTCCTTCCCTTCCTCTTCTCCGTCTAGCTCGATCTCGGCTTGCCGTGCCTCATAGAGGTGCGGCCATGCCGTGATGCTGCTGCTGTTCTGCTAGTGCGTTTTGCTGCTGCTACCCTACTTGGGTTGCTGTACTAGCTGTAGTGCTAGCCCTACTGCTTGTGCTGTGTTGCTGTGCTGCTGTTCTTGCTCGTTGCTTGCTGATCTTGCTCAGTTGCTTGCTGATGCGACTTATAAATTATTGCTCCTGAGCATGATGTGGTGCTCTGTGTGATCTAGTGATTCCTACAGATCCTCTGTATAAACATTCCTTTTCTGTATGGGTCATAGATTGCTCTTGGGTTTGATCATCCTGTGATGATCCTTGCCTGTGGCAAGTGCCAGTGCTCTGGACATAGTTATGGAGCTCTATTCATTTATCTGTGATGCAATTGTTCAATTATTTGATTACCTGTTCATGTGTTAATTACTTGGAATTAATTCTAGCATGCAGTAGCATGCTCTAGCAAGCTTCTGGTGATCATATGATCACCAGTTGCTTGTAAAAGCTGCTCTTTGTGGTCTATGGCTCACTGTTGCCCACTCTGTGCTGTGTGTATATCTCACAGGCTTAACCTGGTGTGTATTGTTGTTGGCTTAAGCAACTGCTGTTGCCTGCACTGATCCATTGGATCACTGCAAAGCTCTGGTGCTTTGATTTATTTGCTTTGTTCACTTATCTGTGTTGCCTGAATTTTTCTGAAGTGGATAAGTGATGTGAGCTGCTCTGCAGTTGTGATCATCTAATTAATTGTGTTAGGGCTAGATGGATGCCAACCTTCAGTTGTGTACCCTAGCCCTTTACTGAGTCCAATTGGATAATGAGGTATAGGTTCTTGTACTGGCTTAGGGTTGAGGTGGCCCTGGCAGCTCCTGTGTTGCTGTCCTGGTTGCTCCCCTATCTGTGATTTGCCATGGCTTGTGTGGGCTGACTGGAATTGAATAGCTGTTCACTGGCTTTATCCAGTCTTGGACTTCCAGTGACCTATTGGTGTTGACAAAATATATAGACAGGTAATTGTCTATAATCTGATGGCTTAGCTAGCTGTAGGTGCTTAGTGAGTGGTTTAGACTAGCTATGGTTTCATTCTTGGCTGGATTCCTCTAGTTATGCATGGATTGGCATAACTGTTGTTCCCATAGGATGTTTACCTAGTGGTCTTACCCATCTATGCTTGCACCAAATGGCCTGGTAGCCAGATGATGATACACACAGGGTATTCTACCCTTCTGTGCTTCAGTGTTGCATTGTATGCTTAATTATGAGCAAGATATGATCTTGCTCAGGCTTTTGTGTGGTATACCTCACTCCAGCTCCTAGATTGTTTGTTGTGTAGAGGATTGCTTCTGGGTTGCCCTTGTGAATGATTTACTTGCCCTGCTCCTCCTGGTGATCTTGTTTTGATTCAATGGTGAGATTGAGCAAATGGAACAGCACTGGCTGTTCCCCTTGTTCAAGCTGTTCTTGGTGTTCTTGGTAACTTACCCCTTCAGCCTGTCGATGGATGAGCAAATGACTAGGGTTTGAGCACTGAAAAGGTTATATATGTTGCTGCTATGCTCTCCCTGGTCGACAGCTTGGCTCTGGTCACTTTGGTGACTCACTGATGCTGTGTGTGTGTTGTGCCACATGCACAAGCAGTGCCTGGTGTTGAGCATGCACACCTGATGTGTGTGCTGCTTGTGTGTCTGTGTGAACCAGATCCTGTGAACTTGGCTCTGGAGAGGATCAGCTCGGCAGACTTGATATTATCCTCTATTTCCATTCTTTTTTTAACCTGCCAAGTGGCTTTGCCACTTGGCATAATTTGTTCTTCTTTGTGATTTTGTGCAGGGATCATCCATTGAGCAAAATGGACAAATGCTTCATTAAATACAAGATCAAATGAGGATGACCTTGTAGAATTTAGACTAGGACTATTAACTTGTAATTTTTCTTTATTTTCTTTTCTTCTATTCTGCCCATTTATGTAATGTGTTGTTTTATTCTTTTTAGTTCACTTATGAATATTGTAATGACATTGTAATGTGTGTGATGATAAATAAAGCTCAAAGTTTTCTCTAATGAGCTTTACTTTAATATAATTGTTCATCTTGTTATATTATTGATTTTTATACTTAATGAATTTCCTCAATTGAATTATTTAAGGTAATTATTTAATGTTTGAATTTGAAATTCAAATTCAACCTTGGTTAGAATTCAACCATGTCATATCATTTAAAATCCAATCAAGTAAACTCTCCTCTCTCTTCTCAAAACCCTAAACTAATGAAGTGAGATACAAGTTTGTCGCACTCGAAACCCTAACCCTGTAAGGTGTCGGAGAGAAACTTGTCCCCCTTCGATGCAGTTTTTGTTTAAAAGCGCGAAATTTCCAGAATTTACTATGCAATGCACATCCCTTTCTAAAATCTACCCTCGATTGTCACTAAACCTGGGACATTACAGCACCTGGAGAGGGGAATCATCACCGGGGCTCTACATTATCATGCCCGCCTCTCCTTGATGCGTGAGTAGTTCATCCTTGGACTATGGGTCCATAGAAGTAGCTAGATGGTTGTCTTCTCCGCTTGTGCTTTCATTGTATTAGATCTTGTGAGCTGCCTAACATGATCAAGATCATCTATTTGTAATGCTACATGTTGTGTTTGGCGAGATCCGATGAATATAGAATATTATGTTAAGTTGATTATCAATCTATCATATATGTGTTGTTTATGTTCTTGCATGCTCTCCGTTGCTAGTAGAGGCTCGGCCAAGTTGATACTTGTAACTCCAAGAGGGAGTAATTATGCTCGATAGTGGGTTCATGCCTCCATTAAATCTGGGACAGTGACAGAAAGTTCTAAGGTTGTGGATGTGCTGTTGCTACTAGGGATAAAACATTGATGCTTTGTCTAAGGATATTTGTGTTGATTACATTACGCGCCATACTTAATGCAATTATCTGTTGTTCGCAACTTAATACCGGAAGGGGTTCGGATGATAACCCAAGGTGGATTATTTAGGCATAGATGCATCGGATAGCGGTCTATGTACTTTGTCGTAATGCCCTGATTAAATCACATAGTAATCATCGTTGATATGTATTGAATCTTTATTTGTCAATTGCTCCCTGTAATTTGTTCACCCGCATGTTAGTTATCTTATTGGAGAGACACCACTAGTGAACTGTGGACCCCGGTCCAATCTTACATCTGAATACATTCTACGCTTTTCTGTTCTTTGCAAACAAACACCATCTTCCACTCGATACGCTTAATCCTTTGTTTTCAGCAAGCCGTGAGATTGACAACCTCATGTTACGTTGGGACAAAGTACTTTGATTGTGTTGTGCAGTTCCACGTTGGCGCCGATTTCACTGGTGTTGCGCCGCACTACATTCCTCCACCAACAACCTTCACGTGCTTCTTGGCTCCTGGTTCGATAACCTTGGTTTCTTTCGAGGGAAAACTTGTCCATACCTTCCTCTTGGGGTTCCCAACGGACGTGTACATCTACGCGCATCACCGTCAGCGCGCCTCGGCGTGGCGCTTCAAGGTTTGGGAAGGCGCGAAACAAGGACCGACATCGGTAAGCCGACGCATTATTGCTTGACTCCGACTACTTCGTCGACAATGCAGCACATACACCAAAGAAGTTTCAGCTCTGATTTAGGATGAACAAGGTTGGACAAGACTATTTGAGGGCACCAAATAAACAAGATATAGCTCGAATCCTGGCACAAAATGCAGCGAGAGATTTTCCAGGGATGTTGGGAAGTATCAACTGCATGCAGCAGGGTTGGAAGAATTGCTCATTTGCTTGGCAAGAGATGTACAAGGGGCACACTGGAGAGTGTAGTGGCATACTTGAAGTAGTGGCTGACTATGACCTCCAGATTTGGCACACTTTATTCGGAATGACATGAACTCACAATGATATTTGTTGACAACGCTCTCCGGTGTTTGCATGGATAGATGAGGGACATGCTACGTGGGTCAACTTCGAGATCAACAACAACGCATACAACAAGGGGTACTATCTAGACGATATTATCTATCCATAGTATGCTACATCTCTTAAGATAATTTCAGATCCTGCTTTGGAATATGAATCTTATTTTGTGACATGCCAGGAAGCATGTCACAAAGATGTTGAGCGGACATTTTGCATGCTCCAGTATTGTTTTTTCCATTGTTAGGTACCCTGCTCTCACCTGATCGGAGTCTCATTTGTGGGAGGTGATAAACGTTTGTGTGATCATGTACAACATGATCGTTGAGGGTGATCGCAACGCATCATCCGATGATGACCATCTTTTTGATTTTTATAGACCTCTTGCTGAGGTTGAGCAGGTATTGGCACCGTTTGCTACTTTCCTCTGGATGCATGAAGATATTCCAGCTGGTGTTCATACTAGACTACATAACGATCTAGTTGAGCATTTGTGTCGGAGAGGAAATGCCGCATGTTTCATTGCAATTTATTTTTACTCTTGTATGAATAATTTAATTTATTTGTTTGAACTATTTGTGTGAATTAAATTGTGTGTTTTAATGCTGTAAAATATTGTTCGAATTATTGAAACTTTGTAAAATGTTATAATTCGATTCAAAAGAAAATCGGGGTTCGATGTACAAGGTGCGCCAGTGTTGAGTGGTTTTTCCTAAACTAAGCACCTTCTTCCTGCGAGTTTCATGTAACACTGTGTTAACGACCCAAGTGCAGGCCCAACTACAGACGACCCAGCTACGCTAAGGAGGAGTACCAGGGCCCGCCAAGTTCCGGCCCGTCTACGTGACTGAATCAGTCCGTCCCTCGTCGCTCTATATAAACGAAGGAATGGCTGCTGTAATAGGCAGGGCTTGGACAGACGGCTTTGCCGATCTGCTGTACTCGTGTTCCATGTTTAATCGAACCTGTGAATCTCGCTGAGTTGGTGACAAATCTCGATCCAATTCCTTCATAGATTAGCACCTAACAATCTGGTATCAGAGCCCACGATCCGCAGATCTGGATCAATTTTTTCCCCCTCCCACCCATCACCGCACGCGCCAATTCACCAGAAATCGAGCCATGGAGGTCGAAGGATTCACCAAGCAGCAGATCTTCGACACGCTGTACACCATCGTCAACGACCAGAAGGCCGAGACCACGACGGCGTTCGCGGATCAGCAGCGCATGATGCAGGAGCAGCATCGCGCCATGCTCGATGCCCTCAAGGAGATCCGTGAGGATATCGGAGACATCCAGTTGCGGATGGAGCGCAGCATCTCCCAGCCATCCTCCTCGACGATTAAGGCCGCCTCTCCGCCGCCGACCCCGCGCGGGGGCGATCTCAGCCAAATCGGGCCCAGCGATGACAAATATGCTCGGGGGAAGGCTCATGACACCGCTGGTGTCTACGTGCCTCCTCCGGCAAGAGGTGCGCAATTCGCTCGACCATCCCATATGTCTGCTGCTGATGATTTACTCCAGTCCCGTCGCCATGATGAAATTCCTCATCCACATCACGGGATCACGATTCTCATGTGAATCACCGGTCCTTGCCCAAAATTCATTTTCCTAAATTTGATGGATCATGCCCTAAGCTTTGGAAACGGAGATGTGAGGATTATTTTGCCTTGTACGGTACCCATCGCTCGATGTGGATTACCGTAGCCACGATGCAGTTCGAGGGAGCAGCTGCGCGTTGGCTTCAGTCTGTTCAGCATAAATTACCTGATGCATCATGGGATGAATTTTGTTCATGGCTAGTTACTCGTTTTGGTAGGAACCAGTACCAAGCTTTGCTTCGTCAACTTTACCACATGCAGCAGAGTTCAACAGTTATAGAATATGTGGAGAGATTTTCCGAATTAGTTGATCAGTTAGCAGCTTATGAACATAATATACCCAGTTTACACTATGTTACTAGATTTCAAGATGGTTTACGACCACACATTAGAGCTGCAGTAGCATTACAATCCCCTCTCGACCTCGATACTGCCTATTCTCTTGCTCTGTTACAGGAAGAGGTGGGTGAGCAACCAGTGCAATATCACCACAGGCAAATGCAATTACCTGCTCCAACACCTGTTCTGGCACTGCCTGCTCCACCAAGACGACCATTACCACTTCCTGCTCCTCCCACTGCCAAGTATTCAGCACAGACAGATAAGCAGCCTGTTGCAGAGTCAAATGGATCTGGCGGTCAGTCTGCTGATGCTAAGTGGATTGCCCTGCGCAATTACAGACGTGCTCGAGGTCAGTGCTATACTTGTGGTGAGCGCTACTCAAAGGAACACCAATGCAAGGGGACTGTGCAGCTACATGTGTTGCAAGAAGTACTGGAATTGTTCAGTATTGAAGCTGTTGGTAATGATCAAGCATCGAGCTCTGACACTCAAGCTGAACTTCATCTTATGATCAAAGAAACTTCTATCAAAGATCCAAGCACATTGACTTTCAAACTGGCGGGTGTGGTTCAAGGTCAACACATTCAGTTTCTGGTTGACTCGGGAAGTACACATTCTTTCCTCAACAGTGCCTTTATTCATCAGTTCTCTGGTGTGATTCCCATGCATACTGCTATGCGTGTCAAGGTTGCTAATGGTGAACAGTTACAGTGCAATCAAGCTCTTCTGAATTGCCCATGGACTTGTGATGGACACCAATTCACTACCCAATTTAAATTCATTACGTTGGGTTCCTATGATGGAATTTTGGGATTGGACTGGTTGGCTATGCATAGTCCAATGAATGTGGATTGGGACGAACAATGGATGTCATTTGATCATCAAGGCTCCAACATTACTTTGCAGAGTCAGCAACCACAGCAATTTTCATGTACAGTGGTGGAATTGTTACTGCTGCACGACTCTTCTGACAGTCCAATTCAGCTACCTGTTGAAGTAGTGCAAATCATCAAACAGTTCCAGTCTGTATTCGAGGAGCCAGTGGGTCTACCTCCACGGAGGTTGTGCGACCATTCCATACCCTTGATTCCTGGCGCACAACCTGTCAACAGGAAACCTTATCGATACACACCACAACTGAAAACAGAAATTGAGAAACAGATAGCTGAAATGCTGGCCAGTGGAGTTATACGCATAAGCACCAGTGCTTTCTCTTCACCTATTATCCTGGTGCGCAAGAAGGATGGTTCCTGGAGAATAGTGGTTGATTATCGCCACTTAAATGCGCTCACAATCAAAAGCAGATACCCTGTTCCTGTTATTGATGAGCTATTGGATGAGCTAGCTGGGGCAAGTTGGTTCTCCAAGTTGGATCTGAGGGCAGGTTATCATCAAATACGTATGGCACCTGGAGAAGAGTACAAGACATCCTTCCAGACTCACCATGGACAATTTGAGTTCACAGTTATGGCCTTTGGACTTACTGGAGCACCGGCGACTTTCCTCAGTGCTATGAATGACACATTGAGTGATTATCTGCGCAAATTTGTGCTGGTATTCTTCGACGATATCCTCATCTACAGCACCAGCTATACAGAGCATTTGCACCATATTACTCTCGTATTGCAGCGTCTGCAGGATCACCATTGGCAAGTAAAAATGTCCAAATGTGAATTTGCACAACAGAGCATTGCGTATCTGGGGCATATCATCTCTGCGGCTGGAGTTGCTACTGATCAGTCCAAAATCGATACAGTCCGTGATTGGCCAGTACCAACCAATGTCAAGGAACTCAGGAGCTTCTTGGGTCTATCTGGATACTATAGGAAATTTGTCAAAAATTATGGGATCATATCCAAGACCCTCACCAATTTGCTCAGAAAAGGAGTGCCTTATGTTTGGACTACGGAGACTGATACAGCTTTCCAGTCACTGAAACAGGCCTTGATTTCTGCTCCAGTACTTGCATTGCCAGATTTCTCCAAGCCATTTGTGGTAGAGACAGATGCATCAGATATTGGTATTGGTGCTGTCCTTCTGCAAGACAAACACCCTATTGCGTTCGTCAGTAGAGCTCTTGGACCACGTACCAGAGGTCTGTCAACGTATGAAAAAGAATATCTGGCTATTCTCCTTGCAGTGGACCAGTGGCGTCCTTACTTGCAGAGTGGAGAATTTCACATTGTAACTGACCAACGCAGCCTAGCTCATCTCAATGATCAGCACCTCCATACACAGTGGCAACACAAGGCATTGACTAAGATGCTCGGTCTGCAGTATACCATTGTGTATCGAAAAGGCAGCGAAAACACGGCAGCCGACGCATTGTCGCGACGACCTCAGGACACTACTGGTCAGTTGGCTGCTATCTCTTCAGTTGTTCCAACATGGCTTACAGAGATCATTACAGGGTACCAGACTGATCCAAAAGCACAAGCACTTCTTGCCCAGTTAGCTGTGCATCCATCTGGTGTGGACGACTACTCCTTGAGTGATGGAATCATCCGCAAGAAGGGCAAAATCTGGCTAGGCTGTAACTCTGAATTGCACTTCCGCGTCACTGAAGCGATGCATGCTAGTCCTACAGGAGGCCATTCTGGGTTTCCTGTCACTTACAGGCGTATCAAGTCCATATTTACTTGGCCATTGATGAAACAGTTTGTGCGCCGTGTGGTACAAGAATGCTTGATCTGTCAAAAAGCTAAGCCTGAACGTGTGCGATATCCAGGATTGCTACAGCCACTTCCTGTACCAAAGCATGCCTGGGAAGTAGTATCTATGGATTTTGTCGAAGGATTTCCTCGCTCTGGACGTTATGATGGAGTGCTCGTGGTGGTCGACAAATTTTCCCGGTATGCTCATTTCATTCCAATCTCACATCCATATACAGCTGCTAGCATAGCTCGTCTGTATCTCGACAATGTATTCAAGCTACATAGTATGCCTCTGTCAATCATCTCCGATCGAGATCGTATTTTCACTAGTGCCTTCTGGAAAGAACTATTTCGCCTTGCGGGTACTCAGCTACGTCTCAGTTCATCATATCACCCCCAGACAGATGGTGCAACTGAACGGGTGAACCAATCGCTCGAGGCAAATCTACGCTGTTTTGCACAGACATGCCCACAGAAATGGGCGCAATGGTTGTCGCTAGCTGAATATTGGTACAACACTAACTGGCACTCTGCCCTGGGCAAATCTCCTTTCGAAGTTCTGTACAACCATCCTCCTCGTCATTTTGGTTTGGAACCCGCAGATGCTTGTGCTGTTACTGATCTCAAGGAATGGTTGGACGACCGTACCATCATCCAGGATCTCCTCCGTCAACAGCTGATCAGAGTACAGAACAAGATGAAAGCATCAGCTGATAAGAAACGTTCTTTCCGAGAGTTTCAGGTGGATGATTTGGTATTTCTGAAACTTCAACCTTATATTCAAAATTCAGTAGCTGTGCGTTCCAATCAGAAATTGGCATACAAGTACTATGGGCCTTATCGTGTGCTTGCTCGAGTGGGGAAAGTTGCTTACCGATTGGACTTACCTGCACCAAGTCGCATCCATCCAGTCATTCATGTTTCACAACTCAAGAAAGTGCTGGGCAGCCATGTACAGGTACAGACTGAATTACCTGTCGCTGACCCTGGTGTGCAGGTACCCTTCAAAGTGCTCCAGCGGCGGATGATCCGCAAAGGAGCATCGACTGTGTCTCAGGTGCTGGTGCACTGGAGTGGCATGGATGAGTCGCTGGCGACCTGGGAGGATACCGAAGCTCTGCGACAGCATTTCCCAGCTGCACCCGCTTGGGGACAAGCGGCTTCTCAGGAAGGGGGGATTGTTAACGACCCAAGTGCAGGCCCAACTACAGACGACCCAGCTACGCTAAGGAGGAGTACCAGGGCCCGCCAAGTTCCGGCCCGTCTACGTGACTGAATCAGTCCGTCCCTCGTCGCTCTATATAAACGAAGGAATGGCTGCTGTAATAGGCAGGGCTTGGACAGACGGCTTTGCCGATCTGCTGTACTCGTGTTCCATGTTTAATCGAACCTGTGAATCTCGCTGAGTTGGTGACAAATCTCGATCCAATTCCTTCATAGATTAGCACCTAACACACTGTTGCCGGCGTTTATTTGGAGCGCCCTAGTGAAGATGCTCTTTTGATTCTGAATTTGTACGGTCGTGCTGGTACTTAGCGTCCCGTAAATCTAGTAGCGTTGACAACGATTACACGTTTCGAATTTTTTGAGAGCGGATCCGTCGGCGTCGCAATTTTCTCAACGGAAAAAAATCATTACTGTAGTACAGTGTACCCAAAAGGAAAAAAAAGGAGAATGCAAAAGTAGGAAAGCCCAGGCAGTCATTGGCTGGCTGGCTCCTAGAAAGAGAAAAATCTGGAATACTGGAGTAGAAAAGAAAGGGGAGAAAATCCCCACGATTTCTCCTCAAATGTAGCGCCCCAAGGGCAAGGGCCAAGCCGAAACGAAACGAATCGAAACGAAACCATCTGCGCGACAAAACGGAACGGAAAGCGTCCTTCAAACAAACCCAAGTCCGTCCGCCCCACCCAATCAACCCCGAGATCCAGCGCCCGCATTGCCGCCGCACTCAGATCGAGACATGGCGCCGCAGCTGACCGGCGCGCCCGGCTCGGCGGCGGCGGCCGGCGGCGCCTCCGCGGCCCTCAAGCCGCAGTTCCACCACTACCACCACCACCGCCTCCCCGCGCGCCACCACCACCACCCCTCGCTCCTCTCCAAGCTCGCCTTCTGGTCCGTCTGCTCCCTCTCCCTGCTCCTCGCCTTCCTCCTCCTCTCCCCCTCCTCCTCCTCCTCCCCCGCCTCGCGCGCCACCGACTCCCCGCGCCGCTCCCTCCACGCCTCCCCCGCCACCGCCTCCTACGGCGGCGCCGCCTGGGAGAAGAAGGTGCGGGCCTCCGCGCGCGTCAGGCGCGCCAACGGCGGCCGCGCCGGCCTCTCCGTGCTCGTCACGGGCGCCGCGGGCTTCGTCGGCTGCCACGCCGCCGCCGCGCTGCGCCGCCGCGGCGACGGCGTGCTCGGCCTCGACAACTTCAACGACTACTACGACCCCGCCCTCAAGCGCGGCCGCGCCGCGCTCCTCGCGCGCGCGGGCGTCTACGTCGTCGACGGCGACATCGCCGACGCCGACCTCCTCGCCAAGCTCTTCGACGTCGTCCCCTTCACCCACGTCCTCCACCTCGCCGCGCAGGCCGGCGTGCGCCACGCGCTCGTCGACCCCATGTCCTACGTGCGCGCCAACGTGGCGGGCCTCGTCGCCCTCCTCGAGGCGGCCCGCGCCGCCGACCCGCAGCCGGCGATCGTCTGGGCGTCCTCCTCCTCCGTGTACGGGCTCAACTCCCACGTGCCCTTCTCCGAGCACGACAGGACGGACCGCCCCGCGTCCCTCTACGCGGCCACCAAGAAGGCTGGCGAGGAGATCGCGCATGTCTACAACCACATCTACGGCCTCTCCCTCACCGCGCTCCGGTTCTTCACCGTCTACGGCCCGTGGGGGCGCCCCGACATGGCCTACTTCTTCTTCACCCGGGACATCCTCGCTGGCCGGCCCATCACCGTCTACGAGAGCTCCGGTGGAGGCGCGCACCAGACCACCATTTCCCGGGATTTCACCTACATTGATGATATCGTCAAGGGATGTATCGGGGCACTGGATACAGCCGGCAAGAGCACAGGCAGCGGCGGCAAGAAGCGGGGGCCAGCGCCGTTCAGGACTTACAATTTGGGCAACACTTCTCCGGTGCCGGTCACACAGCTAGTGGACTTGCTGGAGAAGATGCTCAAGGTCAAGGCTGAGAGGAGGATTGTCAAGATGCCGAGGAATGGGGATGTGCCCTACACGCATGCTAACATCAGCCTTGCGCAGCGGGAGCTTGGGTACCGGCCATCCACCGATCTCCAAACGGGGCTCAAGAAGTTTGTGCGCTGGTATCTCGAGTACTACAACCCTGAGCTGGCCGTGAAGCAGAAGCAGCATGGCAGTAGCAGTGGCAAGGCCTCACGCGGTCGGAACGGCAGCACGAGCAGCGCAAGATGACTGACGATTCAGTTTCTGGATGGATGGCCCTCTTCTGACGGTGTGTATCTCTTCAGGTGAAACGAAACAATCGTTAATTAGTTAGTGTTGGAAAACTGTTGCCTCTGTTTGCTCCCCATAGCTGGGCATCACTCCCTAGTTCCATTAGTTGGTTCTTAGGATGACACTGCTAGGAACATTTTTTTCAATCATTTTGGGGAGCAGACGGTGCATTGCAAAGACTACGATAGATTCTTTTAGTGACATTTTGTACCACGAGAGGGAAGGAAATATATCATGACTCTGTTTCTTTTGTTCAATTGAAGTAGTTCTGATCAGCATTCATTCTCTCCCAACCCTATATGTTACTGAAATTCATGCTAGTTTCCTGTATGGCGGTGCATTTTCCGTGCACCTGTGGTATAAAACACGTCTTTGCCTTGTGAATCTTAATATCTAGTGTTTCCTTTGCTGATACGGCTGATGTGATGAAGTGTAATTATGGCCAAATGTAATTGAATTAGATACTTGTTTTGTCTGCTTGATCAAGTTACAACAATATTTTTATTTTGATTATGAGCTTGTGACTGCTATTGTGATGGAAGTTTTCCAAGCTTGCTAAATATACTTGCCTGTTGTTTGGTTACTCTGTATTATTGTAACTGCAATGGAAGTTCCCATGTTCAACTGCTTGAATTGTCAGATTTTCCTTGCTGATTATAAACCACTTGATCTATTAGATGAAAAAATAATTACTTATGCTTTAAGGTATGTGGATGGTTGAGTGCTATAGTATCCTAATTGTCAATTTCGTCTAGAAAAAAGAAACAACACTTCAGGCGGTCTGAAGATGTGCACCGGTGGGAACTTAGATAATCACTACTTGTTATTATAGCAGACCTGTCTCTTTAGTAACTTTGCGCTTAATTTTTCGTGGGACTTCATTGATATTTTCAGACTTGTAGTCTAGCAGTATGAGAATGACCTTGTGAGTCCAAATGTCTATTGCCGTGTTAACTGACTTGTATTGTATCAGTATGAGATTGACCTTGTCAGTCCAAATGTCTAATGCCGTGTTAACTGCAATTTACCAGTCTTTTTCTTGACTTTCGGCTTCACTTTGGTTGGACTTTTGTTTATAGTTTCATGGTGAAATCGTGATTTATCGACTTGATTGTCTAGTGGTCACGTAGTTTCTTGTTTGGTTGTTGAAGATTATTTTTCAGCACTTTTTGTACTTCGTACTTTAATTGGCACTGTACGCTGCTGATATCTTTTGATGTCATGGTTGCATTATGAGTTTGTGACTTTTGTAATTGATTACTAGACTTCATTCTGCATGGTCATTTTGATGGTTTGACAACAGAGTTACCATCTCTCAGTCACATTTGATTCAACTACTTACGTTATGTCACTACATTTAACTAGCTTTTAGTTTGTTTGACTTCCATATTTCTGACAATTTTTTTCATCATCTAGTTCTTATGTCACTGCATTTTAGTATGTTTGTTACTAGCTTTGAATTCGCTTCATGTGCATGTGAAGGCATGAGGTGATGCGTGTATTTGCAACTGCATGTGAGCTGGTGGAAACATCGCGCCCAATAGTATTTTGAAGGATAATTCTTTCCTTAATGGTTGACCACCAGAACTTGCTTGTGCATCCCTCCCTGATGTGTACTGTCCATGTGCTTCCTCCTTTCCAGGATTATTCATCGACATGTGCTACCTCGTTTGATCATTTTTAATAGCCACCGAAGGTTTCTAACGTTCAAATTGCAGCCTGGGGATCATGACAGGTCCACAGCTATTTCATTTTGGTTGGCATTGAGATAGTCTCTTTTTCATTTCTAGTACACACATTTGTCGTATTTTCCTGTTCAAAATCCTGATCTATGCAACACAAGTACCAGTTCAATTAGCAATGAATAGTGTATTATGCTATCATGTATTCTTGTGGACAATATCGTCGGTGTTCAGACAGGAATTTTTTCATGGTAGCCAAGAACCCTCTATACATTTGTTTCCTGTCCGAATGCCTGTTCTATGCAGCAAGCCAGCAAACATATCTGGTAACCATGCTGTCATGTATTCTTGTGTACAATGCCGTCCTTGTTCAGACAAGTTGTTTCATGTTACGATCTGTAGCAGTAGAAGCAGCATTCTTCGGTCATCTGAAACTGTTAGTTGTTGAAAACTCTTGCTTCTGTTTACTCCCCATAGCTGGGCATCACTCCCTAGTTCAATTAGTTGGTTCTTAGGATGACACTAATAGGAAGAGTTTTCAATCATTTCGGGGAGCAGACGGTGCATTGCAAAGACTAAGATAGATTCTTCGAGTGACATTTTGTACCACGAGAAGTATACCATGACTCTGTTTCTTTTGTTCAATTGAAGTAGTTCTGATCAACATTCATTCTCTCTGAACCCTGTGGTATATCTCACTGAAATTCATGCTGGTTTCCTGTATGGCGGTCTATTTTCCATGCACCTGTGGTATAAAACACGTCTATGGCTCGCAAATCATTAAATCTAGTGTTTCCATTGCGGATACGGCTGATGTGATGAAGTAAATCCTTAGGTTGTGTAATCATGGGGGGCCAACAAATTAAATACTAGTTTTATCTGGCCTGATAAATATTACCACGATAATCTCTTTTTATTTTTTTTGTAAGTTTTTGACTGCTATTGTGATGCATGGTTTCCGAGGCATGCTAAAAACACTTGCTTGTTATTTTGTCACTCCTGTAATTGATATTATTGCATGTTATTTATGGATACTATTGCATGTTATTTATGACACTACAGAGCTTTGAGTTCTTGGCCACCATCTTTCAGACACATTTTATTCATCATCTAATACTTAGAGCATCTCTAACAGGCCTGTAAAAGTGCAAACTGAAAAACTCTAGTTCAGTCTTCCGAAAACATGTTTACGGGTCGCAAAACGACTAGCGCAGAATAGACATGTAAACTAAAACTGAAAAGAGAATATTCGAAAATTATCATCTTCTTCGCAAGATCTGTCATCATCTTCTTCACAAGAACTGTCCGCGCCGTGCCGCGCGACGGATGGCTGGAGACAAGGCTGAGCGATTCCTTGACAGAGGTTGCTGATTATTTCCCAGCTAGCCGTCCGCCCTTCATATGCTACCAATCCGCCCTGCATAAGCTAGACAAGGCTGAGCGATTCCTTCATATACGCACGCATGCGTACGCAGGGGCAGATTTTAATTCCCGCCTCACTTTAGCGCAAGTGAGAAAATAAGAGCGGCCGACCACACACGCGTCCGCGATGCTGCTGCTTGCCTGCACTGCGTCGCTTGCTGGAATTAGTCGGAATTATTTTTTTTGAAGCAACCGGCAGGAGCACTGCCTTTTCATTAAGAAGAGGGAAATTTGGTCAGTTTATAAGGGAAACTGACCGAAAACCGTACAACCAAACGCCACACACCGGCCCCGAGGCCGCGCACCACACGAGCCGATAACACTCCCGCCCTAGCAGGAGGTATCACTCAAGGAAAGCTCCCGGAGCCGCCGCTCCGACGTCCACACCGGTCCCGAGACCGCGCACACTGGCGATAACCGAAAAACAACCGAAACACAACACACCGGCCCCGAGGCCGCGCACGCTACGAGCCGACGACACTTCAGCCCAAGCAAGAAGGGACGACACTCGACAAGAGATTCGGAGCCGCCGCTCCGACGTCCACACCGGTCCCGAGACCGCGCACCCACCTAGCCGGCAAAGCAGCTGCCACGCAAAGCAAACCAGAACTTGCCTAGCGGAGTACCAGACCTCCAAGACATCGCCCAAGGGGAGACGACGAAGATGCCGCCGATGCCCGCTCTAGCGAAAGCCAAAGCTCAAGTTTTCACCTGAAACTTCACGCGACGAGGGAGGTGAAGGAGCTCCTCGACAATGCCTCCAACGAGGGAACGACGTCCAAGGACGCCGACATCGCCGGCACCAACCGAAGTGGATGCAGTGCTTTCGCGCGGAGTTCACCTAAACCCAAGTCGCTGAAGCCTATCCACGAAGGCGAAGAAGATGTGCCCGCGTCGCAGCTCGCCACCGCCGCCACACGAAGCCAACCGTGCCATGAAGCCACGGTGCTTCAGGACAAGCCCTTCGGCCGCCCACGCAGTCGTGTCCTGCCGCCCGCACGGCCAGGACAGAGCAGAAGAGACCTCCACATCCCGGAGCCGCCGCTCCGGCCTTCACGCGCAGCAGCAGAGCGAACACCTCATATCGACTCGCCACCCGCCGCAGGGCGCCGGACAGCGCCCCGACCACCCGAAGAGCGGCGCCGCCGCGCCGCCGTCCAAACGCCATGGCACACCTCCACCATGGCTGCAGGTGCCAGCGATGGCAACCTGCCACACGCAGTGGCCCACCAAAGCCGCCAGGTCGCCGACGAATCCGGGGCAGCGACCACACGACCACCGTGTCGAGGCATCCCGAGATCCATCGACCTCCACGCAACCTCTGCGTCGAGGCACCACCCGGCTGCCGCCCACCAACGCCACCGCGTTCCCGGGGCCGCCGCCCCGGCCTCCCAGCCGCCGTCACCCGCGCCCAGACGTAGAAACGAGGTGGTAGAGGACCACCATGGGCCACGGCCGCCGCCAGCAGCCGCATGCCAGCGAGAAGACGCCAGCGCCGAAGACCCCCGCCGGCTGCGAGGACCAACATCGCGTCCGGCCGCACGCTAGACAACCCTGCCCCGAGCAGCCGACTACCGCGCCCGCCACGCCTCGCGGCCGCCCGGTCGGGCCCGGGACGGCCCCGCCACCGCCACCCGTGCTGCAGCGCCACGGCCGCGCCGCCGCAGCCACAGCGCCGCCGCGCAACACCTCCGTCGCCGCAGCAGACGGAGCTCCAAGGCCGCCGCCCTGGCTCCCACTTCCATGCCGGCGACGCCCCACACGGGCCGGCCTCCCCCAGCCGAGCGAGCATGGGATCCCCCCAACCTCCTTTGGAGATGAGGCCCGCCGCCACCGCGGCAGAGGCCAGCGGCAGCGGCGGCAGAGGGGCGGCGCAGGAGAGCCTCTGGCGGCGGCGGCGCGAGGGAAGCTCCCGCGTCGCCTGGGGAGCGACGCGAGGAGCGCGTTTCCTAAATATTATTAGTCGGAATTAGTATATAACTATATATCGAGAAGATTCATCCGGAATTGATATAGACATGATTGGAATTGGAGCAGGCTATCAAGATGTTTGACCGGCGGTTCACGATTTTAGGAAAGCAGCGAGAAATTGTCGGCTGGAGGCGGTCGTATGGACGGCGGTGCTAGAGGAGTGGTGAGAAATCCGTTCAGTTTTGGGCCTGTAAACCGTCTTTCAGTCTGTATTAGTAGGGGCCGAGTCTGAAATTTTTCGGGCCCCTGAAAAAGTTTTTCGGGCCGGACAGCGAGTTCGGTCTCTGTTCTGAGCCACTTTCAACTCGAACCCGTAAATCGGCCAAAAAAATACGGTTCCGGCGTGTTTTACGGCTCTGTTAGAGTTGCTCTTATGTCACTGCATTTTAGTATGTTTATCAGACTAGCTTTGAAATGTTTCATGTGCATGTGAAGGGATGAGGTGATGCGTGTATTTGCAATTGCATGTGAGCAGCTGGAAACATTCGCGCCCAATAGTATTTTGAAGGATAATTCTTTCTTGAATGGTTGACCATGAGAACTCTTGCTTGTGCATCCTTCCTGATGTGTACTGGACTACTGTCCATGTGCTTCCTCCTTTCCAGGATTTTTCATCGCCATGAGTCATAGATCAGTGTAAAAAATAGTGGAATGGGAGTGGAATCACAAGATCTGACTCATTCCTCAGCTTTGTATGCCATGACTGTATAGCTCAATTTTCTGGCGAGGTTTCCTTCCTTCCTTAATTTTGCCCCCTGTATATATGTATCTTTGCCAATGGTGTATAGCTTACACAAATGTCCTCTTCTTTGTTTTCATACCGTTTATAAAGGTCAACATGTCTTCGCCTATGATGATTAGTGATCGTGAACACTATCTTCCACACTACGTGACCTTTCTTTTTAATCTCTTCCACGGTTTATAATTTCTTACTAGGCTTCAATTTGACAACATGCATGCATTCTCTATGAACCTGAATGATGTAGGGTAGGTGTCAGAAAAACGAAGCAATCTCGATGTGTATGCGAGGTTATCTTCCCGGTAGAGAGCCACTAAGTACCCCATCCTATAAAATAGTGGGATCCCATTCACGATTTGAGAGCCTTGCTCTCACGCAAACACATTCTGTGGACAAGTCTGATATTAGTACTACTAGTAAACTACACGTGCTGAGGACGCGCGGCTAGCGCGGTGGCTAGGCTTGGCAGTGGCCAGCCTGCCCGCCCGAGATCGATTCCCATGAGGGACGATTTTCTGGTGTCTCACCGGGGCTCTGCCCCAGAATAAAATCCCCTCCACACATATGTGCCACAACTACTCCCTCCTAGGGACACCTAAATTATGTGTGCTGTGTGTATAGTTCTAGTGGTGTGCGTGTGTGTGGTGTGAGTGTGGTGTTGAGTTAGTGCATGCTACAGCTGTAACACAGATCGAGGGGTCTAAAAAAAAAAAAAAGTAAACTACACGTGCTTTGCACGTTCGGACATATGTAATAAGAAAACCTCGCTAAAGGATTTAAACATGTATCTGCATGAGTGACTTGAGTATTGGTCATTCATTGATTCAATTACATATCCAACTGTGGGTATCCCGAATTCAAGTACATTTAAGGTGCAATATATGCAATTTGTGCAACTTCTCACTAAAAGAACATTAGGAGTATAAGAGAACTTATATCTAATAACATTATATAATCACATCATAACAATACAAGTATAGAATAACGGGGTAAATTGTGGAGCAAACGGTTTAAATAAGCTAACTTGAGGATTTTTTTTGTCCTAAAAGACTGTTGTAACTTGAACACAAATATGAGGTGAAAATAGACTGTATCTCAGAAAGTTTAAAAATATATTTCATATCTACGTGGTGGAGTATCTTTCACCTACTTCGTACAAAACAATGTTCCAAACAACAAAAATAAAAGCATACGGAAACCTGAGACGTATCCATGCTTTGCCTCATCTACTCCAATTTTCCTGGAGAGTAGAGAGACCCGACAGACCGGGGCTCCGTTCACGTGGCTTTGGCAGGCTGTATGCAAGTCTAGAGCTTTTTAGAGAAGTCGTCTGCCACCAAAAATCACACGCTATGCAGGGATGAATCCAGCGCGTGATGGCTGTTAGATTCCGCTCAATGGTGCCTGGTGAGCAGTAGATATGGATCGATTCAGCAAAATCAACAGGCGTAGTCGATCGAGAGGTTTTGGCGGGAGAAAAAGGAATGGTAAATCCGAATTTGAAATGATGTATTATAGTAGTAGAGATAATTTTGATTATAAACCACCAGAAAGCTACATTCTGTCAGCTGAGAAGAATCCATAAGCATGTGCATGTGGTCATTGTAGCTCACATTTGTTTGCCCAGCTGTGAACTATGCACTACTACTACTTGCAGTGCTATCTCGTTTAGCTCTTTTGTACTCACGATTCCTCTGTAAATAAGCTTCTCTCTGAATTGGTGTCATTTGCAAGTATATCTATCCCGGTCACGATAACGCATACGGTGTGTGTGGGATTCATCGGTATATATGTTGGTTCAACAATATAATTATTTAACTCAGTAAAATTAGCCCCTGTTTGATTATAAATATTAAATATGTTATTTAGAAAGTAGCTAAAGTTTAAACTATATTTATTCAATAAGATGATTAGAGTTGTCAGACATAGAATATCTTTTCCTTTCCGATGACGTTGAATTAGCCATGGGACGTTTCTCAATTTTTTTAATGAGTTCTTACATCCAACTAAACAGATCTCATGTGTCTTTATCCACATTATATGATGAGCATATAGAGTGGGATGAAATCAACTTATATCTCATATTTTTGTACATCTGACTATCTGAGGATATTGCAAAGGTTGTCCACCTTTTTTAGGGGAAGAATTGTGTATCTGAGACTGATGGATGAGAGCAAATGGCCTGATATTCGCAATGGAATGTTGACGCAGAGTCATGCTGGACAGCAACGTTGATGTTCCGGAGTTGCCAAATTTAAATCTTGCACCGGCAGATACCGCCTCCTGCGCCGGATCTCCGCCGTCCGATCAGGCTCACGCGCAGGTACTGGAGGGATGGCCACCGGCAGCAGCTGAGCCGCCACCCGGCCGCACGCCGGACAGGCCGTCGCACGGCATCCATTTGCCGTGCATGAGCCTCCCACCGTGACGGGGAGCGGGATCTTCTTGGTGCCGTGCCGAGGCCTCGAAGTCGGTTTCTTCCCCATGCGCTGCGGCGGTGGTGGTGCGAGTGGAGGTGTGGTGTGGGTGAAGGAGCGACGCGGCCGGTGGACTTTTAAGGCGGCGCGCGCCGATGCCATTGGCGGCGAAGCCCACCGCCGCCCGCAGCGCGCAGGCAAGCGCCATTGATGGCGAGCGCGGCGCGACGCGGTAGCGCTGACCGCCGCGGTGCCCTGGGCACTCGTCGCAGGCGGGGAGAGGCGGACACTTTGCGCTCCGCGCGGTCCACCGAGACGCAAACTGGCGCATATTTGGGCTAGGTTTCCGTCTCGCGGACGCCCACTTTTGCGCCGCTGGAGGTGGTGCACGACGCATTTCGGTCACGGCGGACACAAACGGTCACTCAGCGTCCGTTTGCGTCGCACCGCTGGAGATGCCCTAATAAGGAAAGAGGTGAAGTCTCAAATGGCTGCCACGTACTGAACCAACTAACAGAAAATACAAAAGTACAACTATTCTATTTATCCATCTAATTCTGTTATGCAACTCCACAACCACACACTAATCCCTCGTATCCTACTATGGGTCTATCACTGCGTAGCAGTTTGGACAAAAGCACAAACACCTGATGTGCAAAAACACACACAGTCACCACAAAAGACAGAAAATACCAAATATTTCAATGAGATAAGGAGCTCATTTCCCCCCCTCCCCTATCTCTTCCTTCTACAGTACCTTGACCCTTATCCTTCTCTCCCGGGAGCTCCTCCGACTCAACTCCGGCGGCGCCGCCGTCTGGAGAAGAGAAGGAGGGGCTGCCCGATGTGTATATAGTAGGTGTAGTTTCGGCTGCTTGCCGGTAGTGGGCTCTTTGCCCGGTAGATGGAGCGATTTTTGGGATCTCCCCAGCCAGATCTCAAGCCTAGGGTTCCTTCTCTTGCTTTCTTCGCTCCTCTGGTTGGAGCATGAAGCGGAGGATTGGAGCACCGCTCCTCAAAATAAAGCAGAGGCTGATGGCCACCAAATGGTGAGAAAGATCTGCGCCGTGAAGTTTCTCCTGGCCGGCCATGGTGGCGAGGGGGAGAGGTGGTACGGCGGAGCTAAAGGTGCGTGGTTGCTTCTTCTGGCCGGCCGTGGAGGCGAGGGGGAAAAGCAGCGCGGCGCCTTTCTTTCTTCTCCGACAAGGTGGTGGTTCCTGGTGGTGCTACCCCTGGATGCCGCTGTCCCTCTCGATTTTGGTAGCTGTGGTGGCGACCAAGATTGGGAGACGGCAGGATCTGGAGGTGGCGGAGAAGACGGTGAAGCTTCCCTGGCGGAGGTTCTCAAGTGGCGGCTTTCATCGCCGTTGCTTCTTCCGGCCGATGGGGCCACTCCGCGCCTGTTGAGTTCGTACTCACAGGATATCTCTTCCTCCAGTGTTGGAGGATTACCTGCCTTCAGCACGGCGCTCAACGCCGCCTCCACACCAAGTGGTTTCGTCCCCGGAGTGGAGAAGGTGGCCGTCGCTGCAAGGTCAACAATGGTGTCGGCAGAGAAGGACCTGATCGCGTTTCCAGAAATTATGCGAGATCCTTTTCACAAAAAGCAAGGACTGCTTTGTAATTCTTTTTCTTCTTGGGTCTTGCTTGTAATTTGTAACCTGCCGAGTTAATCGAAGCTTCGGGTCCCCTAAAAAAAAAAAAAAAAAAAATGAGATAAGAATAGATCATTGTTAGGAAGAAGTATTGACTGGGACGGTACTCTCATGTGAGAAATTATCAACCAACAGAAAAAAGAAAAGTACTGATGACTGATACGAACAGAGAATCACACGTGCTTACCTGTGGACTATGGCACTTCCACTCCTGCTCAGTGTAGATCCCACAGGCTCGATGCAGACGGGAGTGAATCAAGGAGATGGAATCGTAGTAGACAGCAGGTGGAGGCGTGGAGGGGATGGAGACGATGGCCTTTGGCGCACTGGTTCGTGTATGGTGTGCAGGAAAGTCCAGCGCGCGGGCTGGATTCAATTTCGTTGGCCAGCTCAGTAAGTCATGGAACTATCGCGAATCTGCGAGCTGGTTCGGGCACAAGATGGGAAGAGGTGGCGAATCCAGGAAATATCAGCCGTTGGATCCAGAAGACCAGCGTCTGATGTAAGGTAGATATCAGTGAAAGAGAAGGAATCGACGGCTGGGATTGATTTCGTCTTGCTCTGGCGGGAAACTAAGAGGAGGTGGTAAATCCAAATTCAAAACTGCTACACTATAGTAGTAGAGATAGAGATAGAGATATTGTAGGAAAGAGCACGGACGTCACTATAGGAGTCTTTATTTTTCATGGCTGATTTGAGTACTTTGACAGTGAGACCTTGGAGGAAACCAAATGTTAGCGATGTTGCATTTTAAAGAGTATATGAGTAGAAGGGAGCTATCTCCTACGAAGCAGAGTTCAGCTGAGAGGCTGGGAACGTCCACCATTGATATTCGTAAGTTGTGCCTAGTCATTTTGTACAACAGTTAAGGGCAGATTGGGTATGTTTGTTGATGTATTGAACGGGAAACAAAAACCAAAATGTTTCGGGTGATAATTTGACGGTGGGTTGCTTTTGCATGGTTAATTAGTGGTTGGTTGAAGCAGTGCAAGTTGATTGCTGGGTTATATACGACCAGTCTAGTAGGGCCAGGCGTACCTCTTCAATGAGTTCCGTGATAAAAATGATTGTTCTCATAGGAGATTTGATGTTACGGGGATGACCCGCAAGTTCTATTACCTCAAGAAATTTTACTGTGTAGCTAGAGTTTATTCCGTGACATTCCATTTGAAAAACGTGATTGCTCGGTGTCCCCCCCTTCAGCTCCATCGTTCAAAAAAATTGGAGCTGCTCCAGGTTTTTTGTTTTGATTCGTAGAGTTACTCCAGCTTTTGGTACAAATATGTGTAGTTGCTTCAGCTTTTGGTACAAATACGTGGAGTTGGTTCCGCAGAACAAAAAACATGGATTTGTTGTTTATTTACGTTCCACTGCCACCGATAAGTGACCAAAATGTTACGCACGTTTTATCTTTCTCCCCCTCATCTCTCGGGCATGTTTCCCAATGCCCAGACTCTTCCCGATTTGACTTCACCGCAGCGTGATTCACGCTTGCCGCCACCGAATCGAGGCCGCCGGCAAACGAATGAATTTACCTTCAGCCGGAGTCAAACTTGTCTGAATCATTCTTGCTGCCGCGTAAATCGAGTTGTAGCTTGTTGCCGCCGCCGCCAGAAACTTGTTGTGACCGCCTCAACCAACTTCGTCGTGGGTGAGGCGACGCGTGACGTAGTGGCGGCGACCGCAAGCTCCTGACGGTGGAGGCAGTGAGCTACAACTCGATTTGCGTGGCGGCGAGAACGAATCGGACAAGTTTAACTTCAGCTGAAGGTACGTCGACTCATTCGCCGGAGTACATGATTCAGTAGCGACAAATGTAAATCATGTTGCGATAAAGTCAAATCAGTAGCAGTCAGATGTAAATTACGGCGCTCCGTGTTTTTTTATGTTTGTGTACCAAAAGCTAGAGCAGCTTGCAGTTAACTTTTTAAATCTCTCTCCTCTCTTGAGCGCATTTCAATATTTCTAATTACCCGGTGTTTTGGACGTCACGTCAGTGCGGGTGGTTCAGCGCCGCCGCCATAGCCATCCTCACCGTCGTGGCCAGGCCAACTCCACCGCCAGGAAGTACTTCGCCACGGGCCAGATAAACTTTCAGCCAAAGATTTAAGCGCTCATGCGGTGCGTCCCAGTGTGCTCTGCATTTTTATATTTCACGAATTCAACTTCACGTAATTATACCAAAAGTTGGAGCAACTCCAACTTCTCAGAACCGTGGAGCTAGGGGGGGGGGACTCCGGAGCACACCCCTTTGTAAAATGTATATCACAACGAACCCTATAGCCGCCTATATCTTAGAGCCTGTCCTGCTCCCCATGGACCATAACCCCGAAGGTCAGTGGCGAAGCTTTGTTTAAGTTGTAGGGTCAGCTAACCCCACAACTTTTCTACAAGACACTTTCACTTTTTTTAGGTATTAGTCCTTGGAATATAGGCTGTCTGGCCCCATATGTTTATGTCGCTACCTTTGCCACTGCCGGAGGTCCTCTCGACCAACACCCTTATGCGTCTCCCCGTCGTTGTTCATCCCCTCACGCTCCCGACACCATGTGCATGTTGCACCCCTCTCCCGCCATCAGAGGTCCGCCTCATCGCTAGAGCTCTCCTCCCTATGCGCAGACACCACCACATCAGTTCTCGGAGTTCATCACCGTTCGGCGTTTCTTGCCAGGCCTTCCTTTTGTTAGGTTGTGTGCATGGGAAACTAAAAAAAATTGCCTCTACACCAACCACCAAGATCTATCTATGAAGATGCAATAAAGATTTTTGATCTATATATGAACTCGCCAAGCAAATTGAGGGAGGCTCGGTGAAGACTCTGAACAGGGTGATCCCCTCGGCTAGGTGTATCCCTTGAAGGAGATATGCCCTAGAGGCAATAATAAAGTGGTTATTATTATATATCTTTATGTTTATGATAAATGTTTATATACCATGCTATAATTGTATTAACCGAAACATTGATACATATGTGATATGTAAACAACAAAGAAGTCCCTAGTATGCCTCTTAACTAGCTTGTTGATTAATGGATGATTAGTTTCATAATCATGAACATTGGATGTTATTAATAACAAGGTTATATCATTATATGAATGATGTAATGGACACACCCAATTAAGCGTAGCATAAGATCACGTCATTAAGTTATTTGCTATAAGCTTTCGATACATAGTTACCTAGTCCTTATGACCATGAGATCATGTAAATCACTTATACCGAAAAGGTACTTTGATTACACCAAACGCCACTGCGTAAATGGGTGGTTATAAAGGTGGGATTAAGTATCCGGAAAGTATGAGTTGATGCATATGGATCAACAATGGGATTTGTCCATCCCGATGACGGATAGATATACTCGGGCCCTCTCGGTGGAATGTCGTCTAATGTCTTGCAAGCATATGAATGAGTTCATAAGAGACCACATACCACGGTACGAGTAAAGAGTACTTGTCGAGACGAGGTTGAACAAGGTATAGAGTGATACCGATGATCAAACCTCGGACAAGTAAAATATCGCGTGACAAAGGGAATTGGTATCATATGTGAATGGTTCATTCGATCACTAAAGTCATCGTTGAATATGTGGGAGCCATTATGGATCTCCAGATCCCGCTATTGGTTATTGGTCGGAGTGAGTACTCAACCATGTCCGCATAGTTCGCGAACCGTAGGGTGACACACTTAAAGTTGGATGTTGAAATGGTAGAACTTGAATATGGAATGGAGCTCGAATATTTGTTCGGAGTCCCGGATGAGATCCCGGACATCACGAGGAGTTCCGGAATGGTCCGGAGAATAAGATTCATATATAGGATGTCATTTTATGTGATTTAAAATGATTCGGAAGGTTCTATGGAAGGTTCTAGAAGGTTCTAGAAAAGTCCGGAAGAAACCACCAAGGAAGGTGGGACTCCACCTCCATGGCCGGCCAACCCTAGAGGGGGAGGAGTCCCAAGTGGACTCCCCCTATGGGGGCCGGCCACCCCCCCACATGGAAGGGGGGAATCCCACCCCAAGTGGGATTCCCACCTTGGGTAGGTTTCCCTATCAGGCTCCGTTCGGTTACACCCCACCCGGCCGGGAACGCGGCCCATTCCGCGTCAATCCGCGCGGGTCAGCCCGGGCGAGATTTAATCCCGGCCCAACTGCAACCGCCCGTTCGGTTACGCCCGACGCGGAAATCACCCCGGCCCAAACCCGCTCCACCCCGTCCATTCCACTCTGGATTGAATCATCCTCTCCCAACTCGTGGAAGAAATCCATCCCGAGCGACGCAGCGGCGGCGCGACCTGGAGGCGGCGACCTGGAGGCGAAGTCGAGCGCCCTCCACCGCATCTCCAGCGCCGCTCGCCCTACCGCTACGCCTCCCTACCCCGGTAAGTCCCTTCTCCGCTCCTTCTACTAGATCAACCCCCCTCCGCCCTCCTCCGTGCACGCAATCTCCCGCCCCCCCCGATTCTGTGACTAGGCCCGGACTGAGATTGATGTTCCATTTTGAACGATCGGGGCTCTTCGGGCGTCGATTGTACTACAAGTTCTGTATAATTGAATTCGGTAGGTCAGAGATTTAGAAATCTGTAGAATTTTAGATTGCCAGACCCCTTAGGCCCTTATGAATGCATGTTTTTTACTACGACACTGCTTATTGCCAGACTTTGTAAGGATCAAGTTATGTGTTTCTCGCTTATATAATTTTTTGATCAAAATTTCTGGCCCCTTTTAGCATAAACATAGTACGAAGTATATAGTAACCTGCAGCATAAACTATTTTGTGTTTAGATAATACAGTAACCCGCTGCGCCCCGTGTCACGATTTTGTGAAATGGTTGATTTATGATTTTGTACTGATGGAACCAGTTGTTGTTCGTCACTGCTGTTTTTGCGAAGGGTGTTTTGCTGCTTTTGCATGTTGTGGCCACTCTATGTTATCACTACCTGTTTGCTTTGTAACGCTTTGTTTGGTCATTTTGCTATCTCTTATCCAACACAAAAGATATTTGGGGTAAAGCTTCCTCAGGTTGCTCAATGTTTGATCGTTGAGCTTCTGATGGAAGCACCCAACTTTGTTCCTGAAGAAACACAAAATTTGGAAGTATTGACAATCTGATGCTGCATAAGAATTTACACATTTGATGTTCAAAGCACCGAAGAGAAAGATGTGGAGGCTACATTTGATTTATCGTTTAGTTAATTTGAGATTTCTAGTTATTCTATACTACTTCAGTCCTGGATGTTGAAGATTTGTCGACATTTAATATGCAAATGATCTCAAAACACATAAATCTCATTAGATCCCTCAGGAACAAATCGAGGTTTAGAGTTCATGTAATTGGAATGAATACATACTGAAATACAGTATTCCCTCGGGTTCAAAAATAGTCTAAAAAATGGATGTATCTATACAAGGTACATCTATTTAATCCGACGGAGTAGTACACCTTATAGGAGTATAGGACACACAATGTTTGGAATCAACCAGCTACATTGTAGTGCACATTACGTCTGGCATTTCGCTAAAAGTGATGAACCGATTGGACCTTTTTTACTGCAGCCTATGATGTTTTATCTCATATGGTCTGCTTGCTAAGCATCTTTTCTGTTGTTGTTGTTAAATAGTCTCATGCCATTTTCTTGGGTAAATTCCTATTTTATGAATCAGTGGCTGCATTTATTCTTGATTGTTATATTTTTCTTGGGTAAATTCCTATTTTATGTTACAAGCGATTTGGTTGTTTAACTTGGAAACTAAAAATATATGTATTATTTTAGTTTTGCAATGGATATGATGATAAGGGATCGCATTAGAAAGAGGAGGGATGAGGAAGACGATGATATGATGATGTTTATTTTGCCTGCACTATATATGATGGGTTCTAGTGGAGGGAGACAAAAGGAGAAACGTCATACATCAGTGCTAACCGGAGAGGAAAAAGTTCGGGAGCTACTTGAAGGGCACGTGAAGAATTGTAGGGTAGCTTTCAGAATGGAACCCCAAATTTTCAGATCATTGGCCAACTACCTTAGAAGGGAACGGTTGGTTAGCGACACCAGAATTAAAGTAGAGGAGAAACTAGCCTTTTTCATGTATATGCTCAGTCATAATGCTTCATTTGAGGCTCTCCAACTACAGTTTGGACATAGCAATGACAGCTATCATCACATCATGAAGCATTTTTTCAATGTAGTTGTCCCTATTCTCAGCAACAGATTTTTGAAGCTTCCCAATCCTAATGAAGTACCTTATAAAATTCAAAGTGATTCCAGGTTCTATCCTTACTTCAAGGTGCTTATCTTAAACTTTCATCTTGATCAATACTTGCTCTTACAATTTCGAATACAAAATCACATCTAGGTTTATCTTTGTGCAGAATTGCATCGGTGCCATAGATGGCACCCACATACCTATTTCTGTATCTCCTGATGAAGCTGCTCCATTTAGAAATAGGAAATGAACACTTAGTCAAAATGTGATGATGGTTGGTGATTTTGATCTGAATTTCACTTTCGTATCTGCTGGATGGGAGGGATCGGCCACTGATGCTAGGGTCCTTAGATCAGCAAGGAACAGTGGTTTCCATGTACCTGCGGGGAAATTCTATCTAGTGGACGGTGGGTACGCAAACACATCTTCATTCCTTGCACCTTATCGTGGGGTACGCTACCATCTTAAGGAGTTCGGTGCAGGTCGCCGAAGACCTCGGAATTATAAAGAGCTATTTAACCACAGGCATGCAGCACTTAGAAATGCTATTGAAAGGGCTTTTGGGGTTTTAAAGAAACGGTTTCCCATCCTCAAGGTTGCAACATCTCATAAAATTTGGAACCAAGTGAAGATACCCATGGCTGCAGCCCTATTGCACAACATTATCAAAGCACTCAATGGAGATGAGCAATGGTTGGATGATCCACAAGATAATATCCCTCCAGAAAACTTCGTTGATCTACCTGATGGTGATGAAGGCTATGAGCATGAGGGCAATGAGCATGCTGACAACCAAGGAAACAATCTCAGAGATGCAATAGCACGCCAGATGTGGAATGACTACCAATGGCATAGAAATTAGTGTGTACTTGTTGCTGCATTTGGAGAGTTCTGTAATAATTATGCATTAGAAATTCTGTAATGAATTCTGTAATGTTTATGCATTAGAAATTCTGTAATGAATTCTGTTATGTTTATGCATTAGAAATTCTGTAATGAATTCTGTTATGTTTATGCATTAGAAATTCTGTAATGAATATACCTTATAAATTGTGTGATTGTGTAATTGTCTAATTGAGTAATTGTGAAATGTTTATCTTCTGATATTTCTTACAGCCAACATGGCAACTAAAGGCAGGCAACTCAAGGCAGGCAAGGGTTCCCCAGGACTTACCGCGGGTTCCCCAATGGTTACCAAAGGTTCACCAAGATTTGGCTCGATCGTGAGCAAGGCATCTCAAAGCAGGCAACTCAAGGCAACACAAGTTAGCTCGACAAAGAAGGCTAACAAGGCTAATCAAGGTAACAATGATTTATAGTTTCTAGTTCATTAATTCTGCCTGCTTTAACATAGACGTTTAGATGTTTGTACATGTTTGCACTTAACCATCTTGTTATCTTGGTTCATGTAGAAAGTAAAAGAGCCTCTTGGAACTCACTACTGGAGAAGTCTCTTGTTGATCTGTTGCATGAGCACAACACCATTCACTATAGGGGTCAAAATGGATGGTCTTCAGAAGCCTGGAACAAAATCGTGAAGGAGTTTCATCAAAAAAATACTTATGTATCATACACAAAGAGCCAAATCCAAGAAAAAGAGAAGGAGTTGAAAAGAGAGTATCGAATGCTCAAAGAGGCGAGGATGCAAAGTGGAGTAGGATGGAATGATACAAGGTCTATGATTGAAGCAGAAGATGCTCTTTGGGACAACCTGGTCATTTCATTCCCCAAAATAAAAAGGTTCAAAACCAAGTCATTTCCTTTGTTTGATGCCCTGGGGGAGTTGTATGATGGGCAAATAGCTGAAGGGACCTATAATGTCAATTCTACCCAGCCACCAAAATATCCAGATCTTACACAAGCAGATGATGGAGATGAGCTCAGTCACACTGAGCGTGAATTTCCAAGGTTTGAAGAGACTTGGGCTTACAATGTAGAACAAGATGCAGACTTGACATAGCACATCACAATCGAGGATGAAGATGGAAGTGTGGCAAGGACTGAGGCAAGGACGGATGAAAGTGTGGCAAGGACGGAGGCACGGACGGATGAAAGTGTGGCAAGAACTAACCCAAGGACAAACAAGAGAGCTACTGCTGCTACAGACAGAAACAAGGAAGAGAAAGAGACTAAGAAGCCAAAGAAGCAAAGTAGCAATGAGATCGCGGGAAGTATGGACAGGTACATCGAGATGAGGGAAAAGCAGTTTGCTATAGAATCTGCCCTGTTGGCAGGTGAGAAGAAGGGTTCTCAAAGTGGAGATTACTCGATCAAGAGATGCATCTCTGAAATGATGACAATGGCATTGTCAACCGATGAGAAAGCTGCAGCGGGTGATGTATTCAAAGATCCAGATAACAGAGAAATCTTCTTGAGCTCAAAAGAGGATGATCCCGAAGTAGCTCTGGTTTGGTTAAAGAAAGCACTGGCCAAACTATCATAAGTGGCCTGAAGGTATGTCTTTTATCTCTTAAGTAAATTGCTTGCCATGCAACGAGCACAATATTTTGATCTTGTTTGCTGCTAAAAAAGCAATCTCCATGTCTTCTGTTGGTTTGCTGGCTTGTTACTCCCAACTTAATTATTTTCTCTTAATAATATATGTGATGACTAATGACACAAGGTCGCGATCCTTGTGACCTAGTTCTGATAAGAGTGTTATTGTTCAAAGTACACCATGGCAAACAAATATCAGTTGATCAAGTGTGTGATTCTAAAGTAGCTAAACTGCAGCATTTTACATCGTTCATGTGAAGCCAATTAGCAACTACAGCGGTATATGCTACTATTGTCCTGTAATGTAGGAGACAGTGTTATCTTCTGATGATAATCGTAAGTTTATAAACAGGAAGTAAGGTCTAATTCTGTTGTAGTTTACTTCTGAAAATATTCAAGAGGCTTCTGTAAATTCCTTTCATCTGAAGTTGTTATAGTTAGCTCGCTGGTAAACTGCACATCACCAATATTGCTTTTGATGAGATAGTACTTTGGCATATTTGATCAGCTGTTTGTCAGTGCATCTGCTAGTTCTAATCTGATGTTGTTCGACACTGCTGATGCTTAGACTGAAATATGTTGTGTGATACAGTACTTGATAGGACTACAAATACCAAGTTAATGTATATTTTTTTGCCATATTATGCTAGCTATATGTTGGTGCTTAATTTTTCATACATTACTTGATAGAACTCCAAATATATGTCATTTAACTTGCATCTTTTGACATAGGTGCTAGCAGCAACCAAGAAGACGCCACTGAAGGTCTATTTATGATGTGAGAAGTTGAGTTGCAAGATTATGTCAGTTGAATCATCTATTAACTTCGCTTCATATGAATTGTTAATCTGGATGTGTTCTTCTGCTGTCTCGAATGATCTCATGCTAATTGTGAACATGGTTATGTTCTTGTGGTTGTGTGGTCCCGATGATCTCATATGAACCTGTGAATCATCTGTTGGGTTACAAAAATTAGATGATCTTTTATAAAGTATGAGTTTAAATTTATTCCAGTAATATTATTGTAATGTATTGCTGATATTCTGGTAATATGAGGTTGGTAATGGCAGGCAATATAATTTACATAGCGGCTATGGTAGATCCTGTATATCCATGCCATGGGCGCTTGAATCCCAACAAGCAGCAACCCCACGGCGATCACTGGTCAGTTCCACGTTTAACCGAACGGCCGGCCTTTGTGGACGAGATTAGGATAGAGAAGGTTTCACC
The DNA here is from genome assembly GCA_030979885.1 of Lolium multiflorum. Taxonomy (NCBI): domain Eukaryota; kingdom Viridiplantae; phylum Streptophyta; class Magnoliopsida; order Poales; family Poaceae; genus Lolium; species Lolium multiflorum. The sequence continues at coordinate 354,346,686 of CM061750.1, read as the reverse complement.
CGCCAGGGATTAGAGTGACGCACGTGGTCCACTCAGTTCCCGTGGTGAACAGTTCCCTGCCGGTAATTAAAACATGACAACAGAACAGAGCCTCACATGGAAGGTTTTGGGTTCGGGTCTTATTCGGAGACTTGTAGTCCAACACTTGGGGCTTCCACCTATATAATGAGGGGCCAGGGAGGGGGCCGGCCACCCAAGACCACAGCCGCCGCACCCCTATAGTGGCCGGCCACCCTCCCAAACCCTAGCCGCCCCTCTCTCCACCACTCCACATGCTTAGCAAAGCTCCGCCGGAGTTCTCCACCGCCACCGACACCACGCGTCGTGCTCGGATTCAAGAGGAGCTACTACTTCCGCTGCCCGCTGAACGGGAGGTGGATGTCGTCTTCATCAACAACCGAACGTGTGACCGAGTAAGGTGCTGCCTGCTCGTGGCACCGTGATCAAGATCTTTCGCGCTTTGCAAGCGGCAAGTGAACGTCTACCGCAGCAACAAGAGCCTCATCTTGTAGGCTTTGGAATCTCTTCAAGGGTGAGACTCGATAATCCCTCGTTGCTACCGTCTTCTAGATTGCATCTTGGCTTGGATTGCGTGTTCAGTAGGAAATTTTTTGTTTTCTATGCAACGTTATCCTACAGTGGTATCAGAGCCGTGTCTATGCATAGATGGTTGCACGAGTAGAACACAATGGTTTTGTGGGCGTTGATGCTCTTGTTATCTTTGTATTGCATAAGAGGCTTTGCGGGTGTCTGTCTCTCCTACTATAGTAAAGATTCAATTTACTCTTCTATTGACAACATTAGTATCAACGTTGTGGTTCATGTTCGTAGGTAGATTAGATCTCTCTCAAACCCTAAACCACGTAAAATATGCAAACCAAATTAGAGACGTCTAACTTGTTTTTGGGGTTTGGTGATGTGATATGGCCATAATGTGATGATGAATATGTATGAGATGATCATTATTGTATTGTGGCAACCGAGGAGCCTTATGGTTGTCTTTAAATTTCATGTTGAGTAGTATTTCAAAGTAGTTGTAATAGTTGCTACATGGAGGACAATCATGAAGACGGCGCCATTGACCTTGACGCTACGCCGATGATGATGGATATCATGCCCGAAGATGATGGAGATCATGTCCGTGCTTTGGAGATGAAGATCAAAGACGCAAAGACAAAAGGGCCATATCATATCACATATGAACTGCATGTGATGTTAATCCTTTTATGCATCTTATTTTGCTTAGATCGCGACGGTAGCATTATAAGATGATCCCTCACTAAAATCTCAAGATAATAAAGTGTTCATCCTTAGTAGCACCGTTGCCAAGACTTGTCGTTTCGAAGCATCTCGTGATGATCGGGTGTGATAGAATCAACAAGTGCATACAACGGGTGCAAGACAGTTTTGCACATGCGGATACTAAGGTGGCCTTGATGAGCCTAGCATGTACGACATGGTCTCGGAACACGTGATACCGAAAGGTAGAGCATGAATCATATGGTTGATATGATGAACACTATGAGTGTTCGCCATTGAAATCACACCTTGTCTCGTGATGATCGGACTTAGGTGCGGTGGATTTGGTTCGTGTGATCACTAAGACAATGCGAGGGATATTGTTTTGAGTGGGAGTTCACCTAGATTTTTAATTATGTTGAATTAAAATTTGAACTCAATTTGTCATAAACTTAGTCTAAACTTTTGCAAATATATGTTGTAGAGATGGCGTCCCCAATCAATTTTAACCAGTTCCTAGAGAAAGAAAAACTTAAGAGCAACGGTAGCAATTTCACCGACTGGTTCCGTCATGTGAGGATCTTCCTCTGCGGAAATCTGCAATATGTGCTTGATGCACCGCTAGGTGACCCTCTGCAGAAACCGAAACCGATGAAGTAAAAGCTGTTTACGAGACTCTAAAACTCGGTACTCTCAAGTTCAGTGTGCCATCCTGTGCAGTCTGAATCCGATCTTCAAAAACGTTTTGAGCACCACGATCCTCATGAGTTGATGAAAGAGCTGAAAGCTATTTTTGAGAGTCATGCGGCTGTGGAGTGCTATGAAGCATCGAAACATTTCTTCAGCTGTATGATGGAAGAAGGCAGCTCCGTTAGTGAGCACATGCTCGCCATGACCGGCATGCGTAGAAACTCAGTGACTTGGGAATAGTGATTCCTAACAGACTGGGGATTAATCGTGTCCTTCAATCACCGCCACCAAGTTACAAGAACTTTGTGATGAACTACAATATGCGGAACATGAACAAGGAGTTACCTGAACTCTTTGGCATGCTAAAAGCTGCTGAGATTGAGATCAAGAAAGAGCACCAAGTGTTGATGGTCAACAAGACCAGTTTCAAGAAACAGGGCAAGTCTACGGGAAAATTCAAGAAGGGTGGCAAGAAAGCTGCCACGCCTCCTATGAAACCTAAGAACGGCCCTAAGCCTGATGCTGAGTGCTATTACTGCAAGGAGAAGGGACACTGGAAGCGTAATTGCTCCAAGTATCTGGCTGATCTGAAGAGCGGCCTTGTCGAGAAAAAGAAAGAAGGTATATCTGATATACATGTTATAGATGTTTATCTCACTGGTTCTCGTTCTAGTACATGGGTATTTGATACTGGTTCGGTTGCTCATATTTGTAACTCGAAACAGGAACTAAAGAATAAACGAAGACTACTGAAAGATGAAGTGATGCGCGTTGGAAATGGATCCAAAGTCGATGTGATCGCTGTCGGCACACTTCCTCTACATCTACCTTCGGGATTAGTTTTAAGCCTAAATAATTGTTATTTTGTACCCGTTGAGCATGAACATTATATCTGGATCTTGTTTAATGCAAACGGTTATTCATTCAAGTCTGAGAATAATGGTTGTTCTATTTTTATGAATAATATCTTTTATGGTCAAGCACCTGAAAAGAATGGCTTATTTCTGTTAGATCTCGATAGTAGTGATACGCATATACATAACATTGATGCTAAGCGAATTAAATTGAATGATAATACTACTTATATGTGGCACTGTCTTGGTCATATTGGAGTGAAACGCATGAAGAAACTCCATACTGATGGATTACTTGAATCACTTGACTTTGAGTCACTTGATAGATGCGAAGCATGTCTAATGGGAAAAATGACTAAGACTCCATTTTGGTATGATGGAGCGAGCTACCGACTTATTGGAAATCATACATACCGATGTGCGGACCAATGAGTGTAGCATCGCGCGGTGGTTATCGTTATGTTCTAACCTTCACAGATGATCTGAGTAGATATGGGTATATCTATTTCATGAAACATAAATCCGAAACTTTCGAGAAGTTTAAGGAATTCCAAAGTGAAGTAGAAAATCAACGTAACAAGAAGATTAAATTTCTACGATCTGATCGTGGAGGTGAATATCTGAGTTATGAGTTTGGCATGCATTTAAAGAAATGCGGAATACTTTCACAATTGACACCGCCGGGACCACAACGAAACGGTGTGTCCGAACGTCGTAATCGAACTCTCTTAGATATGGTTCGTTCTATGATGTCTCATCACCAAGATTTGACCTTGAGAGGTGGGCCAGTCAAGATGGGCTTAAGGAAATATACGTGGAGAATTGCATGAATCGGCCTTTTTACCAAGTTGGGCTTAATTGCCCGTGTATCTGTAACATATTAGATCGCATTTTAGTTTAGAGATAGAATCTTACTCGTGCACGGTTTAGTGCACGCCCACATTAGAAAGTCCCCCGGACTATAAATATGTACCTAGGGTTTATGGAATAAACAACAACCAACGTTCAACCACAAACAAATCTCGCGCATCGCCAACTCCCTCCCTGAGGGTTTCTCAGTTATGCTGCCTAGATCGCATCTTGCGATCTAGGCAGCACAAGCCTGCCTACGTTGTTCATGCGTTGCTCGATCGCGCTTTTGATGGCGAGCAACGTAGTTATCATAGATGTGTTAGGGTTAGCATTGTTCTTCATGCTGCATGCTTTCGTAGTGCAACCCTTGCGCATCTAGCCGTCCCTTCATGGGTGCAGGGGCGGCACCCCGCTTGATCATAGTTTAGTAGATCTGATCCGTTACGATCGCTCCTTGTTCTACAGGATTAGTTTAATATCTGCAATAGTTAGGCCTTACAAAGGGGTGGAGGATCCGGCACGTGGGTGTCGTTTACGGCCCTAGACGGGATGTTCCGAGATCAACCTTGTGTTGGTTTTTAGGCCTCGTCTAGGGCAAGCTTACGATCACCGTGCGTGAGCGCGAGGCCCAACCTAGAGTAGGACGATCCGATCCGATGCGGTGAAAACCCCACATCGTCGTAGATCTCATTAGCTCTACCATGATCACAGGACCACCACATATTCGGCCACCCTGGACGAATCAGGTGAATCGGCTCTTTGAGCCGATTCACGAGACAACCCGAGAGCCGATCGAGGCTCGTATTTAACGTGTACGTGTGTGCCCTGCAGAAACTAAGCGAGGCATCATCCACACCTTCCCGACCGGTATAGGTCAGGTGGCACGCCTGCGACCAAAGATCGGCGCGCGATCAGAGGCTTTGCGGGCTGTCGCCGAGGGATGGGCCAGCCGCAGCCCTAGTCATTCCCGCCTACCGTGCTGGGCACCACCGCTCGCCGTGGGTTTTCGACGCCAACACATTCTCGCACCAGTGGGACAATCTTCAACGACTCATCTTCACGACAACCACCTCGCTATCCACAAAGAGATGGCGAAACGCCTTACCGTCTTCATCGGTGGGAAGAAACTCCGGTCACGTACGGGGATCCCATGGCGAGCTCAAGAAGAAGTACGACGAGATCAAGTCTGCCCTCGAAGCCGACCTAATCGGCTCTTTCCACAGACCCGCTCCCATGGCATCGATGGAAGGGGTTCACACCGAAGGCGCACTTGATGGAGTGGACCTGTCCACCCCGTCCGAAGAACGCACCAGGTCGCTGCGTCGGGAGATCAACTTCATGGTGGCTCATTCGCTGCACCGCCATTCCGAGAGCCCGGTGAATACGTTGGAGCGCGCGGCTGCGCGTGATCCAGGAGATCATGAGCCATCGCACTCTCCGTCAGACCAGCCCTAGGGACTCACCAAGGGGAAGCGCTGCTCCATTCTCGTCCCCCGCTCCCGCGTGGGCAGCGCCCGAAGCGCCGAACTCATCGGCTTTTGTCGTCTACAAGATTGGTGGTGACCCGGTGACTACCAGTTCCTACAAGACGCGCCTAAGGAGATCCCGCACGGATACGCATGATATACGTGCGATCGCAGCACTGGACACCCGAACCAAAGTTGCTATAGCAGGGACCTCTGGGGCAACAGGAGGAGCATCGGAGGCACCTCCGAGAAGCAAACGTGGCTAGCTAAATACGCCACCCCGACTAAGCTCCCGAGCCCAGCTCCTCAGCTGGCTAACCCAGAGAAACAAGCATGGCTGGTTAAGTACGCCACCCGACGAACCTTCAGGGTTCGGCACCTGCGGCCATCATCGGATCAAATTTGTACGATCCTGAAAGATCAGTTCGGCATGATGCCGAAAAGAAAGGCGATCGGCATACCAAGCCGTACCCCAACGAGTACGAATTGATCCTACCACCCAAATATCGGCTCCCGGACTTCACAAAGTTCAGCGGATCAGATGGTTCCAGCTCCATAGAGCATGTGAGCCGGTATTTGGCGCATTGGCATGATCTCAGTCAGACGAGCTGCGTGTGAGGTACTTCGCACAGTCCCTCACAGATCGGCTTTCGGTTGGTACACTTCGCTGCCACCGAACTCAATCCAGATGGAAGCAGCTTGGAAGAACGGTTCCATGAGCAATATCACCCGGAGGCTTCGAGGCTGGCATTGCCGATCTGGCACACACGGCAGGCGAAAACAGATGAATACATCCAGCGCTTCAGAACCGTCAGAACCGATGCTATTCGGTTCACGTGAGCGAAAAAGAAGCCGGTGGTGGGTCTATCATCATCGATCAAGGAAGTGGCTCTCAAGCAGACTATCCTTCATTAGCACACATGCAGAAGTTGTCAGCATATGAGCAGCGCCACCCGGATATCTACCAAGATAAATTCAAGCGCGTGGTTACCATGGTTGACGAGTGAAGATGAAGGTCCTACGGGAGAGCGAGAGGTCGCAGAGCTGAGTGGACTCGAGCTGCAGCCCGGTAACCTGCAAATGGGTAAAGCCACCAGGGCCTCCAAGAGACTTCGACGTGACGAAACCGAGCAGATTTTCGACCTCTTACTCGCGGAGAAGCACATAAAGGTGCCGAAGGCCACAAGTTTCTGCGGTGCAAGAGCTGAACGGAAAGCCATACTGCAAGTGGCATAACACGTTCACCCACACCACCAACGACTGCAGGGTGTGGCGCGTCAGATCCAAGCGGCGATAGAAAATGGGCGGTTAATTTTTAACCAATACGCCATGAAGGTCGACACACACCCTTCCCCGTCAACATGGTGGAGTTTACCCACCTTGGAGGGTGCCAGCCTGATTTCTCAGCCAATATCAGTATGGTAGAGCTTGGACACCGCTCTGAGAAGGACGGGGATGAGGACAGCCTCTCAGAGCAAGGACACCGAGGGGCCGCTCCATGCGATCGGCCCGTCAAGATGGCAAACGATACGTCACAGAGGAGAAGTGAAGAACATAAGATACCAACGACCCTCTCTGATCACCTCCTCAACAAGTATGTTAGTCGAGATGACCAACGCCGGCGATACAACAACAATGATGAAAGAGGTCGTCCGACCAGAAACGAAGGCAAAGCCGGCATAATCATGATGAGGAGCGACAGAACGCCATGGCAGGGAGCAGACGATACGGACAGATTATAACCCTTCTTCGATAATCGCTGGGATTCGTGAATGAGCCGATTACCAATCGGCAACCTTAATGCAACCGGAAGAAGAAGGGGACAACCAACGATCCGTGTTCGAGCGCTTAGGGCCTCTCCCACCGCAAAACAGACGGGTGAGACCCCTCCGTTGGAAGATCTCGATGATTCAAGACGAAGGGGAATACGAAGAAGACAGGTGCCACCGTCCAAGCTCGATGGTCCGCCATACACAAAACGCAGGGTTCAGCGATTGCGCGGTCCGGAGGAAGCTGAAAGGATGTACTTGCATACGCTGAGGAAGGCGCGGCCTGATCTGGCGCGAAAGTCCAGAGGACCCTGGATGAGGAGGGGCTACCGCAAAGGAAAGAGTGGCGCCCCAAGCAAAGAGAGCCGACACATCGGCTGGCACAAACATGGTGTTCATTCGTCCGGCGGGGTGTAGTGCTCCACGATTATACACATGCACCCAACATGGATAACAACAAGCACACCAACGTGCTAAAGTCAGAGATTGGGCTGGTTTTATCCGCCGACATGGACGAGTAGCAAGACTACGTCAATAAGCAACGTGGCGAGGCTGACCCGTGCGATCGGCCCTCCGAAACTGTTGAAGGGATATTACAAAACCTTCACCGAGCAAGCAACGTGGAGGCCGATTCCAGCAATCGGCCAAAATCATCCTCACCATCTATTCCGCTGGGATCAACGCTTGACCCAACAGGGACTACCCGACGAGCGATACCATCAATTCTCTCTTGACGAATCGGCTCGGGGGCACCTAGATGGATAACACATTCGTATGGGGGCCGATACACAATCGGCCTAAAAATTTTTACAAAATTTTACAGCCGATGCAAGGGCATCGACTTAAGAGGAAAGGAGCGATCTGACCAACAGGCACTAAGAGGGACTCTGAGAAACTCGGGGGCAGCTCGCCTTGAAGGCTCTCTCTGTTTTGGCTCGTATGATCAAGCTCAGCTAATTCAGCCTAAGTTACGCGTCCTCGTATCTGTTTTTGCCTTGGTCAAGACTCGGGGGGCAGCAGCTGGATACTCTGTTTAAAGAACCGATGAGGGTACCATCGGCTGATCCTTCATTACAACCTTCTTCACGATGATGGGTGCTGAAAAGGATTATTGGGTTTGGTTGGAAAAGTTCGAAGGTTTTCCGAAGATCCTGCATTTCCACCAGATTTAGGAAATCATCAGCTGGAGAAGAGAAGGGTGAATTTCAAAGGACCGATGCGGTGCGATCGGCTCATTACGCATTGGCAAAAGGGACGAATCGGCAAGGTCAGTAGGAGAGAGAATCGGCTCAATTGAACTCAGAAGGAATCAGCAAAATCAAAATTGGGGAAAAGTTCTTCATTGATTAAGATGAGATTTCTTACATAAAGAGCTAATTGCTCTCAAAAGGGAAATACTAGGGGATCCATTGCCCTATCTGCTACTACGGCCCTATTCTAGAGGTCCTATCTATGGCCATCACCTCTCATCGTCGCCGCCGTCACTACTATCGCGCTCGGCCCCGGCTCGTCGTCGCTCCCAATGCCGCCGACCGGGCCTCGTTGTCTTCATCTTCTCACCGCATCGTCCCTCGCCGTCGGTCGCTAAGATTGCCCGCCGAGGGCAGAACCTTTGGCCGGCGGCTCGTCGGAGGAGCTCGTCGTCGTCCCCTCCTCCTCCTTCGCCCCGTTGGCGTTGGCCGCCGAGAAGTCGTCGTCGTCACTCTCCTCCTCCGTTTCCCCAACGGCGAGGAAGCGGAGGTCGCTCTCCCCGTCCGTCAAGGACTGGTCGCCTCGGACCAGATGGAGAAGTCGGATCTAACTTCTCCCCGGCCGCAATGGCGCGGCGGGTGTTGGGGTGCGTGGACGCCGCGATATGCTCGGGCCACGGGACGTGGAGGAATGGCTGGCAAGATCCGCGGGGCAGGAGGAGGAAGACATGGTGGCTGGGAGGGTTTTTGGAGTGCTAGTGCGAGGAGATACAAAGAAGAACTGTTCAGAGCGGTTAAATCAAAGGAGGATATAGTGGAAATTCAATGCCACAGCAGCTTTCCAAGGAAGTGGGTGCCTAAAAAGAAAAGAAAAAACTGCCAGTCACGCGGAGAAGTTGAGAAGGCAAGGCATCATCATGAGGGATACTGCGACGTGTTCGCCACGACATGACCCGATGAAGGAAAGCAGAGTGATTTTGGAATTACCAATTCCAAAACCAGGGGGCATGTGTTATCACCAAGATTTAATCGAGGGGCCGCATCAAGATGGGCTTAAGGAAATATACGTGGAGAATTGCATGAATCGGCCTTTTTTACCAAGGCTTAATTGCCCGTGTATCTGTAACATATTAGATCGCATTTTAGTTTAGAGATAGAATCTTACTCGTGCACGGTTTAGTGCACGCCACATTAGAAAGTCCCCGGACTATAAATATGTACCTAGGGTTTATGGAATAAACAACAACCAACGTTCAACCAAACAAATCTCACGCATCGCCAACTCCTTCGTCTCGAGGGTTTCTACCTAAGCGTCATGCTGCCTAGACGCATCTTGCGATCTAGGCAGCACAAGCCTGCCTACGTTGTTCATGCGTTGCTCGTACAAGCGCTTTTGATGGCGAGCAACGTAGTTATCATAGATGTGTTAGGTTAGCATTGTTCTTCATGTCGCATGCTTTCGTAGTGCAACCCTGCACATCTAGCCGTCCTTGTGCCTCATCATGGGTGCACACCGCTGATCATAGTTTAGTAGATCTGATCCGTTACGATCGCTTGTTCTACAGGGATTAGTTAATATCTGCAATAGTTAGGCTCATAAAGGTGTGAGGATCCAAGGCATTTAGGGTGTCGTTTGCCCTAGACGGGATGTTCCGAGGATCAACCTTGTGTTGGTTTTTAGGCCTCGTCTAGGGCAAGCTTACGATCACCGTGCGTGAGCGCGAGGCCCAACCTAGAGTAGGACGATCCGATTATGCGGTGAAAACCCCACATCGTCGTAGATCTCATTAGCTCTACCATGAGCAGGACCACCACATATTGCCACCCCGGACGAATCAGGAATCGCTCTTTGAGCCGATTCAGACAACCCGAGAGCCGATCGAGGCTCGTATTTAACGTGTACGTGTGCCCTGCAGAAACTAAGAGGCATCATCCACACCTTCCGACCTGTATAGTCAGGTGGCACGCCTTGCGACCCAAGATCGGCGCGCGACCAGAGGCTCGTCGCGCCCGAGGGACTGGGCCAGCCGCAGCCCTAGCTTCCCGTCATGTGTTGGCGCCCGCCGCGGTTTCACGCTGTCAGCCTTTACTGATTTGCTTATCATTTTGGAGTTATGCATTAGAGACAGCCGCATTCACTTTAAATAGAGCACCATCAAAATCCGTAGAAACGACACCGTATGAATTATGTTTAATAAGAAACCTAAGTCGTTCCCGAAAGTTTGGGGTTGCGAAGCCAAAAGAAGTTACAACCGGACAAGCTAGAACCCAAAGTGAGAAATGCATCTTCATAGGATACCCTAAGGAAACTATAGGGTACACTTTCTATCACAAATCCGAAGGCAAAATCTTTGTTGCTAAGAACGGAACCTTTCTTGAGAAAGAATTTCTCACTAAAGAAGTGACTGGAAGAAAAACTCAATGAGATTGATGAATCTATACTCGTTGATCAGAGTAGCGCAGTACCGGAAGTTGTACCTGTACCGCCTACACCGGCAACAGAGGAAGACATTGAGGAAGAGTTGTATATGGTACAACCCAAAGGTTTTGTCGATCCTAAAAATGCTGACAAAGTATGCAAACTTCAGTGTTCAATCTATGGACCGAAGCAAGCATCAAGAAGTTGGAACCGACTTTGATAAGGTGATCAAAGACTTCGGTTTATACTGCATGGAGAGGCCTGTATTTACAAGAAAGTGAGTGGGAGCTCAGCATTCCCGATATTATATGTAGATGACATATTATTGATCGGGAATGATATAGAACTATTAAGAGTGTAAAAGGTTATTTGAATAATAGTTTTTCAATGAAAGACCTTAGTGAACGTATATATTAGGCATCAAGATTTATAGAGATAGATCAAGACGCTAATAGGGCACAGAGTACATATCCGGACAAGATTCTAAAGAAGTTTAGAATGGATGAAAGTAAGAAAGGGTTCTTACCTATGTTACCAGCAAGGTCTTGAGTAAGACTCAAGGACCGCACGGCAGAAGAAAGAGAAAGGATGAGTAATATCCTCATGGCAGGGATCTATCATGTATGCCATGCCATGTACTAGACCGGATATAGCACATGCCGTTAGTTTGACTAGCAGATATCAAAGTGATCCAGAATGGAACACTGGACAGTGGTCAAGAATATCCTGAAGTACTTGAAAAGAACTAAGGATATGTTTCTTTGTTATGGAGGTGACCAAGAGCTCGTTGTAAGTGGTTACACCGATGCAAGTTGAACACCGATCCCGATGACTCTAAGTCACAATCCGGTACGTGTTTATATTGAATGGTGCTGCAGTAAGCTGGGCAAGCTCGAAGGCACGGTGGCGAAGTCTTCAACATAATCAGAGTACATAGCAGCTTCAGAGGCTTCATCGAAGCGGTATGGATGAAGAGGTTCATTGTAGAGCTCGGTGTGGTTCCTAGTGCATTGGACCCACTAGTCATATATATTGTGACAACATGGGTGCCATCGCCAATGCACAAGAACCAAGGTCACACAAGAGGCCGAAGCATATCAAGTTGCGTTACCACTCGATTCGCGAGTACATCGAAGATGGAGAAGTAAAGATTTGCAAAGTACACACCGATATGAATGTAGAAGATACTAAAGCTCTCCTAGGGCAAAGCATGACCAACACCAGAATGCCATGGTGTTAGGTATATTACAATGTAATCTAGATTATTGACTCTAGTGCAAGTGAGACTGAAGGAGATATGCCCTAGAGGCAATAATAAAGTGGTTATTATTATATATCTTTATGTTTATGATAAATGTTTATATACCATGCTATAATTGTATTAACGAAACATTGATACATGTGTGATATGTAAACAACAAAGAGTCCCTAGTATGCCTCTTAACTAGCTTGTTGATTAATGGATGATTAGTTTCATAATCATGAACATTGGATGTTATTAATAACAAGGTTATATCATTATATGAATGATGTAATGACACACCCAATTAAGCGTAGCATCGATCACGTCATTAAGTTATTTGCTATAAGCTTTCGATACATAGTTACCTAGTCCTTATGACCATGAGATCATGTAAATCACTTATATCGGAAAGGTGCTTTGATTACACCAAATGCCACTGCGTAAATGGGTGGTTATAAAGGTGGGATTAAGTATCCGTAAAGTATGAGTTGAGGCATATGGATCATAGTGGGATTTGTCCATCCCGATGACGATAGATATACTCTGGCCCTCTCGGTGGAATGTCGTCTAATGTCTTGCAAGCATATGAATGAGTTCATAAGAGACCACATACCACGGCATGAGTAAAGAGTACTTGTCAGAGACGAGGTTGAACAAGGTATAGAGTGATACCGATGATCAAACCCCTGACAAGTAAAATATCGCGTGACAAAGGGAATTGGTATCATATGTGAATGGTTCATCCGATCACTAAAGTCATCGTTGAATATGTGGGCCATTATGGATCCCGCATCCCGCTATTGGTTATTGGTCGGAGTACTTAACCATGTCCGCATAGTCGCGAACCGTAGGGTGACACACTTAAAGTTGGATGTTGAAATGGTAGAACTTGAATATGGAATGGAGCTCGAATATTTGTTCGGAGTCCCTGATGAGATCCCGGACATCACGAGGAGTTCCGGAATGGTCCGGAGAATAAGATTCATATATAGGATGTCATTTTATGTGATTTAAAATGATTCGGAACGTTCTATGGAAGGTTCTAGAAAAGTCCGAAGAAACCACCAAGGAAGGTGGAGTCCCGGAGGGACTCCACCTCCATGGCCGGCCACCTGGGGGAGAGTCCCAAGTGGACTCCCCTATGGGGCCGGCCACCCCCCCACATGGAAGGGGGAATCCCACCCCAAGTGGGATTCCCACCTTGGGTAGGTTTCCCTATCACATGGAAGGTTTTGGGTTCGGGTCTTATTCGGAGACTTGTAGTCCAACACTTGGGCTTCCACCTATATAATGAGGGGCCAAGGGGAGGGCACCCAAGACCACAGCTTGGCGCCCCTATAGTGGCCGGCCACCCCCTCCCAAACCCTAGCCGCCCCCTCTCTCCTCCATAGCTCCCGCACGCTTAGCGAAGCTCCGTCGGGTCTCTCCACCGCCACCGACACCACGCCGTCGTCATTGATTCAGAGGAGCTACTATTCCGCTGCCCGCTGGAACGGGTGGACGTCGTTTCATCAACAACCGAACGTGTGACCGAGTACGGAGGTGCTGCCCGTTCGTGGCGCCGTGAACAAGATCTTCTACGCGCTTTGCAAGCGGCAAGTGAACGTCACGAGCAACAAGAGCCTCATATTGTAGGCTTTGGAATCTCTTCAAGGGTGAGACTCGATAATCCCTCATACCGTCTTCTAGATTGCATCTTGGCTTGGATTGCGTGTTCGCGGTAGGAAAATTTTTGTTTTCTATGCAACGTTATCCTACATCCCTCACAACCATGAGGATTTAGTCATTCTTGCTCTCAGAATCGAATGTTAGATCCCTCTACCGGTATCCATGGCTACAATGATCTAGTGCACCAATGTTCTACCATCCAGGATGTTGCGCTATCGGGTGAAACCTTTTGGCGTATATCTGTAGAACTCCACAAGGGAGATAGAGGGGGAAGGGGAGAAGAGGCCAACACGTGGACTTGTGTATTTGGAGAGAGGAAGGGGCTCTCTTTATATATGAGGAGGGGAGGGGTGAAAGGACACACATGCCGCCTAGAGGGGGAGGTGAATATGCGGTTTAAAACTTGTACGACTATGGCTTACCAAATGTGGAATAAACTAGCGTTTAATTTGTCAAGTACAACCTATATAACTAGGGTTTACCTATGTGCACCAACACCATATGCTAAGCAACACAAGTAACTATGTGATAGTAAGATATATAACTTCAAGCACGAAGGCTATCACAAAATAAAGTACATAAGTAAAGAGCTCGGGTATAGGAATAACCGAGGTGACGCAGAGCGACGATCTATCCCGAAGTTCACACTCTTGCGAGTGCTACTCTCCGGTGGAGCTGTGTGGAGGCAAAAAGGCTCCCCAAACACCACGAAGGCCTCACCATATTCCCGTCGAGCCTTCCCACCAAAAGGGACGTCCTCGACCCACTATGGAACCTTGACGCTGGTCAGCGAACCCGCACAAAGCTTGGGGAAAACTCCACAACCTAATTGGAGGCTCCCAAGAAACCACCACAAAGGCCTCACACTTGAGGAATCTCCACAACTTAATAGGAGGCCCCAAGAACACCACAAAGACCACTAAGCCGTCTAGGGTCCAAAGACCCAAGAGGAATAAGCTCCGGGAACTAGCTCCCGAAGTGAATATCTCACGAACTTTCAGCTCCATGTATCACGCAGAGAAGTCAAACCGATGCACCTAATGCAATGGCAAGAACACCACAAAAATGGTCAAATCCTTCTCTCTCAAATTTCAACAAAGCTACAAAACCTATTGGAGAAATAAGAGAGGAAGAACAAATAGGAGGAGGAACACCAAATTTCACCAAGATCTGGATCTACTGGATTCCCCTCACAAAGAGAGGGATTTGTTTGGTCAAGATGTAGATCTAGATCTTCTCTCTATTTCCTAAAATATGAGCAAGAATCATGGAAAGATTAGAGGGAGAAGAAGCTTCAAAAACACCATGTGCTGACTATACAAGAAGAAGCTCATCGTCGGTGAGTTCGGCATCCATGTCACCAATGCGCGCATCGGTGTCGCGTGCATGCCCGCCCAAAAGGTGGGTGAAGTGAGCATGTAACTGCTCAGACGTCATCTTGGCCGGGTCAACAGCGGCCGGATCAACTGGTCCTGACATGGTTAGTACACAAAAAGCACAAATGTATATGCCTACAAACCACGGAATATGGTGGTTCATGCGTAATTCGTCAAGCAAAATACAAAGCTCTTACAAGTTCTTACCAAACAGGAGGAAGCGATGTAACAACCTGCAAAGAATCAGCGTCTCCAAAGATTACAAAGCGATTACCAGGTGTTGACATAGTGCACGTGGAGACAATATGTAGAGCTCTGGGAAGGCAAAGTATAGTGATATGGTGGCACAATAATCAAATCAGCGATGCAAATTGAGTAAACGCTCAACGAAGGTAGTACTTGTGTTGGTCCTAGGCTAGATCGTATTAGAGACGCGAGCCTAAATCACCACGGAGGTCACGACGTGGCACAAGATGCAAAGGACAGCGAAACTACTGAAGGATAGAGCAACCTAAGGGAAGGAGCAAATTTTTTTTTTGGGGAATCTAGGGCGCTAGACCACAGAGATGTCTCTATGGTCGGGCGACCGGAAATTTTTTTTCGGGGAATCTACTGCAGCGCTAGACCACGAGGTCTCTATGGTCGGGCGATCGGAATTTTTTTTTGGTTGACTCTAGTTATGTTAGATCTACAGATTTGTGTGTACCATGTGCTGTATTTCGTTCCTCTCTATTGATATGAGTGTACCAACATAGACTTTTGTTTCCAAGAATGACCATGTGTTAGGAACTTGTGTAAATGATATACCAACTATGTTGAGTACACCTACTGTACAAGTTAATTCTTCCATATCTATGAGTGTACAAACTGAAGTTTTTGCTCCTGATAATGCACCTCGTGATTTGAAAGTTGACTCTAGCATGGATCATATAAAACTGGTTATGAACAATGAAGTGTTGGCTAAGATTTCTCATGCTAATTCTTTGTTTTCTGTTGTGATGGATCCACCTATATCTTTGTCACATGCTAGACATAAAATTGATGAACTTCCTTGTTTAAAGAGTGTCTACGCCCCCGATGTTACATTTAATTTGGTTGGGGAGTATGTCAGCAACAATGTTTTGATGGTACATAGGATTTGCATCATGTGTGATGATTCTTATAGTTCCAATAAACCTGAATTTGTATATATGCTTTCTCATTTTGATATGACCTCCAATGTTGGTATTCATTCTATGGCCAAATAACTTGCTGCAAAATTGTTTAATTCAACATGACGTGGCTAGTAAATTTGAGACCTTACATTTTGGTTTACCAACTTTGGGATGGTTTAATGATGAGCATTATAATTTGAAAGGAGTTAATATGTGCTTCATTTATATCTGCAAACTGAGTTGTGATAAATGTTTAATGGGAACTATTGAGCTTCTACGTTACTACAATACTGGTATATGTACAAAATTAAATGGGAAACATGAAAGAGCTGTTAAAATGGATGACATATACATATACCATGCATATACCTTGTCTCTTTTGTTAGCATGTTTACAGAATAAACATCGCCGAGGACGGCTTTTCTTTCAAGAAAGGGAGGATGATGAGGACATCCCAACCTCCGATTTGAAGGCATATCTTGGTGAAAAAGATGAGACTACGTCGAGGACGACTTCAATTCAAGTAGGGGAGGATGATGAGGACATCTCTATGATAGATACAACCAATACTCCTACAACCACATCTCGGGTACATTCGTTACTAGGAATCCTTCTTTGACATATATGAGAATATGATGCTGCCTAAATCAAATGTATTTATATTATTTAGGAATGGATCTAGCATGGACGCCAAGCATTGGATTAGGAACGTGCATGAAGATGGCAGCCTGCAAGGATTCAGGATGGCGTTGCAAGCGAGGATTTCAGAACATTGAAGCCACCATAGTGAAGCAATGATGCTTGCATGAATTATACAAGTTACTCCATCATAAAATTCGTCCAAAGAGTTAGTTTTGGTGCTGCGTCACCTTATTTAATGGACCAGGCCCATGTATTTTCGGATTAGGTATTTTAGGGATTTTAAGAGGCCTTATAAGTGGAGGAAGGCCCATTTAGGGTGTTTTTGGCCAACTGGTTGGACGAAAATCCCTTCACTTCCCCCATATATATCCATCTCTGTACGTTTAGACTTGGATTTTGATTAGATTAAAAGTTAGCCAATTTGCAACTTCGGTACTTCTTTTGAGGCCAACGCCAACAAGACCGACTATTCGGAATCCCACCATTATCAATAAAGCTTTCATCTCTATTCGCAATATTCTGATTGCATCTTTAGTTCTTACTTGTTCTCGATTTCAGGTAGGAATTAAGACCCTGTCGGGCTGATCGTGCTCCCGCCAGTAACTCCCGGAGATTGTCCTAGCGATTGCATTGGCGCACGAGCTTTGCACGTGTAGTCGGATCGTCAAGCACGAACTCCACCAACAAATCGATTTATCCCCATCTCATCGAAAGATCGGACACCTTTGCCCTATCAGTGGGAGAAGCTACAACTCAATGGGGAAGAAGACCTCCTTTTATATGGGTGGAGGAGCACTAGCCCTTGGAGAAAAAGGCTACATTTTCACGCCTGGCTGAACCTTCTAGGCATGGCCGAAACACTCTGGCCAGCCGGACAGGTCTGGTCGACCCCAGACCAATTCTGACGACTATACTGAGTGTCGGGACCGTTTCGCCAGACTAGGGGCCGGACCACTCGGGTTGGCAGCGCACCACACACCAAAAACGCCGCTATTTTCACATAGGAACTTCGATTTCGATGAACTTGGGCTCGTTGGAACAGCAAGAAAGATATCTACAAGATCATGCAGAGAACTATCATAGTACAACACAGAGCATGGGATCAAATGGGGAAAGGTTTAACCTATCTATAAGAGACAAAGCGGTAACACCTTCAATATGAAAAATGCATCAACTTGAGTTAGGAAAATTGGATTTAGGTGGAACCTATTTTGTTGTAAAGAGGATGAAAACAGTTACCCCACAAAGAATGAAAATATTAAGAAAAAATATGATAGATTTTCTAAGAATTTAGAGGTGAAACCACTCAATACAAAGAACCGGAAAAAACTCCAATATCGGAAATGCAACAAGTATTTCACGTGGAATCCATTTTCGATGAGCTAGAGCTTCCACGAGAATAAGCACAAGCTCTAAAACACCATATGAATAAGATCCATATGACAACAAAGAAAGATGATGCAAAATGCAAAGGTTTGAGCTCTCTCCGAACGATACGATCGAGTTACTCACTCGAGATCCCCTTGATAGTGCGTCAATTAACCTATAACCCGGTCTCCCAACTAAACCATGAGACTAGTAAGAAATAAAACCTATCATGAACAAACCTTAACTTGTGCATCCCACTTGATATCGATGATGACAATCTTGACCACAACAAGATGGAACGCCTTTCTTGAGTGTGCTTGCTTGATGACTTGCGGATTTCTCCCCCATACACCACTATGGGAGAGATTTTTCTTTGGCGCATCTTCACATATCCATGATCAAAATATGGATGGCAAGCTTCAAGAATATGATCTCCTCGGGATGGCTCATCTTGAACTTGCACACCATTTCTTCTTTTGTTCCTTTTGTTGATGTCTTGAAGATATGCATGAGAGTTCACACCATCTTCTTCTTCTTCAAGACATACTTGACACTTGACCTTCGTAAATTTATTCTTATTGCAACCTTGAAGCCAACATATGGTTCAAACATTTCCTATGGACAACTCCTTAAAATATAACTCAATGCAAACATTAGTCCATAGGGATTATCATTAATTACCAAAACCACACATGGGGTTCCATGCTCTTTCAAGTGGATCATCTTGGAGAGGTGGCTTACCTAGGGGCCGCCCTCCACTACCTCGGATGCCATACCCCCACCAAAATGGGGTCAGCCGCCCCCAAATCCTAGGATCCCCTTGCTTGGCTGCTAAGGTGCATACCTAAGGGGGTGCATACCTAGGGGGGCCTTGGGGCCCTTGGTGCCAGCCTCTATGGGCCATCTATGGCCCATTCAACCAGCCTAGAGTACTATTGACTTTCAGACTCCCGACACACCTCTTACACTTTCTAATCAAGTCCAGAGTCCTTAATTCTCCTTATAAAGTTTCCAGAAACAATTTAGATAAACCTCTCAATATTTCTATAACTTCAGAACATTTCCGACAATCTCTACCAACCTTAAAAAGTTTTGGAATAATTTCATGCTTCTTCGAAACTATTTCGATAACATAGGAATGACTGTGATGATTCCTCAAAACTATTTTGAAGTCCCTAGAACTATTCCGGATGTTTTTCTCTCAAGCACATACCATAAACAAAACTCTTACAGTAGATTGAATTGCTTTAAGCGTGTGACCCAACAAGTTCGGTAATATGTAGACATGACTCTGAAGCCCTTTGGATCAATAATCAACATCAGGACCATTGACACTCGTGAAGGCTCCCACGCAAACGCATGTAACTTTGAACGAGCGTTATGTTTACTCATATGTTAATCACTATTTCCGCATGATACAATTGATAACCCGAAGCGAGACTTCAGTATCCTTGTGATGCAAACACTTAGACACTATACCTGTTATCCTCGTTTTAGTATCATTATCTTAGCTCGTTTGTGTATTTCAGTGTCCTCATGATCATTATAACGAAGTGGTATATAATAAGTTGATACCTTGGTATGAAGAGGGTCCAAAGTGTATATCTCCATCGCCAGGAGGAGAAATATTCCGATCTTGAAATATCCAAGTCTCCAGACATACTTTCGTACATACCCTATTATCACCGTTGTGATCACTATCTTACGGGCAACACCTGATAACTACCAAGGTACACCTTCAAATATGAGGATAATTGATATTCTTAGGGTATAATGATATGTACATAAGTTAACAACATGATGTCACTAACAACGTGTGATGATACTATCTCGTGTATATCGTAGAATTGGATTGGTTCAGTGCCCTTGTTCTTCTAACAATGTACTCTGATTGTTGTTGTCATCCTTATTACATTAACAATGCCCATGATTGGATGATGACACAGGGCTCTGGAGATCTTCATGGGTTATGGTGGTCTTAGGGTGTTCTAGGTGTTCTTGGTCCTTTGTGTTTGTGTTTCTCTGTGCTTGTAAGGGTCAACAAATTTGTATCTTTCCGTGATATGAATGCAGAGAAATTCTCAACAAAAAAAAAACAATGCCCATGATTAGGAAAAAAGAGATCATCACACAACATATGAGCTAGTCCTACAGGTGGGACTAGGAACAACTTGGTCTCTAAATCCCTGATCATCTATTAGACGAGCGTCACACGCCGATCCGAGATGAAATTTCACTAGGATCGCCACGAACCACAACAACAGTGTTGCTTTGCCTGGCCACTCATGCACCTACTCACGTGTTTTGGCTAGGTACACTGGGTGGTGAGCCACCTCGAGGTTGATACTTACTACAACATGAACATTTGTATCTAACTCATATACTTATATACAACTCTTTAATTATTTAAGTACTTGATTAGACTTTTTAACCATATCTAACCATATTGCTAAATATTAATTATAGTGTTCTTTCGAATCTTTCTCACAGAGTTGTAACATTGACCATTTACAAATGCATTTTGGACATGCTAGATTTAAACAATATCTAGTAGAAAACTTATTTCACTTTTTGAGACAATTTCCTAAATAAATATGTAAAATGAATTATCTTAGTGAGAAAAATAATTGTACGAAATTGCACGCCTCTAAGTATTAATTTACGATTTTTTGTACATTGTGAAGTGTGTATATGCGTGCGTATGTTCTTGTATATTTTAATATTAGTAAATATCTTAGTGTAGATCCATAAAGATTATGGCCTAACTAATATAGAGTATTCTAGACTAAGATTAGGTCACTATATAAAAAAACAGAAGCACCTTTAGTATGTACTAGGAAATATGCCCACGCGGTGCGGCGGACTGATTTTTATTAAATAGTATTTACGGAAATTTGATTGTCCATTGTAACGAAAAAAAGTCGATATCTTCAATTCCCCTTGATAGTGCATGGACATCTATTGGATATTGAATTTTAAATAATTATTTTAGATTTGAATTATTATGTAAATATGCGTATAGAGATGCAAAAACATACATGAAGTTCTCCTATACGATTGCACAAATTATACACAAATTTATGATATACAAATACACAATATGTATTAAAAAAAGTATACGCTCAGATTCACCTAGCAGAACAACACCAACTAAATACACAGGTTCCATCTAGCACCTAGCACAAACAGCACAGTAACTAAATCAGTATCATTGTGAGTTTGCCACGACCGATCCACTCTTCTGCACATCCGAGATGTACAAGAATTAACAGGAAAATCTCTCTCAAAAATATATTGTCAAACCACATATTAAGAAAATAAAAATTGAGGAGTTGATGGTCGGGTTTCTCCGTCAGGATTCGCATGTCTTCTCTTCTACTCGAACCGTTTGGTGGTACAAATTACACCATGGATCGACAATGATCATGTGAGATAAGCCATTTGAATTTCATCGAAAATGACACAGTTCGAATAGCACCTTTCTGAACACAAAAGAGACAACATTGCAACAAATTTTTTTTCCTAGGAACAAGAATATGACGTTAATGTTGGACTAATCCATACCTAATTCATCCTAAGAACTAAAAAAATTATTCGTAGTAGAAAATTTACTCCCTGTTGGTAAAATAAATATGCACATGAAGCTCTGATTTAATTCGATACCACACATGAGTTCGCATTCAGTTCCAGGGGTCTCCTAATCACAACTTAAATGACACATTCAATGATTTAGATTAATTTGCGACGAATTAGATCAAAACAGTCCCATCTAAAACCCACATCACCAATACTCATGCTACGACTATAAAACTTCGCAAATGAAAATCATCTTTAATGCAATAATTTGATTCAAGCCGTAAGATTTTCTGTTATAAGGTCTCTTTGCTTCTTTGGATATTTGAATGTTTTACAACAGGAAATGCATGTAGCCATGTGTCTTCTAGGAAACAGCAGAAAAAAGAGAGGAAAGAACAAGTTATGTACTCCATGTCGTAGTAGTGCATCTGGTACAACAGTACGCCCTTTCTTGCTTCTTTGCTCCCTTTTGTCTCTTCCTTCTTTGCTCTGTAGAAAACATCACGCAGGTGCATCAATAAACTGATATCTGGGGTTACAAAACATACTTTCTCTTGATATATTCCTAGATCATCCCCTGTCTTCATTCTTTAGACAGAGGGAGGAGATTAGAATTATCATAAAGTTTGGACAAGATCTCTTGGCAGAACAGATAGGTTTGGCTCATTGTCTTCAGCTCACGCCATGTTAAGTATGACAAGACAGAGGTTGCAGTAAACATGCCACAGCACCGGCCCTGCCAAGATGGCATTGATTAGGGTGTACTGTTTGGAGATAATGCCGGTACGTATTTTGAAGGTCTGTATCTCCTATCTTCTTCATGTTAAGTTCATTTTCATCTGAGAAGAAACCAGAGGAAATTTTCAGGATTCAATAAACAACCACGGCACTATTGGCGATAGGAATCTAATCTGACAGGGCCAGCTTCTAACACTTGTCGTGGACGATGGCCTCGTTCATGATGGCTTCAGGGATCACTATGCGTCGTCTTGCGATCTTGAAATAGTTCTTGGAGAATATGCTCAAAACCATGGTACATCGTGGATGGGTCAACGTTACCGGTATCGACTTGGGTCGCCTGGTCAAACTCCATGCCTTTGTACACGAACGTGGTCCTGTTCAACTTCTCCTGTTTCTGAACCATCATGATCAAGATTAAAGTCACGGCAGTTCAGGTTTCTAAATCATCATCAAGCTGCAAATATTTGAACAACTCCTCTACAAGTCAACTCAATCGTCAACTCCCGTCAGGCCATACTCTCCAGTTTATGCAAACAGGTATCGTGACCCCTGTCCATGAGGACCATGAAGGCATGAACTGGTCTGCGACCTCCTTCTAGAGGCACGCCCACACATATCTTCTTGAGTTGAGGTGCGGCGTCGTCCTTGTCGAAGAACGTGGCCAGATGATGCAGCAGCCGTACGCGTCGAACGATCTCCTCCCTCGGATCAACAGGGCTTCTTCCGTGCTCGTCCTAGGACAGGAGAAGAGCGTGGTAGGTTGGTGCGGCGCCGAACGAACTGCTCCCTCGATCGGCAGGACTTCTTCGTACCGTCCGCGCGCTCTTCCTAGCTGAAGAGCGTGGCCGGCTGGCGCAGCAGCCGCAGGCGCCGACGATACCCTATCAAGGGAGCGTGCCTTTTGAGAAATATGGAGCGCAAGGTGGACACACACAGACATACCACTATATCACAAACACATAAGAGTTACCTAGCTTTAAGGTAGATAAATTTACCACATGTGTCTAGCTATAAACTGAATGTGGCCTCCCACCGAAAGCATGTCATCTTGATGACATAGTAGTATTCAGTCGATATCGGATCCATTTTTGAGTTCATGATATAACCAAATTGGTTGGATACACTACCCAATTTCTTAATAAAGAGTAGATACGAAGGTGGATAATAGATCGATATGTAGATCATCCTGCAGACAAGAAAAAGTGTAAAGAACGTGAGTTGTTGAAACATGCATATTGGAAGATTAATCGGAAAAAATAACCATGCACAAACACAATATTATAAGTCTCGTCCTCTTGACCAAAATTATAAACCTCATTAGATTCATTTTCAATTGTTTCCTTGATCAAACTCGAGGTTACCAAGAAGCAAGGAACCATGTATAGCACTAAATAGGGAATTGTCGAATACACCATCTAAGATTTGTTCAGGAGAAGTATAATTCTAATATCTACCTCTCTATATTATGGAGAAGTAACTAGAAAGGTATAAATTGAAATGATAATGTGAATTGTCTGAACTACATAGAAGGATAATATGACACAAGGATCTTGCCACCCAAGTCCATTGACAATGAAGAAAATACTAGAGATAATTTACTCAGGTTCCATGCCCTGATGCTCGTAATATACATATTCCTAATTGCCGATGGCTTTTCCTATATAGTATAAAATGATGATTACAAAGATACTTTGGTGTTGCTTGCACATGACCAGAATAGCTTCCGCAAGTGAGTAGTTGCTTGTGATTTATTGAGGCCTTTGGCTCCTTACATGTGTTTCTTGTCATGGCCTAAATTCAAGATCAAATTGACATATGTTAGAGATCCTCCCAAAGTAAGGAAAGATATCACATAGTCAGACTTCTAACCGGATTCCACAATATTTCTTCCCATATGCGCACAACTACTTCCATTTAACAATAAGGGTATGGAGATAAATAAGACCATATCCTACTCATACACAAAATAGATCCTATTATCTTCAAGATTATACCATGTTCATTTGATTACAAATATATTCACAAACAATATGACCTACACCTACGAGATCTACATATGGCCAGGTTCCGGTGCTTACTAACCAATTAGAACCACAGAGGTGAACATGATCCCAATTAATGTATTCTCAAAGGGGTAATCAGTGGTGGCTATAGTGGTAATACAAGATAATAAACTTTATCCAAAGTAATTCTTTGTACTAGAAGTGACAACCATTTTTTATTGTATTCGCAAGATAAAATAAAATAGTTAACTGAGAGTAAGAAACTAAAAATGAGGCATGACCAAGTCAATGACAAAGAACCGAACTTGGGAATTTTATAATGTTCATTTTCAACATTTTCCAGAATTCATATAAAAATATTACTCTAGGAGTGTGTGGGAGAGGGGGGGGGGGGGGGGGGGGCTTGACAGGATGAAAAAGACCCAGTTCACATGAATACATGATCAAGTCCATCCCATGCATGAACCAATAAGGAATAAACCAATCAGAACAATGCCAGTGGGTTTAGTTAGGATGCTACTCTCTTTGTGATGCCTGCTTTATGTGCTTTACTAAAAGCCATGTTAAATAACTCGTGCATGATTTTCCTTTGAGAAACTACAGAGAACTCTATATAAACCATATGATAGCAAATGCAGACCCGTGAGCATATCAAAAGATAGAAAAACGTATGTATACTCATAGAATCCATCATATTTTTATGTCCCACGGTGTGTTCTGGTCAATATTATTTTACTAACAAGTACAAATCATGCATGTATTGTCGACTTGTTATTTCAGTCACCATGACATATAAGATACATTTGACAAGAAAGCTAAGAATAATGACAATGGTTCTAATTTATAGTATATAAGTTTTAATAAATTTTCTTACCGGATCATACACACAACATACTATTAAGATATACGTTAAACCGTATGTTTCAGAGATCTTCTACTAAGATATTTAAGGTTATGAAAATATATACATGTCCACCCATACAAGCAAAAAATAAATACATCCACTATACATTTATGTTTACTCTTTTTTGAATTAAGGGTTTTAGTTTCCAAATGTTGTTAAGGGGCAATGTCTCGAGAAGGAAAATAATGAACAAATCTTTTGTTGCAATTTTTAAAATTTGGAACATGAACACCAAAAAACGTACCAGTTAAATAGAACATGATAAAAATATGTTACAAATAAATATAAAAGTTTAGTACAAATAATACTCCCTCCGATCCAGAAAAAATGTTGCATGGCTAATACAATTACAAAGTCCTCATAATAAATAAACACCAACCGAACGAGTTGCATGTGTTCGCTTCCATCAAGGGGACCAACAACCGGATGTGACAGCAACAGACCATAGTGAAGCACAACAAGTAATTGATTGTGAAGCTGGCATACCACCTTACCTGCATGCATCTTACCGGATATACGAACGCACGGTAGGGAGTGCGGGTTGATGAGAATAGATATAAGAAGCTTATTTTGCACAAAAAAAACGTATCTCCGACGCTTTTTTACGGATCGGGGGGAGTTTCCCTAGTTAAATTTTTATATAAAATACATGAATTGTCATTACATAAAATTATTTCATCATGGAGGCAGTGAGATGTTTTTGGAAAAAAAAAATGGTGGATAGGTCTTTCACATGACTCTTTGATTATCATTACTATTAGATGATAGTTGGTGATGGCGGTGCGTCGCCGCTCAGCACTCAAAGCTCATCGCTAGATGCATGAAGATCTTATGAGCTTACCTCAACATATATCCTGGTAGACTCTTAGGTGGGTGCTTGAGTAGCAAAAAGGAAATTAATTAACGTAAAGTGTATTGATAACAACCTGTAACTCCAATGCAGAGCGTTTGGTGAGGCGCTTATCCCAGAGAATCGCTAGCCTCTGCCGCTGGGTAGAAGTGCTTCACGCGGGAGAGAAAAATGGAGCGCCGTCGCATGTATTAGCAACGCCACTAGCTTCGTTCCCGGGATCGGCTGGGATTATTACTACCCTGGCGCCCATGCTAAATGTCCTTATTGTAGATGCCCTTAGCACGCTATCAAAATAGTAGTTTCTCGCCTTCTTATCAAAATTAAAATTAAATCATTTATTGTTTTTCTGAAAGCACACTATTAAATAAGTTGTTTCTTGCCTTTTTATCGAAATAAAAACAAACTAATGGCCATGCCCACATGCCTAAAGATCGACAAGCACACTAGTCACGGGATCCGAGATGAACTAGAAAAACTGTGTAGAAAGACGTCATTGGGGACGGTAGACAAATCGTCTAGTTTAATCATAACAGCCGCATAAGGCAAGTAACCTACCCACGTTCTCCAGCTCAAGTTAGAAAAAGGAAAAAAAATCTTAGTCTTCTCCAACTATCTGTGGTACCCTTAAATGAATTAGAGCCATCCATTTTGATGGATCCAAAAGCCCGCATCTATTCATACTGGTGCTAAAAGTGTGACCAGTAGATTCCCTACTTGTAACAAAACCGAGGGTAAAATCGGTACGCTACCACAAAAATCTCGGGACAGGCTTGGAGGTTCATTATTTCATGTGGTGTACCATTGTTAATGCATATTATTTTATAGGTGGAAGAGGCCGAGGCACTCCGGATGCCCGGGTCATTGGTCGATCCCTGACGAAAGAGGTCCGGCTCAGGAGCAGGAGTCAGATCCACCCGACATTGAGGAGGAACCCGGATCCACGGAGACCCATTAAGGGCCGGATCCGGCACGACATAGATGGAAGGGCGGATCCTTGACGTATACACGGTAAGATATTGTACCGTAGTTAGAAACCTGTATCCGGGTAGGACTCCATGTAAACCCTAGATCCTGTGCGCCTTTATAAGCCGATCCCGGAGCCCTAGAGTGTAATCTCCCAACTCATTGTAAATATCGCGAAAGCGTCCCAAGATAATTCCGCATGCGCAAAGAGGCCCCCGCCATCGTGCGTGTTCCGGGTCGGGTAAATCGCGTACCACCGTCCTGAGGACTCTCCTGGCCTTCTTCTTCTCCCCTCGCGAGGATCCTCCTCCGAGGTACCAGCGATTAGGCAAACGGCGCTTGGCGCCACTGGGGCTCATGGGTGTTCTGAGGCCGGAACCGGGAAGGTTCCGCCATGGGAAGCTACGACGACACCACGTCAGGCGATCCTCTACGCTGGAATCTCGCGATCGGCCCCTCCCGATGAGTGTTTGGACTGCTAGACAAACCCGGCCAAGCTCTCCATCGTCCCGCCATGCATACATCTTCTATCGGGAAACCGTCGATTCCGACGGAAACCCATCGGTAGAATGCAGACGCGATCGTCGTAGCTGGACGCGCAATGCGAAGATCCGATTCGAGATGCAGGAGCTCCTAAGGAAGACTTCCGCTCGGATCCTGGAAATTTCAAAGCCCACCCAATCCGCCCCCGCGCAGGAGAAATAACGGGGGAAGACCAATGCAGATCCGCCCGGGTCTCCTGTGTTAGAAAGCGTAGGTGCCACTTGTTACCTCTTGGCCCATACGTCACGAACCGCCTCAAGAAGACGGAGCTGGTCCTCGAGCAGGTAGAGGCACTGAAAACGACGTCGTTCCTGGGATTGCAGGGATAAGCCTCGCTCTGAGAAAGCGAAATCCGGTCAAGAATCGATTTTGGGCACCGGCAGCCCAATTTCCGGAGATACCTCCATGGATACTCTACTTCTAGTTCAACCGGGAGTACGGTTTGTAGATCAGCCTGAAGTTGACTCGCCCAGCCTAAGCAGGTGTTTACATCAGAAGGCGCTGGGAGAACCTGGATCAGGAAGGGGCAACCACCCATCCGACCTCACCATCCTGGCTGGGAGCTCCAAATGTCGCGGGAGCGACCCCCTGTATGATTCTTCTGAGTGACCTCCGTCGCCTGAAGAGATGGTTGCACAAGGCATGGATGCAGTTTATCGCTCGGATATTCTTAACAAACCCATCACTCCCGAAGACATAGAAGCATTGGAAGCTAAGAGACTGGAGATGCTGGCCACAGCCAAGAAGTTTAAGGACACCGCAGCCGCCGTGCTGGAGGAAAGGAAGCACGCCGCAGTTTTTGTGGAAGACTTCATCCAGCGTGAGCAGGAGGTGGACGAAGGACTGGCAAAGGTCAAGGAACTCCGAAAGCATTGGGAGGACAAGATCGTTGAAGCTCATCAAGGACGAAAGGGTCCGGCGTGACGGATTACCTTCGCAACACCAACAGAGCAGCAGCCGCTCGCAACCCCAAAGGCCAATATGACGAAGGCCGCAGAGATCTTGAAGAAAAGAACGGAGGAGACGGGCCTACCATGCCGCACGCTCGTCGCTTCAGCAATGAGGCAGCAGAGCAAGGCAGACACTTCGCGCAGATTGGAATCTAACCCGGAGCATTGCGTCTCCACTGCGCGCGCCAATCGCCATCGAGATGACGAATCGCGAACTGGATCTTCGGAACGCAGAAGGAAAGCCAGAGAGCACCCGAATCCAATCCCCGTCCCATCAAGGACGCCTCCATCAGATCCACGAAAGGGAAAGGATGCAATGTACTCTGGACGGGACAAGTACCGCAACCCCTCTCCTCCGCCTAATGGTTACCCGCGCCCCCCTCGCCGCCGTAGTCCAGCCGGAAACACCGGGCCCCCAGGGCATGGTGGGACTGTAACTGCCGACAACGTGCTGCTAAGCAAATGTAGTCAGGAGCGTACGCCGGAACTCTCGCTGAACCGGTATCATCAACGATCGTGAGCCAGGCTAGGAGGAGCGGGGCGATGAGCGTGACCCGGAACCTCTCGCCGGAGCCGGAACGACCAAGGCAGCCACAGAAGCCGGAGAAGGCAGCTACAGGAGCCGGAGCCAGCACCGGGAAGGCCAAGGAGAGTCTGAAGGCGGAACCAAGAAGTCGGACTGACCCCCGATCTCCCTCACCACCACCTAGCGGTGGCGGCGGGGGTGGGAGACGGAGGGCGGCCGGAGATCTCGCTCTCGTTCGCAATCTCCTCGGCACGACTTGCGCGACGCGCGGGAACGCCACAACGAATACAGAACCGACTAGGCCCGAAGTGCTTTGGCATGATGATTCGAGAGGAACCAAAGCCAGGGATGAACCTCAAGCTACCCGAAACCTCGAAGCACAGGATACATCAAAGGCCGGATACCCGGATTGAGGATTACTATAATGCAGTAACCTTGGCCGGAGGAACCCCTAATATCGCTGCCGCATGCTCCAGTTGTGCCTTGTAGGTCCAGCCCGGATTTGGCATGACCTCGAGAAAATCTCCATCTTTGCTGGTTTGACCAAGACCGCTTTCGAGAAACACTTCAGAGGCATCAAAGACCGCCACGTGAAGCTACTGCAAGCCCGTATCTGCATAGTGGTAATCCTCAAGACACTTCTCACACGATGGTTGGCATGTAGGAACGAGTGCGAAATGTCGACCACACCACCGCCATGTACGCCTTCATTGCAGGACTGCAGGGAGGATTGCCGAGGGCATAAGCTCACATGTTTGGCTAACGCCAACAAACTGACTTTGGATGAAATGACCTCCATTGCCAATGATCATATCGCGCGATGATGACGCAGTGTATCTCAGTAGCCAAGAATCCCCTCTACATCAACAAAAGAAGAACCGATAACGGGCAACAACAGCAGCCCATAAACGCAAAGAAACCTCGATGACTGTGAAAGTGGCGGATCCGAGATGGTCGTCATGGCGTTTCAACGCGGAGGGTCAGGAGGCGGAAGAGGACGTTGCCGTGGAGGCAAGAGTCGCGTGGGTCAGCATGGCACTCGAGGCTCACTGCGGATCCCCGCGCCCCAAACCTATGAGGTGAGTACATGGTGAGACATGCCCTGCCTCGGCTCCACTTGGATCCGGTTACGGGAAGTCCACTCACACCAACCGCAACCGCAAGGGGGGTCAATGATCTAAAGAACGACCCGGAGGCAGGATACAAGCGAGCTCGGAAGCACCGCCACGCGGCAAGGGAGGCAAGGGCAAGAACAAGGACAAAGAGGAAGACAGCTCCAGCGATGGATGAGGATGATAACTCACCGGATCCCAAGGTAGGATCCGCAGGTAAATCCAACCCATTCGAGAAAAGAGCGTGTGGGCTACCACACCCTCTAGAACCCCAACACCCGCGCTACCAAGTCGTCTACTGGATCCGAACGCTGTCAGCCTGGTCGTGCCGCAGTATGTCGTGGTTCTAAGTCCTGCAACATTTGATAGGGAGCATCACCCTACCATTGTGCCAAAAGAATGCTACGCCTTGGTTGTAAGTCCCCGCACAGACGGGTTATGACTCCTCCAAGTGCCTCATGGATGGGCGGAGCCAGCTTGAACATCATGTACCGGGAGACTCTGGACGGACGAACCTCACCAAGGAACAGCTCAAACACGGCAACACTGAGTTTCATGGCGTGACGGAAGAAGGCGAATTCCCTCGGCAGTATCACACTTCCCGTGGCTTTTAAGTAGCGATGTTCACACCTACGATGAGAAGATCACGTTTGAAGTTGTGCCCTTGAAGAGCTCCTACCACGTCATCTTCGGCAGGCTCCACCTACCACAAGTTCCACGCAATAGCGTACATCTACAACAAGCTCAAGATTCCGTGTCCTAAGGGTATGATTACCGTATCCCAGAGACTACAAAAGGCTCATATGAGTGCGAGTTAGGCGGTCGCTTGCAGTCCCAGATATCCGGAGAAGAGCCAAAGGCTACGTAGCCATATGATCCGATCGAATGCACTCACCAGTTGTGATCTCCTATATTAAACTCTTCAAGGCTTGATAGAGACCAAGAAAGTCAACTTCGAGGAAGGAGACACTCCAAGTGTGTCTCGCCGGAGCCAACATGGACCCAAACAGGAAGACGCGTCGCCGAGTTCCTCCCGCTAACATGGATATCTCTACTGGCAGCCTTCCCGACATGTCCGGAGTACCAAGGAATCCCGCCGAGCACTACCCTCAACATGTTCCGGCTAAACCGGTGAAGAGTTATGCGACGCTTTGGAGACAAGAAGGCCGCGCCATAGGAATGGAGTTAGCAAAGTTACTAGAGGCAAGTTTTGTAATAGAAGTTATCCACACCGATTGGATCGCGAATCCCGTCCCTGTACCCAAAAAGAACACCGAAATACTAAGAATGTGCATCGATTCCGGCTTGAATAAACATTGCCCGAAGGATCCGTTTCGCCGCGCATTCACCAAGTCATTGATTCGACGGCAGGGGCGAATCTCTGTGTTTTCTTGATGCGATTCCGGTATCATCGATCTCGATGAAGGAGTCCGCACCAAAAGGCGACCTCATTCATCACCCCATTTGGCACTTATTGCTATGTGTTACCATGCCCTTTGGCTTGAAAAACGCAGTGCCACCTATCAAGCAGACGCATGCAATGGTGCTGAAGGACCAAATAGGTTTGAACGCACACGCTACGAAACGACACATGGTCGCCACGCGCGCATACCTCCAGCAGTCGGAAAACCACATAGGACTGAGAATCTCCGTCTAAGATATCCATCCCGGCCACCAAAGGAAGCTACAAATGACAGGTACAGCTCCGTCAAAATCAGGAGCATGCACAAACCTGCCATTTACCCGACCAAGTAGAAGTGTGTCTCAAAGATGTGCAACGGCTCACTGGTTGTGTCGCAGCAATCAACAGGTTTGTTAGCCGTCTTGGCGAGAAGGCACTTCCCCTGTACAAGCTATTGAAGAAAACAGACAAGTTTGTCTGGGACGAGGCAGCAGATGCAGCTCTTCAAGGGTTGAAGGACACACTCTCACCTCCCCACCTATCCCAGCAGCTCCAGAGAGCTTTGAGCTCATGCTCCCTTTACTCGGCAGCCACCAACAGTAATAATGTAGCCTCGTCATCGTGGTGAGCAGAATGGTGAAGAAGGTCACGAGCACGCAGTCCAAAGGCCAGTCTACTATAGCGAAGTCCTTACGGAGTCCAAACAGCGCTTACCTCACTTTCGTGTTATCACGGCGTATTCCTAGGCAGCATGAAGCTGAGACACTACTTCCAGAAGCATCCCATGATAGTGAGCAAGGCTCCGCTGTCAACGATTCTAAACAACACTGACGCAACAGGACGCACAACAAAATGGGGCATTGAGTTATCCGCCTTCTCGACACTCAACCACAAAGCCGTGGACCGCGGTCAAATCCTGTGTTTTGGCATTTCGTCGCAGAGTTGGATTAAGCCCGGATAAGGAACCTCGGGAGCTCTTAACCTCGAGACATGGGTCATGCGCTCGATGGATCCAAACAGAACACAGGGCTCGGAGCCGAGTCACCTCGGGGTCCCCACCGAAGAACTGCAGATGTTCCTGCGTATACACTTCGAAGCTACAAACAATACATGGAATACGAGGCTCTACTACACGGATTGCGCATCGCCAAGAAATTGGGATCAAGTACATTATATGCTGCGGAGATTCAGACCTGGTGGCACAGCAAGTAGCCTAACTCGAACGCCGTAAACTCCGTCATGGCGGCCTATAGAGACGATTGACGAGATCGCCAAACATTTCCTCGGATACGAAGTCAAGTACGTCAGAAGAGACGATAATACAGGGGCAGATATGCTATCCAAGCTCGAATCCGGCAGAAGCCAATTCCGCCTGGAATTTTCCCGGAGCATCTCCGGATACCCTCGGCGAAGGGCGCTAACCCGGAAAAAAAAAAAAAAAAAAAAAAAAAAAAAAAAAAACCCGTATGCAAGGATCTCCGCCAGTGGTGATGGTTATCATTCCAAGCCTGACACAGCCTTTCCGGACTACCTCATTAATCGCAGCTGCTGATCGAGGTCCTCGCGCGACATCATCGGGGACGAGCAAGATCTCATACAATTGTTGATGGACAGCTCTATAAACAAACAGGGTATTTCTCAAATGCGTCTCCAATCAAGATGACATTGAAATCCTCAGACATGCAGGGGATTGCGTGCATCATGCCGCCCCCAGGTCATTCGTTGCAAAAGCTTTTCGGCCAGGTTTTTACCGGCCTGCGCCTAAAGATGCTGACAAAATAGTCAAGACCCGCCGAGGTTGTCAGTACTACACTACACAACGCCCGGCCCAAGAGTCGAAGACCATACCTATCACCCGGCCGTTTATGTCCGGGGGCTCCAGTGCTTGGTAAGCAAAAAAAAGATCATCTCTGCGGTTTTGAATACCTTCTCGTCAGCCAAGTGACAAGTTCAAAGAAGTGGATCGAGGCAAAGCCAGCGAGAAAAGCCGACGGTGCTACGGTATCAAAATTTGTCTCACCGTGATGAGATTCGACATCCCACACAAAGATAATCACATAATGGTACAAACTTCGTGACATGGAGAATTGGACACTGTGATGAGGGATTCACATCGGGACCTGCATCCGTGGCTCATCCACAATCGAATGGTCAGATAAAGGGCTAACGGCCTCCATTTATCCACTCTTAAGCCGCGCCCTAAGAACCGCTGCGACGAGTAGCCGGAGCTTATGCTGACGAATTGGAAGCTGTTTTATGGAGTTTACGAACTACCCCTAACATATCAACAGGGTCCACCCCATTTTTCCCGGTATACGGATCCGAAGCCGTGCTTCCTCCGACATCATCCACGATTCACCGAGTTTCCGCCTACAATGAAGAAACAGTCGAGAGGCCAGATGGTCATCTCGTGGACCACCCAGGAAGCCTGAACCTAGCTGACCGCCGCCCGCCATTCACTGCCAGGTTCGACGCTATCAAGGCCGTTTGAGTTCGGAACCGTCCTTCATGGCAGGAGACTCCGTCCTCCGCTTCGGCAAGTGAAAGACCATAAGCTGCAGTCTTCATGGGAGGACCCTTCGTCGTCAGCAAAGTGCTTCATAACGGGTCATACTACCTTGTTGATTTCCCCGCGTCGAAGGATAGACCCGCTAATTGGCACCGGAAACGCAAGCGGAGGATCCGGATGACATCTACGACGAGACAGAGCGTCCCTGGAATCGCACAGCTACGTCCTTTATACACTTAGCGTATTTTTCCGAGTTACAAACCGGAATAGTTATACATGATCAATGAAATAAAGCTTATGGTTCACTCTCTGAGGTCTTTTACCTCCCTTACTTGTTCATTTTTTAGATCATGTATGTTTTCCCACTAACCGGCAGAATGATTTTTCCGCCAAGGCGTGCATAAAAGTTGTGATTTTCAAAAATCGGCCCTTTAGGACGTAAGCTAAGTTTTCTGATTAAATTACATTCGTTGCTAACCTGGATTCCTAGTAGCTACTCGTGACCTATGCTTTGGGGCTTGTTTCCCGCTGTTATTGACGGATTGCTATTTGGGCTTCGTCGCGCTTGGCGAGTATCTCCGGTTAGTCTTCCCGGCTCGCGGGAAGGCCGGGTTTAGCAAGCCGGAGAACAGTGAAGTCAGCACTTGCTTTCCGACATAAACGAGAAACATGCGCATAATATTAACGGATAGCAGGATAAGTGTTTCCCGCCCACGCATAACATCGTTCCTAACTACTTAAGAATTTAAAGTCTTATTACAAACTCTCTCTAGGGCCAAAATGATGCAACTTGTTTCATTGTTTAAACAGGAACCTCACTGAGTCCTTCAGATTCCCGGTAGACGGAGCTGTCATCACTATCGCCGGAGCCAGCCTCGAAGTCGTCATCAGAGCCTTCTCCGGAATG
The DNA here is from genome assembly GCA_030979885.1 of Lolium multiflorum. Classification (NCBI taxonomy): domain Eukaryota; kingdom Viridiplantae; phylum Streptophyta; class Magnoliopsida; order Poales; family Poaceae; genus Lolium; species Lolium multiflorum. The sequence goes on along the minus strand of CM061750.1, from coordinate 354,311,767 downwards.
TTCGATGCTTGACCCGGAGCCTTCCCCATAATACTCCGGTTCTTCCTCTTCCTCCTCCGCATCGGAAAATCCTACAAGTCAGATTGTTATACTGTAACGAGTGATTCACTCGCCCACAAACAACTCATAGCCTCGGGTTTCGGCATGATGAAGCTCATGTCGGAACTCCCTCCGAGCTCCGCGTGCAACATTCTGCTGAGCGAGGGGGAAGTGAATGCAGGTGGCCAAGATCGGGAGGCGACCACGCAGGTAAGATTTTTGCCATCTCTGATGAAATCCTGCACTTGTTCCATTAGCTTGGTCATCGTATTCGATGATTGAAGTTTTGGCCTTCTTCAAAGACAGAGTCTTGGCCTCCGCGACAGGCTTCAAATAACGCGCCAATGGAAGTCCGCACTTCATATGCCTCCGTCCTCTTTAGGTTCGACTCTTTGACCATTCGAAGCCAAGGCTCACTGTGGAAGAAGGTCCAGTTCCGTTAGAGAGAAAGCATATGAGATAGTCAGAGCAAACGGAAAACGCTGACGGAAGATAAGTTTGTCGATGGCCTCCGCTTCCGCTTCCAACTTTGTTCTTGGATACCAAGGAAGTCACACGACTCTGGCTCTTCTTGAGTCTATCATTCAGATCCGCCAGGTTGCGGGCATGCTTCTCAGAGAGCTCCTTCCTCGCCTCAGTCTCCTTGTTGGAGGATTCTTGGATGAAGGTTTTGAGGGATTTGTTCTCTGCCTCAAGCACCTTGACCTTGGCGGATAGCTCATCAAACGAGGAGTGCTTGGCAGTTTCTTCTGAAGGCGGAAAGTTGCACATATCAAACATCATGAACAGTTATATCAATATACGAAATCAAAACTCGGATCTCGTACCATGGAGGCGGGTCTCAAGAAGCTGGATAGCCTTCTGGCTGTTTTCCGCGTTCTGACGCAGCCCTTCGATCTCCGTGATCTGCTCCAACACATGAACGCGGAGATCTTCGTGCAATTTCCGCGTCATCTGAGAAGCAGAGAGGAGTTAGCCGGAGCCTTGTCAACTTCGGTGCATGGTTTGAGCTCCCAATCTCCCCTCTTCCTATTAGAAACAATAGAATGTACACTTAGTGCAGCCCAAGGAGTACTGAATTTTTAGTTGTAAAATGCACATACCTATTAGCACTTCTCTTTTGTGCTTGCACCCATTCAACATACGCCCAAACGCCTATCTTCCCACCAAAAGTGCAATTACATTCTGCATCATATCTTGGTCTAGCCATTACGGAAACAAACATTATTTTCTCGATATAATTCTTGTTCTTTGTTGATCTTTTTGGGGCTTCCTCCCTTTTGCTCAAATATACATTTTCATTCCTCCTAATTCTGTAGAACCACTTCTCATCATAATGTGCAACATTGGTAGAGGAGGCACCCTCATGAATCGCCGTGGGTCGGCGGGATCTTCCGGAAGGTCTTCAAGGTCGATGACATCCTTGGGATCCGCTTCTGGAAGCAAAGATGAGGCTTTTAAGTGGAGCCTCCACTTGCGGGGTAACTGGCATCGAAGCCGGAGATGGCTTGACCTTCTTCTTCAAGACCTTTGGAGCTTTGGGGGGCTGGGCTTCAAGGTGAAAAAGAAAAAAGCATAACAACTAAGTGAGGGATTGCTCGTGAAGCTAGAACTTGGATCTCAAAGTAGACACTTACCCGGAAGGCTTGAAGAAGTTCGATGTATGCATGCCCTTGTTGTCGGTGTTAACTGCCTTGAGGCTTTTTCCGCCTCCGCTTCGGGTAGCGGCAGTGCGACTGCGAGCGCGCTAGCGGCGGGGCTGGAAGGAGCAGGCCTCTCTTAGAGGCTGGCTCGTGTCATCATGTGCCTTCCAGATCCGTGTTGTCATGGGAAGGAAACTCGGAGCAAGAGTTCCGGAACACTTTCTTCGAAAGTGCCCTGAAAGCAATGCATAGTGTTAAACACTTAGACAAAAAAGTTTGAATGCTAAGAAAAGCAATGACTCAAAAGCCGAGACGACGTACTGCTGTCTGGAGCCATTCATGTAATGCCTTTGCTGCACACGTGAACGTGGAGCTACGCTAATCCTTGACGAGCCGGGATCCCTTCTTGTCAGAGCACGTGAAAGGTTACGTCTTTGCATGTCAGACAATAATATCGTTACTGCATCAAACATCAGCTGATTCATGTTGAAGTGCTGGATCCACAGAACCTGTAGAAAGGGTCAGTGCCCTTCTCGATAGCCCTCCTCCGTCGCCTGCGACTGCCCACGGGCTGGCAGGTGAGTCAACACTCGGAGAGGTGGGGGCAAAGTGCGTCCATGCCTGGCTCCGTGGCGGGGCAGTTCTTGAACGGCGGCAGCTTTGTGATCGCCGGGTTTGTTCTTCATGCGAAGAAACTCGAGACTGGGCACCGCGCGGATTCGTCGCCGGGCGGTCACAAGGTAGACGCGGCTCGTGCGGACGGCGAAGGTGATGGATCCGGGATGCTGCAGCCCTGGTGAGTTCCTGATCCTCTCCTTCTGACTAAGGAAGTAGTATTGAACAAGGAGAGCTCGGGAGTTCTCCGTGATGGCTCCTCGCACAGTGGTGACGTGATTGCCGATCGCAAGCACGTCGTTCTGGAGAGATGTTGCGGGGCTGAGCAAACCTTCGTGGATTCTCTGTGAAAAAGTCCGAAGGCGGAAATGAGAAACCTCGCTCCACCAACGCTTTCATCAGCACCATCTCGTTGTCCTCCGGAGCTGGGGCCAAGTGCACAGAATCACCTCCGCACCCGGTTGTAAAGAGCTCCTCCGCTCGAGATTCGCCGCCTTCGTCTTGGTGGTGGCATGGCCACCATTTTCCCTTGGCTTCAGCATCTCGTTGACGAGCCTTTGATTTTTTTGCGGCGAACTCTTCCGCCTTGTGCTCCGCCTGATCCTCCCCGGAGGCTTTCTCCGGGTTAGCAGAAGTCCCTTCGGTTTCCTTGCCGGAATCCTTTTGAAGGACCCAGCTTAACTGGGATGAAAGGTGGAGGGGCGGAGGAGATTGGGGTGGCCATGATCGGTTCAGAGGCTGGAGGCGGAGTCGTTGAAGACATCTGAAGAAAAGACGAATGGCGGAAAACGTTCTTTAGTCGGATCCAGCATCGTCTTCCCCAAATTCATCCCTACCAACTACGGCGCGAGAGCGAAGTTCGAGAACTCACCGTAATGGCTTCTGCGGTGGTCGGAGTCGCCGGCGACGAGGTTTCCGCGCGGTGGCTCGCTGATGTTAAGAACAGGATGAACTCGACGCGGCGGCGAAGCAGCTCCGGCGAAGCTCCGGCGAGATTCCTAAGACGCAAGGAGAAGGAGCTCAAAGAGGCTACATTGGCAGAGAGGTGAAGAGTGGGGGTGAACAGTGGTTAAGGCGTCGACGGGGCGGATATTTATAGGCCGGCGGACGAGATTCGTGCTCCGCATCCCGTGGTCGGAACGCAGCGCCGCACCGTTGGATGCGTGACACGTGTCTCAAACCCTAGACGGTAAAAATGGCTAGAGATAAGTTACCGCACAAATCGCGCGAAATGGCGCTCTTAATTGGCGGAACTGCTTGAGTCTTTTAAGATCTTGCACTGCGCCAAGATAAGTTGGCTCTCATTCGTAAGCAAGGGAGTAACCCGGAAACGTATTTCGGATCGTCGATGGATGAAGTCCCGCAGGACGGGAGCATTTTCGACTCGAAAGTTGGGTAAGGAAGAAATGTGAAGTTGAGTTCTTCAAGCTTCTCTGCACAACATTTGCCGAGATCATGATGGACTAGCAAGGGCGGAAACAGTGGTGCGAAACCTGAGAACTCGGGGCCACCAGGGTATACTCATGGGTGTACCATCACGTGCCTAGATCCGGCAAGCTCCGGTCAGTGGCCCACAGATGGTGATGAGGCATGTGGCCCATCGGGCGGCCCATTGCTGTTGATCCCCGACGGGAAGATGTCCGGCCTGTGACAGGGAGCCAGATCCACCCTACATTGAGGAGGAACCCTGGATCACGGGAGACCCATTAAGGGACCCGGATCCACACAGCAGATGGAAGGGCGGATCCTTGACGGACACGGCAAGACATTGTACCCTAGTTAGGCAACTAGATGGACTACTTCATGTAAACCCTAGATCCTAAGGCGCTTTATAAGCCGGATTCCGGGAGCCCTAGAGGCAGAACCTCAACTTCATTGTAACAACGCGAAAGGCCCAGATAATTCCAGATAAGCAGCAGTAGACCCTGTCATCGCGTGTGTTCCGAAGTCAGTAAATCGCACCGTGTGCACTCCGCCCTATGCCCCCTCCTTCTTCCTCCTCGTGAGGATCCCTCTCCGAGGTACCGTCGAGGCAACGACAGTTGGTGCCCACCGTGAGGCCATCGCTGGCGGCCACCAGTGTGCCGTTGTTCGAATTTATTTCTTATTTCTTAACCACAAAATCCATCTCCTCCCGAGCCCCGTGTCTCCTCGGTGCCATCGCCGCGTTTCGGTGATCGTATTTCCCTCGCGCCTCAGAGCTATGTTGTGGCAGTGTTGCAACAGGTGAGCCGCGATGTTAGTTCGTCATGGTGACAATGCCATGGCGTAGTAGGAACAAGGCGCCGGTGACGTTGGAGGATCCAGGTGGCCCTGCTCCTGCACGTACGTTGGTGTCCATGGTTTTTTCCAAGCGATCCACCACAGGGGATCGATTTTCATTATCATGGGATAACGAAAACATCAGTATCTTATTGCATCACAGGAAGGGGGAGGGAAGCCGCCTAATGCTAGCGCTAAAGAGTTATTATAGACCAACCAAAAACACGACAGAGTTTCTAGACATCAACAGGATAGAAAGAACCCCCAGGTCAGCTAAACAAAAGCATCAGCGATCACCATCTATCTTAGCAGGTACCAAAAGACAGGATCAGCCATCAAACGCCATGAGAAGCGGGAAGAGCTTCAAGTCTCTGTATCGTCAGACTCCATGTCCTCCCCATCAGGATCAGCCGTCACAGTATCAATAATTGTCAAGGTTCTTCTACCAGCTCTTCCTCCAGTAGCTGAAGAGGTAGCAGCAGCTGTTGCCACCAGCCGGAGCAAGTTATAAGCACCAGCTTTGAGATTTCCTTCACCAGTCGAGTTATGGAGACTTGCCCAGTAGTTCTTAAAAACAACAGACAACCTGATTAGTTTACTAGAGGATTTTATAAATTTCATCTCAAAACAGGCTTTATTTCGAAGTTTCGATATTGCCCAACAATTTGCTGCCAAGCCAGCAATCTGGACATTCCTGCTAGCAGGAACAAAGTGAGGGAACCACCAGAAGAATTGTGTGAAACTTCCAGGTCTGTCAGTTGCCCCAATAGCCATGGCAAAAGTGCTCCACATATTTTTGCTACTACACATTCAAAAAAGAGGTGCGATATGTTTTCATTTTGGTGACAAAACTTACAGGAGGCACTTCCATTCCAATTCCTTTTCAACAGATTGTCTTTAGTTGCAATTGCGTTATGCCAAATTAGCCAAAGCCATATCTTTATCTTCAGAGGAATCTTACTTTTTCACAAGTGTTTGAAGGATCTATCTGTCATATTTCTGCAAAGATGATTGTACATAGATTTCACAAAGTAAATCCCATTTTTTGTCCATTTCCAGAAATGTTTATCTTTTGCCTGAGATAGAACCGTTTGCGTCACAATACCCAGCAGGCCATGAACCTGAACAGTTAATTCTGGAGATAAATATCTCCTAAAAGAGAAGTTCCACCCAAGGGCTACAACATCAGCAACTGTGACATTCTGCTCATTGCAGATGTGAAAGATTTCAGGGAAAGAATCTCTCAAAGGAATACTCCCACACCAGGCATCCTGCCAAAAACTTGTCATTCTCCCATCCCCCACTTGCATTCTTCTGCCAGCTAGATAAATATATTTTATTTTTTTTGCATATATGTCCACAAGGGAGAGTCACCTGGCCTATTTTTTGAGTAGAAGACACCAGAACCTCTAAGATATTTTCTGCTCATAAAATCATGCCAATGGCTAGTAGTAGATTCAATTTTCCACCACCACTTGCACATAAGACTGATGTTAAATTTTGTAAGATCTTTGAGGCCCAAGCCACCCTTTTTTTGGCTTACAAATCCATCTCCATTTAATAAAGTGGTATTTTTCTCTTATCTGCACTTCCATCCCAGAAAAAGGATCTGATAGGTTTATCTATTTTCTCAATAGTTGTTTTATGTAACAGTCTCATAGACATCTGATAAACACCTGTATTGGACAAGCTTGCACTAATTTTTATCATCCTCCCACCAATAGACATATTATTTTCCTACTCATGCACTCATCTTTTTCTTTGTTTTGTCCCCTAGGAAATCCATTTCAGCAACATTGGGCCTCCTTGCATAGATAGGAGTGCCCAGGTATTTTAATGGCCAAGTGCCACTTTGACAGTTGAAATATCTGTGAAGATATGAATCTTGTTGTCATCATGAAGAATCAGCATAACTTCACTCTTTTCAAACTCCAGACATAGCTTCAAAAAGATATAACAACAGCTTGAGGTTTCTGGCCTGTTCTAAGTCATCTTGGATTAATAAGATTGTGCCATCAGCATACTGTAGTATAGAAACTCCTTTAGTAATAATATTATCAGCCAAACCCACAACAAGATCATTTTGTTGTGCCACAGATACCATCTTAAGGCTGTTAGCTGCCATGTTGAAAAGAAAAAGGAGCAAAAGGGTCACCTTGTCTGACTCCTTTGTGACTGCCAAAATATGGTCCTACTTTATCATTGACCTTGACACTAAGTGTTCCCTCTGCAATAGCATTCTTTATCCAGATCAACCAATCTTCACTGAAACCTTTCTGTCTATAGCAATCAAATAGAAACTCCCAATTTACCTTGTCATAAGCTTTTTCAAAGTCAATCTTCAGCACAACTCCCTGTTGTTTCCTGAATTTTGCTTCCCTCGGCACTTCTTGTAGCAAGGCAACCCCATCAGTTATATACCTTCCCTTTATAAAGGTTTTCTGGCAGGGGTGTATGACTTTGTTCATGATGGGAATAGCTCTAATAGTTAAAACTTTTGTGAAAATCTTGAAGAGGATTTGTAAGAGAAAAATTGGCATGTATTTCTGTATCTTGTCTGCATCTGGTCCTTTTGGCACAAGGGTAATAATGCCATAGTTAATTCTTGTCAAATCAATTGTATGTCTGTGGAAATCATTTAAGGCAATCATCATGTATGTTTTAATAATATCCCAACATTCTTTATAAAATTCTGCAGGAATCCTATCAGATCCAGATGCCTTGTTGTTTTCCATGTGATCAATGGTATTCTTAATTTCCTCTTCACTAAAAACCCTATCCAGTATATCTTTCTCTTCTGCACTTATTTTTTCGTCATCAGACCATATCTGACTGTTCAACCCGATACCATAGTCAGTGGCTGGACCAAAAAGATTTTTGTAGAAGGCAGTGGCATGATTCAGCATATCAGCAGTTCCTTGTATAACATTATCACCATCTTTCATAGAGAAAATAGTTCTCTTCCTTTTGCAGCCATTGGAAATCCTATGGAAGAAAGAATTATTGCTGTCTCCCTGGAGAAGCCATCTCTCCCTGGATCTCTGTTGCCAGTAGCTCTCCTCTTTATCAATAATGTTCAGCAACTCATGTTGTATGTGGGCCCTTCTTCTTATTTGTGTGGCAGACAGAGACTGATCTTCTTCCAATCTTTTTAGCTCTTCCAGTTCCCTATTGATTTCCTTTTTTATTTTGATATCTCTACCTCTTAGGTTTGCCCCCCCAGACCTTCAAATCTTTCTTGACATTTTTCAATTTTTGTTGTAATTTCCCCAGGCTGTCAGAAGCTCTCACAGGAATTTGCCAGGCCCTGGATACCCTGCCTAGGAAATCTTCTTCCTGTAACCAAGCTTTTTCAAATTTGAAATCTCTGACAACCCTATCTCTTTGTTCCATAGTGTCTAGAATCAAAGGATTGTGATCTGACATCTCTCTGGCAAGCTTATGGACAGTTGTGAGGGGAAACAAAGTTTCCCAAGAATCTGTCAAGTTTTTCCAGGGTAGGATCTTGTTGGTTGTTTGACCAAGTATATTGACCACCATATAAATAAATCTCTCTCAGACCATGACTGTTGATAATGGAATTGAACATATCAGTCCATTTGTTTCTCCTCATGGTTTTGTTTTTCTCCGAGGGGAATCTAATGATGTTGAAGTCTCCTCCAATGAGTAGAGGCAGCTCTTGGTCACTACAGGCATTCCCCAACTCAATCAGAATTTTTTCCTTATCTTCTAATTGAGCAGCTCCATATATAATGATCAAGTTCCATTTCACATGCATCTTTTTTTATCAAACCTCAGGGTGACTTTGATATGGAATCTACCAACACTGGTCTTACAAATGTTAAATCTGGATGACCTAAAGACACCCAAGATCCCACCACTCATGCCAACAGAAGGAATCCATCTCCACTCAAAATCATTCATGTGATCAAATTTCCTGAAGAAAGCAGGAGAATAATCTTTCTTTACTGTCTTCTGTAAATCAATGAAATCAACCTCCTGGGCTCTAAGCAAATCTGACAGGAAAATACTCATACCCTTCTTGCCAACACCCCTGCAGTTTAAAGTTGACGGGAGCCTGGGTATTTGTCCCTTTCAAGCCCTGGTCGGATCCCTGGACGAGGCGAGCAGCCCTAGGGATGCTAGCGGTGCAGTAGGGCACATCTGCGGGCCGTCATTGTCAGGCGCGCAGCTCTGGCGGCAGACTCCATTGACCAGCCATCATTCGTTACCTAGCCATCGCCGGACAGGAAACCACGAGACCGTCATCATCGGATGGTTGCAGCGCAGGAGGCGTGCATGAATAGAGTGGTGTCCGCGGTGGCGACGGAGGTGTGCGCCGGCGGCGGTGGCGCGCACAGCGGCGTGACACGCGCACAAAGACGCGATCGTTGGGAACCCCAAGGAAGGTGTGATGCGTACAGCCGCAAGTTTCCCAAGGAAACCAAGGTTTATCAAACCGCAGGAGTCAAGAAGCACGCTGAAGGCTGAGGCGGCTAGATGTAGTGCGGCGCAACACCAGGGATTCCGGCGCCAACGCGGAACCTGCACAACACAACTAAAGTACTTTGCTCCTAACGTAACAGTGAGGTTGTCAATCTCAACGTCTTTGTAATAAAGGATTAGATGTATAGTGTGATGATGATTGTTTGCAGAAAAAAAAAACAGTAGAACAAGTATTGCAGTAGATTGTATTCATAAAAAGAATGGACCGGGTCCACAGTTCACTAGAGTGTCTTCTCTCCTATAAGATAAATAGCATGTTGGGTGAATAAATTATGTTGCAATTGACAAATAGAGAGGGAATGACCATGCACATACATGACATGATGAGTGATACGTGAGATTTAATTGGCATTACGACAAAGTACATAGACCGCTATCCAGCATGCATCTATGCCTAAAAAGTCCACCTTCAAGTTATCATCCTAACCCCTTCCAATAATCAAGTTGCAAACAACAGATAATTGCATTAAGTATAATAGGGCGTAATGTAATCAATAACTACATCCTCGGACATAGCATCAATGTTTTATCCTCAGTGGCAACAAAGACATCCACAACCTTAGAACTTTCCCTCACACGGCCCCAGATTTAATGGAGGCATGAACCCACTATCGAGCATAAATACCCCTCTTGAAGTCACAAGCATAACTTGGCCAGAGGCTCTACTAACAACGGAGAGCATGCAAGATCATAAAACAACACATAGGTAATAGATTGATAATCAACATAACATAGTATTCTATCCATCGGATCCCAACAAAACACAACATATAGCATTGCATATAGATGATCTTGACCACGTTAGGCAGCTCACAAGACCTACAATGAAGCACAATTAGGAGAAGACCTACCATCTAGCTACTGCTATGGACCCATAGTCCAGTGGGGAACTACTCACGAACCAGTACCCTAGAGGCGACCATGGCGAAGAGTCCTCCGGGAGATGATCTCCGGCAGTGGTGCCGGAGGCGATCTCCGAATCCCCCCGAGATGGGATTGGCGCCACACGTCTCTCTCAGTTTTCCGCATCGGGCCTCTCAGACCGGGGTTTCAGACAAAGACTATATGTATGTGAAGGGCAGTCAGGGGCCGCGCGGGTCCCCACACGCTAGATCGGCGCGGCCAAGGGCTGCTGGGCCGCCGCGCCGCTAATGTACGCTGTGGGCCCAGGCCCTACTTTTCGTCTCCTCTTCGGTCTTCCGGGCTTCGTGGCAAAATAGGCCCCCCGGGCGTTGATTTCGTCCAATTCCCGAGAATATTTCCTTACTAGGATTTGTGAAACCAAAAACAGCAGTAGAAAACAAAGAATCGTTCTTCGCATTTCGATAAAAGGTTAGTGCCTGAAATGAGCAAATATGACATAAAGTATGCATATAAACATGTAGGTATCATCAATAATGTGGCATGGGAACATAAGAAATTATCGATACGTCGGAGACGTATCGCATCCCCAAGCTTAGTTTCTCGTCCTTGTTGCAAACGATAACAAAGATAAATTTCTGAGTGACATGCCATCATAACCTCGATCATACTATTGTAAGCATAAGTAATGAATGCAGCGATCAAAACAATGATAGTAATGACATGAATAAACAATCAATCATAAAGCAATGACTTTTCATGAATAGTACTTTCAAGACAAGCATCAATAAGTCTTCTACAAGAGTTAACTCATAAAGCAATAAATCAAAGTAAAGGTATTGAAGCAACATTAAAGGAAGATGAAGTTTCAACAGCGCTTGCTTTCAACTTATAACATGTATATCTCATGGATATTGTCAATGCAAAGTATAACAAGTGCAATATGCAAGTATGTAGAATCAATGCACATCACACAAGTGTTTGCTCTTTGAGGTGGAGAGAAATAGGTGAACCGACTCCAATATAAAAGTAAAACAAAGGCCCTTCAAAAAGAGGGAAGCATTGATTTCTATATTTGTCCTAGAGCTTTGGTTTTGCGAAAACAAGAAACAATTTGTCAATGGTAGTAATAAAGTATATGCATCATGTAAATTATATCCCAAGTTTGCAAGTCTCATGCATAGTATACTAATAGTGCCCGCACCTTGTCCTAATTAGCTCGGATTACTGGATTATCATCGTAATACATGTTTTAACCAAGTGTCACAAAGGGGTACTCTATGCCACCTCGCAGAGGTCTAAGGAGAAAGCTCGGATTGGATTTCGCTTTGATTATTCTCAACTTAGACATCCATACTGGGACAACATAGACAACAGACACTGACTCCTCTTTAATGCATACATGTAGCAACAATTAATTTTCTCATGAGATTGAGGATATATGTCCAAAACTCAAACTTCCACCATGATTCATGGCTTTAGTTAGCGGCCCAATGTTCTCTCTAACAATATAGCAAGCTCTAACCATTAAATGAGTGGTAAATCGCCCTTACCAGACAAGAAGGACATGCATAGCAACTCACATGATATTCAACAAAGAATAGTTGATGGCGTTCCCCAGAAGCATGGTTATCGCACAACAAGCAACTTTAATAAGAGATAAAGTGCATAAGTACATATTCAATACCAATATAGTTTTTAGTTTGTCCCATGAGCTATATTGAAAATCTACCCCTCGATCGTCTCTAAACCTGGGATATTACACAATTTACTTTGGAATGGCGGAGAAATACCATGTAGTAGGTAGGTATGGTGGACACAAATGGCATAAGTTTTGGCTCAAGGTTTTGGATGCACGAGAAGTATTCCCTCTCAGTACAAGGCTTTGGCTAGCAAGGTTATTTTTCTGAAACAAACACAAGGATGAACCGGTGCAGCTAAACTCACATAAAGACATATTGTAAACATTATAAGACTCTACACCATCTTCCTTGTTGTTCAAACTCAATACTAGAAATTATCTAGACTTTAGGAGAGACCAATTATGCAACCAAAATTTAGCAAGCTCTATGTATTTCTTCATTAATAGGTACAAAGCATATTATGCAAGAGCTTAAACATGAGAACAACAATTGCCAAGTATCAAATTATCCAAGACATTTTACCAATTACTACATGTAGCATTTCCCCGATTCCAACCATATAACAAATTAACGAAGAAGATTCAACCTTCGCCATGAATATGAGTGAAGCCTAAGGACATATTTGTCCATATGCAACAAAGGATCTTTCTCCTACACAAAGAATGCTAGGATCCATTTTATTCAAACAAAACAAACAAAATAAACCGACGCTCCAAGCAAAGTGCATAAGATGTGATGCAGAATAAAATATAGTTTCACTAGAGGAACTTGAGCTAATGTTGTCGATGAAGAAGAAGGGGCTGCCTTGGGTATCCCCAAGCTTAGACGCTGAGTCTTCTTGAAATATGCAAAGATGAACCACCGTGGCATCCCAAGCTTAGAGCTTCTCTCCTTGATCATATCGTATCATCCTCCTCTCTGATCCTTAAAACTCTCTCCACACCAAACTCAAAACAACTCATTAGAGTTAGTGCACAATCAAAATTTACATGCTCAGAGGTGACATAATCATTCTTTACACTTCCTGACATTGCACAAAGCTACTGAAAGTTAATGGAATCGAAAAATCCATCACGCATAAAGAGGAAATGCTAAATAAAAGGCAGAATTGTCAAAACAGAACACCGTAAAGACGAATTTCCTTATGAGTGGCACCAGACTTGCCCAAATGAAAATTCTCAAAATTGAATGAAACTTCATGTACATATCTGAGGTGAGATCACTCACGAATTGGCATAATTTTCTCAGGTTACCTACAGAGAATTAGGCCCAGATTCATGACAGAAAGGAAATCTGTTTCTGCGCAGCAATCTTTTAGAGGTTGCTACAATAGTAACAAATTTAAGACTCAAATATAAAATAAAAGTGCTGTAGTGAAAACAGAGTTGTCTCCCCATAAGCGCTTTTCTTTAACGCCTTTCAGCTAGGCGCAAAGAGTGCTCAAGTGTTATCAAGAGATGATGCATCTACAGCAATGGGGTTTGGAGTTTTTCAACCATGCATAGTATTTTTGGATACATAGGTTTCAGATCTCTTTTCATTAGTCTTGGGCTTGCTACCCTCATCAAACAAATTCTCAGGAACAAGCCAAGCATAATTATCATTTAGAGCTTCATATTGCTAGGAGCTACATGGTATTGGTGCTTGATCTCCCCACCATTATTAACATTATTAGTGTACTTAATTCTATCCATATCCATCTTTTCAAGTGTTCTTTTAAAATCGGTGATCATACCAAGCTTCTCTCATGCTTACTAAAAACTTTTCTAGCTTCTTTGGCTATATCCTCAAATTCTCACACTAGGACTTTTAGAACAAAATCTCTCTTCTCTCCCCGCTCCATATCAGAAAGTGTAAGAAACATGTGTTGTATCATGGGTTGAGACTAATAAATCTAGCTTCCATCATGCGTACCAAACAAACAGAGGCATCTTCATAAGTAGGGACAGTTTTTGCAAGGGGTATATCTTTAAGATCTTCATGCATACTAACATGGGTAAAAATTCTTCTATATTATCTCTTCCAATTATAGACCCTTGTCCCACTGGTATATCTTTTGTAGTGAAATTAAAAGGAAACATGCTGAAATAAGCAGAGAAAATGCAAGTAACTAATTTTTTTGTGTTTTTAATATAGAGTGCAAACAAGACAAAATAAAGTAAAGCTAGCAACTAATTTTTTTGTGTTTTTGATATAATGCAGCAAACAAGAAAGTAAATAAAACAAAGCAAGACAAAAACAAAGTAAAGAGATTGGATTGTGGAGACTCCCTTGCAGCGTGTCTTGATCTCCCGGCAACGGCGCCAGAAATTTAGCTTAACACGCGTACATCACGCGACCGTTGGGAACCCCAAGTGGACGGTGTGCTATAGCAGTAAGTTTTCCTCAGTTAGAAACCAAGGTTTATCGAACCAGTAGGAGTCAAGAAGCACGTCGAAGGTTGATGGCGGCGAGATGCAGTGCGCAACACCAGGATTCCTGCAACGTGAGCCTGTACAACACAACCAAAGTACTTTGCCCCAACGTAACAGTGAGGTTGTCAATCTCACCCGGCTTGCTTAACACAAAGGATTAGATGTATAGTGTGGATGATGATTGTCAGAAAATAGTAGAACAAGTATTGCAGTAGATTGTATTCGATGTAAAAGAATGGACCGGGTCCACAGTTCACTAGAGGTGTCTCTCCCATAAGATAAATAGCATGTTGGGTGAACAAATTATTGGGCAATTGACAAATAGAGAGGGCATGACCATGCACATACATGATATGATGAGTATAGTGAGATTTAATTGGGCATTACGACAAAGTACATAGACCGCTATCCAGCATGCCTAAAGTCCACCTTCAGGTTATCATCTAACCCCTTCCGGTATTGTTAAACAAAGACAATTGCATTAAGTATGGTGCGTAATGTAATCAATATAAATACTCGACATAGCATCAATGTTTTATCCCTAGTGGCAACAACACATCCACAACCTTAGAACTTTCTGTCATCCCAGATTTAATGGAGGCATGAACCCACTATCGGGCATAAATACTCCCTCTTGGAGTTACTAGCAAAAACTTGGCCGAGCCTCTACTAATAACGGAGAGCATGCAAGATCATAAACAACACATAGGTAATATATTGATAATCAACATAACATAGTATTCTCTATCCATCGGATCCCAACAAACACAACATATAGCATTACAGATGATGATCTTGATCATGTTAGGCAGCTCACAAGACCCGACAATGAAGCACAATTAGGAGAAGACGACCATCTAGCTACTGCTATGGACCCATAGTCCAGGGGTGAACTACTCACTCATCACTCGGAGGCGACCATGGCGGTGAAAAGTCCTCCGGGAGATGATTCCCCTCCGGCAGGGTGCCGGAGGCGATCTCCGAATCCCCCAGATGGGATTGGCGGCGGCGGCGTCTCTCGGGAAGGTTTTCCGGTCGTGGCTCTCGGTGACTGGGGGCCGACGAAGACTATATGTAGGCGGAAGGGCAGGTCAGGGGGCCGCACGGGGCCCCACACGCTAGGTCGGCGTGGCCAAGGGCTGGGCCGCGCCGCCCTACTGTGTCGCCAGCTCGTGGCCCCACTTCGTCACCTCTTCGGTCTTCTGGAAGCTTCGTGGCAAAATAGGCCCCTGGGCGTTGATTTCGTCCATTCCGAGAATATTTTCTTACTAGGATTTCTGAAACCAAAACGGCAGAAAACAGCAACTGTTGGCATCTCTTAATAGGTTAGTGCCGGAAAATGCATAAATATGACACAAAGTATGCATAAAACATGTAGGTCATCAATAATGTGGCATGGAACATAAGAAATTATCGATACGTGAGACGTATCACGTGCGCACGACATATTGTGTGATGTGTTTTTTCTTAAATCGGTACAGCTACGGGCTCCTGGGCCAAATCTCTCTTGTCGTTGGAAAGTAATGTTACCACGAAATGTCTAAAGTACCCGCACCTAATAACCGTTTGATCGATTTATACTGCTCTAACTCCCAGCACCAGTAGAAGGTACCGCAAAAGAGACCATCTTAAACAGGTCGGGACATTCTATCCCTGGTATTGATAGCTTACCGCTTCCGTTCTTGCCGCCCAACATGAATTCCATCCACTCCTGCAGGTTGCATCCCTCTCTTTTCCTTCCAAGTTCCAACACATGTTCCGTGAAATCCATGAGCGCTCAGATCACGCGGAACAAATCTTTCTTCATCACTCCCACTAGTAGTCACGACGCTTCATCAGTAGCACTGTAGCATGGTACGCGCTAGCTCGGCGCTTCTTTGGTTTTGTCATAACTCAGAAGTATCTATACTATTATATTGGAGTTAGTCGTAGGCCATACAACATGTTTGGTGAAGGAGATTGGAATCATCTTGCCCATCTAATTATTTTCAACATCTCCACATTAACGTCCACCGTTAGATTAAAGCAAAATCATTGCTTTCCTTCCCGTACTACATTGCTCCATAATTGTTAGATCGGAAGAGATTATTGCTTTCCTAATCCCTTACTACTCTACCATATCATTATTTCCTTTCTCATTTTTCTCAAAAACTGAGAAATGATTACGGTTAATCTCCTTCCATCCAGGCAACCTCCACCCCTCCCTGCGGGTTTGGATATTCTACAGTTGTGGTGTTACTGTATACATGATGTAGCCATGTAAATCTGCCGTCAACTCTGATCCAAAGATCCTCCTTAGTCCTTCCTTTTTTTTTATTGACTGAAAAAAACTCTGCACCCACGCGACGATGCCGGAGACTGGGAGCTTGCTAGCCTCTAGTAGAGCTACAACCCTATAGGAGTGGTGTAGAACATCGTCAAGGAGACGCCGTCATTGTACGTTCCTAAAAAACCAGCTTCTACCATTGTTCGCTGGAAAATAAATCTTGCTGCCTAATTAACTGCTGCAGATTCGGTAGCCTGCACTTTATTCTTCGACTCGTCCAGGAGGCGGGCGGCCGTCAATTGAGCTTGCCGGCCGGCCGGCCGGCCGGCTTGAGGAGCCAAAGGACCACCGTCTTCGGCGGCATTACCGGCATCAACACATAGTTTTTTCCAATTAATAAGAATTGAGAGAAGAGGAACGGGAACCCTTGAATCAGATTTGATGGCAGATTTACAAGACTACAACACATGTACAGTAACAAAGCAACTATAGAGGAGCCGAGAGGAGGACCCCAACTCCCGTCCATCTGTGACGACATAGAATGAACGAAGGAGAAGACCTTGGGATCTCGAGGCCGATCTAGACGGATATGCCATGAGCGGGGCTAGAACAAGCAGGTTGAGGTGACCGGCAAAGATCAGCGACTCCTTCCTGCCGCTCCAGTTCCACCTCCTCCAATAAGAAGGGTGCTCTCCTTGTTTCGTTCCCCTCAGGAGTGGACTGCGAGGTGACGATGTCGTATATCGAGGCCCTGCGACCACGGTGCCCGCTGCATCGATGAGCCGCCATCGGTTCGTTGCGCCTCCACGACATACGTCACGATGATCTCCGCCACCGGCCACGCGGTCCGTCTACACCTCGCCGCCATGGAGCGGGAGATCTTCATGCGCTTGGCCGCTGCTGCGCCCCTCCACTTCCTACCTTCATTTTGATCTGACGCCGCCGCTTACAGTAAGCCCCTATTGTTGGATAATTAGGTACAATTTCCATGATTAATTCCAGAATATTAAGCATGACGACAGTAACTACTAACATGTGAAACTCGAACATACTAGATGCAGTGATCAACATGAACAGTAGCAGAGCAAACAGTACAACATCCATCGCTAAACAGATCGAGATATGTCGCACGTACCGATCTGGTGGAGGTGGCGGTGGAGGTGTAACAGACGATGTTGCAGCAGTAACGTTGTTGATGACAACGTTGTTGATGACGGGGACGACGGGTCGTAGTAGATGGCGTTGAAGACGACGGTAGGCAGCACCGTCCGACTTGGACGGAAGGCGACCCGTGATGAAGAGCTTGAGCAGTCGCGCAGAGCGCTTCCCAAAAACCTAATTCGCCCTCTCCCGTACAGGATCGCAAGGATGAGCGGTTCCCGAGACCTGCTCTCCGCTCGCCGATGCACGTCGGCGCTGGGATGGAGTAGGCTACGATGGCAGCGCAAGCAGAAAGAGGTGGAAACCCTAACTCGTATATTAGATATGTTTCTGCGTAGCCGGGCAAGAGATAGGCACGGAAACCTAGGCAACGTGGGCCACACCCACTTGCAACGCTTTTAGTCGGTTACTAGCCCAACTATCCGGAGCGACCCGAACCAACTAACTGACGGTCCGTCTAGGACTCTGTTCGTTTTCCCGCTGCAAAAAGAGGTCTCTCGAGGCTCAATCCACTCACCACGAGCGCGGCGCGCGTCTGACGTGCCATCCGACGAGCGAGGAGGAGAGGAGACCGCGCGGTGTAGCACTCCTATTCTCACTCACTTACTAGTGGTGGAACAACCCACCTTATAAGGTGGTCTAACTTCCTCCCAACTTTCCATGTGGGACTAAACTTCCTCTTGCCACCAGTGAGCTGCCACCAACTTGGGCTCAAACTCACAAGGCTGCCACTATGTGGGCTTTGAGATTTATAGGAAAAACTGAAATCTAATTTGGGCCACTAAAATGGGTCCAATATTTCAACAATCCCCCACCAGATCTCAAATCCCCATTTAGAGATTTACCAATACTCACTGCTTGTTTATATACCAGTGCTACAGGAGACTGTTAAGTTGAACTTCCACTAGAACCTTAAGCTACATCCATTCACACTTGAACAATGGACTAAGCCTTGAATTGCAAGTTTTATGAACAGGTTTTCACTCAAAGTCATGACCGATACATGGCTGCCAGTAGCCTACCCCGCGGGTGAAGCATATGCGTCATACTTCGTGGTCTCTTCATGATTACTAGAGATCACCCAAATCTCATAGATTGCGACGTTTAACAATCGGACTCATATAGGTGTGTTATTTCAAGAATGCTCTCTGTAGGACAACATCTTTGCTATAATAGCCAACATAAATACATTAAGGCTTGTTGCCAACCTGCCTTACAGCAATTGAGAGTTGTGCATCTTCACATATAGAGGGTTACATAATACTCTCCTCAATTAAACCACTAGTTTGTTCTTCCCGGGTCCTAATTCACGGGATCTCCGATCACAAAGGTTGGGTTACCACTATGGTGTAACATCAACGGGTCTCAAACCCATCTCTCTCGATGCACTTTCTATCACATTACGTGATAGTCCCTTTGTAAAGGATCTGCCACGTTTTTGTCTGTTTGAATATATAACACACATTTTCGCAATTTCCTGACAGACTTCAAACGTCTCTTGACGTGTCTTGATGACTTCCGTTATCCTTAGAATTGTTCACTGGACAATTACAGTTTGATTGTCACAATTCAAAAGGATTGCCGAACAGGTTTTTCAACACGTGCAAGTCCATCAAGAGCTCACGCAACCATTCTGATTCAACAGTGGTTGTGTCTAAAGCAGAGTTCTGCTCATAGTTGACCTCGCCAATATGGTTTGCTTGCAAGATCTCTATGATACTGCGCACCTCCAAAGGTAAATACATACCCACTTGTGGCGTAAGATCAGCTACATCAGAGATCCAATCGAATCACTATATCCTTCAAGCACAGCTGGGTGCCCTGAATAGTGAATCCCATAACTCATTGTACCACATAGGTAGCGCATGACCCTATCAAGTGCATGCCTGATGTCTACGCCCCCTCCTTTTCCTGTAGACAGTGTTGGGCCTCCAAGAGCAGAGGTTTGTAGAACAGCAGCAAGTTTCCCTTAAGTGGATCACCCAAGGTTTATCGAACTCAGAGGAAGAGGTCAAAGATATCCCTCTCATGCAACCCTGCAACCACAAAGCAAGAAGTCTCTGTGTCCCAACACACCTAATAGGTGCACTAGTTCGGCGAAGAGATAGTGAAATACAGGTGGTATGAATAAATAGTAGCAGAGCAATGGCACAGAAAAGTGCTTTGCCCAGATAAAGAAACAGCGTAGTAACAGTTAGTAACGCAAAGAAACAAGAAACCAGCGATAGCGATTTAGGAACAAGGCCTAGATCATACTTTCACTAGTGGACACTCTCAACATTGATCACATAAAGAATAGATAAATGCATACTCTACACTCTTGTTGGATGATGAACACCATTGCGTAGGATTACACGAACCCTCAATGCCGGAGTTAACAAGCTCCACAATTCAATGTTCATATTTAAATAACCTTAGAGTGCATGAAAGATCAATACGACTAAACCAAGTACTAACATAGTGATACGTCCAAAACGTATCTACTTTCCCCCTAACACTTTTGCTATTGTTTTGCCTCTAATTTGTGCATTTTGGATGCAACTAACACGACTAACTCTGTCAGAACTGCTCTGTGTCTCTGCTTGTGCGTAAATCCAACTTTCGAAAACTTCGGAATTTATGCAGATTTTCCCACAGAGAACCGACGGAGCCGAAGGACAAATCATCTGGAGGCCCGAGGGCCCCACACCATAGGCGGCGCGGCCTGGGGGGGCCCGTGCGGGTGTGGGGCCCTCGGCCGGCCTCCGACGCTCCTTCGGACTATTTATCGCCTCACCTAAAAACGCACGTGAGAGGTCGGTCGCCGTAAACCCTCCGTAACGCCGCCATCGCGAAACTCCGTCGCGGGAGCCGAAGTCTCCGTTCCGGCACTCCGCCGGACGGACGGAGAATTGGAGGAGATCATCGCCATCACCGCCAACGCCTACATCAACCAGCCATGTTTCCCCCATCCATGTGTGAGTAATTCCCCCGCTGTAGGCCGAAGGATGGTAGGGATTGGATGAGATTGGTCATGTAATAGCATAAGATTGTTAGGCATAGTGCCTAGTGTCCGTAATTGGTACTTTGATGATATTGTTGCAACTTGTTATGCTTAATGCTTGTCACTAGGGCCCGAGTGCCATGATCTCAGATCTGAACATGTTATTGTTTCATCAAGATAATCATTGTTTATGGTCTTACCTATATGTTGTATACACATGTCGCTGTCCGAAACCGATGGCCCCGAAGTCAACGGGACAACCGGAGGGAATGGTAGCGATGTGAGGATCACATGTTCACAGAGTGTTAATGCTTTGCTCCGGCACTCTATTAAAAGGAGTACCTTAATATCCAAAGATTTCTTGAGGCCCCGCCACTGGCTGGTAGGATAAAAGATGTTGTGCAAGTTTCTCATTGCGAGCACGCACTATATATGGAACACATGCCTATTGATTGCTTTGTACTTGGACACCGTTTTATTATTATCTACAAATGCCCTGCTATGATTGTTACATGAGTTTCTCTCATCCATGCAATCCCGTTATCCGTCCCCGTGCCTACAAATTTTAATCCTGTTGTTTACTATAATCACTACTGCTGTCTTTGTTACTTCCGCTGTTATTTCACTAATGCATCGCTTATAAATCACATTATCGATAAACCCTTGCGAGCAAGTCTCGTTTCCAGGTGCAGCTGAATTGACAACTCCGCTGTTAAGGCTTCCAAGTGTTCTTTGTCTCCCTTGTGTCGAATCAATAAATTGGGTTTTACTTCCCTCGAAGACCTTTGCGATCCCCTATACTTGTGGGTCATCAAGACATTTTCGGCGTCGTTGTCGGGGAGCATAGCTTTATTTGGAAGTTCACTTGGATTAATATTGTTGCTGCAAATTCTCCATCATGGGTAAACTTCGCGATACTAAGGTCGCCATATTACCATCCACTACAAGAAAAGGTACAATTCGAGTACCTCCGCTACACTTGATTCACCATCCGTGATTGATAAACTTGTTTCACCGCCACATGCTTCACATGTGGTACTTCGCTGAATCTGAAAACTCTCATGATATTGATAATATTTCTCACGTGCTTGATGATAGTGGTTCTTTGGGATCTTTTCTAGATGCTACAATTGCTAGGTCTAGACAAATTGAAAATACCGAAACTCCTAATGCTACTACACCTGTTAATTCACCTGAACTTGATTATTTTAGTGATGATCCTGATGAAGATTATGTGGAGCTTAATGATGATTTTATTGAAAAATGCAATGCTACTACTGATGCAAGAAAAATTAAAAAGTTGCTTGCAGAACATGCTGTTAGATATAAACTGTCTCCTGATCCTAAGTTTGCCACATCTCCTATAAACATTAAGGATAAAGATTATGATTTTTCTCTTGATCTATCTCATATAGCTATTGTTGAGAAAACACCCTTTTGTGGTACTGAAAAAGAAAGTGCTGTTGAACACATGACTGAGTTATCTACTCTAAGTAGCTTGTTTTCTGATGATGTCAAGATGCGTACTTACTTTGTTGCTAAAATCTTTCCATTCTCATTAAAGGATGACGCTAAAACTTGGTATAATAGTTTGCCACCTAATTCTATTAAAAGTCCAAAAGAATTGCTTGATGTTTTCTTCCGTAAATACTTTCCGCTAGTGCTCAACATATTGTTTTGCAGAGAATTTATAATTTTGACCAGGGAGATGAAGAGAAATTGCCTGAGGCTTGGGCGAGATTTTGCTCTCTTATTAGAGCTCGGCCTGATCATGATTTGGAAAAGCATGATTTACTTGATATATTTTATAGTGGACTAACCATTGAGTCCAGGGCATACCTGGATAGTTGTGCTGGTTGTGTTTTCAGGAAAGAAACTCCAGACGACGCTGAAGAATTATTGGCTAAAATAGCCGGAATCATGATGATTGACCACTGAACCAACTCCAACGCCAATATTGAAGAAGAGGGGTTTAATTAAATTGAATGATGAAGATATGAGGAAGCCAAGAAGTCTCTCAAGGAGAAAGGTATTAAATCTGAAGATGTGAAGAATCTTCCTCCCATAGAAGATATATGTGAGATAATTCCCACTTTATCCATGATTGAGGTAAATTCCCTTCAACGCTTTACTAGGGAAGATATTCCGTATTCAAACCTCCTGCACAATGCTTAGATGAGTTTGATAATTATATTGTTAAGCAAGAAAATTTTAATATGAGAGTAGAGAATCATTTAATGGAAAATTCTCGAGCTATTAGTGAATTGCATGGTATTGTGGAGAGAACCTCCAATGATGTTAAGATGCTTGTTAAACATTTTCATATGATTCAAACTCAAATTGATCAACTCACTAAAGTGCATCCCAAAAGAATTGAACAAGATTCTCAACGCATTGAACCTAGTGCTCATTCTAAGAAGAAAAAGAAGAAGAAACATAAAAATGTTGTAGAATCCTCTCTGTTAATGATCCTAATAGTATTTCTATTTCGATGCTGAAACTGAAAGTGGTAATGAACATGATAAAGATAATGATAAGAATGATGCTCCTGATAAAGAAGAGGTAGAGGATGAACCTGAAAAGCATGCTAAAAATAAAAAGTACACTAAAGAAGATTTTGTGCTGAGAAACATGGTAATGAAAGAGAACCTTGGGTGCAAAAGCAAATGCCTTTTCCTGCTAAGAAACTAAAATCAAAGAAGAAGAACACTATAATAAATTCTGTGATTGGATGAAACCTTTATTCTTGCAAATCCCTTGACTGATGCTATTAAATTGCCTCCTTATTCAAAGTATATGAAAGATATTGTTACTAACAAAAGGAAAATCCCCAATGAGGAAATTTCACTATGCTTGCTAATTACTCTTTCAATGGCAAAGTGCCAAAGAAGTTGGGTACCCAGGTATACCTACTATTCCTTGTTCTATTAAGAATAATTATGTTAAAACTGCTCTATGTGACTTGGGAGCCGGTGTTAGTGTTATGCCTTTTTCTCTTTATAAGAGACTTTACTTAGATAAGTTGATACCTACTGATATATCTTTGCAAATGGCTGATAAATCTACTGCTATTCCTGTTGGTATATGTGAGGATGTTCCTGTTCAAGTTACTACTAACTGCTTGATATTAACCGATTTTGTTGTGTTGGAAATGCCCTAAGATGATAATATGTCTATTATTCTTGGGAGACCTTTTCTTAACATCAGGGCTATTATTGATTGCAATAAAGGAAAGGTTACTTTTAATGTTGATGATAAGGTATACCGTTTATTTCCCAAGAAGATTGATAAAGTATGTGGAGTCAATACTATTTTTAATGTGAGAACTATCAAGGTTGGAACTATTGATTGCCCTATATATGAGCCTAAGGAAGAATATCAAACTCTTGTGATTGGATCCATATCAATACAATTCAAGGTAACATGATTGATTTGAGGTTTATTTTTCTTATGTTATGTAAAATTTATTTGGTGACAAGACTTGATCAACCTTGTTAACGAATACTTTTATATGCATAGAGGAGGTAAACAACATCTCTTTCTTCCTCCACTTGCTCTAGTTGTTGTAGCACTTTTAATTTGCAAAGTTCCTTAGTTAGTTGGAGATTTCAAAATTTTCCTGCCCAGTAATAAATTAAATACCCATAAATGTGCATTTTTCAAAGTTTTCAAAAATTCACAAAATTATACCGTTGGTCCTATTTTTCGACGAGGCACTGATCAGAGATGACCCATGGGGCACCCGAGGGTGCCAAACCACAAAAAGGCGGCCAAGGAGAGGCCGCCTGTGGTGTGGGCCCCTCCTTGCCCCACTTTGCCATCTCTTCCTCCCAGCATCTTCTCTCTCCAAAAAAACTGTGTTCCTCTCTCTCGCGTTTTTGCTCAAGAGCTCCAGATTTTCGATCTCTTTGCTCAGCCCAGATTTCTTGCTGAAATTTGGCACATTTGCTCCTTGGTATGTAACTCCTCCACCCATCCAAGTAGAATTTTGTTTGGTTGAATATATCTTGAATATTTTGCTGCTGTAGGTAACATGTTTAGTGAGCTTGCATGCTTGTTCTAAGTGGTATAAACTAGTTTTGATGCATGATTAGTACTCTAGCAAGTTCCTATGGTAGTTTCCCTTAATTATATGTCACCAAATCAAATTTTATATCATTTGTTGAAAATTTCAGAGAAGGGATGAAGAAGTTCAACTTTGGAGAGTTGTTCAAGAAAGGAACAACCAGCACCGGGAGGCCTTCTAGGCCGCCACCCGGATTAGGCGATCGTACAATGAGGATATCATCGCCTAGCTTCGCGCCCGAAGAGGACAACGGGGCTCCTAATTCTCGTCTTTTCCATGCTATGATTTTCTTGAGGAATGCAGGGATATTGGAGGATTTCTCTACCCTTGTCAACAGGGCGGGCCTAACCACCTATGTGGGAGATGAAAGGGAGCAATACTACATGCTCACCAAAATCTTCGTTGAGAGCTCCAAGTTCCACAACAAGCAATATGAGCCGACAGTTGTATTCAAGATCTATGGTAATCCTGTTACTATGAAATTGGAAGGATTTTTGTCGTGCACTGGATATTGCCTGTAGGTACAGCAAGCAGGATTGATGACAACCCCCCGGACTTGCTGGAGCTCTATCGAGGGATCACCGATGATGATTGTCGCACCATTCAGCGGGGCAAGATAAGAAACATTCAACTCCCGCCATTAAGTATTTTGCATATTACATTGCTACTAGCATTCTTGGTAGGGAGAACACTAGCAATATTTCTAGCTACCATCTTGCTTTCTTGAATATTGCACTTACTGGTCAGACATCTTATCATCTTGGCTCTTATTGCTCGCCGCCGACTAACATGGGGCCTATTTTTGGAGGAACTATTGCACCGCGTTTTAACATATTTAAGACTGCTCTTGATCCTAATGTGATGCCATTGGCCCCTAGGAAACTCGATATTGCTGCTATGAAGAGTCATCATTTTGTTACCGCTGATTCTACTTTAGATAATATGGTCTATAGAATGTTGTTTTTTGACGGGGATGAGAAGGAAATCCCTCTTCCCCAACCAGGTTTGTTCAGTATTGACAGGCAATCATAGTCGTGCACTAAGGAGGCAGGTACGATGAACCATGCGATCAACTTCCACTACGGTGGCTCCGAAGGCTCCGAAGCTTCTTCAGTATAAACCAGGCCTTCCATAAATATTATTTAAATTTAAAATATGTAGATACTACTTGGATATTATGACCACTTGTCCAATAAAAGAGAAGGCTTCGGCATCACTCATTTTTGCATATTATGATTGCTGGATACTTGTATATACTTGTTTAGTCTCTTTGAGTGGTTTTCTAATGAGAGGAAGATGATATTTGGGGAAGTGCTGCCTGAAAACAGATTCTGGACTGTTACTAGAAAAATTCAGCGACAGCCAGAGCGTTATTTTGAGCTGCCAATTTTTGTGCAGGTTCCCCAGGTTGTTATCTAACTTTCATTAGTTGAGCACTTTTCGAGCTGAGCAACGTAAGATTTTTGTAAAAATCGATTTCTGTACTGTTGTCAGGTTTTGGCAGATTTCTGCCATCTCGCTTTTCTGTGTTTCTTTTAGTTTGCTATTTCTTGTTTTCACTTTGTTTCTTCCCAAAACACAAAAAGACCAAAAATATTTCTGTTGTTTCTCTTCACCATTT
The DNA here is from genome assembly GCA_030979885.1 of Lolium multiflorum. Lineage (NCBI taxonomy): Eukaryota > Viridiplantae > Streptophyta > Magnoliopsida > Poales > Poaceae > Lolium > Lolium multiflorum. Next base: position 354,285,687 of record CM061750.1, on the reverse strand, counting down.
GTTTGCTTTGGTTTCTTGCATTTGTTTCGCTTCATTTGCTGTTGCTAGTTCGCTATAAGAAAACCCAAAAAGATTTTGCTTTGTTTGCTTGTTTCCTTTTGTTCTTGTTTGCAATTTGAAAACACCAAAAATATTTGCTGTTCTTCTTTGGTTTTTAAAGTTCATCATGAGTTCAATGGTCTTCGGTGGCTGGAGCGTGGTTTTCATTTCATATTATCCAAGCTACACAAGTGAAAAGGCAATAATGACGATCTACGACAATCTGGATTGTGGTGAGAGGCTGTATGAACTCTATTTGTTTTTATTTTTGTACATATACTCATCCATGTGAGCATGCTTAGTTGGTTCATGTGAGGTATATGTTATTTGAGAAAGTCTAGTAGTTTATGATCTCTCATGTTTAGCTCCAATCTATTAATATGAGTAGCATGTCATGGATGTTTGTTTGCATTGTTTTATTCTTAAGTAAGTATGGCATTGTGGTATCCTCTGAATAATTCATTTATATCGACTTGGCACATGCTCACACATGCATATGACTGAACCAAAGTCAATTAAGCCTCGATGATATATTGTTTCAGAGTTCTTGTATCACTTTTATGCCTCCATTAATTTATTTTGCCAGCATGATTATGACACATGCTTCTTGATTTGTCGCTCCTAGTCTATTGCTAGCCTTCACTTGTACTGAGCAACGCTGCTCGTGCTTCCAAATACCTGAAAACCAAGTTGTTCCAAAGTGTCCACCATAAATACCTATGCATGGCATTTCAAACCATTCCAAGTAAATTCTCATGCGCTACCTTTAAAACCTTCAAAATGCTTCTCAATTTGTGTTTATGTTTCATAGCTCATGAGGAAGTATGTGGTGTTTAGCTTTCAACCTTGTCATTTACTTTTGACTGACTCTATGGACTAGTGGCACATCCGCTATCCAATAATTTTGCAAAAAGAGCTGGCAATGGGATTCCAGTCCCGAATTAATTAACTTAAATAGACACTCCTCCATGGTTTGTGATTGTTGACTAAGAAGGATTCGGTTAGCCATGGCTTGTGTAAGGGGGGGAGTGTCATCATCATAATAAAAATAAAATAAAAAGGCACTCCTTCATGGTATGAGATTGTTAAGGCACCCGAGGATTCGGTTAGCCATGGTTTGTGAAAGAAAGGTTGGAAGGAGTGCCAAATAAATATGCAATAATTCATGGGAGCCGCTCTTGGAAGGGTTGGAGAGGTAGTTGGTGTACCCATTACCATTCGTTGACAACAACAAACACCTCTCAAAATAATTTTACTCCTGTCTTTATAAAAATGAAAAGCTCTAGCGCATGTTAATGCTTCTCTCTGCGAAGGGTCAATCTTTTACTTTTATGTTGTGTCTCCATTATTTCTTTGAGCACTATCTTGAGAGCACAACTGTCATTCTTAGTATAATATGCTTGTCTCAAAATATGATTGATTGTGGTATAACTTTGATGCTTTTATCTTTGACAATCACTACTTCTAGTCTTTCTATGAACTCCAGAGGTGCCCGGGCATTTATGTTTTGCCAATCAAATACAGGCAAGCGAGATACCACTTTATCATACTCTCTTATGAACATTGCAATCCCGCTTATATACATGATTCATGATGCTTATTATTAATTGTTGGTACCTCTCCATGATTGACATAGCTATTAGATGATCTTATTTGCATGTACCTCATTATGAACTGCTTAAGTATTAGCCATAGCATGAGAATATATACATCATATGAGCAAGTGTGTTCGTGAAAGTTCTTTTATCGCTCAGTTGTTAACTGAATTGCTTGAGGACAAGCAATAAGCTAAGCTTGGGGGACTTGATACGTCCAAAACGTATCTACTTTCCCGAACACTTTGCTATTGTTTTGCCTCTAATTTGTGCATTTTGGATGCAACTAACACGGACTAACGCTGTTTTCCAGAACTGCTCTGGTGTCTCGTTTTTAAATCCAACTTTCGGGAAAATCCTCGAATATGCAGAAGGCCCTATTTTCCCAGAATCACGGAGCCGAAGGACAAACCAGGTGGAGGCCCGAGGGCCCCACACCATAGGCGGCGCGGCCCAGGCCCGCGCCCATGTGGTGGCCCCCTCGGCCGGCCTCCGACGCCCTCCTTCGGACTATTTATCGGCCTCGACCTAAAAACGCACGGAGAGAAGTCGAAGTCGCCGAAACCCTCCAACGCCGCCACATCGCGAAACTCCGTCGCGGGAGCCGAAGTCTCCGTTCGGCACTCCGCCGGGACGGGGAATTGGAGGAGATCATCGTCGCCATCACCGCCAACGCCTCTACATCAACCAGCCATGTTTCCATCCATGTGTGAGTAATTCCCCGCTGTAGGCCGAAGGATGGTAGGGATTGGATGAGATTGGTCATGTAATAGCATAAGATTGTTAGGGCATAGTGCCTAGTGTCCGTAATTGGTACTTTGATGATATTGTTGCAACTTGTTATGCTTAATGCTTGTCACTAGGGCCCAGTGCCATGATCTCAGATCTGAACATGTTATTGTTTCATCCAGATAATCATTGTTTATGGTCTTACCTATAAGTTGTATACACATGTCTGTCCGGAACCGATGGCCGAAGTGACAGAAATCGGGACAACCGGAGGGAATGGTAGCGATGTGAGGATCACATGTGTTCACGGAGTGTTAATGCTTTGCTCCCACTCTATTAAAAGGAGTACCTTAATATCCAGAGTTTCCCTTGAGGCCCGGCTGCCACCGCTGGTAGGACAAAAGATGTTGTGCAAGTTTCTCATTGCAGCACGTACGACTATATATGGAACACATGCCTATTGATTGCTTTGTACTTGGACACCGTTTTTATTATTATCTGCAAATGCCCTGCTATGATTGTTACATGAGTTTCTCTCATCCATGCAACGCCGTTATCCGTCCCCGTGCCTACAGTATTTTAATCCTGCTGTTTACTATAATCACTACTGGTCTTTGTTACTCGTACTGTTATTTCACCACTGCCATGCTATAAATCAGTTATTGATAAACCCTCCGAGCAAGTCTGTTTCAGGTGCATCTGAATTGACAACTCCGCTGTTAAGGCTTCCAAGTGTTCTTTGTCTCCCCTTGTGTCGAATCAATAAATTGGGTTTTACTTCCCTCGAAGACTGTTGCGATCCCCTATACTTGTGGGTCATCACATAGCATGCACACTGTCACCTTCACACTATGTAGGAGGAATAGATCACATCAATACTATCATAGCAATAGTTAACTTCATAATCTACAAGAGATCATAATCATAGCCTACGCCAAGTACTAACACGGATGCACACACTGTCACCATTACACCGTGCAGGAGGAATAAACTACTTTAATAACATCACTAGAGTAGCACATAGATAAATTGTGATACAAAACACATTGCAATCATAAAGAGATATAAATAAGCACTTCACTATGCCATTCATAACAGTGAATAAGTATTCTGTGAAATATAGCCTAAGAGACCCACACGGTGCACACACTGTCACCTTTACACACGTGGGACAAGGAGTCTCCGGAGATCACATAAGTAAAATTCACTTGACTAGCATAACGAAATCTAGATTACAAGCATCATCATATGAATCTCAATCATGTAAGGCAGCTCATGAGATTATTGTATTGAAGTACATAGGAGAGAGATGAACCACATAGCTACCGGTACAGCCCGAGCCTCGATGGAGAACTACCCTCCTCATGGGAGCAGCGGTGATGAAGATGGCGTGGTGTCGATGGAGGAGCCTTCCGGGGCACTTCCCGTCCCGGCGGCGTGCGAACAGAGAGACCCTGTCCCCAGATCTTGGCTTCGCGATGGCGGTGGCTCTGGAAGGTTTCTCGTACCGTGGCTTTTCCGTCTCGAGGTTTTAGGTCGAGGGCCTTTATATAGGCGAAGAGGCGGCGTCAGAAGGTCAACGAGGCGACGACACCATAGGGGGCGCGGCCACCCCTGCCGCGCCGCCTATGGTCCGGCCTGTCCCTGGCGACTCTCGGGTGTTGGATGCCGGGGATTCTAAGATGCTGGGCGTTGATTTCGTCCAATTCCGAGAATATTTCTTTACTAGGATTTCTGAAACCAAAAACAGCAGCAACTGGCCTTCGGCATCTCGTCAATAGGTTAGTTCCGGAAAATGCATAAATATGACATAAAGTATGCATAAAACATGTAGATATCATCAATAATGTGGCATGGAACATAAGAAATTATCGATACGTCGGAGACGTATCAGCATCCCCAAGCTTAGTTCGTCGTCCGAGTTGTAAACGATAACAAAGATAATTTCTGAGTGACATGCCATCATAAACTTGATCATACTATTGTAAAGCATATGTAATGAATGCAGCGATCAAAACAATGGTAAATGACATGAGTAAACAAATGAATCATATAGCAAAGACTTTTCATGAATAGTACTTCAAGACAAGCATCAATAAGTCTTGCATAAGAGTTAACTCATAAAGAAATAATTCAAAGTGGAGGTATTGAAGCAACACAATGGAAGATTAAGTTTCAGCGGTTGCTTTCAACTTGTAACATTTATATCTCATGGATAGTTGTCAATGTAAAGTAATATAACAAGTGCAATACGCAAGTATGTAGGAATCAATGCACAGTTCACACAAGTGTTTGCTTCTTTAGGTGGAGAGAGATAGGTGAACTGACTCAACAATAAAAGTAAAAGAATGGTCCTTCAAAGAGGAAAGCATCGATTGCTATATTTGTTCTAGAGCTTTGATTTTGAAAACATAAAAAGAGCACAAAAGTAAAGTTTTGAGAGGTGTTTGTTGTTGTCAACGAATGGTAGTGGGCACTCTAACCCCTTGCCAGACAAACCTTCAAAGGGCGGCTCCCATTTTATTTTATTTTTGGGTGGCACTCCTTCCAACCTTTCTTTCACAAACCATGGCTAACCGAATCCTCGGGTGCCTGCCAACAATCTCATACCATGAAGGAGTGCCTTTTTATTTTAGTTTTATTATGATGACACTCCTCCCCACCTTTGCTTTCTCAAGCCATGGCTAACCGAATCCTTCGGGTGCCGTCCAACAATCACATACCATGGAGGAGTGTCTATTTTTGTTAATTAATTTGGGACTGGGAATCCCATTGCCAGCTCTTTTTGCAAAATTATTGGATAAGCGGATGAAGCCACTAGTCCATTGGTGAAAGTTGCCCAACAAGATTGAAAGATAAACACCACATACTTCCTCATGAGCTATAAAACATTGACACAAATCAGAGGTGATAAATTTTGAATTGTTTAAAGGTAGCACTCAAGCAATTTACTTTGGAATGGCGAGGAATACCATGTAGTAGGTAGGTATGGTGGACACAAATGGCATAGTGTTTGGCTCAAGGATTTTGGATGCATGAGAAGTATTCCCTCTCGATACAAGGTTTAGGCTAGCAAGGCTATTTGAAACAAACACAAGGATGAAGCGGTGCAGCAAAACTCACATAAAAGACATATTGAAAACATTATAAGACTCTACACCGTCTTCCTTGTTGTTCAAACTCAATACTAGAAATTATCTAGACCTTAGAGAGACCAATTATGCAAACCAAATTTTAGCATGCTCTATGTATTTCTTCATTAATAGGTGCAAAGTATATGATGCAAGAGTTTAAACATGAGCACAACAATTGCCAAGTATCACATTATCCAAGACATTATAGCAAATTACTACATGTATCATTTTCCGATTCCAACCATATAACAATTAACGAAGCAGTTTCATCCTTCGCCATGAACATTAAAAACTAAGAACACATGTGTTCATACGAACCAGTGGAGCGTGTCTCTCTCCCACGCAAGTATTTATTCAAACAAAAACAAAAACAAGAAACATACAGACGCTCCAAGTAAAGTACATAAGATGTGACCGAATAAAAATATAGTTTCAAGAGAAGGAACCCGATAATTTGTCGATGAAGAAGGGGATGCCTTAGATGCTTGAATCTTCTTGAAATATGCAGGGTGAACCACCGGGCATCCCCAAGCTTAGACTTTTCACTCTTCTTGATCATAGTATATCATCCTCTCTCTTGACCCTTGAAAACTTCCTTCACACCAAACTCAAAACAACTCATTAGAGGGTTAGTGCATAATCAAAAATTCACATGTTCAGAGGTGACACAATCATTCTTAACACTTCTGGACATTGCTCAAAGCTACTGGAAGTCAATGGAACAAAGAAATCCATCCCACATAGCAAAAGAAGCAATGCGAAATAAAATGCAGAATCTGTCAAAACAGAACAGTCCGTAAAGACGAATTTTATTGAGGCACCAGGCTTGCTCAAATGAAAATGCTCAAATTTAATGAAAGTTGCGTACATATCTGAGGATCACTCACGTAAATTGGCATAATTTTCTGAGTTACCTACAGAGAATTTTGCCCAGATTCGTGACAGCAAAGAAATCTGTTTCTGCGCAGTAATCCAAATCTAGTATGAACCTTGCTATCAAAGACTTTACTTGGCACAACAAAACACAAAACTAAGATAAGGAGAGGTTGCTACAGTAGTAAACAACTTCCAAGACACAAATATAAAACAAAGTACTGTAGCAAAATAACACATGGGTTATCTCCCAAGAAGTTCTTTCTTTATAGCCATTAAGATGGGCTCAGCAGTTTTAATGATGCACTCGCAAGAAATAGTATTTGAAGCAAAAGAGAGCATCAAGAGGCAAATTCAAAATAAATTTAAGTCTAACATGCTTCCTATGCATAGGAATCTTGTAAATAAACAAGTTCATGAAGAGCAAAGTGACAAGCATAGGAAGATAAAACAAGTGTAGCTTCAAAAATTTCAGCACATAGAGAGGTGTTTTAGTAACATGAAAATTTTTACAACCATATTTTCCTCTCTCATAATAACTTTCAGTACATCATGAGCAAACTCAACAATATAACTATCACATAAAGCATTCTTATCATGAGTCTCATGCATAAAATTATTACTCTCCACATAAGCATAATCAATTTTATTAGTAATAGTGGGAGCAAATTCAACAAAGTAGCTATCATTATTATTCTCATCATCAAATATAGGAGGCATATTGTATTCATAATCAAATTTATCCTCCATAACAGGTGGCAACAAAAGACTACTATCATTATAATCATCATAAATAGGAGGTAAAGTATCATCAAAGTAAATTTTCTCCTCAATGCTTGGGGACTAAAAAGATCATGCTCATCAAAACCAGCTTCCCCAAGCTTAGAATTTTCCATAGCATGAGCAACAATAGTGTTCAAAGCATTCATATTAATAACATTCCCATTAGCATGCATATAAAGTTCCATGGGTTTTTTAATTCTCTTCATCATGTCCTAATTCAAGATAAAGTTCATAAAGATCTCTCATATTTTTGTTGTTTTCCATTATGCCTAACTAGTGTAAACAAGAAACAAAAAGATGCAATTGCAGGATCTAAAGGAAATAGCTTTGAGCACAAACACAATGGCGCCAGAAAGTACTGTTACCAACCGAAGTATGAGTGCCTTTTACCTTTCCTCCCGGCAAAAGTGCTTGATGTCTACGCCCTCCTTTTCTCAGACAGTGTTGGGCCTCCAAGAGCAGAAGTTTGTAGAACAGCAGCAAGTTTCCCTTAAGTGGATCACCCAAGGTTTATCGAACTCAGGAGGAAGAGGTCAAAGATATCCCTCTCATGCAACCCTGCAACCACAAAGCAAGAAGTCTCTTGTGTCCCCAACACACCTAATAGATGCACTAGTTCGGCGAAGAGATAGTGAAATACAGGTGGTATGAATAAATAGTAGCAGTAGCAATGGCACCAGAAAAGTGCTTTGCCGTAAGAACTGGCGTGGTAACAGTAGTAATATAAGACAGTAAACAAGCATAGGCAGAATTTAGGAACAAGGCCTAGGGATCATACTTTCACTAGTGGACACTCTCAACATTGATCACATAACAGAATAGATAAATGCATACTCTACACTCTTGTTGGATGATGAACACCATTGCGTAGGATTACACGAACCCTCAATGCCGAAGTTAACAAGCTCCACAATTCAATGTTCATATTTAAATAACCTTAGAGTGCATGAAAGATCAATACGACTAAACCAAGTACTAACATAGCATGCACACTGTCACCTTCACACTATGTAGGAGGAATAGATCACATCAATACTATCATAGCAATAGTTAACTTCATAATTTACAAGAGATCATAATCATAGCCTACGCCAAGTACTAACACGGATGCACACACTGTCACCATTACACCGTGCAGGAGGAATAAACTACTTTAATAACATCACTAGAGTAGCACATAGATAAATTGTGATACAAAACACATTGCAATCATAAAGAGATATAAATAAGCACTTCACTATGCCATTCATAACAGTGAATAAGTATTCTGTGAAATATAGCCTAAGAGACCCACACGGTGCACACACTGTCACCTTTACACACGTGGGACAAGGAGTCTCCGGAGATCACATAAGTAAAATTCACTTGACTAGCATAACGACATCTAGATTACAAGCATCATCATATGAATCTCAATCATGTAAGGCAGCTCATGAGATTATTGTATTGAAGTACATAGGAGAGAGATGAACCACATAGCTACCGGTACCGCCCCGAGCCTCGATGGAGAACTACTCCCTCCTCATGGGAGACAGCAGCGGTGATGAAGATGGCGGTGGTGTCGATGGAGGAGCCTTCCGGGGCACTTCCCCGTCCCGGCGTGCCGGAACAGAGACTCCTGTCCCCTAGATCTTGGCTTCGCGATGGCGGCGGCTCTGGAAGGTTTCTCGTACCGTGGCTTTTCCGTCTCGAGGTTTTAGGTCGAGGGCCTTTATATAGGCGAAGAGGCGGCGTCAGAAGGTCAACGAGGCGACGACACCATAGGGGGCGTGGGCCACCCGCAGGGGCCGGTGGGCCTGTGGCCCCCTCCGGCGACTCTCGGTGTTCTGGATGCTTTCGGGGATTCTAAGATGCTGGGCGTTGATTTCGTCCAATTCCGAGAATATTTCCTTACTAGGATTTCAAACCAAAACAGCAAAAGCAACTGGCCTTCGCATCTCGTCAATAGGTTAGTTCTGGAAAACGCATAAATATGACATAAAGTATGCATAAAACATGTAGATATCATCAATAATGTGGCATGGAACATAAGAAATTATCGATACGTCGGAGACGTATCAATGCCAATGATCAGTACCCGGGTTTGACATGAACCTACTCAACTTGCTAACAGCAAAAGAGATGTCGGGTCTAGTCGCGCTCGCTAAGTACATGAGTGAGCCAACGATCTGAGAATATCTCAATTGATCTATGGCAATCCTCCGGTTCTTGCGTAGTGTCACACTGGGATCATAAGGTGTTGGAGAAGACTTGCTATCAATATAGCCGAACCGGCTCAAAATCTTCTCAACATAATGGGATTGCGTTAGAGTAATCCCACTCTCGTTCTTAATCAGCTTGATGTTCAGAATCACATCAGCTTCTCCCAGATCTTTCATATCAAAGCTCTTTGACAAGAAAGACTTGACCTCGTGTATTACTCTCATGTTTGTACCAAAGATCAGAATATCATCCACATACAAACATAGTATAACACCTTCGCCCCCACCATGGCGATAGTAAACACACTTGTCAGCCTCATTGACAACAAAGCCTACAGAAGTTAAAGTTCTGTCAAACTTCTCATGCCATTGCTTAGGTGCTTGTTTCAGGTCATAGAAAGATTTCAGCAACTTGCACACCTTTCTTTCTTCACCTTTTACTACAAACTCATCAGGCTGATCCATATAGATTTCCTCTTCCAACTCTCCATTAAGGAAAGCTGTCTTTACGTCCATTTGATGAACGATAAGACCATAGGAGGCAGCCATGGATAGTAGTACTCGAATGGTGGTAAGTCTAGCGACAAGTGAATAGGTGTCGAAGTAATCTTCGCCTTCTCTCTGTGTGTAGCCTTTCGCTACAAGCCGCGCCTTGTACTTTTCAATAGTACCATCAGGTCTTAGCTTCTTCTTGAACACCCATTTGCAGCCCACAGGCTTGCATCCATGGGGTCGTTCTGATAGCTCCCAAGTTCCATTAGAAAGAATCGAGTCCATCTCGTTATGGACAGCTTCTTTCCAGTCATCTGCATCTGGAGATGCATATGCCTCTGCAATGGACGTGGGAGTATCATCCACAAGGTACACAATGAAATCATCACCAAAGGATTTTTCAATCCTTCGTCTCTTGCTCCGTTTAGGAGCTTCATTGTCATCCTTCTCAGTAACATTCTCATGTGATTGTTCAAAATATGCATTAGATGTACTGGACTCAGGAATTATCTCAGTAGAAATTCTAGCAATGCTATGCATATCTTTCATAGGAAACATATTCTCAAAAAATGTTGCATCACGAGATTCCATAATAGTATCAACATGCATATCAGGTACCTCGGATTGAACTACTAAAAATCTATATCCTACTCTCCGCGGAGCATAACCTAGAAAGATACAATCCACTGTCTTTGGTCCAAGTTTGCGCTTCTTAGTAATTGGAATATTGACTTTCGCCAAACATCCCCATGTGCGCAAATACGAAAGTGATGGTTTTCTCCCAGCCCACTCCTCGTAAGGGGTTTTATCTTTATTCTTGTTAGGAACTCTATTCAGGACATGACATGAAGTCAACAAAGCCTCCCCCACCATGCCTTTGATAAACCAGCATTGGCTAACATGGAATTCACCAAGTCAGTCAGAGTGCGGTTTTTCCTCTCGGCAACCCCGTTTGATTGGGGTGAATAGGGAGGCGTCCTCTCATGAATAATGCCATGGTCCTCACAGAATTCATCAAAGATTGTAGGAAAATATTCGCCACCACGATCTGACCTGAGACGCTTGATCTTTCTCTCTAGTTGATTTTCAACTTCGGCCTTATAAATTTTAAAGTAGTCTAAAGCTTCATCTTTAGTTCACAACAAATAAACATAGCAAAATCTAGTCGCATCATCAATCAATGTCATGAAATATCTCTTTCCACCTTTTGTCAACACACCATTCATCTCGCATAGATCAGAATGTATGAGTTCTAGAGGTGCCAAGTTTCTCTCCTCGACCGCCTTGTGAGGCTTCCGAGGTTGCTTTGATTGCACACAACTATGGCACTTAGAACCTTTGGCAATAGTGAAATTCGGAATTAAACTTAAACTGGATAGCCGAGACATTAAACCAAAATTAATGTGACATAAACGAGAATGCCAAACACTGGTATCATCACTAACATTGCCACAAATATGGTTCACAGACTTATTACTGAAATCAGAAAGCAAAAAGCGGAACAAGCCTCCGCACTCATAGCCTTTACCAATAAATTGTCCAAACTTGGAAACAACTACTTTATTCTACTCTAAAACAACCTTAAACCCATCTCTGCACAGAAGGGAGCCGCTAACGAGATTCTTGTTCATAGTAGGGACATGCTGCACGTTCCTCAGCTGCACGATCTTCCCGAAGTGAACTTCAGATCTACCGTGCCAACACCACGAACAGAAGCATGTGACCCATTCCCCATCAAGACGGAAGAATCCCGGCGACCTGGTAAGAAGTGAACATGGATATGTCAAGACACACATGAACATTAGCACCTGCATCAATCCACCAACATGGAGATTGAAATACCGAAAGAACAGTAAAGAGATTATCGTACCCATCAGCATTGCTAGCGGTCACCGTGTTGACTTGCCTTGCCTTTTTCTTGCGGTCTGCCCTCTCTGGATAATCCTTAGAAAAGTGGCCAGTCTCTCCACATGTAAAGCAGCTCAGATCTGCTTTGTTTATCATCTTCTTCTTCTTGAAGGTTGTAGTCTTCATAGGCTTATTGAAGGAGGGCTTGTTATTCCTTTTGTTCTTGCTGTAGGGTTTCTTATGCACCATGTTGGCGCTAGACTGACCCTCTCCTTTGTCAGTATTATCCTTAGCCCGAGCTTTCTCCTCAACATCAAGAGATGCTATCAGATTTTCAACTGATATCTCCTGTCTCTTGTGTTTGAGAGTTGTGGCAAAGTTCCTCCATGAAGGGGGCAACTTAGCGATGATGCATCCAGCCACAAACTTGTCAGGTAAGGCACACTTAAGGAGTTCAAGCTCTTTCGCAATGCACCGTATCTCATGAGCTTGTTCGACTACAGAACGGTTGTTAACCATCCCGATGTCATGGAAGCTCTCCATGATGTACAGTTCGCCTGCATCGGTTGCACCGAACTTAGCATTCAGTGCATCCCAGAGCTCTTTACCATCTGTTATGTGCATGTACACATCACACGATCAGCAAGAATACTTAGAATGCATCCGACGAAGAGAGTATTGTTTTCCTTGAACTTGTTCTGATCTTGGTCAGATATAGTTCCTTCAGGTAAACCATCAGTAACTTCGAACACTTTCAGATGAGTAAGCTAGAGCATGGCCTTAACCTGCCACCTCTTAAAGTGCACACCGGTAAACTTATCCGGCCTCAGTGCATCAGAAAAACCAGCCATTGTTAACTCAGGAAATTGCCTACAATTAGGTTTTTGGATTGTTGGATAATTAGGTATAATTTCCATGATTAATTCCAGAATATTAAGCATGACGACAGTAACTACTAACATGTGAAACTCGAACATACTAGATGCAGTGATCAACATGAACAGTAGCAGAGCAAACAGTACAACATCCATCGCTAAACAGATCGAGATGTCGCACGTACCGATCGGTGGAGGTGGCGGTGAAGGTGTAGCAGACGATGTTGCAGCAGTAACGTTGTTGATGACAACGTTGTTGATGATGGGGACGACGGGTCGTAGTAGACGGCGTTGAAGACGACGGTAGGCAGCACCGCCCGACTTGGACGGAAGGCGACCCGTGATGAAGAGCTTGAGCAGTCGCGCAGAGCGCTTCCCAAAAACCTCTCCCTCTCGCAGGATCGCAAGGACGAGCGGTTCCGGAGACCTGCTCTCCCGTTCGCCGATGCACATCGGCACGCGGGATGGAGTAGGCTACGATGGCGGCGCAAGCAGAGAGGTGGAAACCCTAACTCGTATATTAGATATGTTTCTGCGGTAGCCGGGCAGGAGATTATATAGGCTCGGGAAACCCTAGGCAACGTGGGCCACACCCACGTCGCACGAACGTTTCGAGTCGGTTACAGATATCCCACATCCGGGAGCGACCCGAACCGACTAACTGCGACGCGTCCGTCTAGGACTCTGTTCGTTTTCCTGAGCCGCAAAAGAAAGGAAAGTCTCGGCTCGAGGCTCAATCCACTCACCACGAGCGCGGCGCGCGTCGTGACGTGTCGAGTCGAGACGAGCGAGGAGGAGGAGCACGCGCGTGTAGCACTCCTATTCTTACTCACTTACTAGTGGTGGAACAACCCACCTTATAAGGTAGTCTAACTTCCTCCCAACTTTCCATGTGGGACTAAACTTCCCACCTCTTGCCACTCCCTAGTGAGCTGCCACCAACTTGGACTCAAACTCACAAGGCTGCCACTATGTGGGCTTTGAGATTTATAGGTAAAACTGAAATCTAATTTGGGGCACTAAAAATGAGCCCAATATTTCAACACCTATTTTGCAATGAACTACGGTGAGGTTACCACCACCTGCCGCCAGAAATGAGGTTCGTCTTCTTATTCTCACTGCCCCGCATATTCCTCCGCCACCAAGTCGTCCAAGTTCTCTCACGAGTGGATCCCCATCGGTTCTTTCAATCTTGGATCATGCCCTTGTAGTTGCTTATTTATCAGGCTTCTGGTGGAACGGTGATGGTGAAGATCTACCTGGTTCACACTGTTGGCTGTAACAATGAAATTATCTCCAATCACATGTTGTTATTTTGTGTGCTTACATTGATTGGGGCAAATTCAATTCGGCGATGTGTGCAAACAGATAGAGGCAAATTCAATTGATTGTCTTATCGTAAATTGTAATCTGAAGATAATCAATTATAATCAGAATTTTTATTTCCTTTTTCCTTGTAGATTCAGCAAAAGTGCCTACATGGGAGTCTGGATTCATTATTGGCTGAAGATTTAATTGAAAGAAAGCATACATGATAAAGGAACTATTGGGACTCTCAATTCAAATACGTAAGTATAGCGTGCCAGTTTATATTAGGTTTTCTATATATCTCAAGGCAATCCGCTTATTTAGATTTTAGACTTGCTACAAGTCTGGTACTTATGGTTACACATCCTATAACGAGAAAGGCAATAAACTTACTTCTCTGGTATTAGTCGACGTTACCATTTTTTTACTAGCTAGCTATGCGCATCTTCCCTACTATTGAAGCCGCTCCAAACTGAAGTGGTTTTGAGTTATGATCTAATTGCTTGTGGAGTCTGCACTTGCACTTGCAGTTTCAGTTTTCAAGTTTATGAGCTAGAGAAGAACGACCTATGAAGAATAACAAGTTGATGTGCTTTGTCCTCTCAAGTGATTCCGCGAACAAGATAAGCTTCTTTGATGGTCGGCATAGATATTTTGGCTTACATCAGATGTGTATTCAAGTTCATTTCGAAAAAAGATGTGTATTCAAGTTATATACACATTAACTGAGTCATATCGGATACATCAAAACTGTTGCTGATGGGCCTTGGTATTTTAGGTGTCCTCCAATTAACCTAAATATTTTAGAGGATAATATGGTTTGTTCTCCAATTTAATCCGTGTTAACGAATTATACTATTTTTCTGGTTGGTGCAAATATTTCAACTTACTGCTGATGTAGTGATGTTTTTTTTTACAATATGAGAAATCGCTTGGACTTTACTAGACCTGCGACATGGTTGAGTTATTTATGTTTTTGTATGATTCTTTGTTTGCATTTCTTTAAAAAGGTTGTTGATGATACATATTTTTCCCAATCCTCTGGTTCCATTACGACTATTCTTAATAGGAACTATAAATTTCTAAAAGGAGGATGGTATATTTTTCTGTTACCATTTCCGTAGGTAATAGTGAATGTTGTCGTAAGGAAATAGTGCTTTTCCATAAGAGCATTATTTAGCCGATTTAGTTCCTCCTCTCTTTGGTGTGGGAAGTGGGATGCATGACTTGATGCAGGCATGTATGCATTCTCATGTGCTTCAGTGTTTGGCCTCTAAATCTTGGGTGAATTTATTTTTCTTGCGCTATTAAACTAACATTCAAATCGATCTTGTAGGTTCTGTAGCCTCGATGAGGCACCAAAGGTTTTGATTCCCTTTTTATGTTTACATGTTTAGTTTAATTTTAATGGATTTAAGAAAAAATCTTATTAGAAGTAGAACCAGTCCCACAAATATCTCAGCATAGTTGTGAATTAAGATTTTTTAGATCTAGAGTTGAATATCCATGATCAGTTATACGAGTAATAGAGATGCAGATTATTATTCCGTTCAGAGATAAAGATTTAGGTGATAACATTTTAATTATTCCGCCCTGTTAATATGTTGCCTTTCTAATTTATAAATATGTTCTTTTGATTCATCAACATGTGCATCATACCTCATTTATTTTTTACTCTCTTTCGACTTAGATTAATCAAGAATGGGAACACAACCTTAGCCTGCCATTCAAATCCTGGGAAGCACAGTCTGCAAGAGCTTAGTTGAAAGACCATGTTATTGTTATTTTAGCATGAGTTTCGAAATTTTTGGTTGTAGTGTAGCTACTGTTTCATATGTTTCTCTTACCACTCAAAATATCAATTGTTATTAATAATGTTGTGGCAATTTTTTGTTCAGCGTTGTGGATCATATAGCATGCTCTCAGTCCCACATTATACTTTCATTATTTCGTTTTATGAGCAGTGTGTTTGATTTCACATATATTGGCGATGAGGAATTGCCTTTGTGATTTATGACTTGGAGTAGAGGCGTCATAGGGGGGGGTACAGGTGAAGTTCAAAGTCTTACCTTTCAAAGTGAAAATCTAAGGTCTGATCTTATATGATTGTGTCTGGCAATGACCTTGTTGAAGACATTGTTTTCTGAGTGAAGACTTTCTTTAGGGTGAAACCGTAAGATCTTTTATCGAGAGATGATGGCGCGTGTGCACTATTTTCTTCTTGGAGGCTTCGCCTTTGGAGGAGCTGAACTTCTGGTGTTGTCTTGTTGGTGGTAGTGTTGCTGCTACAAGGAATAGATCACCGTAGAAGGACTTTTATTTTATTGTAATTCTTTTGTTTTGGTTGTGTGCATCTGTAATGCGGCTAGGGTATCGCGTTGTTACGATATTCCCTTTATAAAAAAATAAAAAAATATCTTTCTTCTGTAGTTCTCATATTTTCTTGTGTATTTCTTGTGTGTAAATCTTCCATCTAGAAAGTCACTCAGAAAACTATCCTTATTTTTTCCTTTCCATCGTTTTGGCTAAGTATCTCAACATATGTTAACCGAGTCACTATTTTGATGATGCTTTTGCTTCTACTCCATTACGACACATGTTGACCATTTTCAGCTGCTTAACTACAACTTAGCTACACTATCTCGCAGTTTGTATTCAAATTTTCAATGTGACCATTATCTAATGTTGTAATTACTAGCACCATACAAAAATAAACGATGGCCTAAAATTGTAATTAGTGAGTGCATGATTTGTGGTAAATGCTCTTAGATTTCGACATTATACGGTTCTTTAGAAGCTTCATTAATCTATTGATATACATGCATGTAGCATGTATGATATTTTAATCAGCTAGGACAATATGCTTGTACTGAGGTGCGAGTATTCGTATTTACTACTTGGTATGCACTATAAGACACCTTGAAATTTCATGAACTTAAAAATTTATGATGCGATTAAACTTTTTAGCATGTATATTAGCATCTTCCTCTTCTCCTTTTAGGGGTTACAACTTACAGTCCACGCCATATGTGAAAGGATGATAAGCAACGAAGCATGGACATGGATATCATGCTAGCAGGCACTGACACCAATTTTTTTTATGGAACTTCCCTCGCCAACTAACATGTACAAGGAAAATCATGCACAATCATATTTGATCCATATTCCTGAATTAAAACAGTTAGTGAATAGTTTATTTAATCAGTCTATTGATATTTTTAAATATACCGTAGCAACGTACGGGTATTCAACTAATTTTTATTGTAAACAAGTCGTGTCTAGTTCGCACTTCACGGGAAAAAAATGTATGGTGCACTTTCAACAAAAGAATCGTGCATTTCCCGCAGCTTGATCAAAAGAAGCCACGTGCAAGGAAGCATACATCAAAGTCGAAGGAATCGTGTCCTTCCTAAAGAGAGTAAAAAGAATGCATTTCCGGGGCCAAAGATTCGTGCAATCCTTCCGGCCGCCGACAATGCAGCAACAACCACACCGGCGGACCGGCCGGCAGCAATCCATTATTTTCTTCCGATCCCAAAAGCCTGCTTTGATGATTAGTGGTCACTGAATCTACGCACATACTCCAGCAGTAAGCAGAGTGGGCTCTGCAACATGCTGCTGAAGTTTTTCAAGAATACGCATGGAGAGACGTACTTGTTTCATAGAAGAGAGGCTAGAAGACCAGCGTTACAACACACTCTAGGCACATACGCTATAGAGTGCAATCCACGCTGCGTCTAGATATCACTCACATGTTACAGGACTATTCACGGCATCTCCACTTATTCACTGCTGCGAGGGTGTTCTTGAACAACCCAGCAGCTCTCCAGAGCACGGCCTCATCAGAGATAAATGCTAACACCGCAACATTCGAGGGAGTTGCGCCCTCAAAAACCACGCCGTTCCGGTGGAACCACAGACACCAGCATATAAGCGAACCAAGCATGTGTCTGCTTGTGGTATCCAGTCAAGCTTTCCCACCATTGCAGGCATGTCCAAACCTCTCGTGCTAAAACGCAGCCCATCAGCAGATGGTCCAGCGACTCCTCTTCCTGGTCACAGAATGGGCATCCGCCCGGTGCGGGAGACCCCGTCTGCTCAACCTGTCGGTCGTCCAACATCTGTTTCTTGTCGCTAACAAGAGGAAGACCCTGCAGTTTGGTGGGGGTCTAGAACACCAGGCATGTAGTGCGCCAGCCATCTCTACCCTGGCGCCAAACATCGCACGATAGCAAGATCGTGCCAAATACGTGTAGTTCTTGCCCCAGCCCCATCGAAAAATGTCCTCCACAGTCCACACCCTCCGAGAGGGCAACATATATGCCAGCCGTCTGCCACTTGGAACAACTCCATGATCGCCGGTGGACCTAGATCTAGGGGAATGTCATCCAACCATCCTCCTGCCAAACCGTCATGGACCCTACACAGCCTGAGGGTGCGCTTTGGTACTGCCACAAACAGATTTGGTGCAATATTACACATTCGTCCATCTGGTAGCCATTTATCAGTCCAGAAGAACATGGACTTTCCATCCCCAATCACGGAGTAGGTTGCCCCTTCGAAAATTTGTCACACCATAGTGGGGACCTGAATGTTGAACTCACTCCACGGCCTGGAGTCATCAACTCATTGGAGCCACAACCACCTAGCTCTCAGAGCCAAGTTCATCATCCTGAGATTGGGGACTCCAAGACCGCCCCACTCCTTGGGGCCGCATACTTTGCTCCACGCCACTAAGCAGTGACCACCCTTGACGTCCTTCCTTCCCTTCCAGAGGAATCCTCTGATAATCTTCTCGATTGCCACCAACATCTTAACCAGGAGGTCAAGGGACATCATGGCGAAGATTGGCATTGCAGAGAGAGTTGCCCGAACCAGCTCAAGTCTTCCACCTCTGTCTAGCAGCGAGGCTCTCCACCCTGGTAACTTATTGGCCACACTATCCACAAGGTACTGAAGCTATGCTACGTTCGGCTTCCTGAAGGTCAGGGGAAGCCCTAAGGAGCGCAGAGGAAATGGTACCACAGTGCATTGCAGCTCCTGGTCTATGATGATCCTATCAGCATCAGTGCATCGGATGATGTTCGCTGAGCATTTGTCCATGTTGGTGCGGAGGCCTGACGCTGCCCCAAAGTCTTCCATCACCGCCGAGAAAACCCTGAAGTCGACCACAATGGGACGTATGAAAGTCACCACATCATCCTCATACATGGATGTGCGAAAATGCAGCCCGAACGCTACCAATGGAGTGAGCAAACCGGCCCTGCCTACCTTCTCAATCATCAAGTGCAGAACTTCCATGATCAAGATGAAGAGTTGGGGGATAGAGGATCCCCTTGCGTAGTCCACGCCTATTGGCAATTCGCGAACCGGGTATACCATTAAGTAACACACGGGCCGACACCATGGAGAGAAGAGCACAAATGACAACCAGAATCGTTTCCCAAAACCCTAGCATCCTGAGAACATCGATAAGGACAGCCCAATCCACAGTGTCGAAAGCTTTGGTTATGTCCAACTTCAGGAGCATCTCCGAGATTGAGATGCTATGAAGCTTGCGTGTCTTTCCTTGCACCATCATGAAGTTATCATGCAAACACCTTCCACGTGCAAAAGCACTCTGCTGCATCCCCACCATCTGGGGGAGAACCGGTGCGACTCGGTTTGCTAGCACCTTCGCCGCCAGTTTGGCGATGCCATGGTTAAGCTAATGGGCCTGAAATCCCGAATCTCCTTCGCGTCGTCCTTCTTTGGCAGGAGAGTGACGAAAGCTTCGTTGATCGATCCGAAGCCACGGCTGTCCAAGCGGGAGAGGGAGTTGAAAGCTTCCATGACATACACTTTAACAATGCTCTGACACGTCATAAAGAAACGAGATGAGAAACCATCCGGCACAGGACACTTGTCAAGCGGCATGTCCTTGATGGTTGTCCACACTTCCTCCTCCGTGAACACTCCATCGATGTGTTGGAGGTCAAGAGAAGGAAGCCCAAGGTAATCCAGATCCAAGGTGAAAGGCCTATTAGCCGTGTCGCCCAGTAGGTTATCAAAGAAAGAATCCACACCCTCCACCTTCTCATTGTGTTTAGTGACTCGCACATTGTTAACGACAAGATGTCCAATGAAGTTCTTGCGTCTTTTGTGGCTCGCATGAAGGTGGAAGAAACGTGTGCATGCGTCACCCGCCTGCAACCAACAAACACGGGAACGCTGCCTTGCAATTGTCCTTTCAAGCAACGCCAAACCCAATAGCTTCTTCTTAAGCAAGCGCTGAAGGGCCTTCTCCTGTGCTGGCAACTGTCGGGATTCCACAGCAATGTTGTTGAAGTGCTAATGCAGGGCCGTTAGAGCATGTCTAACAGGCCCCTTAAAACTCACCCACCCCGTAAAATTCCGGCGGGATACGGGGCAAGCGCGGTTTGGGCCGTCTAGCAGGCCCCGTATTCGGGCCGGCCCATTTCGGCGGAATACGGGCCCTAGGAAATCCGCACCGCTGCCCCTACTTATCGAAGGTGCGAGTGAGGGGTTAACCCTCACTCGCAACCCTAGCTCCGCGCCGCCGCCACCCCGCTTAGCTCGGCGAGCAATTCCGCAAAGCTCGCCTCCGCATTTCCCCCCGCCGCAGGCCATGTCTTCTCGCCGCTCCAGTTCCGAGTCGCCCGCGAGCGAATCGAAGCGATCCCGCTCGCCGGACAACCTCGAGGACGCGTGGCGGCGGCGGTGCAAGTCCGCCGCCGAGCCGACGCGCGGCGTGTATGGCGGCTCCCTGCACATGCCGGCCGCCCACGAGTTCGCGTCGGGCGGGCTCTGGTACAAGGCGGATCCGCCGCTCAGCCGATAAGCGTCCCCGCCTTCGAGAAGTGGCGCGGACGGGAGTGGAACCGCCGGCGGGCGGCGGCGAGCACGCGGATTCTCGCCCCGGCCAGCAGGCGAGGAGGCAGGAGGGAAGACCCCCTCTTCTTGCAGCGATGGTTTGCCCTCAAGGACGATGCCGACAAGAAGAGGGGAGGAAGAGAAGGCGGCGGCCATCGCCGCCGTGAAGGAGATGGAGGCGCGGGAGGCGGAGGCGAAGGCTTACATCATCGACCTCTCCGACTAGAAGTCGCAATCCATTTAGGATCGCGCAATTCTGTATGTATGTATGTATGATCTGTATGTATGATCAACTATCTATGAACTATGAACAAATTTTCCGGGGTTTTAAATTTTTCAAATATACGGGATGAAATACGGGGTCTGCTAGACGGAATGATCTAGCTATGAGTATTTTTTTTATACAGGGCGAAATACTTGCGTTTTGACGGGTAGAAAAGTAGGGGGCCACATGCTCTTAGACGATGATAGAAAACGAAGCGCGGCAAGGAAGGGGAATTGGTGAAGGCTCACATCGCTTGCTAATTCTTGCCCGAGACTCCCGTGAATACAGGTTGGGAAAGAACATGATGCTGAAGTGCTGATGATTAGTATTTAATGGCCGAAGCTCCGCACATAAGCCGATTGCTCTGCAACATGCTGCTGAAGTGCCGATGCAGCAGCGTTTGACGATTATAGAAAACGAAAAACTCGGCAAGGTTGGGAAAGAACATGATTGTGCAACCCACCCTGCTACCTGCAGATTTTTCTGGAACCTTACCTTTCTTCATAAGGTATTTGTGGACCATGTGCTGAATTCATATATGCACAAGTGCTCCCATGTTCGTCGGTGTGGCGTACCCCTTCTTCCAGGCCCCAGGTGGACAAGATGACAGATTTCCGGGTAGAGATACGTAGCTTTCAGAGTTCGAATCATACAAAACCCTACTACGTCCGAAAGGAACGATAAGAAGGACAAGTGTCATGATCATCGCCCGCCCCATAGAAGGCTCCAGCCCATGCCCCTTTCGTGCTTCATCTACCTACTGCTCGTATCTTCCTTTGTACAGATTCTATGTATGGTTCCTCCCACCGACTGCCTAATCTCCAATTGGACACGAAGGTATATGTTCAACAACGAAAGTACAAAATCTACTTGGAGGTAAAAAGGGGCAGAGGATCTGAATGGAAGACCTGAATTAGTACACCGCATCAGGCGGCAGTGCCTCGTAGCTTCATGCTTGCAACAGAGATCATCTAGCTATGTACTGTTTTTAAATCCACTGAATGATTGAGCATACTAAGGTGTAGATCGAGCAAATTCCCCAAATAAGAACCAAACCAGAAACCGATTAATTCAGTATACAGAACCAGAACAAAATTACAAAAACCAGTACATACAGTAACACTCAAGCTCTATACTAACTAGCAGAATCTTCATCTATGTACAACAGGAACAGGAAGATCAAGGTATACATACGCGCAGGTGCAGCAACGGCCAGAAAGCAAGGTATCACAGGCGTATCGTATCGATCGATGGTTACATAAACGTACTCAGTAGGTACTAGGAGCGTATCAGGGGATTCCACATGTCGGTGAAGGTGGAGTGGTAGCTGGCGAGGACGAGGAGGAGCACGACGACCACGGCGACGCCCCAGGGGGAGCTGCCCTCGGAGGGCGCGCCCTGGTACCCGCCCCCTCCCCAGCGCCGCTCGGTGGGGTAGAACCCGAAGTAGCCCTCGAAGCTGTCGACGGAGGAGATCCACTTGATGATGAGGACGAGCGCGATGGGGATGCCGAG
Source organism: Lolium multiflorum (assembly GCA_030979885.1). NCBI lineage: Eukaryota > Viridiplantae > Streptophyta > Magnoliopsida > Poales > Poaceae > Lolium > Lolium multiflorum. Next base: position 354,263,157 of record CM061750.1, on the reverse strand, counting down.
GAGGATCCAGCTGAACTGCTCCGCGGCATCCTCCATGAAGTCCTCGTAGGTGAAGAACCACGACACCCCCAGCAGCAGCGCCACCATGCCCAGGATCAGGATGACCGGGTACGGCAGCGGCGACAGCGTGAACGCCTCCACGATCGACGACTCCCCCCGCCGGTCGTAGTACGACATGGCTGGTTAGATGATTCTTGGCTTGCGAGCTGGGGGAAAGGGAGCGAGAGGTGGGGGAAAGAGTGAGGAGGCGGTGGGGATAGCTGCTTGCAACTGCTAGCGTGTCGTGGCCTCGCTCGCGCGCGCGCCTCTTGTATTCGCTTCGTGTGTGTGTGCGCGTAGAAAGTTGGAGGTCTTTGTTGGGCTTGTGGACTTTTTGTGTGGCTATATAGTGCTTTACCTAGGGATTAATCATGGAGTATGTCGATCGAGTGCTCTACCTATGCTGGAGCTATTCGAAGATGTCTGCTTCAGGTACCATAGCCAGTGGACATCAAACGGTAGGGGTAAGCAACGGATAGATAGAGTGTCCGAAAAGTCTTCGAGCCTCTGGAGACGTGCACGAGCGGCGCTACCTGCGCATATATTATTCCTGCTTTCTCGGGAGCAGATGTCGTAGTATCGCAATTCACAAGTTTGGGAAGATGAGCTCTTCTGATTTTCTTCCTAATTAACAATACTTACGATGCTGATATGTGGAGTAATTTACGAGCTGATGGTCCAACGTACGTGGTGCAAGGAGAAGCGTACGATCGCGATGCTAGGGAACGAGTGGTATGTGTAACGAGCTGTCGAATACTCTAGACAGAACCTACAAATGGAGCTTTCTCGACTGTCAAGTCAAGTATCTCACTGCCCAATAATTGAGTGGCAAGTGCTCCTGGATCATTCATCCATCCTTGATTTTGGCCTAAAGGTGAGGGAAAGTGAGACCAAGCTTCGGATCTTCTACAACCATAACGTTGCAACCCAGATTATGCAATTTCCAACCAAGTTATAGGAGCTGCCACACACAAGAAAATCTATAACTTTTCGTGTGGCTGTTCTGAGTAGCCATCTTTGTAAATGCCACGGGTTTAAACTCAGGTGGACTATGCCTTAGGAGTAATTGGCAGGGGTTTGTTCTTCGGAATTGGGTAAAGAAGGTACGAAGGAATTAGGTACGTGAGTGGAACCGGACGGGTTGCCGGAGGAGGAAGATATATGGATCTCTAGGTGATGAAAATACACCTCTTACAGAAGATAAGAGCGTGTTCACCAGATGATGTATACATTACTTGTACAATTATACATCACCTTTTTTTTTTGGCTCTTTTCAAGATTTTACATCACCTGTTTCTGTTGTCAAAAGTTAGATGATGTAAAATACATCTGCTTTTATCTAAAAACTGCTCCAACAGATGATGTAAAATACATCACTTGGACAAAATTACTCTCAAATTCGTCCAAATTTATCCCAAATTTGTTTAAATTACTCCGCAAAATCCAAAATACTCCTAAAATAGATCCGAATTAGCCCACACGAGTGAGCTCGAGGTGGGCGTTTGCGCCCACTACCTCCTCCAACTCGCCTAGAAGCAGGGCAGCGGAGGTGCGCGCCTCCCGATAGCACGAGATACCTGTAGGCGCAGCATCCGGCGCGTAAGGACCAGTAGCTACTCCTAAAATTGCAGCTTGTGGGCGCCCTGGACAACCGTGCACGGGGCTAGGCCAGGGAGATGACACGGGGTGCTACGCTCGGGAGGCGACGCGGGGGACAAGGACGGGGAGGTCGTGTGCAAGAGGAGGTCGTGTTTAGGAACATGCCAGGCAATCGAGACCTCCAGGCTGCCACGGCGGCGGGAATTGGGCGGCAACATTGGGAATTAGGTGATGGAGGCGACGGCAGGGACACGCGGGGGTGTGGGTGGCGGCAGGGATGTGTTCATCGCCGGAATTTGGTCGGGTTTGGCCTGGGGCAGCGGAAGAGCACACACGGGACGAGGAATGGTCCAAATTGGTGGTTGGAGCTCCCGCGGGGCCGTTTTCTTGCATCGCCTAGATACATCATTTGCATCATGTGATGCAAAATTTGCACCGCGATGTAAATTTTTGGCCCTTTTTTTTTTGCTTCTACATCATCTCCTGCAGCTCTTTTTTGTGCTCATATGATGTAAAACGGTAGCTATTATACATCTACATCATCTGATGCTAAGGCAACATCGCTGCAAGCTTGCCCAATCGACCATGTGGAGGAAGAGTTCTTTGTGTTCTCCTTGTATGGATTGAGCATACCAAGGAAGGTTACTATTGAGTAAAGCGATTGTTGACGATTTATTGTGGACAGAAATCACGCGTGAACGTGCTGATTCTAGCACGCTGCCACCACGGTATGTGAACCGCTGGTCTAGGCATCGACGTTGCTGGTTTCGCAACGAAAAAAGTAAACGAAAAAATAAAAATTTCCAAGGCCCATCAAAAAATTAGTATGGTAACTTATTTTCTCCCTGTCACTCCGAGAAGACAATGTAATGCACATAACAAGAATCATACCCTTTCATTTTTCTGAACTACGAGATGCGACATTAATAACATACTCCCTCCGTTCCGTTTTATAGTGCCTATAGTTTTTTGGCACGAAAATTAGCGCAAGAGTATTCTTTACATAAAACCCCCTGGCTTAACGATTTGTGATTAGAGTAAAATGAGGAAAATCGATAACTTCCTAAATTAACATAACAAATCCCACAAATCTCTCTGGTTGACTTTCTATATATGTGCATCCAGGTTCTACTATTAAGAAAAAGAAAACAATGCTTCCTAAATCTAAGGAATCGTTGGGTCATGCATTAGGAATCTCAATTAATTGTTTCCATTTTGTATGGATTTTTTTCATGCATGCCGTGTGGGAGCTGACCGGTAGAGGGGGTAATTAAAAAAAAGCCGAACTACAACCTTATATTTTGAAACAAATGCCAAAAATCTATAGGCATTATAAAAAGAAACGGAGGGAGTATCAAGTTTACACCTTTCATTTTCATTCTTGCCTACGATTTTCCTTTTTGTTTGAAATGTGTTTAGTTTTGTAACTAAGCCTCGACTTTCGTAAAGAGCCAATCTCGATAAATTTTTGACCCGAAGTGAGTTAGAATAAATATTTTTATACTAAACATTTATATTTATTTATAAAATTACCATAATAAAGCTTTCTAAGATCAACTAATGAGTTCTTCGTTGTATGGTTGCAATGAACATTGAAAAGTAAATGGAGAGGTATCTAAAATAGATTTTGAAATGATATTTTAATCAATGTTTTTTCTTTCCAAGAAATTATCCATTTACAAGATATTTGAAAAATGATCGCCTTAAATGTGAAAACAAAAAACGAGTCCTTGAATATACTTTTGGGCTTTGGTTGAACTATATAGTGTATATGCATTTTTTGCGTGTGTGTGTATGCGTGTTCTTCTATATTTTAATATTCTTACATATATTGGTAAAGGTTCCAAAGATACAAATATCTCAATAGAGATTTGTAGTGTATGATTGGATAAGAAAATCGATAGAAACTTCTTAAGTATAAATTAAATTGTTGGCGTGATATATTTTCTTCCATTGTTGAATGTGACTTACAAGTTATAGTGAGTTAAGTACTAAGTTAATATCTATTCATGTTTCGTTTTCTTTATTATATAAACATTACTTATAATAATCACCAACAAACAAATAAAATGTTGCGGGTTATTCTACTTTTGGATATGTAAATTTTCAATATTTGATATGCTAGCCATAACGCACTACACAGCTTTTGAGGATTTACTAGCCTCGGCCATTGACATGGGTATGCCTAATTGGGCCTATGGTTTGTGTCACTCTGGTGCGTATTGTAAAGAAGCTCATGATGATGGAAGCCGAAGGCCAGAAGATGAAGCTTGCCAAACAAGGAAAGACCCACTACGGGAGCCGACATACTTTTAGTTAGGCAAGAAACATAAGTAAATTGACCCGAGTTGGACTCTATGACCTAGCCTCCTATATAAAGGCTAGGAGGAGCCATTGCCGTAGACCCTAGCTTGTTCTAGTTTACAACGCTTTAGCCTCACAATTAATTTGTTGAATAAGCCTTGTTTTCTGACCAATCCATGAAACCACCAACACACCACTTTTCACTGAAACCCTAAGTCCATCATCCATGGACATTGCTGAGGTCACCCCTCAACCATGGGCGGGCACATGATATATTTTCTGGGTATTCAAAGTCAAATAAAAATCCAATGCAAAATCTAAAGGTTTAAATTTTGTCATTATATAGAAGTACAGACTACAACATACTGATTACCGCATTGTTCATTATAAATTATGATATAAAAAGAAAGATTCAAGGACGACACCATCTCAACATATATAACATAGTAGAGAAAATTAAATGACATTTTTTCAATGCTAAATAGAAAAGTTCACAAATTCTCCATAACAACGACATCAACTTAAAATAGTAGAGAAATTACACTGAGGACAACTAATATAAATTGGAAGATCAATCAGTGAATAACTAATGATTTGGCGAGGCTTGTTTTTTGAGTCCGTTCAGTGGAGATGCTATGGATGCATATTGGCTAGATGCTTCTGGACGAGAAACCGGAGTCCCCGCCATGTCTTGCATCTAAACGTATGTACACATATCATATGTATATGATTTTTTTGCCAAAAATAATGGGTATTCAGCTGAATACCCATGACTCAATGTGTGCCCGCCCATGCCCTCAACAGCCGTACGATCTAAAAAACTGTGTCATGCTAGTACCAATTTCCTTTAGGGGTGCGTACAAGTGTTACTTCTAGTTTCTCAAATTTCGTGTAATGATTTAAACATGTACATATATCTTAGATAATTTTCAATATATCATGTTATAAGAGTGGAAATCATACCTTCGTCGAAGGGGCTCCCTTCATGCCTCCAACTTTATGCTAACACTGGAAATACGAAACGCGAAGGAAAATGCAAACATAAAGGAGAAGACAAAACGATAACCAAGAGAAGAAAAGCAAGAAGAATCTGAAAATGGGAAGTGAATCCCACTAAGCTCATTAGTGTCATCGGTCATGGATCAAATTCAATCCTCCTTGATCAAAGAAGTCAAGCCTGCCATTTCTTTTCCCATCCACTTGAGGGCTTTTAAGGCTTTTACACTAGGATAGAGTTTCTTACCTTTACTTTTATCTCCCCATCATGTGTATAAGTATTGGTGGTCATTTATACAAGGCTCTAGGCCTATAAAAGGCACCTTGCAGGGTCATATATAAATCATCTCTTATATGAATCAAGAGCTCTCCCTCGGATGCGGAGACCTACTTCAGTTGATATTTTTAGGCTTTGAGTTCGAGCAAGATTCCTATGATGAGATCTCTCTTAATATCAAGCTCACGGAAGTAACCAGGACAGAGGGGTTGTGCGTCTGATATACCACTAGGTTGTCACACTCATACATCCGAGGTTGCTCAACGGGACTAGGCCTTTCTCGTTGGTGATTCGAGGTTGAACCCGGTTAATAGAAAAATAGTACATCACTTGTGTTAGTGTCCGATAAACAACAACACGTTCAAACATTTGTATGGTTAGTGCATCTATACCACTATACCGTGGCTAGTTTTTTCTATCTCTTTTCTTGGTTTTTAGCCAGTCTTTAGAATTTTGGTCTTGTTTTCTTGGTTTTTGAAAAGTTTCCAAACATTTGTTAAATTAAAATAATTTAAAATCTAAATATTTTTCTAATATGGTTTTTTTTTTAAAACGAACATTCTCAAAACATGAATTTTTTATACTCCCTCCGGTCCGAAAAAACTGTCGGAGGCGTAGTATAATTATATTTTACAGTAAACCCCTTCTAAATGAAGTTAATTCCATCCTTCTTTTTCGCTGTGTTCGTCACGAAGAAGAGCTGCTCGATTTGGTGCAGTACTACCGGCTCTCCCACGCAGAGCTACCGCGGGGCCTCATCACCGGTCAACGCCGGCGCCGCCCTGCGCCCCCGCCTCGCCTCCGCCATGCGCCCCTGCCTCGCCTCCGCTCGAGCTGACCACCCACCGCGCTGACCTCCGCGTCTGCTCGCCGCCGCACGTTCGCCCAGCCAGGTCGCTCGCTCCCCAAACCGCCAGCCCAAGCCGCCCCCAAGGGGAGGAGAGCTCTGATCTATGGAGCTCAGCCGCCTGTAGGACTCCACCGGCCGCAGATGCAGCGCGCGACCAAGATCTGAGAGGGGATCGAGTTGGGGGCGTTGGGGTTCACGGCACATGCGAACATGCTGCCGAGGATCAGCTATCGCGTTTGGTTCATTGAACGGGGGAGTGCGGGTTGACGAAATAAAAAGCTTAAGGACGTTTATGCAAAAACACCTTTCTGACTCTTTTTCTGGATCGGAGGGAGTATTTGAATACAACAACAAAATCAAAACCTTTTTCCCAAGCAAGCTAGGGTAGGCTATTTTTGAAGTTTGAATACATTTTAGTGTTAAAATCTACACAATTTCAAGATTTGAACAATTTAAAATCTACACAATTTTGAATTTGAACACTTTTAAATTCAAACATTTACTAAATTTAAATATTTTTAAATTATGACATTATCTAAAACCTGCACCTTTTGAAATCTAAACATTTTTTGAATATTAATATTTTTCAAATGTTAAAATAAAAAAGAACTAGAATATAAAAATTGAAAAGAAAAAGAACAAAACATAAAAAAGAAGAAACTCGTGCCTAACTGGGCTGGCTTGTACCGCGTGTGGTTGTGCGGCGCGGTAAGCCAAAACTTTGTGGGCATATAGGGTTTGGCAAAGACCATACATGTTCTTTTGAGAAAAGAAGGACGTTGTCCTGTTTGTGATTGATATCCAGTCCACGAAGCCGGGTGTGACTTGGTGGCGGCTAATTGGGCCGCGGTCCATCAGGTAATCATCTTTTTTATTTTTATTTTTTGTTTTTACAGTTCTATTTTTTAAGACTAACGTTTTTCTGTTTTCTTTTTATGATTTTAAAATCTATTCAAAAAAATTGTATATAGATTTTAGAAATGTATGATTATAATTTTTCTAAAGTTCAAAAATGGTCAAAATTGATAATCTGTTAAAAAATTGGGAAATAGTTTAAATTTCGAGATTAATTCGTTGAAAACTCAAAATCCATTCAAATTTTAAAATTGTTCACATTTCGAATATGAACATTTTTCAAACTTGAATATTTTTCAAAACTAAAAGTTTTGGTAAAAATATTTTTAAACAAAAAAATAAAACGAGAAAAAAACACAGAAAAATAAAAGGAAAAAGAAAAAAGGAAAACAGAAAAGAAAAAGGAAAACCGAAAAAACCAGCAGAAAATTGAAAACAAAAAAGAAAAAAACTAACAGCTAACAGAAAGACCAGCAGGTGATATATGGGCCTGGCCCAGGACCCGCAGTGGTGTGTGGCGATGGCTATACGCCGACCTGGTCGGTGTATAGGATCTGCCCACAAAGTCGCGGTCTTTTATTTTTTCCTCAACAGCCCATCCTGAATCATCTCAAAAACAAAAAAAACAGCCCATCCTGAATTCCTTCCTTCGTACTAGGAACCACACAAGGCAAGGCACCACACCACGAGCGCCGCCTCTGCCTCGTCCCCTCCCCATCGGCCGACAGGCGCAATCCCCCCAGCGCCGCCGCCGCCGCCCGACGGTGAGGACATCCTTCCTCCCCCGCTCCTCATCCCCTTCCGTTCCTCCTCCTATCCCGCAGCTTGATTCTCTTCACATTCCCTCCAGAACTAACCGCGAAAATCCGAAACCCTCGCCCCACCGCAGCAATGTCCCGGGACGCCGCCGCCGGGCTGAACCCGTCCTACAAGGAGGACTCCGACTCCGACGAAGACGACAACGTGCCGCTGGCGATCTCCCGCGACAAGAAGAAAGCGAGCGCCTCCAAGGTCAAGAAGGAAGAGGAGGACGACGAGGATGACGTCCCGCTCGCGCAGTCTCGGGCCAGGAAAGCGGGCAATGGGGGTGTGAAGAAGGAGGTGGTGTACGAGGAGGAGGAGGAGGAGGAGGAAGATGAGGAGGAGGATGACGACGACGAGGAATACGAAGAAGATGAGTACACGCCCGGTTCTGCTTCTCGGGGCAAGAAGGTTTGATTCGGAACTTTCTGTTTGTTGTCCCATCTGTTTGTTGATATTTAGGTATTTGTTCCATGAGCCGTTTGTGATTAGCTAGGATTCGTGAGCGCATTGGCCAATCTTTTCCTAGATTGGACATGTCCTAGACCAACGTTTTCGATTAGAAAAAAATGGGACAGTGGTCAACTGCGAATAATGATGTGTTTTTTCTTAATTTCATTGCAGAACTAGCTCTGAGATGTATTTGCCCTAGTTTTCTGGCTTCTCCCAAACTTCGTATAAAAATGACATTGCTATGTCTTGCAGGGAAATGAGAAGCAAAAAAGCACCCCCAGTAGCAAGCAGAAGGCATCTAAAGTTAAGAAAGAAGAAACTGCTTCTGATGATGATGACTTCGAGGTTGCAATTATGCTCCTCTTATTCCAAAATTACCTACGCATTTCTTATGAATCTTTTGTGATTAGTGAGGTTTGGCAAACACATTGGTTAATTGTTCTTAGAGTTAGACACGTCTACAGACATCGTTTTCAATTAGGACAAAAATGGGATAGTGTTCAAGATGCAAACAGCGATTCATGCATTTTCTTATCTCATTGCAAAATTTCCTTCAACTGAGATCTGTTGGCTTTATTTTACTGGTTTCTTCCAATCTTTCTTGTCTTGTGTAAAGATAACAGTGCTGTGTCTTGTAGGACGACGAGAAGCCAAAGAAGACTCCCAGTAGCAAGCCAAAGGCTTCTAATAAAGTTAAGAAAGAAGAAGCCGGTTCTGACCGCAAGGTTGCAATTGTTCTCCTCTTTTTGCAAATTTATTTCCGTCGATTTGTTCTTGAGGTTAGTAGGTGCTAAATTTTCAGCCAAAATTGCAGAAGAGAAGTCCAGCTGTCGGTAAACCTAAGACCTCCAAGATTAAGAAACCAAAAGACGAGCCTGATACCAAGGTATGCCATTTCAGTGATTTGTGTTGTGTTGTTTAGTTGCTAAATTATTTAGTTGTTCCATTGAAGGAGAACAAGAAAATAAAGAAAGAAGGTGATATCAAGCAAGATGGGAATAAGGTGAAGAAGGAGAGGAAGGTGTATGAATTGCCAGGGCAGAAACATGATCCTCCTCCCGAAGTATGATCATTCTGACATTTTCCCACCTTGTATGTTTTTATTCCTTTCAGATGAGGAATGATTGTTCTTTTACTTTGTTGCAGAGGGATCCATTGAGGATATTTTATGAATCACTCTACGAGCAGGTGCCAGATAGCGAAATGGCTGCAGTCTGGTGAGATACTATGCAATACTGTACCTATTTTTTTGTACTAGCCAAACTTGGTGCGTAGTGGTAGCTTACTGAAATCCTGGCCTGGTCTGTGTTTTTCACAAACTGCTTGGTGCAGATTCCTTATAAGAACTTTTTAGCATGTGTTGTCTGAGTGTTGGTTTTATGCTTGTAGGCTTCTCCCTTGTACCTCCTTTTTTTTTAGAAACTAGCTTGCTGCTTACAACTGAGGTCCTTTATCTTTCGTAAACACGAGTGTCACAAGTCAGAACTGGACCATGTCTCACCAGTTTAGGTTAACAAACCTCACTGTTTTTCAGTTAGTTTTCACTTTCCTGTCATTCCTAATCAAATCATACATTGGCATATTGTGTTTACTTCTGGAACTAGTTACTTGTAGCCTGTGTTTTAATTGTTATCCATTTATGTCCAAGGCGTGTACATTTTGTGATACAATATTATTTCCTCTGATGTAAGCAAATTAATATCTTGAGCAACGCTTTGGATGTGGGTAGGTTGATGGAATGGGGTTTGCTCCCAGAGGATGTGGCCAGAAAGGTCTTTCAGAAGAAACAGGCCCAGAAACTGAAGTCACCAGTCAAATTACTTGCTGCACCAAGAAAGACAAGTTCTCCAACCAAGAGAGTACTATCGTTATGTGAAGAAAAAACCAACTCAGGTACAAAGAGCTCTGGAAAAACCACAGCACAGAAGAAAAAGAGGGCATCTAGTCCTAGTGACACAGATGACGATGACGATGACTTTGTCTCGCCGACAAAGACCAAAAGGCAGAGCGCTGGAAAAACCACAGCAAAGAAGAAAAGGAAGGCATCGAGCAACACAGATGACGATGAGGACGAAATCATGCCGACCAAGACCAAACGGCAGAAGATCTAGCTAGGTATCTGATCCTTAAACAAGACATGTCCTTTGTTTATCATTGTCATTATGCTAGATCAGGATAACCTTAGAAAATGCTGAGAAAATTTCACCTTTCGTGTGAACCTGGAGCAAAACTATTGTGGTGAAGCAGTACAATGTTTCCATGTTTTCCAGTACTTGAGTAGTGTTTTTCTCTTTCTGCTCCGAATGCTACTGAGAGTTTGTTTAAGTGGCACACAAGTGTTGACTTCGTAGATTAGCATATTTCAATCTGGCACGTACTCAAAGCCGAATGTTATCTTCTCCCCCACCTTATGCAATCGCAAACTACTTGCATTTCCCATTGACAATGTGTCTGGCTTTGAAAGCCTTATTCTAAAGTTATACATCAACCAGGTGAACAAACCTAACGAATGCATCGTTGCATTCCGTCAGGTTGCGACCAAGCAAAGCATGAATGCCGTGATCAGATAAAAAGAACCATCACGACAGGCACTGCTTACATAGAGGCTTTATAGCCCACTCTCATATTTACCCTTTCGTATGCGTACTCCTTTACTCGCTCGGCGGTGCTGCCACCGCCGGCGACGACAACAAGTTAGATGAAGTGGACAGTGGCTCGTGGACGACGGTGCTGGTGGAAAAGAAGATCGGTTGTCTGTTCAGCTGCAGCATCACGGCCCCAAGCACCTCTGTCAGCAGTTTCTTGAACTCCGCTTCGTCTACCTCCTTTCCGTCGTCAGCATTCGCCTTCTTGAGCGCCTCATTCACTACGGCATCCACCTGATCGAGTCACGTTCAAAACCATCAAAGTGATGTTCAGTTCCAATCAGATCAAAGTCTCGTCACGTTGAAGTCTCGTGCCGGCTAAAGCAAAAGTATTAGAACCTGATTCACAGCGCCATGAGGTGGTAAGCTTGCTGCATCAGCCATCTTATCGAGTGCAACTCGCAGCTGTTCCTTGGACGCTTTCTTCTCGTGTTCCTTAGGCACGTTTCTCCACACAGAATCCAACAGCTAGCACACATGCCATCGTACACCATCAGTGCTGCAAAAAGTCTGAAGAAAAAGAAGATGCAAGGATCGACGAATCCCAGTCTGATCATGTGTACCTTGTCCAGCTCGAACTTGTTTGACAGCAGCCTCCTGACACCGCTCCCGTCGAAGGTGTTCTCGGTGTGCGCGACGATCACAGGTTGCTCCTGAAGCCGTTCCGCGACATCGCCCAGGAGCTTCTTGAGCTGCTCGAAGAAGACGTCCCGGGATGCCGGTTGCTCAAGCTGATCGGTGGGTAGTTTCTTCAACGCTGGTTCCACGATGTTGTCTGCGATCTGCCAGTATCACATAAATCTTCAGTTTGTGCACCGACATCTGACAGATCATTTGCTAGAAATAAACACTATTTTGTTCACTCACTTACCCAAGGGTCAGTAGCTGGGGGCATTCCATGGTCGACACGGAGCTGCTGAACAGCAGCTATCAAACATTCCCGGAGAGTAGCATCTTCGGACCCAACCTGTGAGAAGATGGCAGCAGCTGCCGGATCATATCTGGGGCTGGACACGAAGTCCCTGAGGTCCTCGCCGTCGATGCGCAGTATCACGATCGGGTCCTTCTTGAGCCCGGCCGCCATGCCAAGGAGAATGTCCGACAGGACCTCTTGGAACTCTGCCCTGGTCACACCCTCTTGGTTCCCATGGCCATGGGTCAGCTCGCTCATAGCCTGCACTTTCAGGTTTGTGCAGTGTGTAAGAGAGGAGCAATTTACCATTCAGGCACAACCGTAGTCCCTGAACAGACACATCTCTTCTGTTGTACATAACCAGTGGAGACATCGAAGATGTCGGAAGAAAAATTCTGTTTTTCATAGCCAGTGGAGACATCAAACATGTCGAAAGAAAAACATACATTTTACGAAGGTTTTTTTGTTTGTTTGTTTCGGTATAATGCTTTAGACCCAGGAGACTCGAAGTTTCCAATGATGTTCCTGTCTGAAGTTTGCAACTAGCTGATATTATGTGAATCCGGGCAGAAAATGTTTTACTGAACCAAGGGATTAATACAATATACCAGTCATTCTCAATACAAAACTGTGAAAACATGTACTCCCTCCGTACCATAACAGATGTATTAGAATTGTCTAAAATTGGATATAATTTAGACAAATCTAGGACATCCTTTTTTTGGATGGAGGGAGTACTATCGACGCGATTCAGAAAAACTCCGTGCTCGTTTTTTTACTCTATGTTTAAGAGAGGAGCAATGGGCCATTCAGGCACTGTAGCAGAAAACACCCAGCCAGTACTCACTCAATAGAGCAATAAGCCAGTGTCTGGACTTCTCTTATGTTGTAAATGTTTGGAAAAAAGTGTGATCTACAAATAGTTCTGCTGCGGTCTAAGAAAAATTTGGGCAGTCTCCATTGATGGTCCTGTCTGAAGTTGAATTTGGCAACTGAGGTTATGGGAAATCCAGTCTATTTTTCACATAAAAAGGGTTTCAGTTGAATAGACCTCCTTAAAGAAAGATAGAGCTTAGGAATTTAAAATCAGGATAATCTCCAGGATGTTCCTGTCTATGCCTGAAGTTGGACTTGGCACCTAACTGACATTATGTGAATTGAGGCAGAAAATGCTCTTTAGCGGAGAGAAATGTTTTACTGAACCTAGGGCGTAATACCAATTATTTTCAGTACAAAAGTGTTTCCACCAACTCACGTGCACAGCAAAATCCCTGGTCACCTGATAGATTTTTTTGCGATGTTCCATCAGAGAGAGTGACATATTTCTACTTCAAAAGAGATTGACGGCATGTATCATAAATGATCGAGGACATGAGGACGAGGTGAAGGTTTGGATCGTGACGTTGTAGGTTCTTTTCCCAACCTCCAATGGCGTGCTTGAACTCAGGTTCAGGGCATCTCGACACCGACTTGTGGGCAAACCTGAATCCTGCATTACCTTCTAAAGTCTTTACCGGCTAACGATTTAGTGTAGGAGATTGGATAATGAAACCGATCTCGATTACTAACCTAGTACCATCATCTGCTAAATACACCATTCAGCAGCCACGACTTCTCTATCCCGTCTTCCAAGCCATGATCTTATTGTTATTAGACTGAAGTCACTTCATATATGCAACTGAGGAGTTTCTCTTCTGTTGTTCATAACCAGTGGAGACATCGAAGATGTCGGAAGATTTTTTTTGTTCACAACCAGTGGAGACATCAAACATGTCAAAAGAAAAAACACACATTTTACGAAGATTTTTTTGTTGCGGCATAACGCTTCAGAATCAGGAGACTCGAAGTTTCCAATCATGTTCTTGTTGAAGTTTGCAACTTACTGATATTATGTGAATCCAGGCAGAAAATGTATATTGAACCAAGGGATTAATACAATATACCAGTCATTGTCAATACAAAACTGTGAAACATGTACTACCGATGGGATTCAGAAAAACTCCTCGCTCTTTTTTTCTCTATGTGTAAGAGAGGAGCAATTTGCCATCCAGGCACTGCAGCAGAAAACTCCCAGACAGTACTCTGAACAGATTCAATAGAGCAATAAGCTAGTGTCTGGACTTCTCTTATGTTATTCATAACCAGTGAAGAACAAACGTTTGGAGAAAAAAGTGTGATCTACAAAGAGCTCTGTTGTGGTCTAAGAAAAACTTGGGCAGTCTCCATTAATGGTCATGTCTGAAGTTGAACTTGGCAACTGAGGTTATGGGAAATCCTGTCTATTTGTCTGATGTCTGTCTGAAGTTTAGTTTAGGGTTTCAGTTTAGTAAAAGCCTCCTTAAATAAAAATATAGCTTAGGAAACTTAAATCAGGGTAGTCTCCATGGTGTTCCTGTCTATCTGTCTGATGTCTGTCTGAAGTTGGACTCGGCACCTAACTGGGATTATGTGAATCCAGGCAGAAAATGGTCTTCAGCGGAGAGAACTATTTTACTGAACCTAGAGAGTAACACAATAAACTAACAATCATTTTTAATACAAAAGTGTGAAAACATGTTCTTCGATGAGATTCAGAAAAACTGCTCTCTGTTTTTTTGAGAACTTTTTGAGTTCTCGATGCATTCCATGGCCACCACTGACTATAATGGATTTTTTGCGATGTTCCATCAGATAGATTGAAATATTTCTACTTCAAAAGATACTGACGGGATGTATAGTAAATGATCATGAGGACGAGGTTCGGATTGTGACGTTGTAGGTTCTTTTCCTAACCTCCACTGGCTTGAACTCAGGTTCAGGGCATCTCGACGCCGACCTGTGGGCAAACCTGAATCCTGCATTGCCTTCTAAAATCTTCACCGGCTAACGATTTGGTGTAGGAGATTGGATAGCGAAAATAATCTCGATTACTAACCTAGTACCATCATCGTCTGCTAAATACACCTGCCAGCAGCGACGGCTTTTCTACCCCGTCTTCCAAGCCGTGGACCGTTGTACGTTGCTATCATGCTCCCATATTCATATGCAATATGGGTGTGTTTGGTTTGGTTCCCTAAGTAGCCCTGCCAAAAAAAAAATTGCTTGCCAATCAAGTTGAGGTCATTGTTTCGTTTGTAGCCAAAATTTTGGCTGCCAATGCATGTCCACCCCTCTCACTTAGATTCTAGCCAAATAATTGGCCAAATGTGGGCAAAGGATTTCTTGACCAAAAAGTGGGCAACCAACCCTTGCCAAATATTTGGTAGGGCTGATGTGGGCACCAACCAAACACACCTCCGGCCACCAGGATTTCTGGTTTTTCGACTGAATCCACTGCATCTGATGGATAACTATCCTCGCAAGATTCATCTCATGAATATACCTTGCAGGAATTTATGCAATTATTACTAGGGAAACATATACAACTACTAGTATAATCGGCGACTCAACAACTTAGTTACAACTTACAAGAGCTAGTAAGTTCAGGTGTCGGCGAATGTTTTGGGTCGACAGAACGTTCAGTGAATTTGTGTGCCTTGCGGCTGGGTTTCATGGGTCAAGCGAATTTCACTGGAAAGGTTTAGGTTGTAAGCTACTGAAGAATTCCCTAATTGAGCACACTGACAGCACTGAGCTTACAACCCGTAGGCCGGCTTACCTTGCCTCTCAGCTATCAGATCATGGTTGGCAAGACTAGCTCGGTTGGTTGCAGTCACCGTACTGTCATCGGCTTCGTGTAGCTAGTAGGACCCATCACCGTGCTTACGTACCTCGGAGTAGATGTGGTCGGCGTTGGGCGATGACCCCTGCGCGGGCAGGCCGAGCGCGGCGCCGATGTCGGCCACGGCGGGCTCCAGCTCCCGCGCGGAGAGCCTGCCGTCGCCGTCGGCGTCGAGCTGCGTGAACTTGGTGTCGGCGAACATGCCGAACGCCTCCCGGTCCTCCACCAGGTCCCTGATCCCCGACCCGTCCACCACCACCTTCGTCTGCTCCTCCGCCTTGCTGCCACCACCGCCGCCGCCCTTCTTGGCCTTCCTCCACCCGAACCAGCTCCTCTCCATTGGTCCCGGCCGGACTCTACGTATATATAGCGCCCACTGACGTGCAAGGAATCGAGGAAAAGTTGCACCGGCCTCCTTTCCCACTCGCAGATACAGGACCGGGGTTAAGCTCTCTCGATCGATCGCTTGGCGTCCTGGGCTCTTGGCGTTTGGTTCTGTATGGTGTGCGCGGGGAGAGACGACTGGGAAAGGAATAAAAAGCAATGGGAGTGAGAGGAAAGCAACCGGCCGGGGAAAGTTTGGCCGTTGTCGGCGGCGGGATAACGAGCGTGCAAGTTGGGACGGCAGCCGGCCACTTGTTCGACCTCCCGCGTTTCTCGTGATCACGGCGCGCGCGACGGCACAGGCACAGTGGGATCGACCACGACCACGACGACGCACGCACGAACGCAAATTAAACGATATTTTCTTCACCCGGACATCGATTCACATTGCTGTCACGCACGGACGCTATTTCACCTGATTGTTTAGATGTGAAAGCGTCGGGCTTAGCTTGCTCATTTGTTTAAGTATTATTGCGAGCTAGATAGATTGATGGATAGGAGGATCGGTCGACTGACCTCTTTGTTTTGAGCGCTGGCTGGTTCCTTCTCCGGTGGGGGAAGGCATATTATCATAGTACCATGGTCGGCGCGGGTCACGATCGATCGTGGTGGCCGGGCATGAACATGATGGCCAAAAGCGACGGCGACCGGCCGTGTCGGTCTGTGGCTGTGCACAGCTGCAAAGCAGAGTTTTCTCCGGCGGGATAATGAGGCGTTCGAAAAAAGACAAGGTCTATATATCTAGGGCTCGCTGAAAAGAAAGAGAGATCAAAGAAAAGGAACTCTCCCTCTCTTGACCTTTCCTCCAGCTAGATAGCTTTAGCAGTTGACATCTACTCGGTCGATCAATCGAGCTCGTTTTAGCTTCAAAGCAACGGCCAACAGCTAGCTAGCCATAGCATCTTTATACATCGATCGGCATATGGTCTAACATTTCCGCATCCAGCAATTGGTAGTTTTGTTCGCAGAGGAGCTACCTATTTACGGATCAGTAGTTCAGTACCAACATCAACGTAAATACTCCTACATAGGTATAGTTGGAGAGGTAAGAGGTTTCATGTCTTTCTGAAAGGCCGATCGATGTATCTGATCAGTGTCACGTCAGGGATCAGGCATAGGCGCCATCAACGCTTTGCTAGATTCAGCAAGACAGCCAAGTGTGTTGCTAACGCCTCGCTCATCTTCGCCACTTTCAGGTTTTTCCGCAAGCGACGTGACCAATCGTTCACACGTGTCAGCATTCTGAAGCGTGCATCTATCTGCGGTTCGTCTTGCTTGCCGCGGAAGCATCCTTAAGTGGTGTTGTTGCCTTCATTGAACTTTACTTCTGCTGCTTTAGTTTCATTGCTTTTTGTGTGTCTGTTCTACGGAAATTCAATTCGGCTCCCGGGTGCGTATGCTCCCTCTACCAAAAAATCATATTTCAAAATGTCGAAAAATTTGGATAAGAAATTCTACATGTACATCTCCATAATATACGCACATTCGTCAAGTTTCAAGAAAACCCAATATTTTATGTGGTCTATATAAAAAAGAGAAAGTTTATCTTGTGAAAAGCATTATTTTTAGCACTGAATTTTGTCTTTTTTACACACGTCACATGATAAGTCGATTTTTTATGAAACAACTTTGTGAGCACGTAGCACATGAAGATGTATGTGCGAAATTTTAGTTTCAATTTTTTTAAAAAAATTAAAATGTATGTAAGATGCATTTCGAAATATAGGGAGCATATGCACCCATGTTCCAAAACAGCGCTCCCGCTGTTCTACAGTTATAGCACTGCACCAAGGCACCGGCCTATCAGGGTTTGGGCATTTCTAGATCGTGCTTGGTAGTCTGGGCCGATTTTCGAGCTTTCTAAGTGTGCGTATTAGCGTGTTTCAGACGAGTTCTGGGCCGTTTTTTTCTTTTTGATTTATTTGCTAGCATGGTTTGTATAACTAGGGGAAAAAAGCTCTCGGTGATTGCTTGCTTGTAGCCTAGCCCAAATGGCATTGGCGATGCAACATTACATGTTTGGTAGCATGCAGGCAATGGTTGCGGTCACCTGTTGTCTCTACTGGTGACCTTGCCATACTACTTATATTAAGATAGTAATGGGGGGGGGGGTACAACAAAGAGGAGTTTCTTCTTCTCAGATAACGGTGTTAGCTCTTTGCGCTTGCCCACTGCAGCCTCTTACAACAAAGGGAAGTTTCTTCTTCTCAGATGATGGAGTTAGCTCTATCCTGCCACGTTGCGCTTGCCCACTCCAGCCTCTTATTCTTGCATGCTACATTGTCCCCTGATCCACACCATGGCCAGTCTAAACTTCATTAGGCACAACAGTGGCAGGTCTAAACTGTTGGGGTTCGTAGCATAGAAAATAAAAAAAATTCCTACCGCAAGACGAATAAAACCAAGATCTAATCTATGGAACACCCAAGATCTAATCTACAAGATCGAAGCAACGAGGTGGAGATGAGACTAACCCTTGAAGATTTCCAAAGCCTACGATATCAGATCTCGTTGTTGATGTAGACGATCGTCCCCTGCTGCAATCCGGCAGCACTTCCGTACTCGGTCGCGCGTACGATGTCGATGAAGCTCCTTCCTCCCCGTTCCAGCGGGCAGCGGAGGTGTGGTAGATCCCCTCGGAATCCCAGCAGCACGACGGCGTGGTGGTGGTGGTGGAGGAGAAAAGCTGCAGGGCTTCGCCAAGCCGGAGCAGACTTGCGGTCGAGGAGAGAGGGGGCGGCAGACTTTGGTGTGTCAGGGGCAAATGGTCGGCTGCCGCTCTCCTCTATTTATAGAGGAGGCGGCCAAGGCAGCCCCTTGGGCCCCACCAGTGCAGAAGGAAAGGGGGATCCGAAATCATCCCCTTCCAAGTTTGCTTCCCCTTCCAAAGTTGCTCCCTCGATTTTAGTGATTTGATCTTATCCTCCGGGATTTGATCTTATCCCTAGGGCTGGCCGGCCCTTGAGGGCTTGGTGCCCCTGGCCCATTAGGCTAGGCTGCACTCCCTTGTCCCATGTGGTCCCTCCCGGGGTGGTGGGCCCACCGGTGTCCCTCTAGAACCTTCTAGAAGCTCCGGTCAAACACCGAAACTTTTTACGAACCCCGGAAAATAACTTCCTTATATGAATCTTATTCTCCGGACCATTCCGGACCTCCTCGTGATGTCCTGGATCCCATCCGAGACTCCGAACAAACTTCGGTCTCCATCTCATATTCCGAATCTACTTATGCGACATCGAACCTTAAGCGCGTCACCCTACGGTTCGCGAACTATGCAGACATGGTCGAGACTCCTCTCGAGCAATAACCAATAGCGGGATCTGGAGATCCATAATGGCTCCCACATATTCAACGATGACTTAGTGATCGATTGAACCATTTACATACGATGCCAATTCCCTTTGTCACGCGATATTTTACTTGTCCGAGGTTCGATCATCGGTATCTCCATACCTTGTTCAACCTCGTTACCGACAAGTACTCTTTACTCGTACGGTGGTATGTCATCTCTTATGATCCAATCATATGCTTGCAAGCTAATCAGACGACATTCCACCGAGAGGGCCCATAGTATATCTATCCATCAGATGGACAAATCCCACTATTGATCCATATGCTTCAACTCACACTTTCCGAATACTTAATCTCATCTTTATAACCACCCATTTATGCAATGGCGTTTGATGTAATCAAAGTACCCTTCCGGTGTAAGTGATTTACATGATCTCATGGTCGAAGGACTTAGGCAACTATGTATCGAAAGCTTATAGAAAATTGAACTTAATGACTTGATCTTATGCTACGCTCATTTAGGTGTGTGTCCATTATATCATTCACCTAATGACATAACCTTGTTATTAATAACATCCAATGTTCATGATCACGAAACCATGATCATCCATTAATCAACAAGCTAGTTATACAAGAGGCTTATTAGGGACTCCTTGTTGTTTACATAAAACACATGTATCAATGTTTCGGTTAATACAATTATAGCATGGGATGTAAACATTTATCATGAACACTAAGATATAACAATAACTAATTTATTATTGCCTCTTGGGCATATCTCCAACAGTCTCCCACTTGCACTAGAGTCAATAATCTAGTTTACATTTGTAAAGATATAACACCTTGGCCTTCTGGTGCTTATCATGTTTTGCTCACGGGAGAGGTTTTAGTCAACGGATCTGACACGCTCAGAAACGTATGTATTTTACAATTCATTTGCGTCTCAACGCATCACTCATTTTCCAAATGAGTCGGCATTAATTATATATGCTTAGTCCTCTGGTGGAACCTTAATTCCGCGGTCTGAAATAAGTCACTAATATTGTCACACACAATATAGCTTCAAAGTTCTGACACTGTCGGAACTACACCAAGTTCTTAAAGAACTCCTCGACTTAACATCCTCAGTCATTGTCAAAACAATGACATACTCCGCCTTTGTTTGTAGAATCCGTCACAATATTTAGAACTCATCAAAATCTAGAATAGACATATTCTAGCTCATTGTGCTACCTTTTTAAATAACACTTAGCCTAATTTCGATTGAAATTTTTACTTTTATATGTGACCAAACTAATATCGGTGCAACACTTTACAGCGATTTGTTTGTCATTACCCATATAAACTATATATATCTTTGGTTTTTCTAAAGCACTCAGGGATATTCTTACTGTTGTCCAATGATCATTACATGAATCATTCTGGTATATGCTCGTAACACTTTAGAGCACAGGACATCTGATTTTGTACATATTATTTGTGATCTAAAGTCACTCATGTGTTTTTACTCATTGAGTGTCAAATACACTCAAGTCTTGTTAAACCTTCACATGAAAAGAACACCTTCTTAATATTTATATATTGAACTACTTTAATATTCATTCTATGTACTTTGACTTAAACTTATTATGTGTTTCAATCTATCTTCATAGATCTTGACACTAAATATGTTTCAGTCCATATCCTTTCATTGAAACTAATTCTCAATGAAACCTTTTAATCACATCAAGTACATGATTACATTATTTTTAATCAACGATATGTCATCTACATAAAGTATTATAAATATGTCTCAGCGCTCCCACTTAATTTCTTGCAAATGCAAGCATCTTCATCGTTTCGATGAAATCAAAACTCTTTGATTATTTCATCCGGTGAAGATTCCAACTCCGCGATACTCACTTCATCCAATTGAAGTTTGTATACCTATCTAGTATTCCACGGATCAGCAAAACTCTTGGTTGTATCTAGTATACATCCTTCATACACACTTCTGGTAAGGAATGTATTTCTGCCATCCTACTATCATATCTCATAAAAGAAACATGTAGCGATTACTAGAATAATCCACATAGACTATAAGCATTGCCACGGAAGATCTAATCTTATCGTAGTCAACTCTTTGAACTTTGTCGTAAACAACTTTTCGATAAGTCAAGCTTCTTTAAGGATATTCCATCCAAGTCCATCTATTTTATAGATCCATTTACTTTCAAAAAGTATTCACCTATCTTGGATTTCATGGCGCATAGCCATTTAAATGGAGTCAGGGCCCATCATAACTTCTTTGTATGTAGTTGGTTTATCATTGTTCAAAAACAATCCTTTGTCCACAAATCATTTATTTGATCACAAAATAAACCACATCTACAAGGTTCAATAAGTACTTTGATCTCCATGACTATAACACTTTGTAGACATGGGAGCCATGATCTTCCGGAACCATTTCCGATGCTGTGCTACTCTGATCATCATGCTCAGGTTCATGAACCTTATCAAGTTCCATTGTCCTCCCACTCAAAGACTTCGCTAGAAAACAATTTCTTGGAAATAAGCAAGTAACATTAACAAACACTTTTGTCTTTTACTTCATAGTGGAAAGAATTCCCAATTTGATTCTCTGGGATAACCAACAAAGATATTCATCCGATTTTGGTTGTAAACTCATTTACTTATGCTACGCATACCAAAAATTTAAGAAAGGACTATTAGGGTGTATACCCATGCCATAACTCATATGGTGTCATTTCAACGGATCATGATGACGCTCTATTTAGTGTACAAGCGGTAGTCTCTAAAGCATAATCCACAAAAATATAATGGCGTCATTTTATTTTATCTCATCATTAATCCAACAAGTTTTGATACGTCTCTCGGATAGTCCATCATCACTATGATACTTCAAGAAACGTGAGGTTGTAGAACAATTTCATAACTCTCTTAGATGTTCGCTAAAACTCGTAATTCAAATATTTCCAGTATGACCCAATCATAGATATTTGAATTTTCTATTACGATGATTTCCACTTCATGCTGAAATTTATTTGAATCCATTCAAATGTTTCAAACTTCTTCCTTATCGAATATATCCACATATATATACTCAATTCATTGTTGGAAGTTTTCATGAAGTAGAAGAATCTCCCGCACACAACTATGCCCAGTGAACCACATACATCATCATGTATGTTTCCACTAAGTTAGTTGCCCATTCAACTTTTTTGTCCTATGAACGGTATTTAAGTCATTCTCTTTAGAAGAGGTTTGCAAGCGCCAAACGATTCAAAAATCAAATGACTCCAAAAGTCCATTTGCGTGGAGTTCCTTCATGCGTTCCTTTCTAACATGACCTAAATGACGGTTCCACTAATGAGTGGAATTCACATCATTTGCCTTATGGTATTTTAGCGTAGTGTTATGCATGTGTGCTTCACCATAAAGATTTATAATAACTTATCCATCGTACATGGAATACTGTCATAATTTGAACAACTCATTGTTTTCATCTGACTATAACATAACAACAATTATAAAGTTCTTTATTATAAATCTGAAGGGCTAGGTAGAATTCCAACGACAAACACAATAACACTTTATTTTGTTCCAGACGTGCATTCCTACCATATTCATTGTCGATCACTTAGGCCATTGTATTCTTGTATTGCGTTGTTTCGTATGACACCTCATACCAACCAATATGGTACAAATACCCAAGAATTTCATTGTGTGACCAAACAAAGAATATATTCATAACATGTTGTTGCCTGCCAAAGCCCACCGGCGAGCAGTGGTTAAGCAACACGAAGAGCCGGGAGGCTTCCAAGGCGGGCCCTGGTCCCTCGACGTCGTCCCGCAAATGCTCCGCACACGACCTGGCGGCGCAGGCGTGCCACGACCTATACCTGGCCAGGAAGGTGTGGATTGCTTCGATTATTTCCTGCATGGCAGACACGTAAACATTAAATACGAGCCCTATCGGCTCTCAGGTTGCCCTGTGGATCGGCTCAAAGAGCCGATCGCCCCATGGTTCATGTTGGATTTTCAATGACATGGGGATCCTGCTTGATCTCAACAAAGCTAAACCAATCTACGACAGTTTAGGGTTTTCACCGTATGATCGGAACATCCTACGCGTAGTTGAGCCTAATAGACACGAAAGATAACGGAAAGCTAACCCTAAAAGAGGCCTAAAAACCAACATAACGTTAATTCCCGGAACATCCCTCTTAGGTCTAGCAAACCATACCTAGCGCACTACCGGATCGTTCAACCCGTTTGCAAGGCCTAACCATACATATATTAAACTAATCCTTGATGAACAAGGAGTACCTATAACAGATCGGATCTACTAAGTCACGAACAAGCAAGATGCTGCCCTTACACCTAGATAGGTGTAAGGGCAGCGGCATAGCTAAGCAGATATATGCAAGAAAAGCATCTACGCAAGCCCCAAAACACCTATGGTAAATAGTGCTACTCGCCATCAACAACGCTTCAGTACGAGCAACACAAGGTAAACGAATAAACGTAATGCTAGATCGCAAGATGCGATCTAGGCAGCATGCTTACCGGGAGAAACCCTCGAAAGAAGGGGTGGCGATGCGCCTGATTTGTGTTTGTTGTGAACGTGATTGTCCTCCTTTCTCGATAACCCTAGATACATATTTATAGTCCAAGGGACTTTCTAATTCAGGCGTGCACCTAACCGTGCACGAGTTAAACTCTATCTTTTAATCTAAACTACAATGCGATCTACTATATTACAGATACACGGGCAATTAAGCCCAAACTCTTCGCGCAAGGCCGCTTCAAAGATGCTCCACGTGTAATCTTCAAAGCCCATCTTCACTTACGGCCCATCTCCTGATTTGGCCAAAATCCGGTGATAACACATGCCCCCTGGTTTTGGTAATGATAATTTCAAAACCACTTTGTTTTTCCTTCGAAGGGTCATGTCGTGGCAGAGCAGAACCGTCGCAGTATTTTCTCATCATGACGACTTGCCTTCTCAACTTCTCTGCACAATTTACAGTTTTGGCATCATGTCCTCGAGAACCGTCATGGCATTAAATCTTCACTGCATCCCCTTTATTTATCTGTGCCGGACGGTTCGCCACTTCATCCCCTTGCTCTGTTCTGTCCACCAGCACCAAAAAACCCTCTTCCCCCGCAGCAATGTCTTCCTCTTCTTCTACCTCCTCAGGCCTCTCCCTCCAATCTTCGCCAAAGAATGAAGACGCCCTCCACTCCAGGGCGAACCCCATCTCCTCCGACAAGGAGGAGAAAAGAATAAAGAAGGAAGAGGCCTCCTCCTCCACCAGGTACCCGCCGACGAAGCGCTCCCGCATGTGGGCGGACAGCGAGGACGATGATGATGACGAGGAAGGAGAAGAAGATGAGGAAGATGATTCCTCCTCATCCGCTGGGTATCCGCCGACAAAGCGTTTCCGCGCTTGGGCGGACAGTGAGGATGATGACGATGACGAGGAAGAAGAGGCTTCGGCCGAAGACCTAGGTAGCAGCGACGAGGAAGTCTCCGGAAGCAGCGTCGACGGCGGCTCCGGTGCCAACGATGAGGCCAGCGAGGATTAGCACTGTAGGATTAGTAGTCCCTGAGCGATCGGCTCTTCTTTTGTTCTTCCTTTCTTGAGCAATCGGCTCTTCATTGTAAAAATCCTCTCTTATTAAGAAAATTTCTCTCAATCACCTTTGCTTTCTTGTCAATTTGGCCGATTGTTCAACGAAGTCACTACTCAAAAAGCCGATGGCAACGCATCGGTCTTTTTTTTTTGATAAATTTCGAGATAAGTCAGTTTAGATCCCAAAATTTCAGTCGAACAGGACCAAATCGCGATCGTGCAACCATAGACCTTGGCAATCCGAACCTTCTGAACCTAATTTTAACTTTGACGGTCAAAATCCCGGAGTCAATACCTTCAGGAGAACTCCAGGACCATTGCCGAAACAATCCTGACGTTTCAGGTTGATACGCCTGCACACCAGGTGCCATTTGCCCACAACTTCCCTCATAATGTCCTGTTCCTTTGCAGCAGTAAACTGGTTCAGAACCTATCAATGATAATGGCTCCTTCTTCAAACTCTTTAGACCGACTCCAACGGTTCTTCTCTTCAATAATTGAAATATCGAGATGTCGCCTAGAGGGGGGGGGGTGAATAGGCAATTACAAACTCTTTCGGATTTGTCTTGTAAGAATGCGGAATTAAACTATCGTTTAGTTTACAAGCACAAACCCTAGATATGCTAAGCTCAACTAGGTATAACAATAACAACTAGAGCTAAGCAAGATAGGCACAAGATATATGTAGCACAAGTGATAGCAAGATATATATATATATACTTCAAGCACGATGGCTATCACAAGGAAAGAGAGCTCGGGTATAGAAATAACCGAGGCACGCGGAGACGAGGATGTATTCCCGTGTTCCCTTGCTTTGCAACAAGGTACGTCACGTTTGGAGGAGTGGAGGTCCCACGAAGGATTCCCCGCGCCACGAAGGCTCACCCTATTCTCCGAACCACACCCACGAAGGATAATGGCCCTTTCCTTATGGTTAGCTTTTCCTCCGCTCCGGAGATGGCAAGCTCCACAACCACTTCACAAGCTCCACGAAGGAGAAGCCCGGGCCTCTTCACAATCTTCTTGAAGAGATCACCGAAGCACCAACCGCCAAGCCAACTAGGAGGTTTCCCTCCAAGAGTAACAAGCTCACGGTCTCTCACTCGAACTAATCGTGGTGGAGAGCTCAACACTATGCAATGATGCAAAGCAAGAACACCGGAGGTGTTCAAGTCCTTCACACTCAAATCCCACCAAAGCAACGAATGCTAGGATGAGATTGGAGAGGAAGAACAAGGGGAAAAGTCAACCAAAGACTCCAAGATCTAGATCCCAAGAGATTCCCTCACTTAGAGAAGAAATGGTTTGGTGGAAGTGTAGATCTAGATCTCCTCTCTCAAATCCTCAAATATGAGCAAGAATGGTTGGAGGAATCAAGGGGGAGAGCAAGTTCTTCAAATAGCAACAATGGAGGTGAAGAAAGGGGAAGAACTAGTTGTCTCAAGGTGGGAGAAAGGTATTTATAGTGGGGGAAGAAGAAATAACCGTTGGGGAGAAAACAGGGTGAAAATCGCATAAAAAACGGGCAAAACAGCCCAGCCGGCCAGGCCGGCCGACCGGATCTGGGCCGGAGAGGCCGGTGGCCTGTCCGGTCGGACCGGCCCACCGACCGGGAGCGAGCATAGCGCGCTGGGCGGCGGATTCGGTACAGGCGCGCGGGAGGAGCAGGCCGCGTGGGCCCGCAGAAGCGGCCGTGGGATTCCGGTCGGGCCGGAGAGATCCGGGCAGGCCGGTTGTGGACTAGGCCCAAGGCCGGTCACAGGCCGGCGGGGGAGCGGCAGAGGCGGCCCGGTGCGGGATCCGGTCAGGCCGGGAGGTGGCCGGGCTAGGCCGCGCGTGGGCCGGTGGCCTCCCGGTCGACCGGGTGGGCCAGCTCTGGCCCGGCAGGCCGGCGCCCAACCGGCAGCCTCCCCTTTTTCCTTTTTCTTTTCTTTTTCTTCTTTTACTCTTTCTTTAATAACTTTTGCTCCCGAACCCCGATTCGAATGAAACCAGTTTTGTTTGGAAGATAATAACAAATGCTATCCTATGGAAAGTGAAAACACAAGAATCTATAGGAGGGGATTTTATCATGAATATAAAAGGTAGAACCTTATATCATGAATAACCGGTAAAATCACCCAACCTCGAAAACGCAATAGAAGATGCATGTGGATTCCGTTTTCGATGAACTTGGGCTTGTTGTAAAGATAGCAACAAGCTCAAGAACCTCACACAGAGAAACACCAAGAAGCAATACGGACATGCAAAGTATGCAAAGGATTGAGCTCCCTAAGACGATGTGATCAAGTTACCCAACCGAAAGCCCCTCTTAATAGTGCGGCTATGTATCCTATAATCCGGTCTCCCAACATCCACCTTGAGACCGGTAAAAGGAAAACCTAGCAAGACCATACCTTTGCCTTGCGCATCCCGCTTGACCTTGATGATAACTCTTCAAGCTTCACTCAAGCCGGAATGCCTCACTTGACCAATGTTGCTTCGTGAAGACTCACAAATGCTCCCCCATACACTATGATGGGAAAGCTCCATTGATACACATCTTCACTAGTCCATTATCACCAAATGGATGGCAAGCTTCAAGCATGTGATTCACTTGAGATGCTCATCTTGAACTTGCCCAACTCAACCTTGTATCGATGATCTTGATGCCAATACACAAGGTATATCTTTATCTTCATGGCATCCATACTTGAATCCAACATATGGAGTACAAGTAGTACCTATGGAATATTCCTTCATATAAACTCAATGAAAACATTAGTCCATAGGAGTTGTCATTAATTACCAAAACCACACATAGGGGCAATGTACCCTTACAATCTCCCCCATTTTGGTAATTGATGACAACCACAATAAGAGGGTTTATATAATGAATATTAGAGACAAGTAC
This sequence comes from Lolium multiflorum, assembly GCA_030979885.1. Taxonomy (NCBI): domain Eukaryota; kingdom Viridiplantae; phylum Streptophyta; class Magnoliopsida; order Poales; family Poaceae; genus Lolium; species Lolium multiflorum. Next base: position 354,235,518 of record CM061750.1, on the reverse strand, counting down.
GCAACTTATCCGAGAATAAGTTGTATACAAGAGGTTGTATTTGATATGGTCAAGTAACACAAAGTTACTATCCCATATCAAAACCAACTCTACTCACACAACTACAACTAATGCAAGGGATGTGAGTAGAACAAATATATATAGAGCAAACTCCCCCACAATGTATGCACGTGTGATGAACATGAATTCATTGCATACATTGTCAAGATTAACCTTTGGGACAATTTCCACTATATATATACAACCATGCAAGACATATAAATATGGAATGCATGAGAGGCAAAACACTTAAGCACAAACCAAACTTAAGTATAAAACCATTCCCTTAAACCCTCTAAACTTCTCCCCCATTGGCATCGATTGTCAAAATGGGTGAAAAATTTAGAAGGCCAATATAATGTGAGTTCCTCCCCAAAGTGTGCACTTCTCATAATTTGAGTGGAATCAAGTGCACATATCCAATGATGAATACTTGAAGGAAATCAAACTATATTGAGGATCAAAGATTGCATAGAGATAACATGGTGAGGTGAGCTTCAACAAATAAAGCAAGCAATCAAAGATCCAATTGGACAAACAAAGATATCATGATAAGAGAGATATAGTGCTCTAAAAATAAGAAAGCTCCCCAAGGTTCGTGCACAATTTATAATGTTTGCATTTGAATACAATATGCACAAACATGGAATCCTCACTCCCTATATATCATTTAGAACACAACTAAGATAAAGAGAGTATGCTTATCAAGAACAACTTTAGTCCAACAATTACGAGATATGAGTGCAAGAAGGAAAACAAATAAACCAAGCACTCATAAATCTCCTTTACCAACACCACTAAGAAACAAAGGATAAAAGATGGTTGGCAAAGAACAAAGATATCAAGGTGATGGATTAACGCTCTTATGTATATAAGTTTCTAAAGTGGACAATGATCCATAAAGAAACATGCACACACAAGAGGTTAACAAAATAAATAGGACTAGATATCCAAAATGAAGTCATAAAATATACCAAAGGATGTTTGCTTAAAAGCATATATAGCCTATGGCTCCACTTTTCACTTATGGTATATAAATGAACTTCAACCAAATAAAATCTCAAAAACATCACAACTAACACAAGGGAAGTAAGGCTAGTTGGAATGTTTTGAGAGAGGCAACAAGTATCACAAATATGGATTTATTTCACGATTTCATCAATATTGTACACAAGAGCTCTTTGAGGAATTGATATGCAATAAATTGCTAGAGGGCATATTTGTGATAGGTGAATCATAAATATGATATATATATATATATATATATATATATAAAACCTATCATATGCATCTTCTCAAATTACTCAAATGTACAATAAGAAGTTTTTCTTTTAAAAGTATTTTTCAAGAATCGCAATATTTTCGAAATAAAGAATTTCATGCCAAGATGCAACCTACAAGTGGTTGGATGCTATATGAGTATGCATGAATAAGATACTTGTTACCGAGATAGCAATGGCATGATGTAGTAGATACGAGTTCATCGAACATCCTAGCTTGACTCCAATTATCATATGGTGACAACACCTTCCTTATAAATGAGACAAGCCTCCATTGCATCTCCAATGTACCTAAAACAACATTCAAGTACATCTTGGTCCCCAAACTTATTGGGTCCAAAATGGTTAGACTAACCACAATACATAGGATACACTCCATAAAAATATGTGCATATTTATAGATGAAGTTTGAATTTCATGCACATCTTAGCCGTTTAGGATTTGATGGAGTATACCCTATATAATGGATCAAAGAAGGCAAGCACGCTACAAAGGTAAACAAATTACATACAAGCATGCATAAAGACTTTAAAGATCCAAGAAAGATATACTTTGGACAAAACACCAAATGAATTTGAAGAAAGCATAAAGATGTGACCAAACAAATTTGTTGTCCAACATATATCAAAGACGCAAATCACAAAAGATTTGTTCAACAAAGTTCAACAAATGAACTAAGAGGAAACCTTTGAGCATAAAGGATGAAATAAAGCAAACATGCACAAAGATTTATCTCATTCAAGCAAATAAAACATGTAAGAAGGAATGAGATAGCAAACTCCCAAAAAGAGCAAGGTTCGAACAAATAAACCAAACCCTCTACACTTTTCACAATGGCACAATGTACCGTAAAGAAAATGTTTGTCTTCCAAAACAAATACTTGATATGAATCAAGAGAATTTATCAAAAGATTTTTCAAAGGGACAAGGAAGACACATGGGAGCAACAAAGATTTCTTGGAAATAAAATAAAATAGGAAGTAATCCAAGGTGAAGATGATCCATGAATTCAACCACATACAAGGTTATCAATTATCAAAGACAATGAGTATATTGGAAATAATTTCCGGTGGTGAATTGACAATGATAGTAAGGATCAACTTCACAATAAAAGGCATAGGATAAGTATATAGAATTAAGCACTATGCACGGATGAAGATTCTTGATAGCTTCAATTAGTCAAACAATCACGCACGGCAATGATTAGAATAACTTGAAGCAAACGGTGTCCCAAATAAGATATAGAGATATGTATTTGAGGAAAAACCGTACCAAGAATTTCTTAATCAAACAAGAATCCATAGGATGAGCCAATAAGAGCTTTTTAATAGAAGTGAGCTTGTTTGAGCAAACATGCCACCTAGGAACAAGATAATTACGTGTATCAACTCCAAGTGGCATAACCTCATATGTTCACATTTTCTTAGGTTTGTGATATGTACAAAACATATTACTCCCCCATAATGTGATAAAACATTTCTTCTAAACAAGAGGCAACTAAAATTCGACTAGAGATGATTAATGGACATTTAGAATTTGAATTTCTCATGAGTATGACACACCACATAGTGACTAGATAATCTTGCAATATCAATACTAAGTGGTGGTACCCATGTACACATATTTTAAAGAAAGAGAGATGCATAATGCATATCACTCCCCCAAAATGGGATGTTCCATTAATCACTCAAAGAGAGCCAAATAAGATATTATAAAGATGCATTAGGCTCAAAACAATACACTAGTATATGGTGAGTCAAACAATCATACTTGAATACACAAGATAGGCAAGTAAGACTCAACACATACAAACACATATTTGATACAAAACCAAACATGCAAAGGGGCAAGTAACTTACAATGAATATGAAGAGTTGAAGTATAAGTTACCGCAAGGAGGAACATTGGTTATAAGATATAGATAATGATCCATACGACTTGGCTTGGTCAAAATATAATATATGAAGATCCCTAAATTCTTCATGAATTAGCCAAGTCTCCCATGACCTCCATATGTACCTATTGATCACGTTTGAGCTTGTTGGTCCCCAACCAAGTTGGGTCCTAAGAGGTTAGTCACAATAGGCTTGGCAACCCAAATGGTCCTTTTCTTGAGACCACTTTGAGTTCCAACAAACTTGGCAAACACATTGCCATCCTTATCCTTCCCTAGAGAATAATCATCATCAACAATTATAGGGTTAGATAAGGTACTACCTAAACATGAAGAAGCAAAGTGCCCCTTCACACGGCATAAGTAGCAAGTGTTCCCCTTTCTCTTCTTTATTGATTTCTTCTCTTGGGGAACAATATCTTGATTCTTCTTGGGAAGTGGCCTATCTTCAACTTGAGGTCGAGCATGAGCTTGACCTTGACCTTGTGGCCGTTTCCCTTGTTGTTTCTCACTCAAGTGCTTCTTCTTCTTCAATGGGCATGATCTAACATGATGCCCTTCAACCTTGCACTTGAAGCAAACCAACTTGGCCGGATCCTTGACTTTGTCTTGGCCCTTCTTTTTGTTGCTCTTGCTCTTGGACTTGTTCTTGTTATTGGAGTTGAATCCAAGTCCACTCTTGTCATTGGGGGATTGTTGCATACTCAACATCTTGTCAAGTGCGGATTTCCCTTCATGACGCTTTTCCAAGTCTTTCTTTAAAGAAAGGACTTGGGCCTCGAGCTCTTTTATTTCCTCTACATGGTTAGTAGAAATACAAGTACTAGAGGAAGTAGAAGTTTCATTGTTAGAGCAACAAGGCAAGGCAAGTAATCCAACACAAGGTGTATCACTAGTTTGACTAGATGGATTACAAGGACTAGCACATGGCAATATAGCATTTGTAGTAGAGATTGTGCTAATGTCCATATGAGGCTCACAAGATGTTACCTTAGTGATACTTGCCTCATGAGCTAACTTTAGCCCATCATAGGAAATTAGAAGATCATCATGAGAGCTTGAGAGCTTTTTATGACTTTCTTCCAATTCCCTATAATTGCTAGTTAGCAACTCTAGTTGAGCCCTTAGCTCAACATTCTCCTCTAAGGTAGATGCTTCACAAGAATTAGAGTTAGTAGCACAAGCATCAACAATAGTTTTCTCATTTTCATGCTTATAGGATTCAAATTTTTGTGTGAGCATAAAATTAGTATGCTTCTCATCTTTTAGCTCATGCTTGAGGAGAGTGAATCTCATTTCCCCATTTTCGATATGGGACTCCAACTCCACTATGGTTTCCCTATATTTACTCAAGGTATCCATAGAGTGTTCGAGATTAGCACGAGCTTCTTTATTACCATGAAGAGAAGCATATACCATTGCCATATTATGCACCAAGATATTATATTCTTCATCATTGTCATCATCATCACTTTCATCATTAGAGGAAGTATTAGGAGTCAAAGTAGGAGATACCTTTGATCCATTTGCCATAAGGCACATGTGCAAACCGGAGGATGAAGATGAAGAAGTTCTTGAATCCTCATTTGAAAACATGTCTTGATCCATAGAGTGTTTGGTTTCCTCTACATTGTTAGTCAACAAGCAACTAGAGGAAATAGAAGCATTTTGATTATGGGAGCAAGACAAGGCAAGCATATCATCATGAGATCTATGTAAGCAATTTACACATGATATGCAAGGACTATCAACACAAGCATGTAGGCTATTTTCAATGCTCGATGTGTTTAAGTCCAAAGAGGAAACATTGCAATGAGATAGAGATGAAGAGTCATCAATATTGAGCACAATATCAACATTGCAATTTTCCTCACCACTCACCATATCATTACCTCGTGTCTTGCTACACGTTGGTGAAGTGGAAGAAGATGAGAACTCATCACGGCCGGAGGTGGAAGCAACTTGGAGCTCTTCATGATGTGAAGGGGAAGAGAGCTCCTCGGAGTCACCACCAACCAAATGAGAAGTGGATCCACCAAACATTTCCTTAAGCTTGATCCACATCTCATGAGACGATTTTCGCTTTATATATATCAAGAACCTATGAAAATCTGGTCTCAAAGAGAATACAAGCTCATTAGATACTTGAGCTTCAAGATGTAAGTTTTTCTCATCCTCTAAAGATAGATTTTGAGGATCCATCGGAGGAGAAAAACCTACATCTAGAAATTGCTCAATGTTTGGACACAAGGTCCGAAGTTTGCAAAGCAAGCAATTTCGCCACAAAAGATAATTTGTGCCATTAAAGACAATTGTATCATTGTGCACTATACTAGCCGACATCTTTACTCTCAAGGCGGTGAAGCCTTAAACAAGGAGAGACCTTGCTCTGATACCAATTGAAAGATCGAGATGTCGCCTAGAGGGGGGGTGAATAGGCAATTACAAACTCTTTCGGATTTGTCTTGTAAGAATGCGGAATTAAACTATCGTTTAGTTTACAAGCACAAACCCTAGATATGCTAAGCTCAACTAGGTATAACAATAACAACTAGAGCTAAGCAAGATAGGCACAAAATATATGTAGCACAAGTGATAGCAAGATATATATATACTTCAAGCACGATGGCTATCACAAGGAAAGAGAGCTCGGGTATAGAAATAACCGAGGCACGCGGAGACGAGGATGTATTCCCGTGTTCCCTTGCTTTGCAACAAGGTACGTCACGTTTGGAGGAGTGGAGGTCCCACGAAGGATTCCCCGCGCCACGAAGGCTCACCCTATTCTCCGAACCACACCCACGAAGGATAATGGCCCTTTCCTTATGGTTAGCTTTTCCTCCGCTCCGGAGATGGCAAGCTCCACAACCACTTCACAAGCTCCACGAAGGAGAAGCCCGGGCCTCTTCACAATCTTCTTGAAGAGATCACCGGAGCACCAACCGCCAAGCCAACTAGGAGGTTTCCCTCCAAGAGTAACAAGCTCACGGTCTCTCACTCGAACTAATCGTGGTGGAGAGCTCAACACTATGCAATGATGCAAAGCAAGAACACCGGAGGTGTTCAAGTCCTTCACACTCAAATCCCACCAAAGCAACGAATGCTAGGATGAGATTGGAGAGGAAGAACAAGGGGAAAAGTCAACCAAAGACTCCAAGATCTAGATCCCAAGAGATTCCCTCACTTAGAGAAGAAATGGTTTGGTGGAAGTGTAGATCTAGATCTCCTCTCTCAAATCCTCAAATATGAGCAAGAATGGTTGGAGGAATCAAGGGGGAGAGCAAGTTCTTCAAATAGCAACAATGGAGGTGAAGAAAGGGGAAGAACTAGTTGTCTCAAGGTGGGAGAAAGGTATTTATAGTGGGGGAAGAAGAAATAACCGTTGGGGAGAAAACAGGGTGAAAATCGCATAAAAAACGGGAAAAACAGCCCAGCCGGTCACCAGGCCGGCCGACCGGATCCTGGGCCGGAGAGGCCGGTGGCCTGTCCGGTCGGACCGGCCCACCGACCGGGAGCGGAGCATAGCGCGCTGGGCGGCGGATTCGGTACAGGCGCGCGGGGAGGAGCAGGCCGCGGGGCGGCAGAAGCGGCCCAGTGGGATTCCCGGTCGGGCCGGGGAGAGATCCGGGCAGGCCGGTTGTGGACTAGGCCCAAGGCCGGTCACAGGCCGGCGGGGGAGCGGCAGGCTGAGGCGGCCCGGTGCGGGATCCGGTCAGGCCGGGGAGGTGGCCGGGCCAGGCCGGCGCGTGGGCCGGTGGCCGCCCGGTCGACCGGGTGGGCCGGCGTCTGGCCCGGCAGGCCGGGCGCCCAACCGGCAGCCCTTTTTCCTTTTTCTTTTCTTTTTCTTCTTTTACTCTTTCTTTAATAACTTTTGCTCCCGAACCCCGATTCGAATGAAACCAGTTTTGTTTGGAAGATAATAACAAATGCTATCCTATGGAAAGTGAAAACACAAGAATCTATAGGAGGGGATTTTATCATGAATATAAAAGGTAGAACCTTATATCATGAATAACCGGTAAAATCACCCAACCTCGAAAACGCAATAGAAGATGCATGTGGATTCCGTTTTCGATGAACTTGGGCTTGTTGTAAAGATAGCAACAAGCTCAAGAACCTCACACAGAGAAACACCAAGAAGCAATACGGATATGCAAAGTATGCAAAGGATTGAGCTCCCTAAGACGATGTGATCAAGTTACCCAACCGAAAGCCCCTCTTAATAGTGCGGCTATGTATCCTATAATCCGGTCTCCCAACATCCACCTTGAGACCGGTAAAAGGAAAACCTAGCAAGACCATACCTTTGCCTTGCGCATCCCGCTTGACCTTGATGATAACTCTTCAAGCTTCACTCAAGCCGGAATGCCTCACTTGACCAATGTTGCTTCGTGAAGACTCACAAATGCTCCCCCATACACTATGATGGGAAAGCTCCATTGATACACATCTTCACTAGTCCATTATCACCAAATGGATGGCAAGCTTCAAGCATGTGATTCACTTGAGATGCTCATCTTGAACTTGCCCAACTCAACCTTGTATCGATGATCTTGATGCCAATACACAAGGTATATCTTTATCTTCATGGCATCCATACTTGAATCCAACATATGGAGTACAAGTAGTACCTATGGAATATTCCTTCATATAAACTCAATGAAAACATTAGTCCATAGGAGTTGTCATTAATTACCAAAACCACACATAGGGGCAATGTACCCTTACAATAATTCACCACTGTTTTACAACAACTGTGGTGCAGAGCTAGCCGATTTTAACCAAAATCGGCTCCCAAGAGCAAAGGATTTTCAGAAGCAGCTGCCCCCGAGCCTCAGTCAAGGCGAGAATAGCAGCAAGGAAGGTAACTGCCAGGAAAGCACCAGGATTTGATGTACCACAAGGGCTCAACAGGACCAGAAAATCCCTTCTCCGAACCAAGAAGCTTCTCATGCCACGGCTTTTTAACTCCTCCTGGCTCAATCCTTATGATTCGCTGCTTAGATCAGTTCACCATCCTTGACGATGACTCTGCAGTTGAAGCCCTGGCCAATCGCGAGGCCTGATCAAGTGGCAGCTTAAACTCTGTATTTCTAAAGTCGATGTCCGAGCATCGGCTGAGCGAATTTTTTGTATTTTTGATTTTTTATTAGCCGATCGATTCATGAATCGGCTCCCCTGGGTACATACTTCATGGTGTCTTGTACCTTCTCCGTGTGTATGCCCCCCGAGCCGAATCCTTCAAGTGATTGAAGATATCGGCTTTTCAGCCAATTCAGGCTTGTCTCACAAATTACCATGTTAAAAACATGGCAACTAGTAAATGTGGTGAGACTGATTTTAGCCGATTGCTGGAGTCGGCTTCCCTTGCAGTTGTTGATCCAACTATTTGCTGATAAATGTTGGCCATGGCTTATCCCCAGGACCAATTTCGATCTCTTCTAGTCCGTCAGCTGTTGTAAACTCATATCCCAGCTTCCTATCGCCTGCCAAATCATTGATGAACACCGGCAGAAGGTATGGTGAGGATGATTTTGGCCGATCGCTAGAATCGGCCTCCTTTCCCATTGCAATGTTTACTGAGAGTTTACAATTTCCTGGTACTCTGATAATGCTACGTGGCTTACTTGAGGTGAAATCCTTGCTTTTTATTTTTTGGGGCCGCAGGGATCGGCCTCGCCACGTACGTCCGTAGACTCGGATCTTGCTACTCTGTCAGGCCAGTGGATAAGACCAGCCTTAACCCGTTTTTTGTAGCTTCGATGCGCTCAGTCCAGATTGATTCCAGAAAGCGGCTCTTGGTCGTTTGCTTCCTAGATGTTCATGGCAGCCAAAGAGATATCAACTGAATCATCCGCATGAACAACCTCCACTTCATCTCCATCCCATTGTATGATGCACTGATGCATTGTGGATGGAATGCAACAGTTAGCGTGGATCCAATCCCTTCCTAACAGACAGCATAAGTGCTCTTGCTGTCGACGATGAAGAAGGACGTGGGGATGGTCTTTCGGCCGACAGTTAAGTCCACGTTCAGAACACCCTTGGCTTCTGACGGTTGGCCGTTGAAGTCGCTTAGTGTGACGTTGGTCTTGATCAGATCTTCAGTAGAACGTCCCAAACATCGTAACATGGAGTACGGCATTATGTTGACTGCTGCTCCCGTGTCAACCAGCATCTTGCTAATAGGCTGCCCATTGATATAACCCTTTAGGTATAGGGCCTTGAGATGCCTGTAGCTCTTTTCTTTTGGCTTCTCGAAGATAACTGGTCGTGGACCGCAATCAAACTGCGCCACTGATACCTCTTCATCTCTCGGAGCACAAAACTCTGACGGGAGAACGAACACCATGTTTGTATCAGCCGATGTCCCTGCATCGGCTTTTGTCTGCTTGGGTCGCCACACTTTCTTTGGTGGGCGAGCTTCTGTCTCCAGCGTTTGCTGAATTTTCACGGCCAGATCAGGCCGTGCCTTCCTCAATGTGTACAGGTACTGCGCCTCGGCTTCTTCCAAGTTCCTTAGCCGCTGCACTCTGCGCTTTTGGGAGTGGCTGAGCCCATCAGGACACCACCTTGGTCGGTGATATCTATCTTCTTCTTCTGACTCATCGAAGTCTTCATCTTGAGATGACTCAGCTCGTTTGTTCTGAGGTGGGAGAGGTCCTAGTCGCTCGAACACTGAAACTTCATTTGTTCCCTTCCTCTTCTTTGCATTCTGGGCAGTTCTCGATTGTAGGCAATCGGCTCATTCCTGAGTCCCAGCAATGTTTGAAGAAAGGACAGTTCCAGTGCCTATCCACGTCCTCTCGCTCTTTTGACCTCCCTCTAGCGCGATGCTCATACCCTTCGTGTCGACGTATTTCCTGTTGTCTGCATCAGACCGACGATATCTATCATCATCCTCGTCGTAGCGCCGACGTCGGTCGTACTGCTGCTCATACTTGTTGAGGAGATGTGCGGAGAGTGGTCGTTGATACCGGACGCTTATCACCTCTTTCTCAGTTAAATACCGTCTGTCGTCAGGCTGGGGCCGGTCGCGTGGATCGGCCTCCTTCTTATCCTTGCCACGAGAGTGACTACTCTCTGGCTTATCACCTTCATAGCGATCCGCAAACCCTGTCATATTGATACCAAACGAGAAACCTGGCTCGCGTCTTATGCACTGGCTGAGATCGACCATGTTGACTTCCGGAAACGGCTGCGTGTCAACTCTCATGGCAAACTGACCGAATAGCAATCGGCCTTGCTCTATCGCCATCGGAATTTGTCCGCGAAGGACTTTGCAGTCGTTGGTGGCATGGGTGAACGTGTGATGCCACTTGCAGTATGGCTTGCCGTTCATCTCTTGTGGTGTGGGGATTTTGTGACCTTCGGGTAACTTCAGCTGTTTCTCCTTCAGCAGCAAATCAAAAATCTGCTCCGTTTTGCTCAAATCGAAGTCGAACCCCTTTGCAGGCCCTGGTTGTTTCACCCACTTGCAGGACACGGGTTTTGCCCCCGAGTCCACTCAGCTACGGCGACCTCCTGATCTCCTTCGAAATCTTCATCTTCGTCTCCTCGATCAGGGCGACGCGCTTGTATTTGTCCTGGTACACTGGATGGCGCTGTTCATATGCAGTCAACTTCTCGAACCATCTCGCCGTGAATCGTATCGCTTGGAAGGTCGATCTTTGAGCGGCGCCGATAACTGCTACCGCCACTCGACTGCTTCTTCTCGTTAGGCGAACCGAATAACATCGGTTTCGACGGTCCTGAACCTCTGGATGTACTCAGATACCGTCTCTCCTCGTCTCTGCCGAACTTGGGTTAGATCGGCAAGGCTAGCTTCCGTGGCTTCTGAATGGTATTGTTCATGGAATTGCTCTTTGATGCGCGTAAATGTACACGTCCGTTGGGAACCCCAAGAGGAAGGTATGATGCGCACAGTGGCAAGTTTTCCCTCAGAAAGAAACCAAGGTTTAATCGAACCAGAGGAGCCAAGAAGCACGTTGAAGGTTGATGGTGGCGAAATGTGATGCGGCGCAACAACAGGGATTCCGGCGCCAACGTGGAATCTGCACAACAAAACCAAAGTACTTTGCCCCAACGAAACAGTGAGGTTGTCAATCTCACCGGCTTGCTGTAACAAAGGATTAAGCGTATCGAATGGAAGATGATTGTTTGCAATAAAACAGTAAAGAACAATTGCAGTAGATTGTATGCTATGTAAAGAATAGGACCGGGGTCACAGTTCACTAGAGGTGTCTCTCCCATAAGATAAAAGCATGTTGGGTGAACAAATTACAGTCGGGCAATTGACAAATAGAGAAGGGCATAACAATGCATATACATGATATGATAAATATAGTGAGATTTAATCCGGGCATTACGACAAAGTACATAGACCGCCATCCAACCGCATCTATGCCTAAAAAGTCCACCTTCAGGTTATCGTCCGAACCCCATTCAGTATTAAGTTGCAAAGCAACAGACAATTGCATTAAGTATGGTGCGTAATGTAATCGACAACTACATCCTTAGACATAGAATCAATGTTTTATCCCTAGTGGCAACAGCACATCACAACCTTAGAACTTTGTCACTGTCCCAGGTGTCAATGAAGGCATGAACCCACTATCGAGCATAAATACTCCCTCTTGGAGTTAAGAGTAAAAACTTGGCCAGAGCCTCTACTAATAACGGAGAGCATGCAAGATCATAAACAACACATAACAATAGATTGATAATCACCATAACATAGTATTCTCTATCCATCGGATCCCGACAAACACAACATATAGAATTACATATAGATGATCTTGATCATGTTAGGCAGCTCACAAGATCCAACAATGAAGCACAATTAGGAGAAGACGACCATCTAGCTACTGCTATGGACCCATAGTCCAGGGGTGAACTACTCACTCATCACTCCGGAGGCGATCATGGCGATGAAGAGTCCTCCGGGAGATGAATCCCCTCTCCGGCAGGGTGCCGGAGGCGATCTCCGAATCCCCCGAGATGGGATTCGCGGCGGCGGTCTCCGGAAGGTTTTCCGTATCGTGGCTCTGGCGGGGTTTCGCGACGGAGGCTATAAGTAGGCGAAAGGGCAGGTCAGCAGGCGGCGAGGGCCCACACCACGGCCGGCGCGCCAGGGCCTGGGCCGCGCCGCCCTATGGTGTGGCCACCTCGTGGCCCCACTTCCTTCCCTCTTCGGTCTTCGAAGCTCCGTGCAAAAATAGGACTCTGGGGCGGTGATTTCGTCCAATTCCGAGAATATTTCCTTACTAGGATTTCTGAAACCAAAAACAGCAGAACAACAACTGGCTCTTCGGCATCTTGTTAATAGGTTAGTTCTAGAAAATGCGTAAATACGACATATAATGTGCATAAAACATGTAGGTATCATCAATAAAGTAGCATGGAACATAAGAAATTATCGATACGTTGGAGACGTATCACTCTTCTAGCTGCTTCCACGTCCGAACCGAGTTTGGTAGCAACGAGGTGTACCACCCAAAGGCTGGACCCGTGAGAGATTGCGAGAAGAACCTCACGCGTAGCTCATCTGAAGCTGAGACCATGCCCAACTGTGCCAAGTATCGGCTCACGTGCTCGATCGAGCTGGTTCCTTCTGATCCACTAAATTTTGTGAAGTCAGGGAGCCGATACTTAGGTGGCAGCGGGATCAGGTCGTAGTCGTTGGGATACGGCTTGGAATAGCCGATCATCCTCTTCTTCGGCAATATGCCGAACTTGTCTCTCATGATGGCGGTGATCTCATCCACCGTAGGAGCTGCAGCAGATCGTTCATAACTTGTACCGGTGGCATATTTAGTTAGCCACGCTGTTTTTCAAAGATCGCTCCGAACTGCTCCTGCTCCAGCGACTCCTCCTGCCGTGATAGCCCTTCCTGCGTAACCTGGGTCCAGTTGTTGCAGTCCGGCACGTATGTGCACACGTATCCATGTGGAACTTCCTTGGGCGGCTCAGGAATTGGTAGTCGCCCGATCACCTCCCTCCTTGTAGACGACATACGCCGGTGAACCTTGTTGTGTGGAGCTGCAAACGTGTGTTGCAGTGGTGGCCTTGTGTAGAGCGGTACCTCCCCTTGGTGAGTTCCTAGAGCAGGACCTGACGGAGAGTACTTGTGCTTCGTGACTTCTTGCACCACATTGAGCGCGACACGCTCCAGAGTATTCACCAAGCTCTCAGCATGCCGATGAAGAGAGTGAGCAATGGCATAGTTGACTTCCTGTCGCAGGGCTCTGGTACGTTCGTCCGAAGGGAGGGATAGATCTAGTCCATCTAGCGCGCCTTCGGGTTGGAACCCTTTGAACTTGATCCCGTGCGAACGGGTTTTCTCGAAAGAGCCGATGAGCTCGGCTTCCAAGATTGCCTTGAGATCATCATATTTCTTCTTATGCTCAGGAGGCAGATCCTCATACTTGACTGGTTCTCCCGCAATCTGAGGTGCAGATGACGACATGGTTGTTGCGGAAGATTGTCCCGATGTCCCACCGGGCGTGCCAGAATGTGTTGTCTGCCAAAGCCCACCGGCGAGCAGTGGTTAAGCAACACGAAGAGCCGGGAGGCTTCCAAGGCGGCAGTGGGCCCTGGTCCCTCGACGTCGTCCCGCAAATGCTCCGGCACACGACCTGGCGGCTGCAAGGGCGTGCCACTGACCTATACCTGGCCAGGAAGGTGTGGATTGCTTCGATTATTTCCCTGCATGGCAGACACGTAAACATTAAATACGAGCCCTATCGGCTCTCAGGTTGCCCTGGATCGGCTCAAAGAGCCGATCGCCCCATGGTTCATGTTGGATTTTCAATGACATGGGGATCCTGCTTGATCTCAACAAAGCTAAACCAATCTACGACAGTTTAGGGTTTTCACCGTATGATCGGAACATCCTACGCGTAGTTGAGCCTAATAGACACGAAAGATAATGGAAAGCTAACCCTAAAATAGGCCTAAAAACCAACATAACGTTAATTCCCGGAACATCCCTCTTAGGTCTAGCAAACCATACCTAGCGCACTACCGGATCGTTCAACCCGTTTGCAAGGCCTAACCATACAGATATTAAACTAATCCTTGATGAACAAGGAGTACCTATAACAGATCGGATCTACTAAGTCACGAACAAGCAAGATGCTGCCCTTACACCTAGATAGGTGTAAGGGCAGCTAGATGTTGAGGGACGGCATAGCTAAGCAGATATATGCAAGAAAAGCATCTACGCAAGCCCCAAAACACCTATGGTAAATAGTGCTACTCGCCATCAACAACGCTTCAGTACGAGCAACACAAGGTAAACGAATAAACGTAATGCTGCCTAGATCGCAAGATGCGATCTAGGCAGCATGGTGCTTACCCGGGAGAAACCCTCGAAAGAAGGGGTGGCGATGCGCCTGATTTGTGTTTGTTGTGAACGTGATTGTCCTCCTTTTCTGATAACCCTAGATACATATTCATAGTCCAAGGGACTTTCTAATTGGCGTGCACCTAACCGTGCACGAGTTAAACTCTATCTTTTAATCTAAACTACAATGCGATCTACTATATTACAGATACACGGGCAATTAAGCCCAAACTCTTCGCGCAAGGCCGCTTCAAAGATGCTCCACGTGTAATCTTCAAAGCCCATCTTCACTTACGGCCCATCTCCTGATTTGGCCAAAATCCGGTGATAACACATGTATATCATCTATATACACCTGAGCTAGACATTCTAGTCTTTTCTTTCTTTCTGCCAAAAAATCTTTTGTAGTTTCTCTTTTAACTTTCCTCATTCTCAGAAAACACTTCACCTTCAATAACTTCTAGGTCCATTGGTCAAATACCAATAACCTTGAGGTTCTTCCTTTGAAGTTGATCATCACATGACAAGTGTTCTAGATTTCATTATTAGTAACCCTTTAATGTGATGAACAATTTCACTCATAATTTTATCCATCAAATCATGACGACTTTCCGAGACCATGTCTGTACATGTCAGGCTTGTAAAGTTTAACCTTAGTACTCGTATGTGCAAATCTGGCTTGCACCCGTTGTATGCACACGTAGAATCTATAACACCCGATCATCACGTGATGCTTCGAAACGACGAGCTTTAGCAACGGTGCATACTAAGGACGATCACTTCATGGATGTGCGAATATCGTTAGTGCCCAACTAGTTGGAGGATTGGGACGCCTGGCGTCTTCAACCTTCGTACATTCCCATAAAACTTATGAGTTTATGTAGTCTCACTAGATTATATTCTATCATCTTGCAATAAGGTCTTAGATATCACATATATCTCATACCTTGATTATTTCTGAAAACAAAATTTCCAGCTCCTTACTTTTCAAACGGATTTGAACTTCAAGTTTCACGGAGACAAGATGATTTAAGGTACTAATTGAAACCATTGCTCTTTGAATCATCAATGTGAGGTTTACTAAAAGTTTGCATTAGGACTTAATCATATCTTGATTCTTTAACAATACGGTACCAGTCCGTAAAGTTACTTGTCAGACTTAACAGTATTTCTATCTCAATTACAAGACTAGCGCATGGTAGATAACGGATGCCAATTCTACAAATTTAATTCAAAATACTATTCAGACTATGTTCATGATAATTAGTTCATGTTTTAATCTAATTACTAATGAACTCCCACTTAATACAACATCCCTCATAGTTGTTAAGTGGCACACGATCCACATCCACTACACCAAAACCGATCATCACGTGAGATGATGTAGCTTCAATGGTGAATATCAACATGTTGATCATATCATCCATATGACTCGTGTTCAACCTTTCGATTTCCGTTGTCCCGAGGCCATGTTTGTACATGCTAGACTCGTCAAGCAAACCCAAGTATTTCCGCGTGTGCAACATGGCTTACACCCGTTGTATGTGAACGTAGAATCTATTGTAGGATAACGTAGCATAGAAAACAAAAATTTTCCTATCGCGAACACGCAATCCAAGCCAAGATGCAATCTAGAAGACGGTAGCAACGAGGGGATGATCAAGACTAACCCTTGAAGAGATTCCAAAGCCTATAAGAGTAGGCTCTTATTGCTGCGGTAGACGATCACTTGCCGCTTGCAAAAGCGCGTAGAAGATCTTGATCACGATCGGTTCGCCACGAACGGGCAGCACCTCCGTACTCGGTCACACGTTCGGTTGTTGATGAAGACGACGTCCACCTCCCCGTTCCAGCGGGCAGCGGAAGTAGTAGCTCCTCTTGAATCCGACAGCACGACGGCGTGGTGTCGGTGGTGGTGGAGAAATCCGGCGGAGCTCGCTAAAGCGTGCGGGATGTGGTGTAGGAGAGAGACCGCTAGGGTTTGGGGAGAGAGGGGGGCGCGCGGCCCTCTAAGGGGTGCGGCCAAGGCTGAGCCAAAGAGTGGCTGCCCCCTCCCTCTCCTCCTCATTATATAGGTGGAAGCACCAAGAGTTCTAGTCCAAGTCTTCGAATAAGACCCCAACACTAAAACCTCCCATATGTGGGAAAACCTACCCAAGGTGGGAATCCCACTTGGGGTGGGATTCCCCCTTTCCATGAGGGGGTTTGGCCGGCCACCCTAGGGGAGTCCACCATGGACTCCTCCCCTTTTGGGTTGGCTGGTCATGCAAGGTGGAGTCCCTCCGGGACTCTACTTTCCATGGTGATTTCTTCCGGACTTTTCTAGAACCTTCTAGAACCTGCCATAAATGCACCGGATCATTTCCAAACTTGGAATATGACTTCCTATATATGAATCTTATTCTCCTCGTGATCCGGGATCTCATCCGGGACTCCGAACAAATATTCGAACTCCATTCCATATTCAAGTACTACCATTTCAACATCCAACTTTAAGTGTGTCACCCTACGGTTCGTGAACTATGCGGACATGGTTGAGTACTCACTCCGACCAATAACCAATAGCGGGATCTGGAGATCCATAATGGCTCCCACATATTCAACGATGACTTTAGTGATCGAATGAACCATTCACATACAATACCAATTCCCTTTGTCTCGCGATATTTTACTTGTCCGAGGTTTGATCTTCGGTATCACTCTATACCTTGTTCAACCTCGTCTCCTGACAAGTACTCTTTACTCGTACCGTGGTATGTGGTCTCTTATGAACTTATTCATATGCTTGCAAGACATTAGACGACATTCCACCGAGAGGGCCCAGAGTATATCTATCCGTCATCGGGATGGACAAATCCCACTGTTGATCCATATGCCTCAACTCATACTTTCCGGATACTTAATCCCACCTTTATAGCCACCCATTTACGCAGTGGTGTTTGGTGTAATCAAAGTACCTTTCCGGTATAAGTGATTTACATGATCTCATGGTCATAAGGACTAGGTAACTATGTATCGAAAGCTTATAGCAAATAACTTAATGACGAGATCTTATGCTACGCTTAATTGGGTGTGTCCATTACATCATTCATACAATGACATAACCTTGTTATTAATAACATCCAATGTTCATGATTATGAAACTAATCATCCATTAATCAACAAGCTAGTTTAAGAGGCATACTAGGGACTTCTTGTTTGTCTACATATCACACATGTATCAATGTTTCGGTTAATACAATTATAGCATGGTATGTAAACATTATCATAAACACAAAGATATATAATAACCATTTATTATTGCCTCTTGGGCATATCTCCAACAGTCTCCCACTTGCACTAGAGTCAATAATCTAGTTTACATATGTAAAGATATAACACCTTGGCCTTCTGGTGCTTTATCATGTTTTGCTCACGGGAGAGGTTTTAGTCAACGGTTCTGACATGCTCAGAAACGTATGTATTTTGCAATTCATATGCGTCTCAGCGCATCACTCATTTTCCAAATGAGTCGGCATATATGCTTAGTCCTCTGGTGGAACCTTAATTCCGCGGTCTGAAATATGTCACTAATATTGTCACACACAATATAGCTTCAAAGTTCTGACTTTGTCGGAACTACACCAAATTCTCAAAGAACCTCCTGACTTAACATCCTTTGTCATTGTCAAAACAATGACATATTCTGCCTTCTTTTGTAGAATCCATCACAATATTTAGAACTCTTCTAAATCTAGCATAGACAACTTCTAGCTCATTGTGCTACCTTTTAAACAACACTTAGTCTAATTTGAGATTTGAAATTATATTTTATATGTGACAAAACCAATATCGGTGTAACACCTTACAGCGATTTGTTTGTCATTTCTTCATACAAAAATATATATATATATCCTTAGTTCTTCTAAAGTACTTAAGGATATTCTTACTGTCGTTCAATGATCATCATATGAATCATTCTGGTATATGCTCATAACACTTTATAGCACATGATATCTGATTGTGTACATGTTATTTGTGATCTATAATCACTCATGTGTTTTTACTCATTGAGTGTCAGATACACTCAAGTCTTGTTAAACCTTCACATGACAAGAACATTTTCTTAATATTTCTATATTGAACTATTTCAATATCCATCATATGTACTTTGACTTAAACTTATTTATGTGTTTCAATCTATCTTCATAGATCTTGACACTAAATTTGTTTCAGTCCATATCCTTTCATTGAAGTTAATTCTCAATGAAACCTTTTAATCAAGTATATAATTACATCATTTATAACCAACTATATGTCACCTACATAAAGTATTATAAATATGTCTTAGCGCTCCCACTTAATTTCTTGCAAATACAAGCCTCTTCATCGTCTCTTGATGAAATCAAAAACTCTTTGACTATTTCATCTGGTGAAGATTCCAACTCCGCGATACTCACTTCATCCAATTGAAGTTTGTATACCTATCTAGTATTCTACGGACAGCAAAACTCTTGGTTGTATCTTGTATACACCTTTAATACACACTTCTGTTAAGTAGTGTATTTTGCCATCCTACTAGCATATCTCATAAAAGAAATATGTAGTGATTACTAGAATAATCCACATAGACTATAAGCATTGCTACGGAAGATATAATCTTATCGTAGTCAACTCTTTGAACTTTGTCGTAAACAATTTTTCGACAAGTCGAGCTTCTTTAAGGATATTCCATCCAAGTCCATCAATTTTATAGATCCATTTACTTTCAAAAAGTATTTATCTATCTTGGATTTCATGGCATATAGCCATTTTAACGGAGTCAGGGCCCATCATAACTTCTTTGTTTGTAGTTGGTTTATCATTGTTCAAAATCAATCCTTTGTTCACAAATCATTTATTTGATCACAAAGTAAACCATACCTACAAGATTCAATATGTATTTCGATCTCCATGGCTAAAACACTTTGTAGTCATGGGAGCCATGATCGTTATGGCCGCTTCCGAAACCAATTCCGATGCTGCGCTACTCTGATCATTATGCTCAGGTTCATAAACCTTATCAAATTATATTGTCCTCCCACCCAAATATTTCACTAGAAACAATTTCTCGGAAATAAGAAACATTGACAAACACTTTTGTCTTTGTCTTGTGGGAAGAATTCCCAATTAAATCTCTGGGATAACCAACAAAGACATTCATCCGATTTTGGTTGTAAACTCTTAGACCAAAATTTAAAGAAAAGACTATTAGGGTTTATACCCATACCATAACTTGTATGGTGTCATTTCAACGGATCATGATGATACTCTATTTAGTGTAAAAGCGGTAGTCACTAAAGCATAATCCACAAAAATATAATGGCGTCATAATATTTTATCTCATCATTAATCCAACAAGGTTTGGATACATATCTTGGATACTATATCATCATTATGATACTCCAAGAAATGTGAGTTGTAGAACAATTTCATAACTCTCTTAGATGTTCGCTAAAAATCGTAATTCAAATATTTCTACCATGATCCAATCATAGATATTTGACTTTTCTATTACGATGATTTCTACTTCATGCTGAAATTTATTTGAATCCATTCAAATGTTTCAAACTTCTTCCTTATTGAATATATCCACATATATATACTCAATTCATTGTTTGAAAGTTTTCATGAAGTAGAAGAATCTCCCGCACACAACTATGCCCAGTGAACCACATACATCATAATGTATTTTTCCACTAAGTTAGTTGCCCGTTCAACTTTTGGCCTATGAACGGTATTTTAATCATTCTCTTTAGAAAAGATTTGCAAGCGTCAAATGATTCAAAAATCAAGTGACTCCAAAAATCCATTTGCATGGAGTTCCTTCATGCGTTTCTTTCTAACATGACCTAAATGGCGGTTCCACAAATAAGTGGAATTCAAATCATTTGCCTTATGGCATTTTAGCGTCAGTGTTATGTATGTGTGTTTCACCATTAAGATTTATAATAACTTATCCATCATACATGGAGTAATGTCATAATTTGAACAACTCATTGTTTTCATTTGACCAGAGCAAAATAACAATTATTAAGTTCTTTATTATAAATTCTAAGGGCTAGATAGAATGCCAATGATGAACATAATAACTCTTTATTTTTGTTCTAGACGTGCATTCCTATCATATTCCTTGTCAGTCACTTAGGCCATTGTATTCTTGTATTGCGTTGTTTTGTATGACACTTCATACCAACCAATATGGTACTAATACCCAAGAATTTCATTATGTGACTTAACTAGGAATACAACCATAACATGTATATCATTTATATACACCTGAGCTAGACTTTCTAGTCTTTTCTTTCTTTTTGCCAAAATATCTTTTGCAGTTTCTCTTTTAGCTTTCCTCATTATTCAGAAAAACACTTCAACATTAATAACTTCTAGGTTTGTTGGTCTAATACCAATAACCTTGAGGTTATTATTTTGAAGTTGATCATCATATGACAAGTGTTCTAGATTTCACTTATTAGTAACTATGATGAACAATTTCACTCATAATTTTATCCATCAATTCATGACAACTTTTTGAGACCATGTCTGTACATGCTAGGCTCATAAAGTTTAACCTTAGTATTCGCATGTGCAAATCTGGCTTGCACCCGTTGTAAGCACACGTAGAATCTATAACACCCGATCATCACGTGATGCTTCGATACGACGAGTCTTAGCAACGGTGCATACTAAGGATGATAACTTCATGGATATGCGAATATCGTTAGTGCTCCAATAGTTGGAGGATTGTGACGCCTGGCGTCTTCAACCTTCATACATTCCCATAAAACTTATGAGTTTATGTAGTCTCACCAAATTATATTCTATCATCTTGCAATAAGGTCTTAGATATCACATATATCTCATACCTTGATTATTTCTGAAAACTAAATTTTCAGCTCCTTACTTTTCAAACAGATTTGAACTTCAAGTTTCACGGAGACAAGATAACTTTAGGTACTAATTGAAACCATAGCTCTCTGAATCAACAAAGTGAGTTTCACTAAAAGTTTGCAATAGGACTTAATCAATTCTTGATTCTTTAACAATACGGTACTAATCCGTAAAGTTTCTTATCAGATTTTAACAGTATTTCTATCTCAATAACAAGACTAGCGCATAGTAGTAAACGGATGCCAATACTACAAAATTAATTCAAAATACTACTCAGACTAAGTTTATGACAAATTGAGTTCAAATTTTAATTCTATATAATTAAAAATCTAGGTGAACTCCCACTCAAAACAATATCCCTCGCATTGTCTTAGTGATCACACGAACCAAATCCATCACACCTATGCCCGATCATCACGAGACAAGATGTAATTTCAATGGCGAACACTCAAAGTGTTCATCATATCAATCATATGATTCATGCTCTACCTTTCGGTATCACGTGTTCCGAGACCATGTCTGTACATGCTAGGCTCGTCAAGGCCACCTTAGTATCCGCATGTGCAAAACTGTCTTGCACCCGTTGTATGTACTTATTGAATCTATCACACCCGATCATCACGAGATGCTTCGAAACGACAAGACTTGATAACGGTGCTACTAAGGATGAACACTTTATTATCTTGAGATTTTAGTGAGAGGGATCATCTTATAATGCTACCGTCGCGATCTAAGCAAAATAAGATGCATAAAAGGATTAACATCACATGCAGTTCATATGTGATATGATATGGCCCTTTTGTCTTTGCGCCTTTGATCTTCATCTCCAAAGCACGGACATGATCTCCATCATCTTCGGGCATGATCTCCATCATCGTCGGCGAAGCACCAAGGTCAATGGCGCCGTCTTCATGATCGTCCTCCATGTAGCAACTATTACAACTACTTTGAAATACTACTCAACATGAAATTTAAAGACAACCATAAGGCTCCTGCCGGTTGCCACAATACAATAATGATCATCTCATACATATTCATCATCACATTATGGCCATATCACATCACCAAACCCTGCAAAAACAAGTTAGACGTTCTCTAATTTGGTTTGCATATTTTACGTGGTTTAGGGTTTTCGAGCAAGATCCAATCTACCTACGAACATGAACCACAACGGTGATACTAGTGTTGTCAATAGAAGAGTAAATTGAATCTTCACTATAGTAGGAGAGACAGACACCCGCAAAGCCACTTATGCAATACAAGTTGCATGTCAAGCGTGGAGCAAATCTCATGAACGCGGTCATGTAAAGTTAGCCCGAGCCGCTTCATCCCACTATGCCACAAAGATGCAAAGTACTCAACTAAAGATAACAAGAGCATCAACGCCCACAAACCATTGTGTTCTACTCGTGCAACCATCTATGCATAGACACGGCTCTGATACCACTGTAGGAAAACGTAGCATAGAAAACAAAAAATTTCCTATCGCGAACACGCAATCCAAGCCAAGATGCAATCTAGAAGACGGTAGCAACGAGGGGATGATCAAGACTAACCCTTGAAGAGATTCCAAAGCCTATAAGAGTAGGCTCTTATTGCTGCGGTAGACGATCACTTGCCGCTTGCAAAAGCGCGTAGAAGATCTTGATCACGATCGGTTCCGGCGCCACGAACGGGCAGCACCTCCGTACTCGGTCACACGTTCGGTTGTTGATGAAGACGACGTCCACCTCCCGTTCCAGCGGGCAGCGAAAGTAGCTCCTCTTGAATCCGACAGCACGACGGCGTGGTGTCGGTGGTGGTGGAGAAATCCGGCGGAGCTTCGCTAAAGCGTGCGGGATGTGGTGGAGGAGAGAGACCGCTAGGGTTTGGGGAGAGAGGGGGTTGGGCGCCGGCCCTCTAAGGGGTGCGGCCAAGGCTGAGCCAAAGAGTGGCTGCCCCCTCCCTCTCCTCCTCATTATATAGGTGGAAGCACCAAGAGTTCTAGTCCAAGTCTTCGAATAAGACCCCAACACTAAAACCTCCCATATGTGGGAAAACCTACCCAAGGTGGGAATCCCACTTGGGGTGGGATTCCCCCTTTCCATGAGGGGGTTTGGCCGGCCACCCTAGGGGAGTCCACCATGGACTCCGGAGTCCCTCCGGGACTCTACTTTCCATGGTGATTTCTTCCGGACTTTTCTAGAACCTTCTAGAACCTGCCATAAATGCACCGGATCATTTCCAAACTTGGAATATGACTTCCTATATATGAATCTTATTCTCCGGACCATTCCGGAACTCCTCGTGATGTCCGGGATCTCATCCGGGACTCCGAACAAATATTCGAACTCCATTCCATATTCAAGTACTACCATTTCAACATCCAACTTTAAGTGTGTCACCCTACGGTTCGTGAACTATGCGGACATGGTTGAGTACTCACTCCGACCAATAACCAATAGCGGGATCTGGAGATCCATAATGGCTCCCACATATTCAACGATGACTTTAGTGATCGAATGAACCATTCACATACAATACCAATTCCCTTTGTCTCGCGATATTTTACTTGTCCGAGGTTTGATCTTCGGTATCACTCTATACCTTGTTCAACCTCGTCTCCTGACAAGTACTCTTTACTCGTACCGTGGTATGTGGTCTCTTATGAACTTATTCATATGCTTGCAAGACATTAGACGACATTCCACCGAGAGGGCCCAGAGTATATCTATCCGTCATCGGGATGGACAAATCCCACTGTTGATCCATATGCCTCAACTCATACTTTCCGGATACTTAATCCCACCTTTATAGCCACCCATTTACGCAGTGGTGTTTGGTGTAATCAAAGTACCTTTCCGGTATAAGTGATTTACATGATCTCATGGTCATAAGGACTAGGTAACTATGTATCGAAAGCTTATAGCAAATAACTTAATGACGAGATCTTATGCTACGCTTAATTGGGTGTGTCCATTACATCATTCATACAATGACATAACCTTGTTATTAATAACATCCAATGTTCATGATTATGAAACTAATCATCCATTAATCAACAAGCTAGTTTAAGAGGCATACTAGGGACTTCTTGTTTGTCTACATATCACACATGTATCAATGTTTCGGTTAATACAATTATAGCATGGTATGTAAACATTATCATAAACACAAAGATATATAATAACCATTTATTATTGCCTCTTGGGCATATCTCCAACATCTATCACATCCGATCATCACGAGATGCTTCAAAACGACGAACTGTAGCAACGGTGCATACGAGGGGAGAACACTTTATTATCTTGATATTAATGTGAGGGATCATCTTATAATGCTACCGTCGCGATCTAAGCAAGATAAGATGCATAAAGGATTAACATCACATGCAATTCATAATATGTGATATGATATGGCCTTTCTTCTTGTGCTTTTGATCTCCATCTCCAAAGCACATGATCATGATCTCCATCATCACCAGCATTGCACCAAGGTCCATGGCGCCGCTTCATGGTTGTCCATCACTTATAGCTACTATGACAACTACTTGAAATAAAGCTATTACATGATGAATAGACACGTAGGTCTTTAACAAAAATTAAAGACAACCATTAGGCTCCTGCCGGTTGCCATAATACAACAATGAACATCTCATACATAAAATATAATCATCATCACATCATGGCCATATCACATCACCAAACCCTGCAAAAACAAGTTAGACGCCTCTAATTTGGTTTGCATATTTTACGTGGATTAGGGTTTTCGAGTAAGATCTAATCTACCTACGAACATGTACCACAATGGTGATACTAGTGTTGACAATAGAAAGTGTAAATTGGAATCTTCACTATGGTGAGAGAGACAGACACCCGCAAAGCCACTTATGCAATACAAGTTGCATATCAAGCGTGGAGCAAGTCTCATGAGACGCGGTCATGTAAAGTTAGCCCGGCCGCTTCATCCCACCATCCCGCAAGATGCAAAGTACACAAACTAAAGCAACAAAAGCATCCCACAAAACCATTGTGTTCTACTCGTGCAACAGATATATGCATAAACTTGGCTTTGATACCACTGTTGGGGTTCGTAGCATAGAAAACAAAAATTTTCCTACCGCAAGACGAATAAAACCAAGATCTAATCTATGGAACACCCAAGATCTAATCTACAAGATCGAAGCAACGAGGTGGAGATGAGACTAACCCTTGAAGATTTCCAAAGCCTACGAGATCAGATCTCGTTGTTGATGTAGACGATCGTCCCCGGTGCTGCAATCCGGCAGCACTTCCGTACTCGGTCGCGCGTACGGTGTCGATGAAGCTCCTTCCTCTCCCCGTTCCAGCGGGTAGAGGAGGTGTGGTAGATCCCTCGGAATCCCATCAGCACGACGGCGTGGTGGTGCTGGTGGTGGAGGAGAAAAGCTGCAGGGCTTCGCCAAGCCGGAGCAGACTTGCGGTCGAGGAGAGAGGGGGCGGCAGACTTTGGTGTGTCAGGGGCAAATGGTCGGCTGCCGCTCTCCTCTATTTATAGAGGGAGGGGCGGCCAAGGCAGCCCCTTGGGCCCCACCAGTGCACATAAGGAAAGGGGGATCCGAAATCATCCCCTTCCAAGTTTGCTTCCCCTTCCAAAGTTGCTCCCTCGATTTTAGGGATTTGATCTTATCCTCCGGGATTTGATCTTATCCCTAGGGGGGCTGGCCGGATGGGCCTTGAGGGCTTGGTGCCCCTGGCCCATTAGGCTAGGCTGCACTCCCTTGGCCCATGTGGTCCCTCCCGGGGTGGTGGGCCCACCGGTGGACCTCTAGAACCTTCTAGAAGCTCCGGTCAAACATCGAAACTTTTTCCGAACCCCGGAAAATAACTTCCCTTATTTGAATCTTATTCTGCGGACCATTCCGGACCTCCTCGTGATGTCCTGGATCCCATCCGAGACTCCGAACAAACTTCGGTCTCCATCTCATATTCCGAATCTACTTATGCGACATCGAACCTTAAGCGCGTCACCCTACGGTTCGCGAACTATGCAGACATGGTCGAGACTCCTCTCCGAGCAATAACCAATAGCGGGATCTGGATATCCATAATGGCTCCCACATATTCAACGATGACTTAGTGATCGATTGAACCATTAACATACGATGCCAATTCCCTTTGTCATGCGATATTTTACTTGTCCGAGGTTCGATCATCGGTATCTCCATACCTTGTTCAACCTCGTTACCGACAAGTACTCTTTACTCGTACCGTGGTATGTCATCTCTTATGATCCAATCATATGCTTGCAAGCTAATCGGACGACATTCCACCGAGAGGGCCCAGAGTATATCTATCCGTCATTAGGATGGACAAATCCCACTATTGATCCATATGCTTCAACTCACACTTTCCGAATACTTAATCCCATCTTTATAACCACCCATTTACGCAATGACGTTTGATGTAATCAAAGTACCCTTCCGGTGTAAGTGATTTACATGATCTCATGGTCGAAGGACTTAGGCAACTATGTATCGAAAACTTATAGCAAATTGAACTTAATGACTTGATCTTATGCTACGCTCATTTGGGTGTGTGTCCATTATATCATTCACCTAATGACATAACCTTGTTATTAATAACATCCAATGTTCATGATCACGAAACCATGATCATCCATTAATCAACAAGCTAGTTATACAAGAGGCTTACTAGGGACTCCTTGTTGTTTACATAACACACATGTATCATTGTTTCGGTTAATACAATTATAGCATGGGATGTAAACATTTATCATGAACACTAAGATATAACAATAACTAATTTATTATTGCCTCTTGGGCATATCTCCAACATAAACTTCATTAGGCACAACAGTGGTTTTTGTAAAGTAGTCATCTTCGCCCCAAGCTAAGATCTAGTTGTGTATAATGCAGCATGCAAGTACCGGCTTGACTTGATTCTTGTAAGTGTGGAAGGGTTTTTTGTCAAGGACCTTAACATATTCTTCAAAGCAACAAAAACCCTCTCAATGGTGACTCTAAGGACTAAGGATTGAGTGTCTTAGATTGAACACTCTTTAACATTTTGGGGCATGTTCCTTGCTTTGAACTCGTTGAGATGGTACCTTGTTTTTCTGAAGGATGAAAGAATCCCAAACCGGCATGCATATCCAGCATCCTCCATGTAGAACTTACCTTTAGGGATTTTTAACTCATCATGCCTAGATATGCTGCCAGCTAGGATGCTTGCAGCATGAGCAGAACCCTCCCTACCAGCTAGCACACAGGTGAACTTTAGATAGAAATCCACATCAACTAGCACATCCTGACCGGTGTTGTGCTTCCTCATCCTAAACATTTAAGAATGTTTTTTTGGGAACCCTTGCTATCACATGAGTACCATTGGTAGCTCCAATGCAATCTTCTGAAGCAACGAAGAGATAGTCACGTTTCTAACCATAACACTCTCGTACAATGAAATGAAAGAACATAATTTGTGCTTGCCCTGAAATATGGCCACCATCTGCAACTGTTCTTGATTTTGGGAGGTGTGTATTTTGATGGTGGCTTGATCATTTTACCTCTAAGCTCTTCAACTGCAAACAATAAGTAGCGAGAAATAGTCTCCATTGATTATGCTATGGATCACTCTAAACCTCTGGTTATGACACACATCGGGAAGAAACATGGCTACTTGTTCTTACACATAGGTGTGAATGCTATCTTGAAGCAGTCCTCTCTCCCTTAATATTTTGACAAGTGCATAGAAAGGGTCTCTTCTCATCCGAAGCATTTGCTGAAATCTACATCGTTGCAATTGTAGATGTAGTTCAAGTTTGCCATCCTCTCGTGATAACATTGGACTGTAGGTGACTAAGGCAGCATGCTTGATTGCTCTCTTGTGCAGCAACAAGATCCAACCCTGAATGACAGTGATGAGTGTTGAGGCGTGATGCAAAAGTTGGATGTGGTCGTCCTTATCAAATTGATCTACGATTTGGAATGGCCAAATCGATCCTACGGAGTTCTAGGTAAATGGATGTACCACTAGGTCAGACAGTAGAGTAGAACAGTGTCGTTTACCTCCGCTATGGCAGATGATGGAGAGGAGTCGACGAAGGAGATTGGCCCTTCTCTTACCTGCACACTGTGACACGGGTATGGTGTCGATTGTCGAAGACCAAGAAGACGAGCTCCTCCTCTTGAGGACGGCGAGTTGACGGTGCGAGAGTACAATGAATCTATCGGAATGGTAGATCTACATCCCCACCGCCGACGATGTCGAAGGGGGGGATGGGAATCTTGGGTGGGGGCCAATGGAGGAGGTAACCGAGTGTTGGTCACAATGCACACCCCCTCCAAAAATCGAAACACCCGTTTTTCGTTTCCACCGGGCCTAGCTAAGTAGCATGTGAGCTACCAAACGCACCCTCTGGACACGTGGGATACTTTCCTTTTTGAGTAGCCACTAGCAAAAGTGCCCGTGCGTTGCATCGGAAAAATTGAAGGCACACACGCTCTAGTGATTCACCCACATGACACTTCTCCTCGGTGCCATGTGAAATTGTGGATGAAGATGGTTACATTTTATACTATTCAGAAACATCTATATAGGAAGTCCAGGCATAATGGCGTCCAGGCCTATGCGTTTTGATCTTTTTTTGAAACATTTTCTTTTGTTAACTTGTGGCCCGTAAAAATAATATTTTGAAGTAATATTTTATCCATAACATATGCACTACTCTAATATTATACACTGAAAAGAAACTGCATAATATGTTAAATAAAAATATAAGCAGTGAAGAAATGGACTAAAGATATTAAGAGTGTGTACATTTTTTACCAAGTACAATAGTCACACTGTGTCGAAATGAGTAGCTCATAATCCCCTCTCTTCCCTTCTCTATCCCCCAATTCTTCACCGCCGTTGTGTCTTCCGTTTTCGTCGCACGAGAGTGAATGCATTCAGCTAGCTGATTGCAAGTATACGTACGCGTAGAACCCTGCTATTTCTTCCTAGCTCCGCACGCATGTTTCGCCGCTCGTTGCCGCCTCTGTTGCGCGCACACAGCCGGCTCACTCATCCCCGCTGGCCGCAAATATTGTATTAAGCCTGAACTTGCTGAAGTCCCTGTTGATCCTGATGGTAAACACAGTGCCTGACTCGATTTCACATGTTGCAGTGCTCTTGTTTTGAGTCAGCCCACCTCAGATCCCTCACGCTCGGTAAGTAGCAGGTGGCCGAGGTCGAGGATCAGGCACCCATCTTGCTTGCAGCCCCATGGCCGTGTGTTCGTGTATAGTACATTAGTACGTCTCGAAGCAAAGTTTGGGTAGGAATTTGCCTCTCGTATACTGCTGATTTTCCAATGCCAAAAGACCTCATCTCTCGTTAGCCATCCCTACAGTGAGAGTAAAGTCATGCATCAATTTAATTCAGAAGATGCAAATTATTGACCAGATGGAATTCGCATTCAAAATCAGAAGAAAGCACGGCACATCGATTTCAAGATTCAGAATCGCACACCTAGGAGATAGAGTTCAGTGGCGCTAGGGAGGGAGTCCTGGACAGACTTCCCTAGCCGGTGTCGATGCCGCTGCTGCGGCCACCAGCTCATCTCCTTCCCGGCGCGGGCAGCTCTTCCTTTCCCCTACTACACCCCCAACACTGTTGCTCCTCCTCCCTTACCCTTCCTCCGTCCGCGATCCGAGGGAGTCCTCGAAGACGGCGAGACGCGCGTGTGTCTTGGATTCGGCGAGCCAGAAGGCCTTCTCCCGGCGGCCTCCTCAAAGCGCGCAGCGGAAAAACACGTTCAGAGCGTTGGCCGCGGCGGCGGCGCCACTCTTGCGCGAATCAGACTGCCTTGCTTGATGCATGTCGAATCGCTAATTCGCGTGCCTGATATCTTGAAGACTCGATCTTGATTTCGATCTCGTGGTGGACGCCGGCGGCGAAACGCCTGCAGTAGGTAGGCAGGCGGCGCTCGATCTCACCTAGAGGACGGCGGGGCCGGGGGCAGAGCAGAGTGAGACCAGTCCGATCTGCCCCGGGTGGAGCTCCTCGCCGTCGTCCACCTCGGCGAAGGACCAAGGACACTCGTCGTCAACTTCGACGCGATTGAAGGGCGGGCCTATGGGAGCTTGATCTCTCGTCGAATCACTAGCTAGCTATTGATAGATCGATTTCGATCTATCTTGGATTGATTTGATGCCAGGGCAATCTTTGATCCTCTATTTAAAGGCCCGTAGAAGGTAAGGAAAGCTCGACGGGTCTAATCGGGATTCTCTGCCAACACGGCTCGTCGCCACCGCCGTAGGGTAGCGCGTCATGGAGTTCAGTCTCGCGGGGGCAGCCGCGCCGTTGGTTGCGAGCCGAGATCCATCTGCACCCGACGGGCTCTGGCCTGGGCGGGGCGACCTCTGGCTTTTTATTTTTTTTCGAAACGTTAACAGGTACTATGGCATTGTGCAGTATTATGCGATTTGGTGGGAGGGTAAATCCGTCTAATAAAAAGCGTTGACGAAAATTTTGGCAGAAACCTTAGCTCCTTTATTATTAGGTATAGATTTCTAGCATTAAGTTCAATTTAGACTGCTAGAACATCTTTACATCTTATATTTAGGAACACAACGGGTTATCAATCGCACTAGGAGGATGTGAACTATGCAGTGCATACGGCAGTCACAACTGAGAACCTACCACACAGAAGAAACATAACACATGGGACGTCTCAAGAATCAAGATAGATGCATTCATAGCACATGCCAACAATCTGTATATACATATGCCAGTGATATTTACAACTTCCAAGCACAGAGCCGGGCTAGCGAGAACAACAGCAAGAAGAAAGGAACAGAAGAGATGACAACTCTGGAACAGAACGATCAATTGGACTTTGGACCAACACCAAACAACGTGACATTCTAAGGCTCTAGAAAAAAGAGCAACCCAATGTGCAAAGAAAGAATGCTTTGCGGCTAATTTTCATGCAGAAGCCTCAGCGGCAGCGCGCCTCCTTAGCTTGGCACGTGTCACACGGATGGTCTCCTCCATCACAGTCTCCTCTTCTAATGAAGGCTCAAGCTCTTCAGCGCCCTCTACAGCATCATCATCAACCTCATCAACAACCATGTCATCAACTGCTTCGGGTTCAGGGGTTGGCTGAACCCTAGGCTCAGGCTTTGGTACATCAGCATCAGCAGCTGAAACAGGCACTAGTTCGACCACAGGTTTTGCCTCACTTTTCTTAGTGTTATCGTCAGGTTTCGCTGCAGATGCAGCTGCGACAGGTTTCGTGGATGCCACTGGACCAGCTTTCGCAGATGCTTGACGCTTGATCTTGGGGGAAAGAGGCTTGGTCTCCTGAGCTTGCTGTGCCATCGCTGCTTGCCGAGCAGCAATAGATGCTGCTCTGCGCATAACAGGCGGGCCTTGTCTTTGTGGTTGCTGTTGCTGCTGTACCTGAGGTTGCGGTTGCTGTTGTTGTGGCTGCAGCGGTTCCTAAAGGAAATAAAAACATATCTCAGTATAACTGCATTTGACAATTTAATGGAAAGCACAAACATATAGTATGTGGAAAGCACAAGCATATCTCAGTATAACTTCCAAGACGGGTGTATATAAGCACAAACATCATGTGACTATCTGAAACTGATAACTTTCCAAGACACAGCTAGACCAGCCCAAAACTATCCAAAAAAAAAAAAAAAATCTTCTGCTAACAACATCCGCCACTCTGTTTGAAATAGCCGGCTATAGCTGGGCTATAGCCCGGCTATAGCCTTTCGCGAGGCCTGCGGCTATAGCTAGAGCCTTTAGAGGCTAAAACAGAAATAGCCGCTAATAGCCCGGCTAAGGCTATTTAGCTTTAATTTAGCCGCATAGCCGCTAACTTCCCGCTCAATGGGCTCAAAAATTTTGGACCAAAAATTTCAGTTAACAGACCCATTTACTTGGCGAAATAGCCACCAAGCCGAGCGGCAAGCATAACTATGTCCTAAACTACATAATGATGTTGTAATATTTGGACAAAACTATGTATTTAACTATGTGTGAACTATTATGTGTATCTCCTATGTGAAGATGTTATTATGTTATTAATTTGTGAATTATCGATATATACATGACTATATGCTGCCCATTTTTTTTCATTATTTAGCAAATCGGCTATATGGCTATAGCCCGCTATAGCCCGGCTATAGCCTTTCATAGCTTCAAAAAAATCCGCAGCTATCGGCTATAGCCGGCTATTTTAACCAGAGATCCGCCATGCCACATGAAAATCCTTCTTGATTTCTTGTGAATTAGTTTGTACAACATACAGAAGGAAAGCTCAAATGGCGCAACTTTCTGAGTTCAACATTAGTAAATGAGCTTTCTGAAATTAACATTAGTAGATGGTGCAGCATGCAGGATTGAACTACTATCAAACCTTGAATAGGCTCCATTTGACATTACGATAGATTACGATAATTTCATTTGTTAGAGCCACTTTTCAAATATTTGGGTGTTTCCTATATTTTCCAAATCAGTTCAACACAGATTTGTTACTGTGTGTCTTAGGACATATGAGATGAAATGCCAGAGGACAACCAACCCGCTTTTAAATAAGAACATCAATACGCCATTCTTTTCTGTAGTAGTTCAAAATACAACACAGCCCAACAAACCGTAAACTCAGCCCTAAGATATTATCACGCTTCTGATTTCAAACGAAAAGACGATTTAGACATGCGCCAGCAGATGGCAGACATGAAATAGTAAAATACTTCTGAACTCGAAAGAGGGGCAATGAAATAGGACAATATGCTATCAGCTTACCACCAAATAGAACTATCAAGTATATGATATGACAGATTCTGCATATATTAGCAGTTAAACTGTAGTTCAGTGCAAATTTGGATATCAGATGGTAGCAACCATGAGCATAGTAATCAGCACACTAAGCTCAAGAGAATGATGGTCCTGCACTTTTCGCAGCATTCTAGGATACATATCAGCAACAGTTTGGCTCACTGTTTTTGATCGAAAAGGGATGTGTTTTACATAGTTGTAAAAAGTCAAGTGTTCGTAAACTACTCACCAATATCAGCTGTAAACTTAGATGAACTTGTGGTGCTAAAACACTTGACTTATCTTTGTGTTATCATGAAACAGAAATAATATACCTCACTAATGTTAGCTTTCAACTTCGATGCCACCATAAAACATGATGAACAACCTTTTTTTATCATGCAATGGACACTATGTGTACTAACTACAAACAAAGAAGGCAGGAACTTCTCAACTTTCTCAGGGTTATATGCTTGTATACTTTACGAACTAAGTATGACTTCAAAATTCATGTAATAGATGCTCAGTGATGATAAGCATTGGTGCTTCATACGGTTTCAACATTGTAGAGGTGGATTGTAGTAAAATTTGTTCTTTTTATTTTTCTTCTATTTAATTTAGAGAAAATTTGCTACAGGACACCGTTATTTTATGGCATTTGCTGAAACACACTGCTCAAATGTGTCTTTGCCAAGTACCATTAAAATTTTGTGGCACATTTGCCAGAACACACCACCTGACTAAAAACGGAAAGTTTTGCACTTTGTTTTCAAAACCAGTCATCCCACGCAAAAGTGCAAAACTTTCCGTTTTTAGCCAGGTGGTGTGTTCTGGCAAATGTGCCACAGAATTGTAATGGTATCTGGCAAAGACACAATCGAGCGGTGTGTTTCAGCAAATGCCCAAAAATAACAGTGTCCTGTGGCAAATTTTCCCTTTAATTTATGGCAGAAGCAGTCAAAGAAGATTTTTTAGCAGATATAATAACCAATGCACTAGTACATAATTGATTCTTCTTCTAAGAGTAACTCCATATACTAATCTTAGTCCACAAATTGGAAATTCAACAATATCATATTGGTGGGGGTACTAAAGGCATCATGCATAAAAAAATAACTAATGAGTTTGCTTTAGAAGCGCAACAGAAACTTGACATAAGCATGTAGGCATTAAACAACCCCAGGTGAAAAAACATCAATTGGCCCAATACATAGCTTTGCCTGAAAGAAGCATATTATAGTCTCTGCAATTCGCACCTGAGAACGTTGTTGCTTTGATTTCTGGGATGGTGACTGTGAAGCAACATACTTCAGAACTTCAAAGAAGGTACTCTGTCCTGCAGAAGCAGCCTTCTGGAAATAAACGACAACAACATCGCTGGCCCGAGCTCTCAATTCAAGCAAATTACGGTCGATTTCATTTTCATGCTGTGAAATATATGGCTTGAAGAAGGTGCCATAAATGTAGGTAGTTCCCTGCAACGAAAGCACAGGTCAGTTAAATGTGCAGAGTAATCTGTAGAATGAAAGCTGCAAGGGGCAAATAGATTACCTTTGTCCTAGGGTACCACAAGTAAATAAAGAACAACAGCTTTGCCTCAGAGTAAAATGGTAGCCTTCAAAATGAGAAACTAATGTTAGGGACTGTTCAAAGAACTCCTGATGAAAAAATGCAACCATTGGTGGTCTTACCATGAGATCGTCAAATCTCCAAACCTCTCCAAAACTGTCATAAGAGCAACTAAAATCCTAGACACGAGAAACAGATCAAAATTTGCAAGATTATTTCCCTTGGATAATGTTGTGAACTTGTAATGATACAACTGAAAGAACCAGCTTACCAGTATTGACACCAAAATATGAGCTGCTCGATCTCAGGTTTGTTCAGTTCAACAGTCTTGTAGCACTCATATGCAGGATAGGCATAGCCAAAAACCAATCTGCATGTAAGTTTTGTAATAAAAAATCAGAACATAGATGAAATGTTGGTGCTTTACTATCGAGTTCTTTCCCACGCATCCGACTTAAAAGAAAGCATTATTTTAATTTACACTTGATCCGCTCTACAATGATCAACCAAATGGAAACATTAGCCATTCTGAAGATGCACTGAATTTTAGCATCTCGGTATGCTGTAATGGACAAATCTTTCAAGGCATTTCCAAGAAAGAGCTGGAGTGACTGTTTGTCAGACGCACACACAAACAAGGGCTAACAAGGAGGCAGATCTCGACAAAAGATGCCGTAATGCCGGTTATACTATTTGCTGTTCAAATGAAGCCTGGAAAGTGGGTTGAAACTAACCGGTAGAGAACCAAATTCAGTCAATTCGTGAAAAATCCATTATCCATTCGTAAGCAATTTTTCTATAAATGGACTACCAGACAAGAATCTTGAAAAAGAACCAACGTGCATAAGAATAAACGAAGAGAACATTTGACCGTTGTGCAACGTATTGAAAATTTTCCCCCATGCTCCTCGACCTCGAGAGCAATAAACATGTAGTACTGCTATTATACATATTTTTGAATTTTGAATGCTTCGTCTGGCCCTTATTTCACGCCGGGGAAGAAGGTTGACATATCGACACAAAGGAAGGCATCTTCCGATTTGTTTTTTCGAAAAAAATAAAATTACGCTAAGTCCTCCTTACGAATGGAGGCCCATGCATCTGGTTT
Organism: Lolium multiflorum; assembly: GCA_030979885.1. Lineage (NCBI taxonomy): Eukaryota > Viridiplantae > Streptophyta > Magnoliopsida > Poales > Poaceae > Lolium > Lolium multiflorum. The sequence continues at coordinate 354,199,577 of CM061750.1, read as the reverse complement.
CAAAAAGGAATCAGAAGAGAACTGCACACCCATGCCCTGAATCGGTTCCGAGACTGAAAATGCCAAACCGGCAGGGCCACATTTGAAAGATTCAGCGGAGGAGGGGGAGTAGCGCTTACAGGAGGATCCTGGAGAGGAAGCCGCCCATCATCTTGCCCGACCGCCTGCGCGCAGCCAGATCCAGAACACAAATCAGAGGACATGGCCGGGCACCGAAAGGAAACCGCAAGAATCAAAGAAAAACCTTTCTTGGGAGGGATCTGGACGGATGGCGACGGGGGAACGGCCGGAGACGGTCCGCGCTGGAGACGGCCGGGTGCTCGCGCGCGCGCGTCGTCCCCTTCCCCGCTCTAGTCTTTATCCCTCTTCCCCGGCGGCTAAATATACCCGGCAATGCGGGAATGCGGGGAGGGATGGAGAGCCGGAGAAGAGGCGAGGAGAGCACGTCCGCCGTCGGCTCTAACCAACCCGCGGCCCTCTCTCCTGTCTCTCTCTATTCTGTGTTTCCTTATTTTACCGGGTTTTAATAGTGGATGGATCTGTACCTGAGACCATTTCTTAAACTAGTCGTTATTGGCCCCTGTCTCGCTCCCTCGGGTAAGCAAGAAAATTCAACGATGCGTACTTTTATATATATATACTCGTGTATGTAGGAGCATGTATGTAGTATTATACTGTTGTGCTTCATTCTCCCCGTACGCACCTTTCCTCCCTATCCAGCCGTTGGCATCAACCCGCCGGCCTCTTCGCTACTCTGAAACTTTCCAGGGGATAATTCAAAATCTGTGGAAGAAATCACAGAAAAAAAATATAATGTGCTAGTTCGTCATCAGGTAATTCACTCGTTTTATTGCTATAGCGTAGCGTCATCATCATGCTTCAGGAACTAGCATGGATATCATATCTTAATGATTGATTGCCCCCGATGAATTAATCATTTTCAAAATAATTCAGATGCTTATCGTAAACGATTGTCCCCGCGCGGTTAATCATTTCCGAAATTATTCAGATGTGGTTCCACCGGCACCAGCACCACCATCTTCAGCTGGAAATCCATCCATCCTGTAATCAATCACGGTACCAATCAAAGCGTTTTCGAGTGAATTGTTGCATAGGATCCAAGCGACACATGTGCCTACGCTTTACCCACCTTTAACCTTGCACTAGGTCCGATCCGCAAAGGGCTAAAAAGCACTCACCGTAGTGCCAAAGTGGTTAAGCGAGCGGGTAGAGTAAACAGAGCAGAGAGATGGAGCTTTGGGGGCACGGCGCAGATCAGCAGAGATAGATGCGGTTGTGTTGTGCCAGCCGTACTACGTACGCCGGAGAGACAGGAGGGACACAGCGGTTGTTGGTGGTCGATCGATCCATCATCGATCTGCAGCGCGGCGCGTACGTACGTGCCGGCGGTACCGGGACGTGACCACCGGGATCCACAAGCTCCCAAGACGCAACGTGGGCATGGATCTACTTTCGCCCTCTGCGTGCACATGCGCCCTTGACGTCACCATTTTTCTTTTTTTGGAAACACGCATATGCTGGTAAATACGTATATACACTTATTTCTATGAATGCACGCACGTACATCTTACTTTTGTGAGCATCTCAAAAAGACTGAGTTCAAAAACTTATTCGGCAGGTTTTGAGATTGACGGACATCACCAATCAAATATTGCCGCAACCAACACATGTTCACACGTTGCGTGAATGGCTGGGGTGATCTATTGTGCGAAGGAAATACGGATGTTGTTCTTTTTTGCGGGGAAAATACGGCTGTTGTTCGAGCAATCGTTCGACAAAGCTAGCTCTTTAGGTTGTGAGGGTGGTTGCTACTTGCTAGACATAGAGGTGGGAAAAGTTCCCTACTTTTCATGAAAAAATGGACTAGAAATATGGAAAAGGAAAAAAATCGCAAAACATAAGCGGAAACTTTGGTGGAAACGAAAATGAAACAATCCAACATGGAATTTTCGTGAAACAAAATCTGTTTTCTGGCTAATATGGAATTTTCATTTTAGGGTTAATGTGCATGAGCCAATCCAACATGACAATGTCAAGCTGAACTTCCAAAGCGTCTCGTCCCAAAATTGGCGACCATGAAATTCATTCGTGCATTCGAGGAGGTTTCCATAGTTCAACCTTTTTCATGTTCCCTAATAAATCGAGCATATATAGTGCTGGAATTGGGGAAACTAATTTGTTGGTTTGCTTGGATGCTTGAGATATTTTGCATGATTCAAGGTAGTGGCAGATCCATGTACAAGCTGTTTTTGGTCAGCTGACTCCACTGTTTTTTTTGTTTGACAAAACCTCTTAATACACAATTAAAAATAATAATAATATTAAGAAAATCTGTACAAAACTACTTGTCTGATCCCACATATTAAATCTGACTCCATAGAGTTCATGCTCAGGCTCCACCCTTGATTCAAGGGTTCTTTTGGTTCCGGCAAATATGTGCATAGCTCCGTGTCTATGTAACTGCATTTGCTTCTGTTTTTGTTCTCGAGGTTTCTATATTTGTTTCTGCTTCCATAACATAATATGAAAAATAAATGTGGGGCCACTCGATCGGTTTTGTCTATTTCTGCTCGGTTTTCATTCCTAGCTAGACACGGGACTCACTCCGGTATGCTGCCATTCCATAGCATGCGGCTGAAAGAGGATGCACGTGAGTACGTTCTGGCTTTCTTTGGATGGTATCCCATGACTGACGTGCATGGGCTGGTTCTTCATGTTTGCTTCTTCTGTCAGTGCTAAATCTAGTAACCTTTGGTGGCCTTGGGTTATTCCGGAAAGAAATTACCAGGTAGCTAAACGAACAGCTGCAAGTAACATGAAATATTGGATGAACCGATTCATGGCAGGATACCGCAATGGTGTGAAACTATGAACTATTCGCGTGGATAGCACGAATTCAACGTGCAACATATAAGCCGTCGACTAGTGTAGTGAGTAGTGGCCATCTACTATTCATATCTCACTCTCTCTTTTAGTAGGAGAGGGACAGCGGACTGATGTGCGTTCTTTTTCCCTCATCTGTACATGCCGATAGTCTGATTCTCATATTTTTTTGCTTGATATACATGGGCCGGCCTTTGGGATCGTGATGGGTAGGTGAGGGGACAGGTGGTTTAAGTGTTAGTCAGCAACGTCATGGATGGCACTGAAATCAACATATTTCATTACTCAAAAAAAGAATAGCTTCACAAGCGTATTTCTACAAACAAACTATTACAAAGCTTATGACAAAGAGACCGACTAATGAAAACTACACTTTCACCCCCCGCAAAAAAAAAAAACTACACTTTCACTCAGTCAGTTTGATCTTTGGGTTGTTCTGTAAGTTTCTGGTGCTATCACTGGATCTATCTCGCAAAAAAAAGGCTGAATTTGTAAAGGTTCCGAGATCATTTGAACAAGCTAATTAGCAGTAGTTTTGTTGTCGTCAAACCGTGATAGATGTATGGCACAACCACCCTTCTTATCATTTGGTTAAGATTGGTTCTCTCTAATCATTACTAGTTGTCCAATCACGATTATGTATCCAGATGCATTTTATTGAGATACATCCGTATCAAGAAAAAGAAGTTGCGACACTTGGAATGGAGAAAGTAGTTTGTATGATTTCAAATACAACGGTAAAACGCCCATATATTATAAAATTGGATATCACGTGTCGCCGAAACCACTTTAACCGTCTCTTAAATCAATGCCAGTTAGCTCTATCCAGTTAAAGCAGATACAAGTTGCTAAAAAAAGAACGTAAAGAAGATACAATGATGATTACATATATATATGTAGGTCTGAAGGGAGATTCCAAGATCACTGCTTACTTTCGTAAAATAAAGATGCCGCTCAAACTTTCTTTTGTATTCATGTGTAGGCAACCACATCGCAAAAAATAAAGTGTAAGCAATCAGCTTTACTACAGGGATCATGGATGTAATCAGCTTTGCGAGAGGGCCCCTCTCCCACTTAGCTTTGCTAGCTGCTAATCTCGGAACGGATAATGCTATGTAACTAGTACGTACGTGCTTTAGCCAGAGAAAAGATGACGAAAAAGATAGCTTGGTGCAAGAGCAACTCCATCACTAGTCCCCGAACTACAACCCCTGAAAGCCAAATGGGGGATGACCCTACTTCTTGTGTTATTGCCATGTCCGCGCCAGAATCTCTGCCCGAAAGAAATGATGTAAAGGTAAATTCTGACGGGGAATTCTGAGTTCGGGCTGCCAATATTAGGGAGACCAGGGGTTTGAAAAAACAAAGAACAAGTCATAGTCGTGCGCTGAGGACATAGTACAGCCCTGAATATGTGTCAAGGAGGAAACAAATGAACTGGAGTAGCCAACTACCCTTGAAAGTTTTTCCTTGACTGTCAGTTATGTACTGATTTTGCTCCGGACACATTGTCACTCTCCTCCCTTGCACCAGATACCTGTACATACCATACCAACCATGGATCATCAAACAAAGTTTGTCATGTAGAAGATTGTTGCCTCGCTCCATCCAAGCATGGGATCTTGGAGAACATCCTGGACATAGCTTCTGAGGAGAAGGTAGAAAGGATTTCCGAGCAATCAAATCTTGATCCGGAGGATGGGCTTAGATTCCTAGAACGGGAGGCTCTCAATATTCATGATCTGGCCAAGGAGGTGGAGATCAAACTCTCACAGTGCAGGGAGAAGGAAAGGAAGGAGAAAAGCAGGATGGAGAGTGTGATATCAAGCTTAATGAAGGAGAACCAGGATACTGGGAGCATGCTTGAAGTTGCTATAAATGAGGAGGTGGCGGAGAATAGCCTCCCTGTGTTTAGGGCCGATGGTGATCAGAGAAGAAGTGCAATCCTGCAGATTATCGAGAAGGGATTGCAGAAGGTTGGCTTTGGCTTCATCATGGAAGTGATAGGTGGAGAAGCACAAGGAGAAGAGATGAGCAGCTGCAGTGCCAGTATGGTAGCATGAAATGGAAGAGAAAGTAAACAGGAGGTTGACAGTCTGGTAAGTACTAAATAATTCTACATTATTCCTCCGAATCTGCAATAGTTCTGTTGTTTAGATAATAATAATCTGAAGCATTGACTACAAAATATACTATGCATAGTTGTCATTTTTTAGATTATATATCATTGCCATGTAATCTCTATGATCACCTTATATTTATAAGTTGTCAACTGAAATCATTGCCCACTAGAAAACTTGCCAGCTCATAAACTCCTTCAAGTTGTTTCCTTTCAGGTTTCAATAGTCGGTAAGACACTGAAAAACCTGCATCACGAAGTCAATAATCTCAGACAGGCCTTCGACAAGTCCAGGTAAACTAAGGTGTTGTTGACCAAAGCTGTGTTTGATAAACTTTTTTACGGAAAGATTAGAGAACCTGCTTGCAACTAGTGCTACCTGATAGTGATAACATCAAACTGCTCCAGCAGGTCAGATTGTGATCATTTCATCTCCTCGCTGCTGAACATGCTCAGAAGATAATCAAACACGAGTTACATGCAGGATCTGAGAGAACAAGATTTTTTTCCTACTTCATAGTGTACAAGGCTATAAGCAAAATTATTATCTATCTATTCTATCCAGTTTATTTTATTTGCTAGCCCAGTATTTGAGAAGGAACTGAAGTCTACTATTTAATACTAAAGGTGGAAAAGCTCACTGTAGGGATTAAAACAGTAGAACAGGAAACTTCAAGGTGGAGAGAGGCATGTGTGTTGGAGGCAGAAGCTGGAAAAACTGCCATCAAAGAACTAAACCTTGAAGTCATCAGAAGTAAGTTTGTCCTGAGCTTCATTAAAATGGTTCCCTTGAAGGCTTGAAGTCATCAGAAGTGCTTCTCAGACTGATGAACGAAAAATTAGCATCAGAGCATCTGTGTGTTGATATGATGTTCCTTCATAGTAATTAGAGCACAACATATAAATGATAAACATGCCCACCTTTTATTAGTTTGAAAACTCGTAACATTGAAACCCTTCAGTTTGCACCAAAAGCAATAGGGAAAACATCTTGACAATGCCTTTAATAGAGCATGATATCATATACTCTCATTTGGTCGTTCATCAGAGGAGCTGTACATGAGGTTATAATGAGGTGCCTTTCAGGTGACCTTGCTCAGAGAGGAACTGCAAAGGGTAAAATCAGACTTAGATGCTGCAAACAGCAAGATACAGCTAAAAGAGAAATTAGCCGCCACTGCAATGGCAGCACAAGCTGCCGCAGATGCATGTCTTAAGCTTGCAGACAGTAGATCTGCAGGGCTACAACAAAGAATAGAAGAATTGAAAAAGCAGATAGAGCAAGAAAATCAACATGCAAGAACAGGGTGAGTGAGTGCTCGGACAAGAATAAGAAAACTTCGGCTGTCCATGGCAGCAACTTCGAGTCATATCAGCAATTCAGCATCCTCTCGTTCTAGGACATGGTTTATTGATCAGAACGGTAGATTGTTACCAGGGGCAGAAGAACTACTTCAAATAATAATCTGACTAAGGACTCCCAATTTCCCTAACTAGGCATATCCCACCCTGTTCTCCTATTTGTTGCTTTATGTAGGCATGCACCTAAGATTTTTGCAATAGGTTCATATGGTCCTGTGACTACTCACCCATCTAGCTTGTCCAGATATTGCCATCTAGAGAAGTCATTCATCTTATCTTCCAGCTCTTTTGCCGTGAATAATCCAAAAGAAAATGCGTTGATTAAATAGTACAGAGAAACCAGGATGCTGGGCACCTTACAAAATGGACAAGGACAAAAATTATTCAAGGGGATGTTACAAAAAGTACGTATTTGAAACTTTTGACACTTACAGGGGTTAGTCTTGCACAATGCAGTAACATGGATTCATTCATTGACTTGTAGCCTGACACTTATATTATGTCAAGACTCAAAAACATTCAGAAACCCTGCACTGCTAGCCTTTGTAGAACCATATGCCAATGTATTTCTCTTGGTTCTCTAAGATCCTTTGTACCCCAGCCAGACATACTCCATCAAGATGGTGTGGAAACTACTAACCAGTAGGAGGTGTCTACTTTGAAGGATCCACATATTCTTCATTTCCACGTGGGTTCCTCTTTTAGAAATATAAGACAGGACAAATAGAAAACCATCTTTTTTTCATTCTCCATTACAGAAGAAGAGCAAACACCTGTGCTCCATCTTACATATCACATATTGCAATCATAATGGCATTATTAAACCTAAAAAATATTGTTCCTCAAAACAGTAACAGTCATAACAAGAAATGATCAACTCAATGTATTGGATGGACCTTTAAACATATAGCATCGAGAGAGTTCCAAGAAAAAAGTACTGAAAAGCAAGGGTTCACCTTTTGCATACACAATAAGGTGACATCTAAATTAATTTAGTCGACAAAAACAAAATTCTAAGAGATATAAAGTAAGTGCAAGTTTGACAGAAGTTGGAATAGGTGGAGCAGAAATTTCAGAGATTAAAATGGGAAATCAGGCTCTATGAAATTTCAGAAGGAGGACACTAGAATTTCTCGAATTGAATTGCCAATAAGCATTAGAAGTATCCAGCACAACTATGCCCTGACATTTAGCAAATACACATTTTAGGGTGTAAGCAGTACATGGTAATAGAACCAGCCTAGGGGCTTGTAAAACTCTGAGTAGAACATCAAGCTATGTATGAGTATTCAGATGGTTCATGCATACAAATTGTCACTTGGCCTTCTTCCGTAATGGCAGTGAAGTAACAGAAGGCAGTTCCCTCTTCTTGCTACAAGCACTGGTTCTACCTTGAGGCTCACCGCTATCATCATCGCTTGACTCATTCACCTCCTGAGTGTTTCTTTTCTCCTCCTCTGCAGACTTTCTCTTCTGCGCATTCACCTTTCCGAGCAACCTCCTCTCAACCGGATCAGTGGGAGCTGCACGCTTCACATTCGGTGCGACTCTAGCACCAAGACCAAGCCTACAACAAATTTGTCAGCCTCTTAAACAAATTATCCAGGAACAAATGCTAACAATAAGCACTAGTGAATGATACCCTGATGGCCGACCCTCAAAATCCTTATCGTTCAGTTCATCTGGCTCCGGCCCACTCATTTTGTCCACCCATGTTTGGGCCTAGAACAACATATGAAATGGGTGAGTACGACTCAATTTGTTCTATCAAACACTTAACAAATACACTAACGAAACCTATACGTTTCATGGGTAGCAGTGGCATCTGCCATAACTCAGTCTGGCAGCAAGTTCTTAGATTGAATTTGCTCCCTGGGTTCAATTTATGCTGAGAGATATGTGATGGTTAATAAGTATGATAAAATCAGAGCCACGGGTTACATTGCTCTAATTGGATGCTCGTTAGTGAACAACAGATTTATCGCTTATACCCTAAATTTTTACTTATACTCGTTCTCAATCTGTGGTGTCGACTTCGCCATAACAAAATTTTGATCCTCCCCCGCCACTGTGGCCATGGGCCATGGCCGAGGATGCTTCTCGGCGCAGAGCATCCCTTCTTGCAAGACCTAGCAATCTCCTAAACTGAAACAAAGGCGCCGCCGTTCTATATGCTCCTAACCTAAGCACAGATGCATTACATGGAACGCCTTTTTGCCAGGAGGAACAGAAGAGGGTAAGGGGGAGGATGAATCGAGGGGCGGATTATTCGGAGCTCACCAGCTTGAGGGCCTTGTTGAGCGTGACCACCTTCGGGAGCGGTGCCTTCTTCTCCGGCGGCGGTTTCTTCTCCGACGGCTGCTCGGCGGCCATCGGCGGCGGAGATAAACTAGAGACGAGGGGCGGCGAAGAGGTCTCGGGCCGGGTGCTAACAAACCGGGACCCGAAAGTGTATTTTGGGCCTCTGCCTGGGCCCTCCGGGCCCTCCGGGCCCTGGAGCCACGAGTATTTGCGGCTTGAAGGCGAATTCGAGACTATCCTACCCATGTAAATGTTTTCCCTCAAAAAAAAAATGTAAATGTTCATATTTTTATCTATAAAATTGGTCAAGCTAAGATGGTGTTGATTTTTTACCTAAAAAAATATGGTGTTGATTTTTTACCTCAATAAAAAATATGTTGTTAATTTTTAATTATATCTAGAATCTTTATTTATTGAAACGGAGGGAGCATGATATTACGACCACGAAAAGAACCAACCCATGGTTGAATGATTAGTAGGGCGGTGGCACCTCCAGCCCACCAGAGTTTAGCTTTTAAAAAAGCTCATATGCACGATATTATGGCAATGAAAGATTATAATAGTATCATATACAATGATACTGCTATGATTAGTCTTAGCTAAGAAAGAACCCTCGCACATAGTTGTACTCAAAAAAATTTGGCTAGTCTAACCATACAAAGCATGAACCTAAAATCATTAAATTCAACATCTCTAAGAAACTACACTTAAGTGTCAATGTATTGGGTAGTTGCACATTAAGTTTTAATTAATTTTATGAAAATACGGTAAGAAGTTTTTCATAGTGAAAGGCGCCATTAGTAGATACTCACAACACTCAGAAGTGCACGCCATCATAATTAAGATCATACAACAGCTTATTAGTAGGATGAAGATAAGCAGAACCGAGATAGCCGATTGATCAGGAGGGAAAACCATGTCAAACCCCACTGGCCAGCTTAGTGTTGTTGCACTACATGACTCCCTGAATGCAACGACAAGATCGAGGGTTTGACGAAGACTCCGGGCAAGGATAGTCGCATATGAAGTAGATTTTTTGAAAATGGGCACTTTATTACTTTAAGCAATAGATTCGGCCTTTACATAGTTAGGATACACACAACCGTCAAATATCTGTTACAAACACCAACAAATCCGACGACAAGAATCTAAAGAACTCGATAAACAAAACTAGGTAGGTGGATCCAGGCGAAGATCACGCTGCCACCTGTCAACACCCGGATTTTTAAGTCCAGATGCCTATTATGCCATTCATCGCAATCGAATATTGTTTTTGCGAGACATAATAGATTGGTATCACAACACATCATTCATTACATCACATAATTGTCTTACATAGAGGGATCACATGATCCAGTCTTAATACATCATAGTGGATCTAGAGATCCTATTACAAAACACATAGCGGAAGCGAAGTAATTGCGGTCCATCTATTTCACAGGCAACTATTGACGTCGGAGTGATCCTAGTTGTCGTAGACGTCCTGCTGTCCATCTTCCTCGTACTTGTTCTCCTTCATAGTCGGCCATTTAAATAGCCAGGGACAAATCCATGAGTACTTTAAAGTACTCGCAAACTAATACTAATGTAAGCACTATCAACTATAGTAAGGGGGTGCTAAGCTCTAAGTTTATTTGCATAAAGCCAATTTTATTTCATAAGCATTTAGTAAAAAGCCTCTTCATTTGCTAACTAACTCAAGTGGGAACATTAGTGTCATTCCCACAACTCTGTTGTGATTCAAGTCAAAGTCACCATTTCAAAGTCAAATCACAAGTCACCCTTCACATGTCACATTTTTTAAAATGGTCTGATGACGGAACAGTATGGCCTTTCCAACCATCCATAACCGTGGACGTGGCTATTCGAATAGTTCTACACTCTGCAGAGGTCGTACACTTGTGCCACAACATTTGCAATAATCCGTCAGGGTTAACTGGCCCTGATTTATCACACTCCATGTGCGGACTACCAACCATAACCTTTCACTTACATACCCTAGTACAGGCACCTCTCCCCATGAGCTTGGCCTCCCAGTGAAGACAGACAGTCAGCCTGGGAACTGCACAGGGCTTGGGCCGAACATTCACCTCATTTCACGTCATTTCACATCATTTCATATTTCTTTGGAGGCAGCCCTTGGCATAACCCCGATGACGCTTGTTTAGAGGGAACCCATACTAAGATATATAAACTTCTAGTTAAGCCCTACCCATATCAGGTATTGTGGGGGTACTTGTAAAATTGGAATGGTATCGCATCCGAACCCAACCATCAGTTTTTGTAAAGTTCACCATGTCATTCACAAGTCATATTCACCTTCAAAATCTTTCAATAGAATGACTTCTCATTCCAAGGTTTTCAAAGTCATGTCATTTCACATGTTCCCATCTAAAGTAGTCAATTTTATTTATTTAGCACTAGCAACTAGTCATGAGGGGTGCTAACTAGCTTTGATTGTTCTAGGCTAACTTTGATACTCTTGTAGTATTCTATCTCTAGACCAAAGTTAACTATAAAAGTAAGTTATAATAATCAAAGTAAAAGCTTGTAAGAATAAAACTTGGGATGGGATCATGAAGCATAAAGTAAATTGGTGAGTGTGCCTTGCTCTAGTAGAGCTTTGCACTTTGCAAGAATATTAGCTTGCAAGAGTATAGCTTGCATTGGTGTTAGCTTGCCTTGGTTGGAGTAATGATCAAAGTTCTCTTCTTCTTCAAAGTAGACCTCCTCCTCCTGATACTCCTCGGTACTAGCGTCTATACACGAATACGAGGTATACAATCACCAAACAATACTTAAGTGCTAGACTAATCACACAAATGGCTCACACAAGTTATTCTAGCATCACCACATTCTTAACATGTTGATTGACTTTGTTTTCTTTTAAAGAAAATAATTTCCTCTCATTACAAAAATTAATTTAGGGTGTCTATTTAATTCTTTGAGAAATAATTTCCTCTCATTGTCTGATTAAGAGTTAATTTCTCTCATGAATAATATGTGACCTAGGTTGACCAAAGTCAACCTCTTCATAAGTATCAATTGGGAAATGATTTAAATGAGGTACACTACCTCATGCCTTTTTTAATACTCATGATTAATGATTTAATATCATCAACTAATTTAATATGAGTTTAAAGTTGACCATAGTCTCTACCCCATATTAACTTTAGTTGAGACAAGATTTAAATGAGGTCAAACATCTCATATGATTTAATAGGTAGTTTTGAACAATTTGAATACTACTATGAAAATGATTTAATATTTTCAAATAGGAACATATGGGTCATTAATACATGTGTCATCAACTCATATTGAATCACTTGGAGTAATGATTTAAGTGAGAAGCTACCCTCATCTAATTTAAATACTATTTTTGGAATAGTTTAAATATGAGCTAGAAATGGCCGTATAGCAAATATTTGAATCTAGCCCATGATCATATACAGTACCACTATCATATTTTTACATAAACAATTAGAGTATTTGAATTGTGATTTATGAGAATTTGAATCATCTCAAAATAGTTTATGGTTGATTTTAAATAATTATTTGAAGTTTGAAAAGGCCCTGCCTTGTTATTTTTATCACATTCTTTCTACAAACAATCTAGAGTTGAGACCAGTGAGGTTGTTTAGATAATTTCCTCAGCTTTCCAAATATATAAAATTTATTAAATTTGGCCAAGTAGCTTTGATTCTATTTAAATTTGAAAATGTATACAGTAAGCAATTTGATAAATTCGAAATTTTGAATTCAAACGGCTGGGCCTAGGCGGGAAAAGAAATGGGCCAAAACGAGGGAAATTAACTGGGCTGGCCCAGGTAACGTTTCAACGCGTCCCGGGCCAACTGACAAAGGGGCCCGCACGTCAGCGACTTACCTTTACCGAAACGGTACCGGAGATCGTGAGCGGTTGGATTAGATGTCGATCCGACGGTCGCACGTCGTCGTCGTCGTCGGAGAGAAGGGAGGTGCTGGCACGGCGGAGTAGGGGGTCGGAGAGCGCTCCAGGCCGCCGGCGGTCGAGGGAGAGGGTCTAGGCGACGTTGTCGAGGACGGCGGTTCGCCTGGTACAAGTGGCAGCTCCAGGGGTGGCTTCTATCGTCGGCGAGCTTCTGCGGCGGCCACGGGCGGCGATGGTGAAATTGGGCGGAGCTACTGGGCAATGTCGAGCAGCGAGGTGGTGAGGAGAATCAGAGATGAGAGGGGAAGGCGATGGGGTGGAGAAATGAGCGAGGGGAGCCCTCCTTTTATAGCTGCGGAGAGAAGCCGTGGCGGAGCGGGGCAGGTCATGGTGGCGATGGCGTTTGAGGTCACGAGGGGCCAGGGGAGTGGGCGCGTCGTGTTGGCGATGTCCAGGTGGTCACGACGCGCATCATGGCGAGGACAGGGGTGGACGAGGGCAGACGTGAGGTCATCGTGTACTGGCAGTCAGGGGCGGCGGTCGTCGTCGAGGGCGTCGTCTACAGCGCGTTCGCGGCCAATGGGGCTTGTCTGGGAGGTTGCAGGGTCCACGGCGAGGCGACGGGTGCTTGGAGAGAGCGAGGGGAGGCGTGAGGCGACGGGGCATGGCGATGCTCTGGCGCGTCCAGGGACGTCACCATGCGCACTGTGGCGTGCGTGGGCGTCTGGGCGCGTGGCGTGGCCAATGTCGACGTCGTCTTGGTCAAGGGCAGGCAGGGTCAGCATCAGCAAGGTCCAGGCAAGCTCAGAGACATGGTTGATGGGCTTGGATGGCAGAGGAGAGGGAAATGGCATGGAGGTGCCATGAGCACCACGGCATGGCATGGCATTGGTCATAATCATCAAGGTACAGTAGTTCTAAGGCTTGGCTTTGTTCACTGGATGCAAGAAGAAGTCAATGATGTCCAGAAGTGTGATGGTTTAGTCTAAGAACCTCTGGATATAAGAGTGTATGTGCTTGGTTGGTTTGTGCACATAAGGTGCTCGATGAAATGGCCGCAAGAAGAAAAGATTTGAATTTTTGATTTAATTTTGGTGGATTGCAATCATATAATATTTGTAGTAGTATGGTAGTGGTGGTATTCAATTTGGGATGGATTTGCAAAGTTTCAAATTTGGGGTCATCTTCACTTTGTTTCAACATCACCACTTGTCAAATTCATACTGGTCAACCTAGTCAACTCTGGCCATGGTGGTCAACATGAAAGTTACTCACCTTGACATGGTCTTGGATGACATGGCTTTGGTTTACCAAGTTTAGTTTAAAGAAAAGTCAAAACCAGGGGGTAAAGTGGGGAACATTTTATAAAACTCCATTTTGACCATTATCACATGTATGTAGGTTTTGAGATTTGCCTTGGGTTGATTCTTGTTTCTTTGATGAAATTGTGTTTGTTTATCATATATAAGTATTCTCCAAGCAAGAGATCAAGCAATGGTGGCCTTTGGTGAAGATTTGCAAAATTTGGCTAAGTGTATGTGGGTGAATTTTGGGGATTTTCTCCCTATTTGATTTCTCTCTTTGTGATTTGATTTTTCTTGACTCTAAAATGATTCTTATTAGTTTAGAAACATTTCCCAACCATTGAATCCATTTTAAAAAGGTCTTGTTCAAAGATTTGCAAAAATGTTCATAACACATAAAAGATAATGTGTCAAATTTTATTATTTTTGAAAAGGGTTCCCCTTGATCTACTTGGGCATGGGTTAGGGTCAATTTAGCATTAGATTAGGTTTAGAGATGGTTTCACACCAATTGATCAAGGTTTAAAGACATAGGGCAAGAATTGGGTGTTATGGCTATGTGTCACATATGCCTCTATGCATATGTGGCCTTTGATTTTTAATTTGACTTTGCTTGTCCCAAATGGTGTTGTTGAGTGTTGAAATGATATATGGAAGTGATCCAACCATTCACAACAAGTTCTAGGGTCAATCTTCTCAAATTCATAAATTTGCTAATTTACTCTCATATGCCTCTATGGCATTTTTAGTCCCTTTTTATGTTCTTTGGAAACAACTTGAATTAGGTTTGATAAGTACTAGATAGGGTGTATAATGGTTTTCCAAACCACTAAACAAAGTAGATGAGCTTGGGGTAAAGATTTATAAAAATAGCCATAGGCACATATGCCTTTTTCTTATTTAATTTCCTTTTATTTTATTTTAACTAGGATGGTGAAAAGAGGGGTGAGGTTTAGGGTTTAGTGGAGTATCTCAATGGTTCACCTCTATTTTGAAAAGTAAGAATGGTATTAGTCAATATTTGCATGCTAGGGCTATATGCCCACCTATTTCATTTTATTTTAATTCCTTCTTATTTGATACTATTTTGTGGTGAGAAGATTAGTGTTTAGGGTTTTGGTATTAGGTTCAATGCAATAAATAAACAATCGGTGCAATATCACAACATATAAGCATGCTTACTAGGTACCAAACTGAATTTAATAAAAGTTTTTGTTGGTTCTCATTTTTGGAAAAAGGAAATTCATTTTCTCTTTGTTTTAAATTTTGGGATGTTACAAACCCTTCCCCTTAAACAAATCTCGTCCCGAGATTTTAAGAAAAGTTAGGTTCCTAAGAGAGATTGAGAATTTTTGATTAACAGGAAGACATACTTGGCATGGCCTGAGGTGCTTCCTGTGCTTCTGCTGCATTCATGTGGTAGAGGCGGCCGTTATTGTTGTTCTGGTTCCTTCTACCGCGCGGCCTGGCAGTGTTGCGGTATTGGCGGCAATCCAAGCTTCTTGGGGCACTCATTGGAGTAGTGACCCACAACTCCACATTCATAGCAGTTTACAGTTGACTTATCTTTTGGGGTGATGGGAAAGTGTTGCTTCCAGTCCCTGGGCAGTATTGGGGTTGTTGTTGTTACTATTGGGGTGGTTGTTGGTGTTGGTGTTGTTGTTGTTGTTGCTGTGGTTGTTGTGGTTGCCTCCGGGCTTCAGGGGTCCTCCGTTGTGGTTGGTGTGGTTGGGGCGATAATTCTGAGCAGGGGGCTTGTTGTATCTTGATGCAAATCCTCCAGAGGAGTCGGTGCTTCTGTGGGGGGTCCATTCTGGTTCATCATTCTTCTTTTGTGGTTCTCGTTGGCTTGATTCAGCTTCCTTCCATCTGTATGGCTGAGTCTACCAGGGCTTCTAAGTCAGCGAACGGAATGTTCACTAACACCGTTTGCATCTCGTCGTGCAGTCCGTTCAGAAATCTTTCCTTTCTCTTTTCATTGGTGTCGGTCTCATCCGGGGCGTACCACAGTGTAAGAAACTTGTCGCGGTATTCCACCACGGACATCCTTCCTTGTTTGAGTTCGCGGAACTCGTCTCTCTTCTTCTTAATCAGTCCTTGGGGCACATGGTATTTGCTGAACTTCAGTTTGAAGTCTTCCCAAGTCATCATTTGTCCGGCATTCATTGCGCGGCACTTGTCCACCAGGCTCTTGCGTCCTGACAGATAGTGGGTTGCAAACAGTACTTTCTCTGCGGCTTCTACTCCCGCAACTTCCAGGTTGTTCTCCATTGTCTGGAGCCAATCATCTGCGTCCAATGGTTCCTCGGTCTTGCTGAACATAGGAGGGTTGGTGTTCTGAAAGTTCTTCAGCTTTGATCCTGGGTGATCATGGTTTCCGTGGCCTTGGTTGTTTTGTGCTATCTGTTGCAGTGCCGCTATGTTGGCCTGTCGTTCAGCTCTCGCGGCGAGCTTCCATCATCATCTGGATCATCTGCATCATTGCGTCCTGGTTGGCGTTGCGGTTTGGTGGGGCCATCTGATCATTGAGGAAATGATAAGATAAGAGGGAAATTTCTATGGTTTGTTTGAGTTAAATTCAAAAAGTTCAAAACTTGAGTAGTGTTGAGGGGGTAGAAACCAACAACATTTTTCATTCATACCAAGCATCACACATTACAAAGCTAACACACCGTTGGTTTTAAGAACCATTCATTCGCTCTACGATACAAGGGATCCTGATACAACTCACACCTACTTAGTGCTTTAATGATACTACTCTTTAGGGGGGGAATTCTTCGTCTTCACTGTTGTGGTGTTTGGCGAAGGGCGAGGGCGTTGTCCAAATCCCTGCGGGTTTTGTACAGCCTGAAGTCCTGGTGTGCTACATAGGGGTTCATCTTCGTGTGTGGTGGCATGGTCATCGATCTTCTCATGGAGTCATGCCTTGGGTAGTAGATGAAACGAGTGTTCCGGATCTTGTTCTCATTTTGTCCACACAGACGGGCGATTGCTTCTTGCATAGCTTTGACTAGTCCTTCCTTCCAAGTGTTTCCCGTTACAGAAAACCATATGGTTTCCCATACCGGGGCTCCAAGATTTCTTCCTAGATCAGCGGAAACTTCCCACCGGGGTGATCCTCCCAACTGATTATTGAAGGATGTTCCGAAGAACTCGGGTACGGTTGTCCGAGATATTCCACTAGTTGCTTCAATTCCTTTTCGAACCTCAGTTCTCCTCCGTGACCAAGCTGGTAGCATTCCCATTGGTATTCCATCTGTGAGCAATTAGGATAAGTAAGTTAGAGAAGTGATCAAGTGTGCAAAATTTTATGTAATTTTACCAGGAAAAGTAGAGTATGGATTTCTTTTTCGAAAAGATCTCAAGGATAAGAGTGAGAATAATTTTTCATAAATATTCACTTCATTTGTTTTTGAAACTAAATTTTTCAGGACGTCCATTCTAACTAGGGTCTCCTAAGGTCAACAATGGCTCTGATACCAACTTGTCAACACCCGGATTTTTAAGTCCAGATGCCTATTATGCCATTCATCGCAATCCCAGGAATATTGTTTTTGCGAGACATAATAGATTGGTATCACAACACATCATTCATTACATCACATAATTGTCTTACATAGAGGGATCACATGATCCAGTCTTAATACATCATAGTGGATCTAGAGATCCTATTACAAAACACATAGAAGCGAAGTAACGGTTGCGGTCCATCTATTCCACAGGCAACTGTTGACGTCAGGAGTGATCCTAGTTGTCGTAGATGTCCTGCTGTCCATCTTCCTCGTACTACTGTTCTCCTTCATAGTCTGGCCATTTGAATAGCCAGGGACAAAGCCATGAGTACTTTAAAGTACTCGCAAACTAATACTAATGTAAGCACTATCAACTATAGTAAGGGGTGCTAAGCTCTAAGTTTATTTGCATAAAGCCAATTTTATTTCATAAGCATTTAGTAAAAAGCCTCTTCATTTGCTAACTAACTCAAGTGGGAACATTAGTGTCATTCCCACAACTGTGATTCAAGTCAAAGTCACCATTTCAAGTTCAAATCACAAGTCACCCTTCACATGTCACATTTTTGAAAATGGTCTGATGACGGAACAGTATGGCCTTTCCAACCGTCCATAACCGTGGACGCGGCTATTCGAATAGTTCTACACTCTGCAGAGGTCGTACACTTGTGCCACAACATTTGCAATAATCCGTCAGGGTTAACTGGCCCTGATTTATCACACTCCGTGTGCGGACTACCAACCATAACCTTTCACTTACATACCCTAGTATGCACCTCTCCCCATGAGCTTGGCCTCCCAGTGAAGACAGACTGTCAGCCTGGCAGGGCTTGGGCCGGACATTCACCTCATTTCACGTCATTTCACATCATTTCATATTTCTTTGGAGGCAGCCCTTGGCATAACCCCGATGACGCTTGTTTAGAGGGAACCCATACTAAGATATATAAACTTCTAGTTAAGCCCTACCCATATCAGGTATTGTGGGGGTACTTGTAAAATTGGAATGGTATCGCATCCGAACCCAACCATCAGTTTTTGTAAAGTTCACCATGTCATTCACAAGTCATATTCACCTTCAAAATCTTTCAATAGAATGACTTCTCATTCCAAGGTTTTCAAAGTCATGTCATTTCACATGTTCCCATCTAAAGTAGTCAATTTTATTTATTTAGCACTAGCAACTAGTCATGAGGGGTGCTAACTAGCTTTGATTGTTCTAGGCTAACTTTGATACTCTTGTAGTATTCTATCTCTAGACCAAAGTTAACTATAAAAGTAAGTTATAATAATCAAAGTAAAAGCTTGTAAGAATAAAACTTGGGATGGGATCATGAAGCATAAAGTAAATTGGTGAGTGTGCCTTGCTCTAGTAGAGCTTTGCACTTTGCAAGAATATTAGCTTGCAAGAGTATAGCTTGCATTGGTGTTAGCTTGCCTTGGTTGGAGTAATGATCAAAGTTCTCTTCTTCTTCAAAGTAGACCTCCTCCTCCTGATACTCCTCGGTACTAGAGTCTATACACGAATACGAGGTATACAATCACCAAACAATACTTAAGTGCTAGACTAATCACACAAATGGCTCACACAAGTTATTCTAGCATCACCACATTCTTAACATGTTGATTGACTTTGTTTTCTTTTAAAGAAAATAATTTCCTCTCATTACAAAAATTAATTTAGGGTGTCTATTTAATTCTTTGAGAAATAATTTCCTCTCATTATCTGATTAAGAGTTAATTTCTCTCATGAATAATATGTGACCTAGGTTGACCAAAGTCAACCTCTTCATAAGTATCAATTGGGAAATGATTTAAATGAGGTACACTACCTCATGCCTTTTTTAATACTCATGATTAATGATTTAATATCATCAACTAATTTAATATGAGTTTAAAGTTGACCATAGTCTCTACCCCATATTAACTTTAGTTGAGACAAGATTTAAATGAGGTCAAACATCTCATATGATTTAATAGGTAGTTTTGAACAATTTGAATACTACTATGAAAATGATTTAATATTTTCAAATAGGAACATATGGGTCATTAATACATGTGTCATCAACTCATATTGAATCACTTGGAGTAATGATTTAAGTGAGAAGCTACCCTCATCTAATTTAAATACTATTTTTGGAATAGTTTAAATATGAGCTAGAAATGGCCGTATAGCAAATATTTGAATCTAGCCCATGATCATATACAGTACCACTATCATATTTTTACAGAAACAATTAGAGTATTTGAATTGTGATTTATGAGAATTTGAATCATCTCAAAATAGTTTATGGTTGATTTTAAATAATTATTTGAAGTTTAAAAAGGCCCTGCCTTGTTATTTTTATCACATTCTTTCTACAAACAATCTAGAGTTGAGACTAGTGAGGTTGTTTAGATAATTTCCTCAGCTTTCCAAATATATAAAATTTATTAAATCTGGCCAAGTAGCTTTGATTCTATTTAAATTTGAAAATGTATGCAGTAAGCAATTTGATAAATTCGAAATTTTGAATTCAAACGGCTGGGCCTAGGCGGGAAAAGAAATGGGCCAAAACGAGGGAAATTAACTGGGCTGGCCCAGGTAACGTTTCAACGCGTCCCGGGCCAACTGACAAAGGGGCCCGCACGTCAGCGACTTACCCTTACCGAAACTGACGTGGGCATTACCCTTCGGGTAACCACTATTGCTCTACCCTATACGGCCCAGGTGGAGGCCCATGAAGGTACTCGAAGACAAGATGGGCCACTAGGATGGTGCGGCGAAAGATTACTTGAAGTACAAGATGCGGAAAGAGCCGAAGAAGGAAAGATTAGAGATAGATCTATTGTAAACCTACCCGTACTCGACTAAACCTCTCGGGACCTGGCCACCTATATAAAGGCCAGGGGAGGGGCTATCGAGGACACGACCAATCTTAGCGATCTTAGCCAACAAAAGCTTAGAACTAGGTTACCCTAGCGATTAGCTATCTCGACTAGATCACAGCCGAACTATTCGGCACCCCATTGTAACGTTGTTTCATTATAATCAAGAACAGACAAGCAGGACGTAAGGGTTTTACCTCATCGAGGGCCCCGAACCTGGGTAAATTGCTCCCCCCGTTTGTTTGTGCACCGATGTCTCGTATCAGCTTGCAGGATTCCATCAACCCTAAGTCCCTATCGGAGGACATTGTCGAGGAACACCCCGACAATTGGCGCCGTCGTGGGAAACCTGCGGCACCAGATCAGTCATCGGCAGATCGATCATGTCGTCGACATCTTCATCGGCCCCGCCATCACCAGCCTGGGAAGTCCGATCCGATTCGGCTCCTACGAGTTTACCCCGCATAGCGATTCTTCTCGCTCGAACTTCTCGGATCTGCAAGGAAACATGGAGATGACCATCGGCAGCGTCCACTACAACGTCAACGCGGAGGGAATCCTCCAGCTGCTAGAGTCACCCACCTCCGGATCAATGAGTCCTAGTGCGTCGTCATCGTCCGATCTATTGGCTGGCCTGGCAGTCGATGGGCTCACCCGCGCCTTCGACTCCCCGTTCACCGTCCTCAATGTCGGTGGGATCCGACGAACCCATGACTTCAGAACTAACCTCTTACTACTGCTCAAACTGCGACGCAGGCACGGTTTGGGATCAAGCGACACACCGTTCATCTGCAATACCCGATACTCGTCGGAGAAGACAGCGTCGGCAACATCGTCCGAGAACCACCCGAAGAACAGCACACCATCAGGTCTACGTCGCCAACAACACAGGAAATACAAGGCACGGAGGAGACGGAGACCGCACGCCTCGTTCCAGCAGAAGGGCGAGCTTCGAAAATAGCGCTAGTAATCGCGACAGCGACTACACCATCGCGGACGAAGAATGGGCTGCGGCTAGGACAGACGTGCTCAACAACACCCCGCTCCATGCAGGAACCTCGGTTGAAACCCTAAATGCATACCGCTCTATACTAGAGAAAAACCGGGAGCACCTGTCGAGAGAGCAAGCCACGCTCGAGAGACGACTATCCGCGGCAGAACGATCCAGCGAGCGGCGAAGAGCTTCACAAGGAAGCGCTCCCCGAAGTTCTCTTGGGGCGGGAAAACATCGATCAAGGATATCCAGGCTCTCAGAAGACGATGCCAGAGAAATAACGTCGAATCTGACCAAATCTTTCATGACCATGGATACTGCAGGCATGCCACGGCCGAAGAACGTTGCGGGAGCAACAGCCAATCTCGCCGCGTACCTCATCAACCAACGCCCCGAAGGATCCATGGCGCAAGCTCATCGCGGTGCCCTAGAAAGCCTCGCCATATTGGGAAACAATCTAGTCCCGCAGAAGGAGAAAACCACGGCACAGGTCAGTGGTTCGAAACATCGGGCGAGAGATCGGGATGAAATCACCCAGAGCCGAATCGATAAAGCAAGACGACGACGCGCCGCCAGGAAGGATGACGACAGCGATTCCTCAGACGAGGATCAAGAGTACGATGGTGAACTAAGGGGAGCCGATTGCTTGAGTTACAAAATCCGCGAGTCGATGCCACCCAAAAAATTCAAGCCTACTCCCACTGACGCTGCCAAGTATGACGGGCAGCAGGAACCAAGATCCTGGATAGACGATTACCTGCAGTGTGATTCTGCACAAAGGGAACCAGATAGCAGCAATGCAGTGCCTACAGCTCTACTTAAAGGACTCGGCACGGGCCTGGTTAAGAGGACTGCCGAAAGGTTCTATCAAGTCATGGGACGACCTGGTAGATGCCTTCGTTGCTAACTTCCAGGCAACATATAAAAGACCTGTCGGGATCGAGGAGTTACGCAACTGCCAGCAAAAGCAGAAGGAGTCGATGCGCTCTTACATAGGGAGGTTTACCAAACTCCTAAACGCTGCCGAAGATGTATCCGTAGACAGAGCAATCGATGCTTTCAGCGATGGCGTCCGGCGCGAAAGTTACATAGAGGAACTTGGACGCAAAGCCAAAAACCATCACCAAGCTGATGGAAATCGCCAACAGTTGGGCTGATGGCGAGGACAATGTGCGAAGACCACGACAACGCAGTGATGACGAAGACGATGACCAGCCAAAACACGACTCGGGCAGCCAAAGGGATCGGAACAAAAGGAGGAAAAATCGCAACTACGACGACAACAATCTGGTAGCCGCAGGATACTCCGATCGACATGATGATCGGTATGATGAAAGAAGAGACGATCGACAAGATGGCAACCGGAACAACTCTGGAAACCGCGGCAATTATAAGCCACGGCAACAGAGGGCTCCCGAGTTACCCTATGCTGAACAGATCAACGCCCCCTGTTACTTGCACTCGTATGTCGACTCCAAGGACGGCAAAACGAAGTCAAGCCACCTTCTCAGGGATTGTCGACAGTTCCTTGACATGCATAAACTCATCCAGCAGTCAGGACAGCAATCGCTACCATCTCCTCCTCCACCTCCACCACAACACCAAGTCCAGCAGGCCCAACCTCATCAACCCAACGAGGCGTTCCCACCACCACGTGGGCAGATGAGTATGATCCACAAGACGGGTGTCTCGAGAAGAGAGATGAAGAAGCTCACTAGAGAAATCAATCTGGCCGAAAGCATCATGGCAAACATCCCTGAGTATGTCGAGTGGTCCTCTCAGAACATTACGTTCAGCCGAGCAGACCACCCGATGACCATACCGAAACCGGGACACGCTGCCCTAGTAGTTGAGGCACAGATAGGGGGATTCAAGATGAGCAAAGTCTTTATGGATGGTGGGAGCGGATTAAACCTGATTTTCGTCGACACAATCAAAAGTATGGGGATCACCATGGGAATGCTGGAAGAGACAGACACCTGCTTCCACGGGATTTTGCCAACTGGACCAGGTTATTCCCTTGGAAGAATTTACCTGAACGTTGTCTTCGGCAGATCTGACAATTTCAGGAAGGAGAAGATCGAGTTTGAGGTAGCGAACTGGGAGTCACAGTATCATGCTATACTCGGGAGACCAGCCTACGCCAAGTTCATGGCCGTGCCGCACTACGCTTATCTCAAGCTGAAGATGCCTGGCAACAAAGGGACAAACATTACAGTCCATGGAAGTTTTTCGCGCTCAGACAGTTGCGACCGCGATTTCCAGAGGATCGCGGCGAAGTTTGGGAGCAAGCAAGACTTTATTAAACCTCCACCTAAGTTGTTGCTGCGTGAAATTAAGGAAGAAAAGGATGACAGGGGAAGCAAAAGGAAGCCAGCCGACCTTGCTCTTAAAGCCTCGACAGCAGAAGCCTCAGCAGCAGGAGCTTTGGCAACAAAAGCTTCACAGTCAAAGGTTCGGCAGTCGATGATGCAGAAGACATAGAAAACAGCAAGACGCTGGCAGTCACTGCTCAAACCCCTGGTGAAATCAACAACGCCGCAGCTACCCCTAACATGGTGAAGAAGCCAGAGGAAGAGAAGAACCCCTTCCTTGCTTAAGCAGTTTATCAGCATTTATTCTTTGTTTTTCCTTTAATATAAACAAGGCTTTCCCTTTCGCCCTCCAGCATTGTGCTTACCTTATCAATAAGAACTTAAGCTTCAATTTTTTGTTAAGCATTGCAGTGATCACAAACTTCTAAGCCCCATCACTATACAAACATAGTACAGGGCGGAAGATCCACCCAGAAGCCTACGAGCACTGGAAAGACGTTCACCCTTCCCTCTGCTATAGATGCCTCTACGAGTGCCGTAAATAGCAAGAGTTTGGAAATACACACAAACAACAACCCACGTTCGATATCTCACTTATGGAAATATCAAGGAACAACGGGCTCATCGGCAGAATCACTACACCCGAAATATTTGGGAGTGCCTGTCGAAATTTAAAACGGTTGAAAGCAAAGTTGCGCATACAACAGGTTTAGCAAGACCTGCAACACGAGCTGATCACTCACATGATTTGCTAAAACAGCCAATATACATACATTTAAAAACGAGCAACCAAGATTCGCTCCAAATTGAAACTTGCCAACGGCAATAACGTGGTAAAAGTACATACGCATGTATCTACCGAATGAAAAGGCGTCATCTACACGCTTCGATGAAGTTGTCAAACTATTTACAAACAGTTATTAAAACCCTGAAGATCACCCTTGCGGAGTTTCTTTTTCTTCAGGTACCTTTGAATCTTTCTCGAGCTGTCGACAATTATGTTCGCAGGCAACAACACCTTCGGATACAGCGCTTCCAAGTCTCCAGTAACGTTGGCAATCGAGAGTAAACCTGCTGAAGGATAACGGGCAAGTACAAGAGCAAGCGTAAACTTGGCTCCTGCAAAAACTTGCGCGCGCACCAAGTCCCGGATCTTCCTGGCGTTACCAAACTCCGACATTAACGCAAGAAGCGTGGGGGGAACTGCGTTCAAAGGAAACATCGTCTTCCAAACCACCCTCATGGCTCTATAGCACTTGTCGAAGAAATGGTGGACCTGTTGGACTCGATCCTGAAACCGTGCGACAGCCGATGCCTTCGAGTGCTCTCGCCAGAAAATTTCCTCGGCTGAGGATAACTCGACCAAGGCATTCACACGCTCGTGAATCCGTTTGCTCTCTTCCGCACGATTCAGAGCTATGACTGATAAAGAAGCAGAAGAGGATCAGAGAAAACGCTATCAACCAAAGGGTAAAGAGATTAAAGGACTCACAGTTCAAGCTCTCGGTAGCCTTATGCAGCTCAGTAAGAGCATACCGCTCCACGTCGGCTGCAGTCTCGCTCTTCTTGTTGATAATTGCGGCCAGGGCATAAGTGCTGCGCAGGTCTTTCTCCATCTGGGTGATCCGATCCTTCATCCGTTGGATCCGATCATTTTCGGAAACAACACCAGAGGAGTCATCAACAAACGAGGGCACGGGGAAAACCTGCAGGCAACAGTGTTAAAGAGGATAATATGGTCAAATTAGACATTCAGCAAAACTCCCATCGGGAGAGGTATAAGCAATCCCTATCAGGAGAAGCACAAGTGAAGATATTACGTTAAAAACATGCTGGCAACATTGCCGGCATAATATTCATTACAAACTTAAAGTTCTTGCAGCAGAATAATGTTTCATGCTAGCCCAAGGGTGAAAATGTTACAACAATCAAGGAGCCTGAGTCTGGGTCGACAGGCTAGGGCCAACCGATGTTTTTCTCGAGACTAAATCAAGGAGCTGGCGAGCACAAGTACGGGCGGACGCCGTAAAAGTGCTCAGATCAATAGATCGCCCATCTTTTCCTTTCGGCAGCTCCTTAGTCATTTCTTCAATGTCAGCCTTAAAGCCGTAACCCATCATAAGTTGGAAGGCAAGTAGGGCGCCATAGGTACGCGAGGTACGCTTGAATACCTCAATGACCTCCTTGGTGTTCGACTGCGAAAGCATCAATTAGCTGCCCCAGAGTCTTCTCCTGCGTGGCCTTGGGGAATATCATCGAATGCATCCGCGCCAGAGCACCCTTTCCCTTGTCAAGGAGCCCCCGGGTGAGTTGGTGAGCGGCGAGAACCGTCGACACACCGTTTGCCGGGGAGTTGCTCGGAATTTTATCCAAGGCAGTAGCAGGGATGTCGGCAGCTTCTGCAGGTGGTCAAAAGAAATCGTTGACGAAGAAGCAGACCCATAAAAAAATCTACATGGGACGCAGGAACTTACCAAGCAAGGCCAAGGCAGATTGCCGGAGGAGTTCATCTTTTTCTGCCGTCCGAGCTTCCTCCTCCTTCATCCGCTCCTTTAGCTTGTTTATCTCTTCTTTCAGGGAGTCGACCTCCTGGCGAGCTATGGCGGCCTTTTTGATGGCACCTTCCAACTTTGAAGAGGAAGACTTAGCCTCCTCCTGCAGCCGAATCTTGTCCGCCTCTAGAGAGGTGAATTGAGAGGCGAAGGCCTCTAAAGAGGATATCACACCTCGTAGATCCTTGAAAAAAGGAAATGTTTGACAAGGATCGTTAAGCAAAGACATGTTTTGAAAGGTTCTTGTTAGATTCAGCGAAGACTTACAGAAGGAGGAGCTGCAGCAGCAGCAGGAGCATCTTTCCCTTTGGAAAGGGAGGAGGCTGTGATGCTTGCATCACGAGAGCCGCTTTAAGAGCTGAAGCTTCGGAAGCTGCGGCAGCCGGTGAAACAACATCAGATCTGGCCCTCTTGGGCGGAGGCTCAATGAAAGTATCATCACTGCAAGGAAGATTCGATTAATCAAGATTATCAGAAGAATTTGAAAAAGTCAAGAAAGTTGAAGAAAGTAAGAAGAAAAGCACTTACAAATCAAGGAGGTCATCTTCGTCGGCAAAACCGCCGATTGATCTCTTCATAGGAGAAGCCCTGGTCTCCTCCACAGCTGCATCAACAAAGGCATTGTGATCAGCGTCGTCATTACGCACTGATCCCTCTGTGTCGCAAGTATCACCGGCTGATGGGGGGAGATTGGCATGGGCAGTTTCAGAATCTATCGGGTCATCAGGCTCGTTGAATGGGCTTGTGTGCTCAACAGTACGAAAGTCAACAGGCTCTGAAGAGCCTCTTCCTTCGGAAGTGTCATTTGGTAAGATATGTAAATCCTCGGAGGCTGCGAAGGTCTGTCGAAGGGAAAAGTAAGTGAGGATAACTGAAATACATGACGGTAGCAGCATACCAAGAATTTAAGGGGAAAATTACCTCTGGTGCTGGATGATCAGCATCGAAAGGAATATATGGAGATATCAGCGGGATCGAATCCTCTTGACTAAAGGAAGTGAGGCGACGGACTTCATCAAGCAGTTCCTTTTCCGATAATTCGGCAGCGTTGATTCTAGTTTCATCTTTTGGGCCTGAATACAACCACATCGGGTGGACCCTAGCCATGATTGGTTGGACTCGACGTTTCAGAAACACTGCCGCTACTTCTGTACCGACCATGGTTTGCCCGTCAGCTTCCTTGATCCGAAGGAATCTGGCAAATAGTTCATCGGCTGTTGTTTTTTCGTCGGGAGAGAGGACATTTTTCCAAGAATTCTTAGGCTTGGCCTTGATACGTCTCCAACGTATCGATAATTTCTTATGTTCCATGCTACTTTATTGATGATACCTACATGTTTTATGCACATTATATGTCATATTTATGCATTTTCTGGAACTAACCTATTAACAAGATGCCGAAGAGCCGCTTTTCTGCTGTTTTTGGTTTCAGAAATCCTAGTAAGGAAATATTCTTAATTGGACGAAATCAACGCCAGGGTCCTATTTTTGCACGGAGCTTCCAGAAGACCGAAGAGGGAAGGAAGTGGGGCCACGAGGCGCCGTCACCATAGGGCGGCGCGGCCCAGCCCTGGCCGCGCCGACCTATGGTGTGGGGCCCTCGTGTGGCCCCCACGTTGCCCTTTCGCCTACTTAAAGCCTCCGTCGCGAAACCCCGACGAGAGCCACGATACGGAAAACCTTCCAGAGACGCCGCCGCGAATCCCATCTCGGGGATTCAGGAGATCGCCTCCGCCCCCCGGAGAGGGGATTCATCTCCCGGAGGACTCTTCATCGCCATGATCGCTCCGGAGTGATGAGTGAGTAGTTCACCCCTGGACCATGGGTCCATAGCAGTAGCTAGATGGTCGTCTTCTCCTTGTTGTGCTTCATTGTTGGATCTTGTGAGCTGCCTAACATGATCAAGATCATCTATATGTAATTCTATATGTTGTGTTTGTCGGGATCCGATGGATAGAGAATACTATGTTATGGTGATTATCAATCTATTGTTTACGTGTTGTTTATGATCTTGCATGCTCTCCGTTATTAGTAGAGGCTCTGGCCAAGTTTGTACTCTTAACTCCAAGAGGGAGTATTTATGCTCGATAGTGGGTTCATGCCTTCATTGACACTGGGACAGTGACAGAAAGTTCTAAGGTTGTGATGTGTGTTGCCACTAGGGATAAAACATTGATTCTATGTCTAAGGATGTAGTTGTCGATTACATTACGCACCATACTTAATGCAATTGTCTGTTGCTTTGCAACTTAATACTGAATGGGGTTCGGATGATAACCTGAAGGTGGACTTTTTAGGCATAGATGCAGATGGCGGTCTATGTACTTTGTCGTAATGCCCCGATTAAATCTCACTATATTTATCATATCATGTACATGCATTGTTATGCCCTTCTCTATTTGTCAATTGCCCGACTGTAATTTGTTCACCCAACATGCTTTTATCTTATGGGAGAGACACCTCTAGTGAACTGTGGACCCCGGTCCTATTCTTTACATAGCATACAATCTACTGCAATTGTGTTTTACTATTTTCTTGCAAACAATCATCTTCCACTCGATACGCTTAATCCTTTGTTACAGCAAGCCGGTGAGATTGACAACCTCACTGTTTCGTTGGGGCAAAGTACTTTGGTTTTGTTGTGCAGATTCCACGTTGGCGCCGGAATCCCTGTTGTTGCGCCGCATCACATTTCGCCACCATCAACCTTCAACGTGCTTCTTGGCTCCTCCTGGTTCGATTAAACCTTGGTTTCTTTATGAGGGAAAACTTGCTACCGTGCGCATCATACCTTCCTCTTGGGGTTCCCAACGAACGTGTGAGTTACACGCCATCAAGCTCTTTTTCGCGCCGTTGCCGGGGAGATCAAGCTGCAAGGGGAGTCTCACTTCTCAATCTCTTTACTTTGTTTTTGTCTTGCTTTATTTTATTTACTACTTTGTTTGCTGCACCTAAACAAAACACAAAAAAATTAGTTGCTAGTTTTACTTTATTTATTGTCTTGCTCTCTATATCAAAAACACAAAAAAATTAGTTACTTGCATTTACTTTATCTAGTTTGTTTTATTTACCGTTGCTAAAATGAATACCCCTGAAAATACTAAGTTGTGTGACTTCACAAATGCAAATAATAATGATTTCCTATGCACACCTATTGCTCCACCTGCTACTACAGCAGAATTCTTTGAAATTAAACCTGCTTTTCTGAACCTGGTTATGAGAGATCAATTTTCTGGTGTTAGTTCTGATGATGCTGCTGCCCATCTCAATAATTTTGTTGAACTTTGTGAAATGCAAAAGTATAAGGATGTAGATGGTGATATTATTAAATTGAAAGTGTTTCCTTTCTCATTAAGAGGAAGAGCTAAAGATTGGTTGCTATCTTTGCCTAAGAATAGTATTGATTCATGGACTAAATGTAAGGATGCTTTTATTGGTAGATATTATCCTCCCGCTAAAATTATATCTTTGAGAAGTAGCATAATGAATTTTAAGCAATTAGATACTGAACATGTTGCTCAAGCATGGGAGAGAATGAAAACTTTGGTAAAGAATTGCCCAACCCATGGACTACTTGGATGATCATCCAAACCTTCTATGCAGGACTAAATTTTTCTTCGCGGAATTTGTTGGATTCAGCTGCTGGAGGTACCTTTATGTCCATCACTTTGGGGCGGCTACAAAACTTCTTGATGATATGATGATAAATTACTCTGAATGGCACACGGAAAGAGCTCCACAAGGTAAGAAGGTAAATTCTGTTGAAGAAACCTCTTCCTTGAGTGATAAGATTGATGTGATTATGTCTATGCTTGTGAATGGTAGATCTAATGTTGATCCAAATAATGTTCCTTTAGCTTCATTGGTTGCTCAAGAAGAAAATGTTGATGTGAATTTCATTAAAAACAATAATTTCAACAACAATGCTTATAGGAACAACTCTGGTAATAACTATAGGCCATATCCTTCTGCTAATGGTAATGGTTATGGTAATTCTTATGGGAATTCTTACAATAATAATAGGAGTGTACCCTCTGGTCTTGAAGCCATGCTTAAAGAATTTATTAGTACACAAACTGCTTTTAACAAATCTGTTGAGGAAAAGCTTGATAAAATTGATACTATTGCTTCTAGAGTTGATAGACTTGCCTCGATGTTAATCTTTTAAAATTGAAAGTTATGCCTAATAATGATATTGATAATAAGATTACTACTACAGCAAATGCCATCCAAGTTAGAATTAATGAGAATATAAGATTAATGGCTGAATTGCGTGCTAGGTGGGATAGAGAAGAAAATGAAAAACTAGCCAAAGAGAATAATGTAGCTAAAGTTTGGACTATTACCACCACTAGTAATGCTAATTCTTCACATGTTGCTGCACATCCTACTATCAATGGTAAAATAATTGGTGTTGGCAATGTTTCTACTTCTAGTGCAAAGCGAACAAAACTGCCTGAAATTGCTAAAACTGCTGAAACCGCTTGTGATAAAACTGCTGAAATTTTTTCCAACCTTGGGAACAATGATCCCATTGCTGTAGCTCATAATGATTTAGATTTTGATGATTGCCACATCTCTGAAGTTATAAAGTTCTTACAAAAACTTGCTAAAAGTCCTAATGCTAGTGCTATAAATTTAGCCTTTACAAAACATATTACAAATGCTCTCATAAAAGCTAGAGAAGAGAAACTAAAACTTGAAACTTCTATTCCTAGAAAGTTAGAAGATGGTTGGGAGCCCATCATTAAAATGAAATTCAATGACTTTGAATGTAATGCTTTATGTGATCTTGGTGCAAGTATTTCTGTTATGCCTAAAAAGATTTATGATATGCTTGACTTGCCACCATTGAAGAATTGTTATTTGGATGTTAATCTTGCCGATAATGTTAAAAAGAAACCTTTGGGGAGGATTGATAATGTGCGCATTACGGTTAACAATAACCTTGTCCCCGTTGATTTTGTTGTCTTGGATATCGAATGCAATGCATCTTGTCCTATTGTGTTGGGAAGACCTTTTCTTCGAACCGTTGGTGCTGTTATTGATATGAGGGAAGGTAATATTAAATATCAATTTCCTCTCAAGAAAGGTATGGAGCACTTCCCTAGAAAGAGAATGAAGTTGCCTTTTGATTCTATTATTAGAACAAGTTATGATGTTGACGCTTCATCTCTCGATGTTACTTAATTTGCACTTTCTGCGCCTAGCTGAAAGGCGTTAAAGAAAAGCGCTTATGGGAGACAACCCATGTTTTTACTACAGTACTTTGTTTTATATTTGAGTCTTGGAAGTTGTTTACTACTGTAGCAACCTCTCCTTATCATGTTTTTGTGCCAAGTAAAGTTTCTATGTCAAAGTTGATGTTATATTTGGGATCGCTGCGCAGAAACAGCATTGCTGTCTGTCACGAATCTGGGCACAGGCCTCTGTAGAAAATTCGAAAAATCTGCCAATTTACGAGCGTGATCCTCAGATATGTACGCAACTTTCATTAGTTTTGAGTTTTTCCATTTGAGCAAGTCTGGTGCCAGCTTTAAATTCGTCTTTACGGACTGTTCTGTTTTTGACAGATTCTGCCTTTTATTTCGCATTGCCTCTTTTGCTATGTTGGATTCATTTCTTTGATCCATTAATGTCCAGTAGCTTTATGCAATGTCCAGAAGTGAAAATAATGATTGTGTCACCTCTGAATGAGTGAATTATTAATTGTGCACTAACCCTCTAATGAGTTTGCTTGAAGTTTGGTGTGAAGGAAGTTTTCAAGGGTCAGAGAGGAGAATGATATACTATGATCAAGAGGAGTGAAAGCTCTAAGCTTGGGGATGCCCCGTGGTTCAACCCTGCATATTTTAAGAAGACTCAAGCGTCTAAGCTTGGGGATGCCCAAGGCATCCCCTTCTTCATCGACAACATCATCAGGTTCCTCCCCTGAAACTATATTTTTATTCAATCACATCTTGTGTTCTTTACTTGGAGCGTCGGTTTGTTTTTGTTTTTGTTTTTGTTTGAATAAAATGGATCCTAGAATTCACTTTATGGGAGAGAGACACGCTCCGCTGTTGCATATGGACAAATATGTCCTTAGGCTTTACTCATAATGTTCAAGGCGAAGTTTCTTCTTCGTTAAATTGTTATATGGTTGGAATTGGAAAATGTTACATGTAGTAATTCTAAAATGTCTTGGATAATGTGATATTTGGCAATTGTTGTGCTCATGCTTAAGCTCTTGCATCATATGCTTTGCACCCATTAATGAAGAAATACATAGAGCTTGCTAAAATTTGATTTGCATATTTGGTCTCTCTAAGGTCTAGATAATATCTAGTATTGAGTTTTGAACAACAAGGAAGACGGTGTAGAGTCTTATAATGTTTACAATATGTCTTTTATGTGAGTTTTGCTGCACCAGTTCATCCTTGAGTTTGCTTCAAATAACCTTGCTAGCCTAAACCTTGTATCGAGAGGGAATACTTCGCATGCATCCAAAATCCTTGAGCCAACTACTATGCCATTTGTGTCCACCATACCTACCTACTACATGGTATTTCTCCGCCATTCCAAAGTAAATTGCTTGAGTGCTACCTTTAAAATTCCATCATTCACCTTTGCAATTTATAGCTCATGGGACAAAATAGCCTTAAAAACTATCGTAGTATTGAATATGTACTTATGCACTTTATCTTTTATTAAGTTGCTTGTTGTGCGATAACCATGCTTCTGGGGAACGCCATCAACTATTGTTGAATATCATGTGAGTTGCTATGCATGTCCGTCTTGTCTGAAGGATCTATCACTTTAGTGGTTGGAGCATGCAAAATTGTTAGAGAAGAACATTGGGCCGCTAACTAAAGCCATGAATCATGGTTGAAGTTTCAGTTTTGGACATATATCCTCAATCTCATATGAGAATAATAATCATTGCTACATGCTTATGCATTTAAGAGGAGTCCATTATCTGTTGTCCATGTTGTCCCGGTATGGATGTCTAAGTTGAGAATAATCAAAAGCGAGAAATCCAAAATGCGAGCTTTCTCCTTAGACCTTTGTACAGGCGGCATGGAGGTACCCCTTTGTGACACTTGGTTGAAACATGGCATGCAAAGATCCGGTAGTCCAAGCTAAGTAGGACGAGGTGCGGGCACTATTAGTATACTATGCATGAGGCTTGCAACTTGTAAGATATAATTTACATAACTCATATGCTTTATTACTACCGTTGACAAAATTGTTTCATGTTTTCAAAATAAAAGCTCTAGCACAAATACAGCAATCGATGCTTTCCTCTTTGAAGGACCTTTCTTTTACTTTTATTGTTGAGTCAGTTTACCTATCTCCCTCCACCTTAAGAAGCAAACACTTGTGTGAACTGTGCATTGATTCCTACATACTTGCATATTGCACTTGTTATATTACTTTATGTTGACAATATCCATGAGATATACATGTTATAAGTTGAAAGCAACCGCTGAAACTTAATCTTCCTTTGTGTTGCTTCAACACCTTTACTTTGATTTATTGCTTTATGAGTTAACTCTTATGCAAGACTTATTGATGCTTGTCTTGAAGTACTATTCATGAAAAGTCTTCGCTTTATGATTCACTTGTTTACTCATGTCATTACCTTTGTTTTGATCGCTGCATTCATTACATATGTTTACAAATAGTATGATCAAGATTATGATGGCATGTCACTTGAAATTATCTTTGTTATCGTTTTACCTGCTCGGGACGAGCAGAACTAAGCTTGGGGATGCTGATACGTCTCCAACGTATCGATAATTTCTTATGTTCCATGCTACTTTATTGATGATACCTACATGTTTTATGCACATTATATGTCATATTTATGCATTTTCCTGGAACTAACCTATTAACAAGATGCCGAAGAGCCAGTTGCTTTTTTCTGCTGTTTTTGGTTTCAGAAATCCTAGTAAGGAAATATTCTCGGAATTGGACGAAATCAACGCCCAGGGTCCTATTTTTGCACGGAGCTCCAGAAGACCGAAGAGGGAAGGAAGTGGGGCCACGAGGCGCCGTCACCATAGGGCGGCGCGGCCCAGGCCCTGGCCGCGCGACCTATGGTGTGGGGCCCTCGTGTGGCCCCCACGTGCCCTTTCGCCTACTTAAAGCCTCCGTCGCGAAACCCCGAGCACCGAGAGCCACGATACGGAAACCTTCCAGAGACGCCGCCGCGAATCCCATCTCGGGGATTCAGAGAGCACCCTGCCGGAGAGGGGATTCATCTCCGGAGGACTCTTCATCGCCATGATCGCTCCGGAGTGATGAGTGAGTAGTTCACCCCTGGACCATGGGTCCATAGCAGTAGCTAGATGATCGTCTTCTCCTTGTTGTGCTTCATTGTTGGATCTTGTGAGCTGCCTAACATGATCAAGATCATCTATATGTAATTCTATATGTTGTGTTTGTCGGGATCCGATGGATAGAGAATACTATGTTATGGTGATTATCAATCTATTGTTTATGTGTTGTTTATGATCTTGCATGCTCTCCGTTATTAGTAGAGGCTCTGGCCAAGTTTGTACTCTTAACTCCAAGAGGAGTATTTATGCTCGATAGTGGGTTCATGCCTTCATTGACACCTGGGACAGTGACAAAGTTCTAAGGTTGTGATGTGTGTTGCCACTAGGGATAAAACATTGATTCTATGTCTAAGGATGTAGTTGTCGATTACATTACGCACCATACTTAATGCAATTGTCTGTTGCTTTGCAACTTAATACCGAATGGGGTTCGGATGATAACCTGAAGGTGGACTTTTTAGGCATAGATGCAGTTGGATGGCGGTCTATGTACTTTGTCGTAATGCCCGATTAAATCTCACTATATTTATCATATCATGTACATGCATTGTTATGCCCTTTCTGTCAATTGCCCGACTGTAATTTGTTCACCCAACATGCTTTTATCTTATGGGAGAGACACCTCTAGTGAACTGTGGACCCCGGTCCTATTCTTTACATAGCATACAATCTACTGCAATTGTGTTTTACTATTTTCTTGCAAACAATCATCTTCCACTCGATACGCTTAATCCTTTGTTACAGCAAGCCGGTGAGATTGACAACCTCACTTTCGTTGGGGCAAAGTACTTTGGTTTTGTTGTGCAGATTCCACGTTGGCGCCGGAATCCCTGTTGTTGCGCCGCATCACATTTCGCCACCATCAACCTTCAACGTGCTTCTTGGCTCCTCCTGGTTCGATTAAACCTTGGTTTCTTTCTGAGGGAAAACTTGCTACTGTGCGCATCATACCTTCCTCTTAGGGTTCCCAACGAACGTGTGAGTTACACGCCATCAGGCCTCAAGGACGTCGACAAAGCGAGGGAGCTGGCATTCGGGTGATGGAGAATCCTTGATGTATAACCACTTCAATCTCCACCCTTGCACGGACTCTCTCATTGGGAAATTGAAATAATTAACATCTGAACGAGCTACGAATCCTACTCCTCCGGTGACAAAAGATCCATTGCTACTGCTGTATCTCTTCACGTAAAAGATCTTCTTCCACAAACCAAAATGGGGCTCAACGCCCAGATATGCTTCGCAGAGGGTAATGAACACAGCAACGTGAAGAATCGAGTTGGGAGTAAGTTGCCACAATTGACTTCGTAAGTTCGCAGGAGATAGAGGAGGAATTCGTGAACAGGAAGGGAAAGGCCTCGGTACAAGAACGACAGAACATCACGGTAAAGCCGGCAGGAGGGTTAGGTCGAGAAATCGCACCTGGAAAGATTACGTTCCCCTCGTCGGAGGAGATCAGGGCTTCGGGACCTTTTCTCGTCACGCTTGGTGACGGTCGAGGCTGTCCAATCGCCAGGCTTGGTGTTGAACTTGGTGCGCCGGCGGCGCCGGAGCTGGAGGAGGAGCGTTGGGGCGACCTCCTTCGCAAGAACCGAAGAAGATCTGGCGGCGGCACCGACGCTCGTGGAGCTGGCGGCGGCACTAGGGATTTTCTTCTTCACCATTGCGAGATCTGAACAAATCGGAAAGATAGTGGTGGCGGCACGAGCTCCAGTCGCGAACACAAGAAGAGCAAGAACAACGAAGAAGACGAACGGAGGAGAATGAAAGGGATCTTTTATCTCTTAAGGAACTTAAGGAAGGCTTCGTATTGTTAAATGGGCCTTTCCCCAGTTAATGATCGCAGAAATCGAGGAGGTGCCTTGTTAACCGTGTAGAGAGGAGCAAGAATTGCTTGAAAACAGGGCTGGCAGGTCATGTCTTATCAGTCAAAATCAGGAGAACAGAAAAACGTCATCAATGACGTCATGGAGAATGATTGCATGCAAAGGGATAAGAAAGTATCGGGTGATCAACTTGAGCCTATGCGCGGATTGCAGGCATCCGCACTTAGGCTCGGGGCTACTCCCATCGGAGCCTGTCGCGCACCCGATAAAATGAGGACTCGAAGGAAATAATTGACTCAAGTCTGCGCCCAGGCGTAATACGCCCGCGCCGGGGGCTACTCCCATCGGGAGCGCTGGATGCGCACCCGACAAAACTTTTTCGCACTCCAGATCATGCCCGGGACTTGATTCTGTGTAGGGTAACGTTGTTTTGCCTTCGGCAGTTAACCAACAAAAGTTGGGCACGTTATTCGGTATCCCTTGCATAAAGAAAATGTATCGGATGCACTACAAGAGGCTTGCAGAAAAAGTTTCGGCAGAAGAAGATGTTCGAGTGGTACAACTTGAGTCTACGCACGGATCGCGAGCATCCGTACCTAGACTCGGGGCTACTCCCATCGGGAGCGCTGCGTTCACCCGATAGAAGACAGAAGAAATGCAAGAACGATCAAGGAAAAGGAGTTTGGAAGAAGACATGCTTCAGTCTCTACCCGAACTATGTTCGGCTAGACACTCGGGGGCTACGACGTGGGCATTACCCTTCGGGTAACCACTATTGCTCTACCCTATACGGCCCAGGTGGAGGCCCATGAAGGTACTCGAAGACAAGATGGGCCACTAGGACGGTGCGGCGAAAGATTACTTGAAGTACAAGATGCGGAAAGAGCCGAAGAAGGAAAGATTAGAGATAGATCTATTGTAAACCTACCCGTACTCGACTAAACCTCTCGGGACCTGGCCACCTATATAAAGGCCAGGGGAGGGGCTATCGAGGACACGACCAATCTTAGCGATCTTAGCCAACAAAAGCTTAGAACTAGGTTACCCTAGCGATTAGCTATCTCGACTAGATCACAGCCGAACTATTCGGCACCCCATTGTAACGCTGTTTTCATTATAATCAAGAACGACAAGCAGGACGTAAGGGTTTTACCTCATCGAGGGCCCCGAATTAATCGTCTCCGCTTGTCTGCACCGATGTCTCGTACGCCTGCGGATTCCATCAACCCTAAGTCCCTATCGGAGGACATTGTCGAGGAACACCCCCGACAGAAACGGTACCGGAGATCGTGAGCGGTTGGATTAGATGTCGATCCGACGGTCGCACGTCGTCGTCGTCGTCGGAGAGAAGGGAGGTGCTGGCACGGCGGAGTAGGGGGTCGGAGAGCGCTCCAGGCCGCGGCGGTCGAGGGAGGGTCTAGGCGACGTTGTCGAGGATGGCGGTTCGCCCGGTACAAGTGGCAGCTCCAGGGTGGCTTCTATCGTCGGCGAGCTTCTGCGGCGGCCACGGGCGGCGATGGTGAAATTGGGCGAAGCTACCGGGCAATGTCGAGCACGAGGTGGTGAGGAGAATCGAGATGAGAGGGGAAGGCGACGGGGTGGAGAAATGAGCGAGGGGAGCCTTCCTTTTATAGCTGCGGAGAGAAGCCATGGCGGAGCGGGGCAGGTCATGGTGGCGATGGCGTTTGAGGTCACGAGGGGCCAGGGGAGTGGGCGCGTCGTGTTGGCGACATCCAGGTGGTCACGACGCGCATCATGGCGAGGACAGGGGTGGACGAGGGCAGGCGTGAGGTCATCGTGTACTGGTAGTCAGGGGCGGCGGTCGTCGTCGAGGGCGTCGTCTACAGCGCGTCCGCGGCCAATGGGGCTTGTCTGGGAGGTTGCAGGGTTCACGGCGAGGCGACGGGTGCTTGGAGAGAGCGAGGGGAGGCGTGAGGCGACGGGGCATGGCGATGCTCTGGCGCGTCCAGGGACGTCACCATGCGCACTGTGGCGTGCGTGGGCGTTCTCTGGGCGTGTCTGGGTGCACGTGGCCCGGTCAATGTCGACGTCGTCTTGGTCAAGGGCAGGCAGGGTCAGCATCAGCAAGGTCCAGGCAAGCTCAGAGACATGGTTGATGGGCTTGGATGGCAGAGGAGAGGGAAATGGCATGGAGGTGCCATGAGCACCACGGCATGGCATGGCATTGGTCATAATCATCAAGGTACAGTAGTTCTAAGGCTTGGCTTTGTTCACTGGATGCAAGAAGAAGTCAATGATGTCCAGAAGTGTGATGGTTTAGTCTAAGAACCTCTGGATATAAGAGTGTATGTGCTTGGTTGGTTTGTGCACATAAGGTGCTCGATGAAATGGCCGCAAGAAGAAAAGATTTGAATTTTTGATTTAATTTTGGTGGATTGCAATCATATAATATTTGTAGTAGTATGGTAGTGGTGGTATTCAATTTGGGATGGATTTGCAAAGTTTCAAATTTGGGGTCATCTTCACTTTGTTTCAACATCACCACTTGTCAAATTCATACTGGTCAACCTAGTCAACTCTGGCCATGGTGGTCAACATGAAAGTTACTCACCTTGACATGGTCTTGGATGACATGGCTTTGGTTTACCAAGTTTAGTTTAAAGAAAAGTCAAAACCAGGGGGTAAAGTGGGGAACATTTTATAAAACTCCATTTTGACCATTATCACATGTATGTAGGTTTTGAGATTTGCCTTGGGTTGATTCTTGTTTCTTTGATGAAATTGTGTTTGTTTATCATATATAAGTATTCTCCAAGCAATAGATCAAGCAATGGTGGCCTTTGGTGAAGATTTGCAAAATTTGGCTAAGTGTATGTGGGTGAATTTTGGGGATTTTCTCCCTATTTGATTTCTCTCTTTGTGATTTGATTTTTCTTGACTCTAAAATGATTCTTATTAGTTTAGAAACATTTCCCAACCATTGAATCCATTTTAAAAAGGTCTTGTTCAAAGATTTGCAAAAATGTTCATAACACATAAAAGATGATGTGTCAAATTTTATTATTTTTGAAAAGGGTTCCCCTTGATCTACTTGGGCATGGGTTAGGGTCAATTTAGCATTAGATTAGGTTTAGAGATGGTTTCACACCAATTGATCAAGGTTTAAAGACATAGGGCAAGAATTGGGTGTTATGGCTATGTGTCACATATGCCTCTATGCATATGTGGCCTTTGATTTTTAATTTGACTTTGCTTGTCCCAAATGGTGTTGTTGAGTGTTGAAATGATATATGGAAGTGATCCAACCATTCACAACAAGTCCTAGGGTCAATCTTCTCAAATTCATAAATTTGCTAATTTACTCTCATATGCCTCTATGGCATTTTTAGTCCCTTTTTATGTTCTTTGGAAACAACTTGAATTAGGTTTGATAAGTACTAGATAGGGTGTATAATGGTTTTCCAAACCACTAAACAAAGTAGAGGAGCTTGGGGTAAAGATTTATAAAAATAGCCATAGGCACATATGCCTTTTTCTTATTTAATTTCCTTTTATTTTATTTTAACTAGGATGGTGAAAAGAGGGGTGAGGTTTAGGGTTTAGTGGAGTATCTCAATGGTTCACCTCTATTTTGAAAAGTAAGAATGGTATTAGTCAATATTTGCATGCTAGGGCTATATGCCCACCTATTTCATTTTATTTTAATTCCTTCTTATTTGATACTATTTTGTGGTGAGAAGATTAGTGTTTAGGGTTTTGGAATTAGGTTCAATGCAATAAATAAACAATCGGTGCAATATCACAACATATAAGCATGCTTACTAGGTACCAAACTGAATTTAATAAAAGTTTTTGTTGGTTCTCATTTTTGGAAAAAGGAAATTCATTTTCTCTTTGTTTTAAATTTTTGGGATGTTACACCACCTATGTTGGGAAAAAATATCCCTAGCCGTATCCTCCAACCGTGAAGACATCTCCGTAAAGAGGTCTCGGTGCTCCATCCGCTGAAGTGGCACCCATGAGCGAAGCGTTGCTGTGCACCGGTATAAGACCTGCATAAGAGAGGAAGAAATATTGTTGAAAATCTTGTCATTTCTACATAGCCAGAGCGACCAAATAATGGAAATCGCTCCCATCCTAATAAGACGCTTAAACCTAACAGCCACACCATTGAGCCAATTACCAAATATATTGGTAACACTACGCGGTGGGTTTAAGGTAGATCCTATTTGGACAACTGACCATATAGACCTAGCAAACTTACACTGAAAGAACAAGTGTTTAATAGTCTCGTCTTGGTGATAGAAGACACACTTTTTACTTCCATGCCAGTTGCGTTTGGCAAGATTATCTTTAGTGAGGATGACCCCGCGACGAAGATACCATGCAAAAACTTTCGTTTTGAGCGGTATCTTCATCTTCCAAAATTTCGAATTATTATCGACTGGAATATCAGGCTGAATCAAAGCATTGTACATGGAAGCCACCGAGAATGAACCATTTTCGGTGAGGTTCCACCGAAACTCATCTGACCCCTGCGTCAATTGAACTATCTCAAGATGTTGTAGCAATTCACGCCAGGAGGTTTGTCTAGGTCCGATGAGACTTCTTCTAAACGTCACATTAGGTGGGAAAGTTTCCAACACCTTAGCGATAGTATCACTTTTTTGTGGCACAATATTGTACAATGCTGGGTACTGTTCTCGGAGTGTGGCATTACCAAGCCATTTATCCTCCCAGAAACGAATTTTCGACCCATCCTTAATAGAGAAAGATCCATATGGAAAGAAATACTTCTTTGTAAAGGCATACCCAAAAATGTGAATCTCCTGGTTTCCAAAGGACCTGAGATAAAGTTGAGCCAATATACTTTCTCTTGAGGAGTGTTTGCCAGACTCCCTCCTCGGTAAGTAGCTTAGAGAGCAATTTACCAAGTAAGGCCCTGTTCTTGACCTGGAGATCTTGGATGCCAAGTCCTCCATGGTCTTTGGGACGGCAAAGCACACTCCACTTAGCCAATCGATATTTACGCTTCCTACTATCCCCTTGCTAGAAGAAACTAGATCGGAAATAATCCAATTATTTTAAGACTCCTCTAGGAAGTTGGAAGAAACATACCATATACAGTACCATGTTACTTAGTACCGCGTTTATGAGAACTAATCTTCCTCCAATGATAGTAATTTGTCTTTTCAACTGCTTAATCTAATTTGCGGTCTTTTCTCGATCATTTTCCATTCAGCATTGGTTAGTCTCCGATAATGAATCGGGATACCCAATTACCTAATCAGAAATTGGCCTTGCCCACAGCCGAACAGCTCAGCATATTCTGCAACATTGTCTTGGGCCTCATCAAAACAAAACAACTTTTTTTTATGGAAATTGATTTTTAGATCCAAAAGCTGCTCAAATACTAAAAGAATTAACTTTAGATTTCGAGCCTTATCGATGTCATGTTCCATAAAAAGGATTGTGTCGTCGGCATATTGAAGAATAGACAATCCTCCATCAACAAGATGAGGAATGACCCCTTCAATCTGGCCCTCTGACTTTGCACGTTCAATCATGACAGCGAGCATATCCGCCACTATATTAAATAGCACTGGCGATAATGGATCACCCTGTCTTAGCCCCTTCTTGGTTTGAAAGTATTTGCTCATATCATCATTGACTTTAATGGCAACACTCCCACCCGAGATGAAACTATTGATCAACGCACACCACTCATCAGAGAAACCTTTCATTCTGAGAGTTTGTTGCAAGAAAGACCACTTAACCTTATCATATGTTTTTTTCAAAATCAATCTTTAAAATCACTCCATTCAACTTCTCTCTATGCAAT
Source organism: Lolium multiflorum (assembly GCA_030979885.1). Taxonomy (NCBI): domain Eukaryota; kingdom Viridiplantae; phylum Streptophyta; class Magnoliopsida; order Poales; family Poaceae; genus Lolium; species Lolium multiflorum. Next base: position 354,157,483 of record CM061750.1, on the reverse strand, counting down.
TCATGAACAGTTTCATGGAGGACTACCACACCATCGAGGATGTTTCGTCCTTGCATAAAAGCAGTTTGCGAAGGCCTGATCACATGATCAGCCACCGTGTTGAGCCGGATCGTGGCCACCTTAGTGAATATTTTAAAGCTGACATTAACAAGGCAAATAGAACGATATTGTTGTATCCTTTCTGCTTCATTAACCTTCGGCAATAAGACAATTTCACCAAAGTTGAGCCTAAACAACTCCAACTGTCCAGCATGAAGATCCGCGGAAAGAGCTAGCAGGTCAAACTTGATGACATCCCAGAAATTCTGACAAAATTCAGCTGGAAAGCCATCAGAACCAGGGGCTTTATTATGCTCCATTTGGAAGACAACTTTTCTTATTTCCTCCTCAGTGTAAGGAGAAGTGAGAAAATTATTCTCCGCTTGAGAGACTTGGGGAATATCATCCGTTCTAGTCTCATCAAACGAGAAATTAACTTCCTTGGGAGCACCAAAAAGTCCCTTATAATAGCTCTTGTGAATTGTGATCCACTGCATTCTCCATTGATCAGCGTTGGTGCGCATGCCTGCCTCAATCACCTTAAATCCAACAGTATGAGAATCACGAAAACCAATTGTGGAAAGCATAAAGCGTTGCATCATCAACAATTTACCACCACATTCAACTAAATAGTGCACGGCTTCATAAATCTCTGTTGCGCTCAAGTATTGAGGTCGACGGAGAAAATCGGCAGAGTAGTCAATTACACATGCGATATTTGGATTCCTACCATGGTTCTCGCAGAAATCAACAATTAAAAGCTTGTAAAACGCAGACACAGTGTACAACCTTCCAATGAAGAATACAAGGTCCATTAGTGGATATGGTTCCTTAGAACCTTTGAACCTGCAAGTACAGCAGGTGGTTGGATAATACAAAGATCAGCGGAATAATCATTGGCAATGATCAGAGCAGCAACATTCCACAATGTAATGACCATTGACCAACACAGCCGAGAGTGAACTGGTAACTTCTGAACTCGAAAGAACACAATATACGACATAAATTGAAATATGTTTGACAAAACGTTCCTCTATGTCCAAAGAGTGACAATGGTTTTCAGAAGTCGAAAATGCACATGTGCTTGCATCCTTACATATTTACCGAACAAACAATAAAACACAAAACGATCAGATCATCTCCACCGAGTATGTAGTATCATCCTTGGATCAGATTCCTTACCATACTGTCGTTAGCCAGTAAAGACAAATACATCAATCATCATCGTCCTTGAACTCCCTGGTTAGCAAACCAAATATAAAAACCATCAGACATGTCTATTGTTCAAGCTACATCCATTTATTTCCTTATTATAAAAAAATTAAATTCATTTTTTGGAACCACCTAGCCAAATAGTGGCGTTATTGGAAAAAAAAAATTGTTTTTTTACTGCACAAACAAACATATTCGATAAATCTGTTCTCAATGAGAACTTGAGAAGCATATGCAAGGTCATCACATGACACTATGGCAGATTCCTATATAATGTGAACACACTTTGGGCCAGTCGCGGTTAAGCAACTTTGTCATCTCTACAGCAAAGACCCTATGTATGATTTCTTCAACTAATTATGATAAGTTAACCTTGATTTTGTTTTAGGAACTCAACAGAAATCATCATAAATTCAGAATTTGTTGAGAGCATGGTTATTCCACAGACGAACGCATGATCCATACATGAAAACATTTTGGAGAGCAACCCATTACCTGCGATCAAGATAGCGTGGTTGAATGCCACTACCTTGGCATGTAGTGCATGTCAAAGAGCCAATGCCATCGCAGTTAACACACTTTGACACTTCAGACTCACCACTGCCAATTACCACAGTGACAGTGCCCGCTCCGGTGCAAAACCTGCATACCTCTGGAAAATCAATGAGGAGATCAGAACGTATTTAAAGAACTCGTCTATTTTCCAAAGAACGTTGGGAGGCAATACATTTGGCTTTCATGGATGAGTCATGGACAGGAAATATTACCCAAGTTACCTCCAAGGAAAGTAGAATCTTACAAAATGGAAATATTACCCAAGTCACCTCCAAGGAAAGTAGAATCTTACAAAATGCAATCTAAACTAACTGGCTGTTGCGTCTTAAATAAAAAATTTCAAACAATTCATCATATTTTATATGACTACAATGGTACATTCAGATAGTAGTATACCTGCCATGCACATTGTGACCAACATTACATTCTATTCAAGCATGTACATAGAAAAAGGTTTATAAAAGTAAATTTGAATAAACGCAGGAAACTCATCAATCAAAGGGCATGATCACATACGCGCGCCAGTGCCGCTGCAGGGGAAGCACGGCTGCTTGTTGTCCCTCTTAGCCTGCATTTGGGGAAACCAAAATCATTTGGAGCAAATAGAAGGGCAAAGTCAATTCAGCTTGGCTCCTCAGCCCGTTCCTAAAACGCTAATCGTAGCTTTACTTCAGCCATTTTTTCCCCAAAAAAAAGAAACCTCAGTTCAACAAACTAGGAGAAACTAATTTTTCAACGACTGCCTGTTCGCGCGAAACGAGCCGCTACATACTGGATTGAGTAATAATAACGAAGCACTTACAGAATTATCGATTTGATTCTCGTAGAAAATCGGGATACCTATCCCAGCGCCGACGCTGACGACGCCGACAGCAATAGCCACAATCTGAATCCACCAAGAAAACGAACGCGTTAAAACTTCTCGAGTGTGAAGTCCGAACCTCCAGAGAAGTAATCGAGGTGACATTTTTTACGTACCGTGTTCTGGTCGAGGTCAATGGCCTGAATGCGAGGGTACCGCGAGCCATGCCTTCGTTGCCGCGGAAGCCCCGCCATGGTAGTGGGCGAGCATGGCGTGGGGGAGAAGGTGGTGGTGAGCCGCGAGGAGGTGGTGGCCATGGCCATACCACCTCAGATATCAGTGGTCTGGCAGAGGGGTGAAGGTGAACAGCACCTGCTGCGCAGGTCAAGCGCAACCCATGCTTCAGAACTGACGCGCGGTGATCAGGGGGAAGCAGAAGGACGACACACCAGCTCCTCACCCCTCGTGGCCAGGGCTTGGCCTTTGCGGATATGGATATTATCCGTTCTCGAAGTTTGGTAGCCTCTCAAAACACTACACTAGGATTGGGGCAGATCAGCCGGGTCGCTGATCCATCTGCTGGATGTGTCCTAGCTGTAGTTTTTAGGGGCGCACGTGTGGTGTTCTTCGGTTAAGTAACCATCCAACGGTGAGGAGTGCTCAGAAATATCTCAAGATGCCTGACTGATTAGAGTTTCAGATTTTAACTTTCCTCAAAAGAGTTTCAGATTTTGAGAAATGGAGTACCAGACACTTCGATCCAAGAGGGGGAAGAGCTAACATCAAGTGGTTGTCTATATTTTTGCTGTTCAGAAAACTAATTGAGTCATATATGTATATTACCGAACCCTCTGGTCACAGTCTTAAGGTTTACCTTTGTATTGAGTACTAGATATGGTAGAGGTAAGAGAGAAACCCATCGGTATAGTACCTGTAAGATCAAAATAGTTTCAAAGAGGTCGGAAGAGTTTCGGAATGCAATTTGGAATGTTTAGGAGGTATCTGAATTTTGCGGGAAACTCTGGAATGTTCAAGAGGGGCAAAAAAGGTGATGCCAACTTGGTTGGGTCAATCAGGTAGCCGGGAGCTCTGTGCAGGATCGTAGAATGCCTTCTCGCCAAAGCTAGAGTAGCCCATAATGTTGATGTTGAAGTTGCCAAAGTAGATCCGGTCTGATGTCACGAGGTCGACATGGTCGACATAATCGACATTAGCATTCGATACACAAAACCAATGAGAACTTAATACCTGGAGGGCCTACATATGTGTTGAGTAAGTGATGATCATGGGGGAGCCTCGATCGCCATATGCTACAAGCGCACGATTTACTCAGGTTGAGGCCCCATATGCGGGTTAAACCCATGCTCTAGCCTTGCATTGTATTATATGTCGATTTTATACGGGGCTATAATAGTATAGCGCAAATATTTCAAATAATGAAATCGATGGATCATGTGGTGTTAAAATAGGATGAAGTTCCCTACATCGGTTTGGCTTCTAAATTAAGAATACAATGATGACACACGCCTCACCGGATCTAAAGAGCTTGGTGACAAAGGATTAATTTGTCAATGCCATGCGAAGATTTTCCAGTGCTCACGGAGGAATTCGACGAGCGCGCTTTCCTATACGACATCCATGTTTGCTGCAATGGATGTCGTTTTCTTTGGGTCTGCCGGGTGGATCTGCACCTCTTTTGAATCCTTGGCAGTATTAAAGGTTGGTTCCCTGAGTGATCTCCATGTGTCTGGCAGCACATCATAATCTGAGCCTTGGCGCCATATACTCGCTTTGCATCCCGAAGGTTTCGATAGCCGATGAAAATCCCTGTCGCACTTATCAGCTAGTGCAAAACTTCCCTTAATTGTGATTGGTCCCTTAGGTCCAGGCAACCTCCATAACAAGTACGTGTAATGAGGTACCGCCATAAACCTGGCATATGCTGGCCGTCCCAACAAGGCGTGATATTGCGACGGGAATCCACAACTTCAAACCCGATTCTCTATCCTATAATTCTCTCGGGTCCCAAATTGAACGTCGAGATTGATCTTGCCCAGGGGATAACTTGGCTCTGGCGTGATCCCATGGAAACGTGTGTCGCTGGTTTTAGATTTGCCAGGGATATGTTCATCTTCCTCAATGTATCTCGCATACATAAGGTTTAAACCGCTGCCACCATCTATAAAAACTCTCGACACATCAAAACCAGCGACATCGCGGGTAAGATGAGTGCAGATTGTCCTGGTCGAGGAACTTGCTGCGGATGATCCGCAATTGTGAAGCCAATGTCTTGCCTCGACCAATTTAGGTACTCAACTGTTGGTGGAGGCATCTTCTCTGCCATGAACACTTGCCGCGAGATTACCTTCTGCGCCCTGTTAGATGGTCTAGCTTTTTGAATCATTGAGACCGCACCATTGGAGTTGGGGTCAACATATGGAGGTGGATGTGGTGCTGCCGCTATTCTGAGCTGGTGCCGATTTTCCCGTAATTGCGGGAGGAGGTGGGAGGTGAATCTCACTCCTTGGCCCCGGGGGTTTCTATTCATCGCTTGGGCATTGGCTATCCCTCGCGGCTCGCAACATTGCTTGGAAATTGCGACAATCTTTCTGGAGATGGCCTGACTGTCTCTTTCCATTATTGTCGAAAAAGTGCATCTGACAGGCCCGTTCATCATTTCTTCGGGAGACACATAAGGTCTTTGGAACCTTGGTCCACTATTTTTCCTGTTACCACGGAAATCACCTCTCGAGTCGCTTTGCTGCTCATTACTCCTTTGGTAATCATCTCGACTATTTCCCGCAGGATTTCCTCGGAAACCAGCCGATATGTGGCCAGGAGCATCATTATTGTAAGACTGGCAAGAAAATTGCCTTCTATTTTGAAAATTTCGACAACGATCCTCCTCTGGCGACCTATGTCGCTTGTTGTATATCTCGTCTTCTCCATCTGCCCACTTGTTTTCTATCTCCATCAGTGCTGATATTGTCTTAGGGTTGGTTCTCCCTAAGTCCTCGACGAAATCTCCTCGTCGAATTCCCCACAAACGCGTCTATTGCTCTCTCGTCAGATATATCCTCTGCCGAGTTTTTAATAATGTTCCACCTCTGTATATATTTTCTCATTGATTCATCGTGTTTCTTCCTGCACGCCCTTAGCTCTTCCAATGACGCGGGTTTTTTGTGTAGATCGGAAGTTCTTTACGAAGATATCCTCGAAACTATCCCACTGCCGATGGAACTGGGGAAGCTTTTATCCAAGATCGCGCGGCACCGCTCAAGTGTACTTGGATGCTTTGCATGGCTGTTGCTCTGTTCCGCCTACCAACTTTACCATCTCGAGGTAATCAACGAGCCAATCCTCTGGATCTTGTAAACCGTCGAACTTCTTGAAATTTTCGGGTAACTTAAACCCTTTCGGGACTCGAGTTTTTCGAACTCGTCTCGTAAAGCATGGTAACCCGCACATTTCTTCATCGGCGACTTCGGTGACCGCCGATGTTCTTTCTTCTTGTCGCGCTCTCGTCCACCCTGCTTGTGCTATCGTATCTCTTGCTCTACTTGTCCTTGGGGGATCTTCCACTGCTGTCGTGGGTCGTGGACTATTTTGTCTTGGAGTTTCTTCGGGAGGTGTAGCCGCAAACGCTGTTCCCATAACTCCGACTCCATCCATTACCATATTAAACAATGCTTTCTCGGGTCCCCAGGTGGTCTGGACGCAAGGATATAAGCTTGCGTTGCCATGTATCCAGCTTCCGGTGTTTTTGGGATGATATTCCCCTTGTATCAATTGACATGAAGGACATGTCGAGATTTTGAATTATGTTGGCTCTCTCTCGCTTCAGTATATTTGCAGCCGAGATCCGCTCTCCTCCGAGCCTTCGTGATCGTCGTAAGTTCCTGATTTTCGACCGAGCTCGCGACGCTTTGACGCGGAGGCTGCCTCTTTTCTTCTATTCAGAGATGTTGTCTCTTTTTCCAGCTCCCTACTCACACGAGCAAGTCTATATTGATAGGCTTGTAATTCTTGTGCAGTAGCAGCGGTGGTCATTGGTTCTGAACCATCCATGGCTCTTGCGGCCCTGTCCCACGCTGCTTGCGGGAGTTGAACTTTGTCGCGAGGTGAAGACCCGACATATTTAGTGCCTAGGCCTCTTCTGAGATCAGCGGGATCGACGTATGGATTTCCCAAATCATCGAAAGCCTCTGACGTCTCTGGTTCTGCTCGACTTGCCTCTTCAATTGCATAGACTTGATGATATTTTGAGTATTGATTTTTGTCGAGATTGGTGACACCATCATAGAGATTGGTGAAGACCTTTCCGATGGCAGCAGATTTGTCGATGAAGTTGAAACTGTCGATGCTGTCGGAATCGCTGCTTATAAAGGAGTCCGTAGACGACTCGAAAGATGTGTCGCTGAAGATCTTGGCGAGCTTTCCGCTTGCCTTGGTGTCGATGAAGCGCGACGGAAACTCCTCATCACTCGATGAAAAGTCAGAATCGATCGCTGAAAATTCGACGAGATCGAACTTCGAGACGATAGGATCCTTCTTTTTGTTGACGCCAAATCGGAATTTTCCGAACGTCATGACGATGGGCTCCTCCAGATAGGCACATGCATCCACACGGGAGGGCGGGTGAGGAATAAAATCGACTAGATCAGTTTTTTCCTGTTTACCTCGATCCATCGCATTGCTAGCCACCGACGAAGTCGACGATTCTGGACATGCCATCGAGATCAGTTCCTTGCAGCCTCTAATTCCCACAGACGGCGCCAATTGACAAAGGATTAATTTGTCAATGTCTACAGATTGTAGACTAGGGTTTTGCTAGTAGAGGGCAAGTAGATCTCGAAGGTTTCAGCCGAAAAGTACTACTGATTGTAAAAACTAGGGTTCCGTTGACAATAGATTCGATCCCTTTGTCCCTCGACTCCCCCTTATATAGAGGGTGGAGCCGAGGGTTTCTTAATACACAAGTTACAGAGTTCGGGAAGGTTTCATATCCAACCCGTAAGATTACAAGTCTCTATATTTCCTAATACAATCTATCTTTCCTTAGCACTAAATGGGCTTCCGAATCTTCTTATTCTTCGAGTCCTGGGCCTTCAGTAAACCTCGGGTACCATCTTTGGCAGGCCTATTGGGGATGCCTATGTCACTTGGGTCTTCATGAGGGCATTGTGTTCCCTTTATATAGTTGTGGGTAGGTTGGTGGGTGCCTTCCATGTATGTAAGAGTCCTCGCCACCACAAATGATAGTTACATGCGTGAACAAGTAGGTATTCAGGTTTCATGTCTTGCTCATAAAATATATCCTTCAAAACCACGGGTATCTTCCGAATGACTTCAAGGTGAGACTTCTGGGATCTTCTATACTATGTAGGTGTATTCCAACCGGGGAAATATGGAGTACACAGCAAAGTTATTTATGTGAATTTCGCTATCAAACGAGTTTTGTTTTGTGATCATGCATTGAATCTAGCATATGTGCTTATTGCTTATGGAATTATGTACTTAAAGTCGTAATGTACCCAGGGAGGTCCTATTTGTTGAAAAAATATCTCCCTTGATTTATTATGAGCACATATATGTTGTGCATTAAAGAAAATATGTGCCGTGATGATGCATTAATCAAGCTACAACTAGCTCCTTCTTATCATATGAAGGGAAATTTAAAAGTTATAAATGGATGCCAAATAAGATATTCACAATTAAGGACATACCTAAATGTGCCAACTATTCGATCTTAAAATGCAATCACTTATATATGTGCAATAATAATTTCTTACCATATTAATATTTCTTAGCATGTTGTAGCTTGCTCATCCTATCCCAGTCCACTATAAATCCACCCTCATCCCTTCGCTTTCAACTCAGAAAAGCAATTTTCCTTTGTTCGATTTCCCCGTTCTTCCTTCATGCTTGCCTCAGGCTAGCAATGGCTCGTAAGAAGGTGAACCTCCAGTACATCCCCAATGATTCCACCCGTCGTGACACATTCAAGAGGCGCACCCGTGGCCTCATGAAGAAGGCCAGTGAGTTGGCCATCTTGTGCGATGCTAAACCATGCGTCGTCATCTATGGCGAGGCCGAGCCAGTGCCGCAGGTGTTCCCGTCACACGCCGAGGCAACTGACGTCCTAAACCAGTTTACGAACATGTCAGAACTGAAGAAGCACACGAAGATGGACCATGAGTTGGTCCTCCTCCAGCGCATTCACAAGCTGCAGGTCCAGGTGCACAAGTCCGAGCGCAACTGCAAGGAGCATGAGATTAGGTCCCTCTTGCACAAGGCCATGTTGGGAAACCTCCCGAGCCTTGCGGGGCTTTCCAGTGAGGATATTAATAATGTTGGATCGGAGGTGGAGGTGCTCCTCAAGAGAATCAGCAACCGCATCACGAAGATTTGTGACCAGCAATTGGTCTACCGGACTTCTCCGGTGCAGGTGCCGACTCCCAATGTCACCCGAATTAACACCATTGAGCCTGCGATGATCTGTATGGATCAAGTGCCATCCCATTACCAGGAGGGTTGGCTTGAGAAGTTGAAGTCCGGAGGAGGGGACCTCGGTGCTCTCGTCTATAGTGGCTTCAATGGTGGTTGTGATGGTGCCACCTCTAGCGATGGCTTCGATGGCGTTCAGCTCTTCAATCTAGGTGATGGGTCCGGTTTTCCATGAGGCATCGTCAATCCCGGGGAAATCTTTAAGTTCTTGCTATCCTATTATGGAGGGAGAGGCTCCCCTCAACACATGCATGGCCAATTGCATGTGTCCTCTCAATTGTTGATCTATCTCTTATATGTTTTGTAACATCTCAAGTTTTCAACAATAAATAAAGAAAGGGAATTTCCAAATACTCAATTTTTGCAACAAACAAAAACTTTATTTACTCATATAGTGCTACATATAGTCTCATGCATAGTATGTGCTTTTGGGTGCAATTGCCATGATGAGTGTAGTAGTGTTGATCATTTGTACTTAAACACTAAACCATGATCATACCATCTCAACTTGAAAGAAAAATAAGAATGCAAAGATAGCCATAAACCCTCACATACACATAAGAGCCCATTTTTCAAATCCTCAACAAGGGCCACCAAGGCTTGATCTAATGATTGTAAAACTCTTATAAGACAAAAACAAACATAAATGCATAGAAGAAACTAGATTCAAATCAAAGGAAAATTCAAAATTTACATACATATGATAATGGTCATATGACCACTTTATAAAATGTTGCCCTCTTAACACCTCTGGTTTGGAAGAGTCTTAAACTAAACCACCCTAACTTTCTTCACCTCATCCAAGACCAAGTCAAGGTGAACACTTTTCATGTTGACCACCACTGCTAAAGTTGACCAGGTTGACCAGTATATGTTTGACAAGAGGAGACTTTGAAACAAAGTGAAGATGACCCCCATTTTGGAATGTTGCCAAAATTCACCAAAATGAACTCCACCACCACCATTCCATCACTATCAATATATAAATGAACTCCACCAAAAAGAATTTCAAAATTTCAAAATAAGTTTCTTGCGGCCATACTGTCGAACACCTGGCAGGCACAAAACAGATTTGATCAAATTTGGTTTTATCCAACAGTTTATAGGGTGAACCCTGGGTGAATCTTGTTGATCATTGCATCTGGAGTACCTCTCCATCATTCCCAGTACTGGCTTGTGCAAATGGAGGAGTGGAGGAACCCTACTCGACCAATGGCAAGCTCATGCCGGCCACCATGCCTCCTCTCTCTCTGGCTCGATCCACTCCCCCTCATCATGTCAAAGAGCTAGCCTGGTACACCCTGAGCAAGACCCAGCACGGCCCAAAGTCGCCAAGCCTCAGCATTGGCCGCACCAAGCGTGCCCATGCGCGCCCAGGACATGCCACGGCATGCCAGTGCACGCGGTGAGCGCGCACTGGACGCGCCAGAGCATGGCGCCGTACCAACGCTCGCGCCCATGCCTATCGCCCATTCCCTCGCACCGAGCATCACCACCAGCACCTCTACGCGCTAGCTACACTCGAGCATCGCCGGAGGACCTGTCGCCATCGCCACCGTCGAAGCCATGCCGCGGGTACTGCGGCATGATCACCAAGCGCTGAGCCCTCCCATCGCCCCTGGACGCTTCCGCTGTACCAAAGCATCGCCATGCCGTCGCCAATCGAGTGCAGTACCTCACTTGCCCTTTCGCACGCCGGAGCAGCCACGCCGTCGACGACCACCCACAGCACCCACGGCACCCTCCCCCTCTATAAATAGAGACCTCCCGCGGCCTTCTCCTTCACACCACCACGACCGCCTCACCCACTGGTTCGCCTCGACCAAACCACACCCTCGAATCGTCGCCGGAGCCTCCAATTTGAAGCCGGCTCGCCGGAGCCCGCAGATCACCGTCGTCGGCTCACGCCGCCCCGAGCCTCGCCATCGCTACCGACGCTTCCTCACCGCCGACAACGCCGCCGCACCCACCAGAACCCGCGGAACGCTGGCACGCCCTCCGACCCCCTAGGCTCGCCGCGAACCTCGGCCTCGCCGAGAAGACGACGATCGTGCACCGCACGATCGCGTTCGATCCAACGACTGCGTAGCTCGTACCGCTTCGCGCGTTATGAGCCATCGATCGTGGAGCCCACCATGTCAGGCGCGTGGGCGACACGCTCGTGGGCCGGCCCACCTCTTTTTCGCCAGCCCACTTCCCCTTCCCGCCAAGCCCAGTTAATTCAAATTCGGTTTTTCTGTTTAATTCAAATATGCTTGCAGATGCTTTTTCAAATTCAAATACAACAAAATCCACTGAACCAAATTTCGTAAATTTTATATATTCAGAAGGCCCATGAAATAATCTAAACAATGCCCCTGGCCTCACTTGCAAATTATTTTGAGAATTTAAATGATAAAAATCACAAGGCAGAGCCTTTTTCAACTTCAAATAAATATTAAAAATTATCTATAAAGGATTTTAAGTTGATTCCAACTCTCATAAATCACAATTGATACCCTCTAATTGTTTATGCAAAAATATAGTCTAGTTGTTTTGCATGATCATGGACTAGAACTAAATAATGGCTATGGAGCCATTTCTAGTCCATTTAACTCATACAAATAAATTGTTTAAATAGTATGAGAGCTATTCTCTCATTTAAATTGGGGTCTTAAGTAATTCAAATAGAGGTACTGACTTTGGTCTAATAAACCTCATGCTTGATTACTTAGAGATATTAAATCATGAGCATGCTAATATTAAAATGCATGAGGTGTAGCACCTCATTTAAATTTCACTCTCAAATAATAGATATGAAGTGTTGACCTTTAATACTCATACCTTATTATTATTTGAAGAGATTAAATCTAATAAAATTCAATGAGAGGGAATTATCTCCTCCAAGACATTAAAGAGAAATCTTAATAAATAATTATAATGAGAGAAAATTATTTTTCTTTAAAACAAGGAATTAAATCACCATTCTAATAAAGTGTGATGCTAGCATATACTTGTGTGCAATTTTGGTGTGTGCCTAGCTTAGCACTTAATTGTGTGTAGTGATCGTTATACCTTGTATTCGTATATAGACGCTAGTCTCGAGGAATACCCGGAGGAGGAAGGCTACAACCAGGAGGAGGAGGAAAACTTTGACTCCCATCCCAACCAAGGCAAGCTAATACTCTTGCAAGCCACCTTAATGCAAAGCTTTTCATGAGCAAGGCACCATTACATATTACTTTATGCTTAAGGATCCTATCCCATGTTTTACTTTGTTATTATTAGTATCGTTCTTCAAAGTATTTTTGATTCATGATTCACTTGGTTTAGAGTAGAACAAAAGTTTCAAGGATAGCATAAGCAAATTAAGCTAGATAGCACCCCCTCATGACTAGATGCTATTGCTAAGTAAATAAAACTTGACTACTCTAGATGGGAACAAGGTGAAATGAAATGACTTTGAAAGAATTTTGAAAGTGAAAGAAAAGTGAATGACTTGGTGAAGGTTTGTGAAAACTGATGATTGGGTTCGGATGCGATACCCTTCCAATTATACAAGTACCCCCACAATACCTGATTATGGGTAGGGCTTAACTAGAAGCTTATGTAGTTTAGTATGGTTTCCTCTAAAACAAGCATCATAGGGGTTATGCCGAGGCTGCCTCCGTTGAAAGTGAAATGATGTGAATATGAGGTGAATGTACGACCCAAGCCCTGTGCAGTTCCCGGGTTGACTTGTTCCCACCGGGAGGCCAAGCTCATGGGGAGAGGTGCTATACTAGGTTATCTAAGTGAAAGGTTATGGTTGATGATCCGCGTACTGAGTTACGATGATTCGGGGTTATCCCTGACTGATGTAATCAAAAGTTGTGGCACAAGAGTACAACCTCTGCAGAGTGTTAAACCTATTCGAATAGCCGTGTCCACGGTTACGGACGATTGGAAAGGCCATACTGTTCCGTTGTCAGACTTGTCTTAAAAAGGAATGGTGAATTTGAACGGTGACTTGAATTGTTGAAAAACACCACTGAGGTGGTGGGATTGACACTAATGTTCCCACTTGAGTTAGTCTAGAGGTTCAAGCATCTTTACTAAATACTTACAAAATAAACTTGGCTTTATGCAAATAAACCTAGAGCTTAGCAACCATTAATGTTGATAATTACTTACATTAGTGTTAGTTTGCGAGTACTTAAGTACTCATGGTTGTGTCCCTGGCTATTCCAATGCCAGACTATGAAGAGGAGCAACAATATGAGGATGACGGTCAACAAGACGTCTACCAGAACTAGGATGCTTCTAACGTCAAGCGTTGGCCTGTGGATAGATAGTTCCACCTACTACGACGCTTCCGCTACTTATCTGTGTTCGTTGATCGTTTAGATCAACTATTTGTGTAATCTTGAATAATGTGATATATGGTGTAAGACATTATGTGTTGTAATAAATGATGACTCTATGGTATTCAACTGTTATGTCTCGCAACAACAATATTCCTGGGATTGCGATGTATGACATAATAGGCATCCTGGACTTAAAAATCCGGTGTTGACAAGTTGGTATCGGGAGCCATTGTTTGACCTTAGAAGCCCCTAGTTTAGAATGGACGTTTGAAACACATAGATTCAAAACTAATGAAAGAAATAGTTATGAAAACCTACTCACACTCTTACCTTTGAGATCCTTTGCAAAATAACAAAGTTCATGTTTCTTTCTTACAAGGAAATTAAAATTTGGAACACTTGCACTTCTCTAACTTACTCATCCATGTCTCTACAGATGGAGCAATTCGCTCAGACGGAGTCTTACCGGCTAGGCAACGCTGGAGGCCTAATCTTCGAGCAGGACCTGACTGAGCTCTCCCTGTTTCTCGGACGCCCCTTCCCGGAGTTCTTCGGGGGACAGGTCACCGACCAGCTCGGAGGACAGATGCAGTGGATCATCTGCGCTGACCTCCGCGGGAAGCTCGAGTCACCCCCGACGAGCAGGATCCAGTTCTCCTTCCGAGAGAACAGCTGGATGGACGGCCTCGCTCGGGCCATGAAGGAAGCACTAGCCCGTCTGTGCGGGCTGGAGCTGCCCCGAATCCGGGGAACCCGCTACTTCCACATGGCAAGGCACGACTCCATGGGGGCACCGATGGACCTCTCGCCCCACCCCGAGTTGAAGTACCACGTGGACCACACCGACTACATGCTGTGCGAGACCTACGTCCAGCTCGACAACGCTCGCGCCCTCGCCAACTTCGCCTACCACCAGATGGCTCAGAAGGACGAGATCACCAAGATCATCGCCGCAGAGCGCAGGACCCTTCGCCGTGAGACACTACAAGAAAAGTTCTGATAGACAACGTCTCAAAATCGTCCGCTAAGGGGTATTTTTCGTCGCCTATGGGCCTAACCCGACGATATGGGTTCCGGAAACTGCGTCATGCAAAGTCCAACGACGATTTTTCTGTCCGTCGCGCTTACGCCCTTCCGCCACTTAAAATCGACTGCCATGGAAGTGTTTTCGAGCCCGTTGACCGCCGACGCCATGCAACCGACACGTGGTGACGCCGTTAATCGCCGCTAACGGCGTTAACCGGCCGAAACCCCGTGGTAGATGGTAGGCCCACACGAGGCCTGCCACGTCTTAAGGGCCGGCCGTATGACATAGTTTGACCGGTCAACTATATAGCCGGGCTTCCATTAGTTACGTGGGGGCCTAACCTCTAATGTTGATCGGTCAAAAGTTAAATGGGCCGCCCATTTAACATGGGGTCCACTACAAAGCAATCGGGCCGGCCCAAGAAGTCGGGCTGCCAAAACACAAAGTGGTCCCACTGCCTCGTTAAAAGGCCGGCCCATTTAGTGCGGGGTCCACCGTACAGTTGTGGGGCCGCCCAACAAGCTAGTCGGGCTGCCAAACACAAGGGGTCCCACTTTCACAGTTACTACCATTTAGTGGGGTCCACCATATATCAAGTGGGTCGCCCAACAAGATAGCGGGTCTGCCAAACACAAAGGGACCCATCTTCTCGTTAAAGGGCTTCGCCCATTTAGTATGTGGGGTCCACAATATAGCAAGTGGGCTGGCCCACCAATATGGGCCGGGCCAAAAACACATGTGGGTCCCACATCTCGTTAAGCCCGCCCATTTGGTATGTGGGTCCACCATGTAGAAAGCGGCCGCCTCAACGAGACAGCGGGTCGGCCAAAACACAAAGGGTCCCACCATCCTATTAAAGGGCCGCCCATTTGTGCGGGGTCCACCATATAGAAAGGGGGCCGGCCCATTTGGTATGGGTCCACCATCTAGAAAGTGGGCCTGCCCAACAAGATAGTGGGTCGGGTCAAAACACGTGGGTCCCACCTTCATTAAAGGCCGCCCATTTACCATGCGGGACCACCATAAGAGCGGCCGCCCAATAAGCATGTGAGCCCACTATCGATAACCGGGCCTACTTACTAAAGAAGGGTCGGCCCAAAATGAGCGGGTCCCACACTACTGGGCCGGCCCAATCTGGTAGGGCCCTACTTGTTTGACTAGTCAACTTGCATTAAATTTCATGAGCCTAAAATCTGATTTCAATGATACACACAATTACATACACAAATAAAACAAATAGGAAAATTACAAGGCAATTAATGTGCCCAAATAAAAAAATTACATAGAATCATTGAGGACTTCTATTAGCATCATCAATAACAAGTTGACATTTGGCAATCGCCTTGATTGAATCTTGTGTACTCTTTGTCAACATATCAGCTACAGATCTTAAAGCAGAATACCATGTCTTTTATAAAGTACAGCCTTGAGATATTTACTGTCTGATGAAAGAAATGGTCTAGGTTGACGGCTATGAGAAGATGCATCAGAAGAAAGATCAGAACTTTTTGTGGGCCTCACTGGTAATGAAGATTGCTTCATCACAACTGCATTCTGATAATAATGCAAAAAGAGTTAAACGATGAACTATGCAAACATTTATTATGCAATGTAGATATAAGATAATAACAAGTTGCATAAATAAGACATGTATGGAACTTGTACTAAGCACAAACTTACATCATAATGTTGCACAGGGTCGCTACAGATCCTTTTTTGGCGACTATCTTCTAATGATGACTGCTTCATTAAAACTGCATTCTGGTAACATTGTAAACATAGTTACAACAATTAACTATTCAAACATGTATTACGCAATGTAGAGATCAGATAACAGCATGTAGCAGAAATAAGCACAAGATAAGATAAGATGCATGTACTAAGCACATACTGGCTCACTGCAGGTCCTTCTCTTGCGTGCACTAGTCGTGGTCAACATGCCTATCATTTTAGGTTCAGCCATCAAGTGAAATGCTAATCCTCCCGCTCCATTGTCCTTAATCTGTGTTTAGATATCACATTTAAGACCAAGTCAGCTGGTTTCAAATAACAAAAAACTTGAGCTGCCAAATGAATAAGCCAATAGTTACCAGATATCAAATTAAAACCAACTAGATGTTGCTTTGCATGAGATACGAATTTCGACATTCAGATTTAGAGTAGGGTAATGCCAAGGTTTTACACATAAAGTAAACTGGCATTAAGAATGACCAAATGTCAGGTTCAAATCACCCTCGAAGTTTCTCCAAGACAAGCATATCAAATAGGCAAAAACATAGTAAAGCATGAATGGCATTGCTATGGCAGGGTTCCAAGTGTTAATCTCTTGCATAAGGAACAATGCATATAGGTTATAGATAATAACGGAAGTAAACTGCCAAAATTACCAACCACGAACTCAGATTCCAACCTTACCTAGCGTCCCCGCTGTTAATGTTGGATGTTCTAATAAGTGGTTCGCATGATCAATCCCAGGAAAAATAACATTGACAAGTCAGTCTACGATAATACAAAGACCAGACATGCACGCAGCAATAACTATATAAGCTAAAGACGAGGTATAAGAGCAAGCAGATTGGAAATGCACATAGCATGATTATAAAAGCAGTGTGAGAATAGCAGACACGAGAAAACAGCTAGCGGTGAGCTAATGACGTGGTATAAGAACAAGCAGATTGGAAATGCCCATAGCACGACTATAAAAGCAGTGCGACAATAGCATGCAGTACAAAAACAGTTGGCAGCAAATGAATGGGTACAAGGCTATAAATATGTGGATGCACACAGGTGTCAGTAGAATGAACAGGATGGTAGCGACCGGATAATGCTTTTGTACTGTACAACATTTAAACAAACTTCATGCGAAGCAACACATCAAGAAAGTTAACGGCATATGAGATCTGCAAATAACTACACAAAACATGGCTAAAGAAACACCGCGATCTAACGGGCCAGTACAACCAAGTCACGGGGGGTGGACGCGCGGAATTCATTCCAACAAGTGAACGCGGGAGACGATGAATCGACCATGTTTCAGTAGAAGCGGGCGTTAGTGAAGCAGATCTGGTTGGCTGGCAAGGTATTCGGTGAAGTTGATACAGCCGCTGCGGCGAGGTAGTCGGTGGCGAGGTCGGCGGTGAAGCAGATCCGTCGGTGGCGAGGTCGGCGGTGAAGCAGATCCGTCGGTGGCGAGGTCGGCGGTGAAGCAGATCCGTCGGTGACGAGGGCGGCGGGGGAGCGGATCAGGTGGGTGGACAGCCAACACGATCAAGGCTACGCTGTGGAGGAGTATGCCGGCGGCGAGCAGATCTAGCTGTAGAGAGTCAGAGCTTTGGCTTGTGAGAGTATTTTTGAGCTAATGGGGCGAATGGTTGGTGGGTGTGGGCCTGTGGGGAGGGTTCGGGATCTAGGCAAGATATTTCATTGTTACCGAATGAGCCCTCCATGGTCGGTGGGTTGTAGCTTCCGGACCAGGGTTAAAAGGGTAAAACTGGTCACGGGATTTTCGAATGGATGCGGCGGGATGATTTGGCGCGTGGCCGAAATTTTCAGTTTCAAGCTACGAGCAGAACGACAAAAATAATGTTCTTCCCCAGGGAGCTCTCATTTCTTCCTCTTCTCTTTCTCTCTCGAGTCTCTCCCACTCCCCCGCTCCCCCTTCTCTCCGGCGGCCTCGCCGGCCGGAGACGAGGCCGACTTCTCTCTGTATATTGTACACCCTCCGAACTAAATTAATTGATTCAACTTTCCTTAGACGTGTATGTATCTAGAGTAAAAACATGTGTGGATACATCCATATTTAGATAAGCAAAGTTGAGTCAGCTAATTTGGATCCGAGGGAGTTAGTGTTGTAAGCTTAGATCCAGTGTTTCCCATGAGCAGAATGGCGCAATGGAGTCGGGGATCTCGTCATCGGCTTCAGATCTGGCCTATGGTGAATCTGGCGGATCTTGCCGGCCAAACCCCGATCTGGTGCCATCAATGTGATGGCGCTAACGGTGAGGCTTGCTTTGGTCGGTTCAGATCTGGCCAATGGGGAAGTCAAGCTGCTAAAGTTCACAAGCTCGGGGCATACGACGGCGCCATCCGTCTTGCCCGTGCACATCTTGGACTTTCAGCGACCCTTCTCAGAGCCAATATGCCGTTGCTGAGGCCCTTCTTCTCCTCGTCCTGGCGACTACGGCGACACTGTCCCAAGTGGTGCGTCCCCGGCGACGGAGTTGCTCGGAAAGGATGCGGAGCAGAGATCTGATGTGCGGTCCAAGGACTCGATTGATTTTCTTCTATATGTTTTGGGGTCCTTTTTGTAAAGTTGCAGGTTCTATTAGTTATTGTCTAGTACTTTTGGTCCTCTATGTAATTTTTTGGACTAGTTTCCATTGGCACCGATAAACTTGAATTTTGACAAGTTCACGAGGAAAAATTCCTTTGCACATATGGCCTATCATGTATAAACATTCTTGAGATTTAAACTATATGTAATGTGCCATGCATTAACCCTAAACCATATATATGTAACTAACCCTAGATGATCAAACCCTACTTAATTAAAACAAATAACCCTAAACTATACGCATGCACTTTATGCGCAAAGGCGCGGTGCCTCTAATAATGTGTGCGCACTCGATCGATGATCCCTAAACCTTATACAACCCAAACCCTAATCCCTAATCCCTAAACCCTAAACACTAAACCCTAGACCCTAAACCCTAACCCTAACCCTAAACCCTAATTAAACCCTATATATAGGCCAACGACACTTAATTGTGCATCAAGCAGGCCCTCCCTCTAATTAAATTAAATGTGCCATGCATTAACCCTAAACCATATATATGTAACTAACCATAGCTAATCAACCCTACTTAATGAAAACACATAACCCTAAACTATACTAGCTAGCTGCTATAACCCGATCTAATAAAAACATGCTCTATATATAGCAGCTAGCTAGCAAACCGTAGATTAACACCAATTAATATATACATGGCCTATATCGATCATGTTGTATAACATATCCCCGAGATTCATTAATTAATTATATAATTATCGTGATAAATTAATTAACTTTAATTTTGACAAGTTCTCTCGAATGAAAACACATTTGATTAAGTTGCCTCATAATATATATATATAATTAGTGTGCATGCATGGCCTACCATGCATTCGTGCATATATTTTAATGTATATTTGAACATATTCTTGGGGATTTCAATCTCTCTCTCGATCATCTATATATGGTGGCCAAAAAACACACATATATATATATGCATGCAATTTATGCGTAAAGGCGCGGGTGCCTCTAATAATGTGTGCGCACTCGATCGATGATCCCTAAACCTTAAACAACCCTAAAACCCCTAAATCCCTAATCCCTAAACCCTAAACACCCTAAACACTAAACCCTAAACCCTAGACCCTAAACGTACCCTAACCCTAACCCTAAACCCTAGCTAATCCTAAACCCCAATTAAACCCTATGTATATGCCAACGACACTTAATTGTGCATCGATCGAGCGGGTCATGGGTGCCTCGCGATCCTCTAATAAAATTAAATGTGCCATGCATTAACCATAAACCATATATATGTAACTAACCCTAGCTAATCAACCCTACTTAATTAAAACACATAACCCTAAACTATACTAGATATAACCCGATCTAATAAAAACATGCTCTATATATAGCAGCTAGCTAGCAAACCGTAGATTAACACCAATTAAAATATACATGGCCTATATCGATCATGTTGTATAACATATCCCTCAGATTCATTAATTAATTATATAATTATCGTGATAAATTAATTAACTTGAACTTTGACAAGTTCTCTCGAATGAAAACACATTTGATTAAGTTGCCTCATATATATATATATAATTAGTGTGCATGCATGGCCTACAATGCATTCGTGCATATATTTTAATGTATATTTGAACATATTCTTGGGGATTTCAATCTCTCTCTCTCTCTCGATCATCTATATATCGCTGGTGGCCCAAAACACACATATATATGCATGCAATTTATGCGTAAAGGCGCGGGTGCCTCTAATAATATAATGTGTGTGCACTGATCGATGATCCCTAAACCTTAAACAACCCTAAAACCTTAAAATCCCTAATCCCTAAACCTAAACACCCTAAACCCTAGACCCTAAACATACCCTAACCCTAACCCTAACCCTAACCTAAACCCTAGCTAATCCTAAACCCCAATTAAACCCTCTGATAGGCCAACGACACTTAATTGTGCATCGATCGAGCGGGTCATGGGTGCCTCGTGATCCTCTAATAAAATTAAATGTGTCGTGCATTAACCCTAAACCATATATATGTAACTAACCCTAGCTAATCAACCCTACTTAATTAAAACACATAACCCTAAACTATATATACTAGCTAGCTGCTATAACCCGATCTAATAAAAACATGCTCTATATATAGCAACTAGCTAGCAAACCGTAGATTAACACCAATTAAAATATACATGGCCTATATCGATCATGTTGCATAACATATCCCCGAGATTCATTAATTAATTATATAATTATCGTCATAAATTAATTAACTTGAACTTTGACAAGTTCTCTCGAATGAAAATACATTTGATTAAGTTGCCTCATAATATATATATAATTAGTGTGCATGCATGGCCTACAATGCATTCGTGCATATATTTTAATGTATATTTGAACATATTCTTGGGGATTTCAATCTATCTCTCTCGATCATCTATATATCGTTGGTGGCCCAAAAAACACACATATATATGCATGCAATTTATGCGTAAAGGCGCGGGTGCCTCTAATAATGTGTGTGCGCACTCGATCGATGATCCCTAAACCTTAAACAACCCTAAAACCTTAAATCCCTAATCCCTAAACCCTAAACACTAAACCCTAAACCCTAGACCCTAACCCTAACCCTAACCCTAACCCTAAACCCTAGCTAATCCTAAACCCCAATTAAACCCTATGTATAGGCCAACGACACTTAATTGTGCATCGATCGAGCGGGTCATGGGTGCCTCGTGATCCTCTAATAAAATTAAATGTGCCATGCATTAACCCTAAACCATATATATGTAACTAACCCTAGCTAATCAACCCTACTTAATTAACACACATAACCCTAAACTATACTAGCTAGCTATAACCCGATCTAATAAAAACATGCTCTATATATAGCAGCTAGCTAGCTAGCAAACCGTAGATTAACACCAATTAAAATATACATGGCCTATATCGATCATGTTGTATAACATATCCCCGAGAATCATTAATTAATTATATAATTATCGTGATAAATTAATTAACTTGAATCTTGACAAGTTCTCTCGAATGAAACACATTTGATTAAGTTGGCTCATATATATATATATAATTAGTGTGCATGCATGGCCTACAATGCATTCGTGCATATATTTTAATGTATATTTGAATATATTCTTGGGGATTTCATCTCTCTCTCTCGATCATCTATATATCGTTGGTGGCCCAAAACACACATATATACGCATGCACTTGATGCGTAAAGGCGCGGGTGCCTCTAATAATGTGTGTGCACTCGATCGATGATCCCTAAACCTTAAACAACCCTAAAACCCTAATCCCTAATCCCCTAAACCCTAAACACCCTAAACACACTAAACCCTAGACCCTAAACACCCTAAACACTAAACCCTAAACCCTAGACCCTAAACACCGTAAACCCTAAACCATAAACCCTAAACCCTAAACCCTAAACCCTAAACCCTAAAACCCTAAACCCTAAACACTAAACCCTAAACCCTATAAACACCCTAAACACTAATTAAAACCTAAACCCTAGACCCTAAACACTAAACCCTAAACCCTAGACCCTAAACCCTAAACACTAAACCCTAAACACTAATTAAACCCTAACCCATAGACCCTAAACACTAGACCCTAAACCCTAGACCCTAAACACCCTAAACACTAAACCCTAGACCCTCTAAACACAGTAAACACTAAACCCTAAACCCTAGACCCTAGCTAAACACCCAAAACACTAAACCCTAAACCCAGCTAGCTAACCCTAAACCCTAATTAAACCCTATATATATAGGCCAACGACACTTAATTGTGCATCAAGCAGGCCAGGGGTGCCTCGCGGTCCTCTAGTTAAATTAAATGTGACATGCATTAACCCTAAACCATATATATATAACTAACCCCTAGCTAATCAAACCCTAGTTAATTAAAACACATAACCCTAAACTATACTAGCTATAACCCGATCTAATAAAAACATGCTCTATATATAGCATGCTAGCTAGCAAAAACGGTAGATTAAAACCAATTAATATATACATGGCATATATCGATCATATGTTGTATAACATCTCCCCGAGATTCATTAATTAATTATATAATTATCGATGATAAATTAATTAACTTGAATTTTGACAAGTTCTCTCGAATGAAAACACATTTGATTAAGTTTTCATAATATATATATAATTAGTGTGCATGCATGGCCTACCATGCATGCATTAATTCGGCATATATTTTAATATATATTTGAACATATTCTTGGGGATTTCAATCTCTCTCGATCATCTATATGTCGTTGGCCAAAAAACACACACATATACGCATGCACTTTATGCGCAAAGGCGTCGTGTGCCTCTAATAATGTGTGTGCGCACCGATCGATGATCCCTAAACCTTAAACAACCTAAACCCTAATCCCTAACCCCTAAACCCCAAACACCCCAAACACACTAAACCCTAGACCCTAAACACCCTAAACACTAAACCCTAAACCCTAGACCCTAAACACCAGAACCCTAAACCATAAACCCTAAACCCTAAACCCTAAACCCTAAAACCCTAAACCCTAAACCCTAAACCCTAAAAACCCCAAACACTAATTAAACCCTAAACCCTAGACCTAAAACACTAAACCCTAAACCCTAGACCCTAAACACCGTAAACACTAAACCCTAAACCCTAAACACCCTAAACACTAATTAAACCCAAAACCATAGACCCTAAACACTAGACCCTAAACCCTAGACCCTAAACACCCTAAACACTAAACCCTAGACCCTCTAAACACAGTAAACACTAAACCCTAAACCCTAGACCCAGCTAAACACCCAAAACACTAAACCCTAAACCCACCTAGCTAACCCTAAACCCTAATTAAACCCTATATATATAGGCCAACGACACTTAATTGTGCATCAAGCAGGCCAGGGGTGCCTCGCGGTCCTCTAGTTAAATTAAATGTGACATGCATTAACCCTAAACCATATATATATAACTAACCCCTAGCTAATCAAACCCTAGTTAATTAAAACACATAACCCTAAACTATACTAGCTATAACCCGATCTAATAAAAACATGCTCTATATATAGCATGCAGCTAGCTAGCAAAAACGGTAGATTAAAACCAATTAATATATACATGGCCTATATATCGATCATATGTTGTATAACATCTCCCCGAGATTCATTAATTAATTATATAATTATCGATGATAAATTAATTAACTTGAATTTTGACAAGTTCTCTCGAATGAAAACACATTTGATTAAGTTTCCTCATAATATATATATAATTAGTGTGCATGCATGGCCTACCATGCATGCATTAATTCGTGCATATATTTTAATATATATTTGAACATATTCTCGGGGGATTTCAATCTCTCTCTCTCGATCATCTATATGTCGTTGGTGGCCAAAAACACACACATATACGCATGCACTTTATGCGCAAAGGCGCTCGATCGATGATCCCTAAACCTTAAACCCTAAATAAACCCTAATCCCTAATCCCTAAACCCTAAACACCATAAACATTAAACCCTAAACCCTAACCTCCTAACCCTAAACCCTAAACCCTAATTAAACCCTAATTATATATAGGCCAATGACACTTAATTATGCATCAAGCAGGCCAGGGGTGCCTCGGTCCTCTAATTAAATTAAATGTGCCATGCATATATATGTGTTTAATTTGGGATTTCAATCGCTCTCTCGTATGTAGCTCTCTCTACCTCTATCTCTCTCTCTCTCTCTCTCTCTCTCTCTCTCTCTCTCTCTCTCTCTCTCTCTCTCTCTCTCTGGTGGCCACACACACACACATGCACTTAGTGCGCAAAGGCAGCTCTAATAATGTGTGTGCAATCGATCGATCTAGTTTTGATTAATCATAGCACACAAATAAAGAAGTTGTATTTGAATCCACACAACCTATTAAAACACATAACCCCTAACATGGCCTAATTAATTAACCCTTCTCGATCTCTACCTAATTAGTGGAAATTGCACAAAATCAAAAGGGGTCCCTCACTAATTATGCATATCTGCTAGATTGTGATAAACTTTTGCCACATATATATTTGGTGGATGGGTGCATCTTGGCATGTAAACAATTAGTGTTTGCAAATGGCGTTGTCAAAATTTATGTACAAATGATTTCTTTCCATCCAAAGTGCATAAAATGGGAGTTTTAATGAAGAAAGTACAAATAAAACAGCTCAACATGCTTCCACACCCCGATTTTCACACGAAGTAGAGCATATTTAAAGGATAATTCCAGAGTTTTACTATTTTTCAAGCAACTTTGCTAATTTTCCCCACTCACATGACTTTATGTCGATTTAACGAAAATATGGCGAATTTAAACTACATGGGCGGGATAGTTTGAATTGTGCGCGCGGCAAAGGGAACCGCCTATTCCTCAACCTTGTGCACGGTAAATTACACACGCAACTCCATTAAACGCCACCTACCAACCTTAATTATCACCCCGGCGGCCCGGCCGCATGACCCCCACCCACCCGTACACAACTTATCCCCGTCCGTGCGAAGAGCTCTCCCCGCCCGTCCGTATAAGAAGAAGCTTCCCCTCCCCGTCGTTCTTCTCGAGACGCACCGGCGGTCAAGTTGATCCACGGTAGGGCTGCTATCTCTAGCTCAATCATGTATCGGGCAAGACACCTAACGATTTATATTTTCTTGATGCTGCTAAAAAAATTCGTCAGTATGCTCGAACTAATTGGCACTTTATAGTTTTCCGCTCCGATTTGTCATCGATCAATTTGTTCATTTACGTGGGCATATAGAGTCAGTTCTGCACTTGATCCGTTAATTTGCTGAAATGCCATGGCAGAGTTTTGTACACGATCTGTTGCTAAAATGTCGATGGGCATTTTTGTTTTGTACTCGACATGATTGCTGAAATGCATAATCATGTAGTATAGTTTTGTACTCGATGGATATACATTTCCTACTTCGCCTTAAATTAATCACCAACCATTGTATCTCATAATTAAACAGATGGACAGAACTTGGAAACTGCATGGACACTTATGTTCCCCTTCATATATAAATGGTGTTCAACCCTTTATGGGGTTTATTAGAGCTCATGATGGTCACAACCTGGACGTGTATTGCCCGCGCTGCACATGTATGAATGGTGAGAAGAGGCCTCACCGTGTAGTGGCAGATCATTTACACATTTTTGGGATGGACCGCACATATGTTAGGCGGGTTTAGCATGGTGAACCATATAATGATCC
This sequence comes from Lolium multiflorum, assembly GCA_030979885.1. Lineage (NCBI taxonomy): Eukaryota > Viridiplantae > Streptophyta > Magnoliopsida > Poales > Poaceae > Lolium > Lolium multiflorum. Next base: position 354,131,457 of record CM061750.1, on the reverse strand, counting down.
TTTAGCAGGAGAAGCAGATCTTGCTCACACTGTATGTGTGCTGGCATATGTAGTTAATTATTTATATTGATGCTGCCGCTGTTTCAATCAATAGTTTGCATTGCTGTGCAAGGTTCTGTACTCAAATTTAACTTGTTGCAGATGGATGGACGGGAAGGAGAGAAAAAGCGCTTGCTTCAGAAACGGGTTTCAGCTCTGGGACATGTGCTGTGCCAGATGAGAAGGTAAATATGTAAAACGGCATTTGTTCAAGTTGCATCCCTTAGATGTTTGTCTAATCGTTGATGTACTAATTGCAGAAGCATAGAGTTGAAGAGGTCTCTCAGTTTGATGGGAGATTTGAAGATGAATCTCAGTTTGATGCACCTGTGGATGGTACTGATGACGAGCCTTTCATAGACGAAGGTCCTGCACCAGATTATCCAGCCTACAGAAGGAGGCCGTGGACCGAGTACACAGCTTTGCGTTGAAGTGGATGCACGCCTGAGATCATCACGGGCGTCCGGGTAGTCTCAAGACCACCCAGCCCTGATGCACCTGTGGATGGTACTGATGACGAGCCTCTCATAGACGAAAGTCCTGCACCTGAGATTATCCAGCCTACAGAAGGAGGCCGTGGACCGAGTACACAGCTTTGTGTTGAAGAGGATGCACACCCGGAGATCATCAGGGGCGTCCCGGTAGTCTCAGGACCACCCACCGATGCAAAATGTTGAGCTACTTTATGATTCGTACTCTTATGTTCTGGTGCTGTAGTATGTTATGATTTGTACGCCTTTGGCGCTAGATTAAGCATTCAGTGGATGATCGCGTTGCAAAATTCGACACCCACACAATCAGTTCATCGTACAAGTAGTAGCACAATTACTTCTACAGCGATTCCTGCCAGCGCATTAGTTGGTAGCATGAAACACTTTCAGGTACTCCTCTGATTCATATTAATGGACTCAATTGCCTAGATATGGATGTATCTAGATGCATTTGTTAACTAGACTAACAAACTTGAGTCAGTTAATATGAATCCGTGTAAACCGCCCAAGTCCTCGAGCAGCTAGTTTATTGACTCTGGACTCCAAGCCTCTCGCGGCAAGCCATCGACGAAGCTTTGACCAGATCTTGGCCCGCAATTGTTTGGCGAATAGCAAAGCTTTGACCAGTTCCTCTCGGGATACAGCACGCCGGTGAGCTTGCACGGTTGCCATGAGCACTTTCCGGCGGAACTTCCTCTTCAGCGCCCTGCCGTCGCAGCAGACGCACGCAGCGTCTCGAGGTGCACTGGAATTCGATCTCGTATGTGGTCCGCATCGTCCCGGAACGATCCCAGCGGGTTAACGAGGACATGCATGGCGGCCAGGGGATTTGTTTTTGTTTTTTTTTTTGGTTTGAGCTTGGGATTTGGGGTTTTTTCGGATAGGGGAGGAGGAACCGAGGAAGAGGAAGGAACAGCCGCGTGCTTGGCGCGTGGCGGTGTGCTTGAATTTCGAATTTTTGTGAAATGTTTCATTTCCCCGCTACAATTCGGGGGTTTCTTGACGCGCCAATGCGTCCCGCCGGGCAGCTTCAAGTAAATTTGGGGTGCCACACTATGGGCCCTAGTTTCAGTGAGACATGTAATGACTAGTCACATCGTAAGTTCACTGTGTAATAAAATATGTTACCCCTCCCCTTTATGTAGCACCCCTTCTCTCCCGATCGAGTGCCGATTGCCGACGGATGCAAGCCGCTAGCTCGATCCCCTCCTTTCGCCACCGTCCTGCATCCAGCTTTGAGGGGCAAGCCGACTCCAGCCCAAGCGGATTAGGTAGGACTAGTAATGTTCTCTCCTTTCTCGAGATCGGTTCTTTTTTCCTCTCCTCGATATCTTGCGCATCTCTTTCCTATTCTGGGCAAAGGGGTGTCTTTCTGGTCACCCTCGAGCTGGGAGTGATTGATGGGGGTGGGGCGGGGGCTACCTTTGCTTGGATTGGGGTGTTCTTCCTTTATTTGTCGACATTTGCAACCTTTGTAGTTTCTGCTGATCCTCACTGTATCTTTTGTCAGCTTGTACAGGAAAGGTAAGACCTCGGCGGTGGGGGCAATGGAGCGTAAGGCCACCACGCATGTGGCAGTTGGCTGAGCCTGAGCTGCGTCCCCACCGCGAAGCAGGTACTCGTTTGCTTATCCACTCTTTACCTTTTAAGTGTCTCTCTGGTCTCGCATCCTCAATCTGCCCTGTTCTGGAATATGCTTAAAGTAGCACATGTCTTCACTGTTTGTGTAAAGCCCCTGTGACACCATGCTCTATATTCTCTCGTATCAGGTTGGTACCTCCAGTTCCGTGCTGAGGCTATGGGGAACGAGAATAGCGCCCCACCTGCAGCAGGAGCATGGCCCGATCTGCAGCACAAGAAGGAAACCACTGCCAGCTGGCAGACCGCCCAGGGGTAATTTTTTTTAACCAACTTACCATGATGTAGTCTGAATCTGATACTCCCTCACATCCAAATTAATTGACTCAACTATCTGTAGATACGGATGTATCTAGATGTGTTTTAGCTCTAGATACTGCCTCCATCCCAAAGCTTTGGGCTTATATTATTTTTAGAAAGTCAAACTATACCATGTTTGACTAAGCTTTTACCAAAATCAGTAACATGCAAAATACAAAATTAATATCATTAAATAGATAATAAAATATATTTTCCTACGGTATCTACACAGTATTATATTTGTTGATAGAATGTTCTAAAATTTTGGTCAAACTTTGCTTGTTTTGATTTCTCAAAAATAAATAAGGCTTAAGCTTTTGGATGGTGGTAGTACATTCATATCTAGACAAAGCTGAGTTAACTAGTTTTTTTGTCTGTCCATAGCTAGTGTTCACGCTGCAAAAGGCTAAGAGCATCCACTATATGCATCAGTCTATCTCATACAGTAATTCAATATCACTGCTGAGGTCTGCCTTTTGTTTTGCTATTCATATGCACACTGAAACTTTAGGGCCTTTACTCAAAAGGAAGATCAAAACTGCGGCTGATCAGGCTGCCAGTATGTTGATGCCGCCCCATCTTCTAAATGCCTCTACAAGCACAAGGCCACGCACCAGCTGGGTGGTGATCTTTTAATGAATATGGTATATTTTCTTAATCCACAAAACATGCCTTGATTTTCTCTGTTTATTGTCGGTTTTTTCTATGCTTGCCAAAAGTTTACAACAACAACAACAACAACCAAGCCTTTCAGTCCCAAACAAGTTGGGGTAGGCTAGAGTTGAAACCCATAAGATCTCGAAGCCAAAAGTTTAGAAACACCAAATTCGCTTTGCTTACAATCATCATACAATAATGTTCATCTACTCCAGTTCCCCTAACCCAACATAAAATGATGTTAATTTCGATTTTTAGATTAAAAGAGCACCATTAGGCGCTGTTAATTACGACTTTGAGATTAAAATGTCATTTGCAATTGTTAATTACAATTTTGAGACAATTGGTTAGTTTAACCTCGATCTCTTCTGCTCTCCATTTTTCCCAACCGAACAAAAATGTAACCATTCCATTCCTCTGAAATGGAACCATTCCATTCCATTCCACGTCGTTTCATAACCGAACACACCCTTGCATTGTTGTGAATTGTCCATACACGGCCATACCCTTCCACTTACATCTAGCACTATATGCATCGCCTGTCTCAGGTCATTCAATATCACTGCCGAGATCTGCCCATTCTTATGCAGCTGAAACTGCTGCGCCTTACTCAAGTGGATGCATAATGGGGCTAATGAGCTGGGAGGACGATGGTGCCGGCACCATCTTCCGAAAACCTCTACAAGCACGAGGCCATGGGCCAGCTGGGTGGTGACCTTTTAATGAATCTGGTATATTTTCTTAATCCACATACATGATTTCATTATTATCTGTTTAATTACTGTTGGCTTTGTCTAATGCTTACCAAAAGTTTTCAGAAACACCGCGTTTGCTTACAATCATCATACACTAATTTTTCACTTTTCAATCTGTCTCATCCAGTATATAAACTGTTGATTTCCATTGGCTTCTTTTGTAATCATTTGCATTGTTGTCAACAGTTCTCTATGCACAACCCTATTCTTCCACTTACACCCCGCACTATTTGCATCAGTCTATCTCATAGATTTATTAAATATCAATGATGAGTTCTCTTGCTATTCATATGCAGGATGAAACTTCTGTTCCTCTACTCAAATGGATAAAAAATGATCCTGATGAGGCTGCTGTGAAGACGTGCCACCATCTTCTGAAAACCTCCTCAAGCACAAGGCCACGGGCCAGCTGGGTGGTACCCTTTTCAGTAAGCATGTATATTTTCTTAATCCTCATACATGATTTGATTTTTGTCTGTTTATTGTCGGTTTTGTCTAATGCTTACCAATAGCTCCGAAAAACACACAATAATCTATTCTCTCCACTCATATCCAAAGACTATATGCACGTTGTCTCATAGATTCATTTTATATATCAATGCTGATGTCTGTTGCTCTTCAATTTTATATGCAGACTGAAACTGCTAAGCTTTCATTGGTCAAAAGGATTGCAATTGCTGCTGATGAGGCATCTGCAGGCCGCCACCAAGTTACTGTCAGCCCCACCTTCTCGATGCTTATATAAGCTCAAGTCGAAGGACCAGCAAGGCCGTAACCATCCAAGGGTTCGGGTATATTTTCTTAAGCCACATATACATGCCATGATTTATGTCCGATATTATCACCGGCTCTGTCTAATGCTTTTTTGAATTCGGAAACACCAAATTAGCATGCTTATATCTGTCATACACTAATTTTTCACTGTTCATTTGTAACATAGTGTTATGCACTTGCTTGTCAACATTTGCATTGCTCAACTATGCACCTCACATAATCAATCTTCCACTTACATTCAGCACTACGCACCAGTAGTACCTCCCATGTTTCCTTCACCATCCCGATGTCGAGCTTGCGGGAATATGGTGGGCCCATGTACATACCCCGCATATAACACCTCCTATGGCTCTATCTACCTTTCTAGTAGCTCCTTCACAGAGTTACAGGTATGTATTCTCAGTGGTTTAGCATGAATTGGCATCTAGTAAAGTCTTGTTTTTAGTCTTCCTGCTTCTTACATTTGTATCAATTTTCACATGCAGCCTGTACCTTGTGAACTTCGTCCAATGATTAACCAGATGTTGTCCGCATGAAGGATCTTTCACTATGCATGGCAATGGCAAATTGATGAACACCTACACGGTCTATGAGGTGTATGTCTACAAGACGCAGCCATCACATATTTGTATGGACATGATTGGAGAAAGTTTGCTTTTGACTACTGTCTGAAGAAGGGCGACGAGCTGAGGATCAACTCAAACGGGCAGATATACGTAACTGCTTACACAGTTGGAGACACTTCCAAATATATAATATGTAACTTTTTTCTACTCATATCTTTTGATAACCCGTACTCGAGCAAGCTTGTTCTAAAACCATCTCCGTTTCCAGCTTGTCACGAACATGATCAAAGTCATAGATCTCCCGACCTGAACAGAGTCGGATGTCACAAAGGGCAACCACACCAAGACTGCACCGGGCGCTCCTTCCACTCTCCCGCATCAAGACCGGTTCCCGTACCAAATTACATCGGTGATCTACCCAAGAATTTCACATCGTGATTGGTTCCCAGAGAGGCCCCATATACTACACATGCTCAAAGAGCTCCCCGATCAAGATCGGGTTCCTCTAGCCGCACCAAGCATCGACTCGCCAATGCCTCGCATCAAAGACCGGTTCCTCTAGAGGCACCGTTATCGTACCGCTCAAATAGCTTCTGCATCGCACTAGCCAGCTCGTAACAGGCCTGTGCTCATGCACTGGCCTGTACTCAGACTACCGAGAACCCTACCATTGTCGCGCATTCGTGTGGCGACCAGACGTATCCGAAGGCTATGTTCGTGAGTATATGACACAGCATAACTGCTCTTATCTTGATGTCTTCTCTCGCTCAAAGTCTCACATGGTTCAATGCATTGGTGCCATTGACTAATTTTGGTATTCTGTTTGAATCGTAAATTGCCTCCAAAAGTATCTCCAAGGATCTCAATGCTGGTCGAAGGGGCAGATATCCCTTGTCATGGAGAGTGAAGGTCTCACCGTGGAGGGACGGTACTCCGTCAGTCCCACAGGATGGCCGCTTGGCTGTTACTTCCAGGTGGAAAAGTTCATTGACGGTGCCAAAACTTCGCATTGGATCAAAGTTGAAGGTCAAGATCTTTCGATGTCGCTGTGACATGCCGGTCATAAAGTTCGGCGGTTGTCTAGTTCTCTGTTGTCCCATGAGTCCTTAGCAAATGCATTTGTAGTTATACTTATATATGGTTATCTTATGTATCTGAACTGCTAATTAATTATATGGGTGGTAAAACTCTGGCAAGTTTTTGCTCTTAGCAAGTATGTATGTATGATCAGCTATTATGATAACTAATGTTTGTGTTCATCTTAATTTGCATTTCCCTTTTTAGAAAAAAACTTAATTTTCTATTTTGGCCGACCTGTTAGAGAACTATCAGATTGAACCCACAACATGATTCATATAGATCCATTACACCGACCCACATGTCTTGACCTTGCGATACACTACTTCCATTAATTAGTGCAAGAAGGCTTACCTCAGCTGCCTGGAACCATGGCATATTCGAATCCACCTTATCTATCTAGAAATACAACCTTTGGAGAAAGAGGATTTGCAGATGGGGAGGTCGACATTGGGGACCCATGAGCAAGCAGCGTTCGTCAACGTTTTAAAGGTGGCAGGAGATCGAAGAAAAATAAGCCAAAAATCGTTTGGTAAACAAATTCAAGAAAAGAAACATTTACCTTTCTGAGAGGATGACATGTGGACCCATGAGGCAGCAGGATCCTCAACTATTTCAAGGCGGCAGGGGATCAAAATAAAAAGGAAATAGCCAGAAATTAATTAAGGTAAAAAATAAATCCATCAAAGGAAACTTTTACTGCTCATAGAGGATGACATAGGACCGACTTGCCAAATGTTGGGCCGTCATCTAAAAGGGGGCAGGGGATCAAAAGAAAAAGACAAATAGCCAGAAATTAGGGGAAAAAAATAAATCCAACAAAGAAAACTTTATTGTTCATAGAGGATGACATGCGGGACCCATGAGCCAGCAGCTTCCTCAACGTTTCAAAGTCGGCATGAGATTGAAAGAAAAAGTCAAGTGACATAATATCAGAGCCAAAAATAATCCAAGAAAAAAGAAACTTTATTGTACATAGAGGATGACACAAGTGTCCCATTTTGTAGGCAAATGTCTCAACGTCTCCAAGCAAGACAGACCGAAAGAAAATGAAGTAGCCGTAAATCAGGGGTGTGAAAAAATCTGCTAAGAAAAGAAAGATTTTAATTGGGCCGTATCCCTGGACATCCGTCTTCAACTATACCTCGGGGCCTTTTGACTCTCGCATACTCTGTAGCCCACTCAAAATGAAAGGTTTGATTTTTCTCAAAAAAAAAAACAGAAAAGTCCTATGCTTCGCTAAAACAAAAAACAAGGAGATTCAACATATAAGTTTGTTTATGTAGATATAAAGATTTAATTTATCCGTTTTCAATAGCTCAGAGCGAAAATACAACGTTTATTGTCTGTAAAATAAAATATCACATGTTTCTTATACGGGGAGGCTGACACTGGGGACCCATGAGCCAGCAAATGGAGTCAACGTTTCAAAGGCTGCATGGGATCGAAAATAAAAAAGCCAAAAATCAGTTGATAAACAAATTCAAGAAAAGAAACATTTTCGTTCAGAGGATGACACGTGGACCCATGAGGCACAGATCCTCAACGTTTCAAAGTCGGCATGAGATCGAAAGAAAAAGGCAAGTGACATAATATCGAGCCAAAAAATAATCCAAGAAAAGAAACTTTATCAGCATATAGAGGATGACATGCGGGTCCCATTTTGTAGCAAATGGTCTCAACGTTTCCAAGCAAGACAGGACCAAAAGAAAAATGAGGCAGAAGCATTCTCAACAATTCCAAGGCGGCAGGAAAAAAAAAAAAAAAAAGGAAATAGCCAGAAATTAATTAGGGTCAAAAATAAATCCACCAAAGGAAACTTTTATTGTTCATAGAGGATGACATGTGGACCGACCTGCCAACAGCGTCCTCATCGTTTCAGAGGGGGCACAGGAGATCAAAAGAAAAAGGCAAATAGCCAGAAATTAGGGGTAAAAATAACTCCAAGAAAGGAAACTTTTATTGTTCGTAGAGGATGACATGCGAGACCCATGAGCCAGCAGCTTACTCAACGTTTCAAAGGCGGCATGAGATCGAAAGAAAAAGGCAAGTGACCAAATATCACGAGCCAAAAATAATCCAAGATTTATTGTACATAGAGGATGACATGTGGGTCCCATTTTGCAATAGAAGCGGTCTCAATGTTTGTAACAGGCTTGAGATCAAAAGAAAAGAAGGCTAGTAATTAGGGGGTGAAAATCTAAGAAAAGAAAGTTGATGGACATAGAGAATGACGGGTCCCTCGAGCCAACAGCTTACTCAACGTCAATGGGGCAGGGGATCAAAAGAAACAAGGAAAAATCAGAGGTGAAAAAAAAATCCAACAAAGGAAACTTTTATAGCACATAGAGGATGACATGCGGGTCCCATGACCAGCAGGTTCCTCAACGTTTCAAACGTGGCATGAGATCGAAAGAAAAGGCAAGTGCCCAAATATGAGGAGCCAAAATAATTCAAGAAAAGAAAGTTTATAGTACATAGAGTGATGACATGCGGGTCCCATTTAAAGCGCTAATGCGTATCACCGTTTGAGAGGCGGCACAGGATCGAAAGAAAAGGCAAGTGCCCAACATGAGGAGCCAAAAAAAATCCAAGAAAAGAAAGTTTTATAGTACATAGAGGGATGACATGCGGGTCCCATTTAGCAGCAGCGGTGTCACTGTTTGAGAGGCAGCAGGGGATCGAAAGAAAAAGTCAAGTGACCAAATATGAGGTGCCAAAAAAAATCCAAGAAAAGAAAGTTTTATAGTACATAGAGGATGACATGCGGGTCCCATTTAGCAGCAAATGTATCACTGTTTGAGAGGCAGCAGGGGATCGAAAGAAAAAGGTAAGTGACCAAATATGAGGTGCCAAAAATAATTCAAGAAAGAAAGTTTTATAGTACATAGAGGATGACATGCGGGTCCCAAGCCACAGCGTATCACCGTTTGAGAGGCGTGTGATCGAAAGAAAAGGCAAGTGACCAAATTTGAGGTGCCAAAAATAATCCAGAAAAGAAAGTTTTATAGTACATAGAGGATGACATGTCGGCCCCATTTTGCAATAGCTTCACTGCTGAGGATATTAGGGATCGAAAGAAAAAGGCAAGTGACCAAATTTGAGGTGCCAAAATAATCCAGGAAAAAGAAATCGATAGTACATAGAGGATGACATGTGGTCCTGGGGCTTAGCAGCAGAGGTATCACCGTTTGAGAGGCGGCAGGGATCGAAAGAAAAGGCAAGTGACCAAATTTGAGGTGCCAAAAATAATCCATGAAAAGAAAGTTTTATAGTACATAGAGGATGACATGCGGGTCCTAGTTAGCAGCAGGTATCACCGTTTGAGAGGCGGCAGGGATCGAAAGAAAAAGGCAAGTGACCAAATTTGAGGTGCCAAAAAAACTCCAAGAAAAGAAAGTTGATTGCACATAGAGGATGACATGGGGGTCCCATTTAGCAGCAGCGGTCTCAACGTTTCCAAGGCGGGAAGGGATCAAAAGAAAAAGGAAGTAGCCAGAAATCAGGGGGTCAAAAATCCAAGAATAGAAAGAATTTTGGTTCATAGAGGATGACATGCGGGACCCATGATCCTGCATCGTAAACGGCTCGATCGGAGAACGTTGAACGAGATGGCGCGATCTAGAAAAAAAACAATGCCATAGAGGCTGCCATCTGGGCCCTACATCCCTCGGCGGTGTGGATTTGCGTTGACTCGGCCGGCTAACCCGAGATTTCGAGAGGACCACGGCCCCGGGCCACCATACACGTTTTGGCCGCTTTCGTCGGGCTATGTGGCCTCAAAAACGAGAAAAAGTTTTGACATGCACCACGAGGGCCAACTTCGCCTACCACCATATGGCCCAGAAGGACGAGATCACCAAGATCATCGCCGCAGAGCGCAGGACCCTTCGCCGTGAGAACGCGAAGAAAGACTACACTATCTCCCGCCTCCGCGACCAGATCGCCAACCTCAAGGAGACCATCAAGACTCAGGAGGACCAGCTCAAGGCCCTCGAGAGCGAAGGAGAGGGGGAAGACATCCAAGGGGATGGCTACTCCTATGTGAGCAACGACAATGACTATGAAGAGGATGATGATGACCTGGCCTTCTATCCTTATGAGGATGGCCATGAGCACCTGACAGCCGGGATGGATGACACCGTCCCGATCCATGTCGATGAAGCTTAGTTTCACTTGTGCACCTTGCGTAGGTGTGAGTTGTATCGGTCCCACTGTATCGTAGTTTGTTGAAAGGGTTCTTCAAACCCTCTTATGTGTAAGCTTGTAATGTTGGCATCATAAATAAAATAAAAGTGTGTTTAAATTTCAATATATCAAAGAACTCAAGTTTTCAAATTTAGCCCAAAAATAAGCCATAGAAATTTCCCTCTCGTCTCATGATCTATCTCCCTGTTCAGATGGCCCCTCCCACTCGAAGCGCCAATCAAGATGCATTGATGCAGATGCTGCAAATCCTGATGGAAGACCGAGAGGCTGAACGTGCTGAACGCCAAGCCAACATCACTGCCCTACAGCAGCTTGTTCAGAATAACCAGGGCCACGGAAACCACGAGCATCCGGGCTCAAAGTTGAAGAACTTCCAGAACACCAACCCACCGGTGTTTAGCAAGACGGAGGAACCTCTTGATGCAGATGATTGGCTCCAAACAGAACAATCTGGAAGTGGCCGGAGTGGAGGCCAACGACAAGGTTCTGTTCGCCACACACTATCTGGCAGGACCTGCACGTGCCTGGTGGACGAGTGCCCGCGCATTGAACGCGGGGCAAATGATGACTTGGGCTGACTTCAAGCTCAAGTTCAGCAAGTACCATGTGCCCCAGGGCCTGATCAAGAAGATGCGGGATGAGTTCCGCGAACTCCAAGGGGCGATGATGTGGTGTAGAGTACCGTGACAAGTTCCTCACCTTGTCAAGGTACGCGCCTGATGAGACGGACACCACCGACAAGAGGAAGGAGAGGTTCCTGAACGGACTGCATGATGAGATGCAGACCGTGCTGGTCAACATTCCCTTTGCCGACCTTGAAGCCCTGGTGGATTCCGCCATACAGATGGAGGGCAAGCTGAACCAGGCCAACGAACCGCAAGCTGCAGATGATGCACCAGAGTGGGCCCAAAGAATACCTCAAGGTATCGCCCCAGCCAAGCGGAGGATTCCTCCCCACAGCAACAAGCCACCGACTCCCGATGTCACGCCCGGTTTTCAACACCGGAGCGGAGGAAACTCCAGGCCAGGAGGCCACCACAACAACAACCACCAACAGCAACTACGTCCACCACAACAACTTCAACCGCGCTCCGAGAGAGCCCCCGCCAACAACAACAACACCAACACCGCACCAAGGACCGGAAGCAACGCTGTTCCGGTTACCCCCAAGGACAAGTCCACCATCACCTGCTACGAGTGTGGTGTAGTGGGACACTTTTCCAATGAGTGCCCCAAGAGACTCGCCAAGATCGCCGCCAACACCGCTGCACCTGCTCAGCAGCAACGCCGTGTCTCCACCGGCAAAAGTTCCCCCCAACAACCCCAACAACCAGCGGCCGCCTCTTTCACATGAGTGCGGAAGAAGCTCAGGAAGCGCCAGATGTTGTGGTATGTTCTCTGTTAACTCACCGGCAAGAGTGTTGTTTGATTCCGGAGCATCACATTCATTTGTCACCGAAGATTTTGCATGCACTAGTAAGATTCAACCCATCAGCTTGAAGCATGTCATGATAGTTCAAATACCTGGTTCAACAACAAAAGCTAGAAAAATTTGCAAAGATGTGCCCATCATCATACATGAAATAGAACTTTATGCAAATTTGATTGTTCTGGGAACAAAGGGTTTGGAAGTAGTACTGGATATGGACTGGATGTCCAAGCATCAAGGACTGATTGATTGTGCCAAGAAGGCCATCACCATGACTAGTAGCACCGGAGTACTAGTGGAGCACATTCCGGAAAGACTACCCAGAAAATTCACTTGTAACCAGAGTCAAGCCAAACCCACCTTGGATCGATTAGGGTCGTCTGTAGATACCCGATGTGTTTCCTGATGAGCCATCTGTATGCCCCCGTGATCGATATCGAGTTTATCATTGAGTTAATCTCAACTGACCCATAGCCCAGAGAGCTTACAACATGAACCCCAGAGAGTTAGTGGAACTGAAGAAGCAACTGGACGAACCTCCAAAGGTCCGATCCAACAAGTGCCACCTTGGAGGTCCCTGCTTTTGTGGATAAGAAAGACGTGCTGCCAAGTTTATGTACGGATTACCGTAAGCTTAACGATGTCACCATCAAGAACAAGTACCCATTGCCAAAGATAGAAGACCGTTTGACCAACACGGTGCCACTGTGTTCTCCAAGATTGACCTCGACCGGTTACCATCAGCTGAAGATCCGTGCAACGGATATCCCAAAACTGCATTCACCACCAGATATGGGTTGTATGAGTACAACGTCATGTCATTTGGTCTGACCAATGCCCCGGCATACTTCATGAATCTCATGAACAAGATCTTCATGAACTTTTTGGACAAGTTTGTCGTTGTTTTCATCGACGACATCCTAATCTACTCCAAGACCGAAGAGGAACATGAGCAACACCTGGAGATCATCCTAGAAACCCTTAGACAACACAAGTTGTACGCCAAGTTCAGCAAGTGCGAGTTCTGGTTGAAAGAAGTCGGATTCCCTGGGACACATCTTGTCTCAGGAGGAATTGCCGTGGACCCCACAAAGATCAAGACCGTTTAATGAAAGTCCCAACCACTCGCACCGGTCCGCGCTTCTTGGATTGGCTGGCTACTACCGTCGATTCGTTGAAGGGGAGCATAGCACCCATGACCCAACTACTGAAGAAGGACAAGAAGTTTGATTGGACTGACAAATGTGAAGAGAGCTTCCAGAAGCTCAAGGCAAGACTGACGACAGCCCCAATACTAATCATGCCTGACATCACCAAGCCTTTTGACGTTTACTGTGACGCCTCCAAGATTGGTCTGGGATGTGTGTTGATGCAAGGAGGGAAGGTGATATCATATCTATCAAGGCAACTGAAACAGCATGAGCAGAATTACCCAACTCACGACTTAGAACTCGCAGCAGTTGTGTTAGCCTTGAAGGTTTGGCGTCATTACCTCATGGGTAATCGATGCGAGATTTACTCGGATCACAAGAGTTTGAAGTATATCTTCACTCAGAAGGAACTGAACATGAGGCAAAGAAGATGGATCGAGTTGATCAAGGATTACGACCTAGAGATTCACTATCACCCCGGAAAGGCCAATGTGGTAGCCGATGCTTTGAGCCGACAGCCATGTCAGCTAAACTCCATGATCGCGGAAGAGCAACCTAGCCTGTATCAAGAGTTTGAACAGTTTAGACTGGAGCTGGTTAGCGAAGGTTATCTCGCCAGCATAGAGTTACAACCTACCTTGGTTAGTCAAATCAAGGAAGCACAGAAAGGGAATGCTAGCATCGACGGAATCAAGAACCAGATAGCTGCAGGAAAGGCACCGGGATTCACCGTAGATGGAGAAGGAGTACTTTGGTACAATGTACGCTGTGCGTGCCGTCGATTCTGAGCTAAAGCAGGTCATTCAAGAAGCCCATGACACCCTTTATTCCATTCATCCTGGCTGGTACCAAGATGTACCAGATTCTGAAGGAATGGGGTCATGGCATGAATGAAGCGAGAATCGGGAGCTACATTGCCAAGTGTGACATTTGTCAAAGAGTCAGGCCGAATCAACGACCAGTAGGATCTGCCACACTTCACAGATTCCGAATGGAAGTGGGATTCGGTAGGGGACTTCATCACCGGACTGCCCAAGTCTAGCAAAGGAAACGATTCTATCTGGGTAGTGGTCGCAGGTTGACCAAAGTCGCCCATTTCATCCCCGTCAAGACCACCTACCAAGGGCCAAAGCCAGCGTAATTGTACATCTCCTAATAGTCACCCTACATGGAACCCCGAAGTCAATCGTATCCGATAGAGGATCTCAATTCACCTCGAGATTCTCGCATGGTACATGAATGGCCAGGCACCCGCCCGATTTTAGCAATACACACCAAGCAGATGGATGGTGACCGAACGAGTCAACCAAATCCTTGAAGATATGTTGAGAGCATGTGTACTAGAGTATGGATCCAAGTGGGAAGATTGCCCGCCTTACGCTCGAGCCGACAACAATGACCTACTGTGCCACTTTGCAAATGGCTCCTTTGAAGCATTGTACTAAGAAAGGCGCACTTCCGAATTGGCTTAAGTCTGAGAGAGCCAAGTGTTTGACCAGCACGCTCCGAGAAGTCAAGAGAAGGTACACAAGATCCGGAGTACCAAGACAGCCCACCTGTGCAAAAAGAGCTACGCCGACAAAAGACGACGGAAATGACCTTCGAGATCGGAGACTTTGTGTATCTCAAGGTATCCCCTCTTAAAGGAATGCATAGATTCCAGCTTAGAGGAAGCTTGCACCCGCCATGTTGGACCCTTCAAAGTCCTGAGCCGAGGAGAAGTATCTTATCAACTGGAATTACCGGAAGAAATGGCAGCGATACACAATGTGTTTCACATCTCTCTACTTCGCAAATGCTTGGAAGTACCAGAAAAGACCGAGGTCTTCAAGAACATTGATCACAGATCTGTGGACATCAACTCAGATCTGACCTACCGAGAAGTGCCAATTCGCATCCTGGAGGAAGCTTTCAGAACTACTCGCACCCGGAGTATCAAGTTTCTGAAGGTCCAATGGAGTAATCACACCGAAGAAGAAGCTACCTGGGAGAGGGAAGACTTCATGAAGACTGAGTACCCCAATCTCTTTAGTACCTAGTTTTCTTTGAGATCTCGGGACGAGATCTTTGTAAGGGGGAAGGGTTTGTAACATCTCAAGTTTTCAACAATAAATAAAGAAAGAGGAATTTCAAATACTCAATTTTTGCAACAAACAAAAACTTTATTTACTCATATAGTGCTACATATAGTCTCATGCATAGTATGTGCTTTTGGGTGCAATTGCCATGATGAGTGTAGTAGTGTTGATCATTTGTACTTAAACACTAAACCATGATCATACCATCTCAACTTGAAAGAAAAATAAGAATGCAAAGATAGCCATAAACCCTCACATACACATAAGAGCCCATTTTTCAAATCCTCAACAAGGGCCACCAAGGCTTGATCTAATGATTGTAAAACTCTTATAAGACAAAAACAAACATAAATGCATAGAAGAAACTAGATTCAAATCAAAGGAAAATTCAAAATTTACATACATATGATAATGGTCATATGACCACTTTATAAAATGTTGCCCTCTTAACACCTCTGGTTTGGAAGAATCTTAAACTAAACAACCCTAACTTTCTTCACCTCATCCAAGACCAAGTCAAGGTGAACACTTTTCATGTTGACCACCACTGCTAAAGTTGACCAGGTTGACCAGTATATGTTTGACAAGAGGAAGACTTTGAAACAAAGTGAAGATGACCCCCATTTTGGAATGTTGCCAAAATTCACCAAAATGAACTCCACCACCACCATTCCATCACTATCAATATATAAATGAACTCCACCAAAAAGAATTTCAAAATTTCAAAATAAGTTTCTTGCGGCCATACTGTCGAACACCTGGCAGGCACAAAACAGATTTGATCAAATTTGGTTTTATCCAACAGTTTATAGGGTGAACCCTGGGTGAATCTTGTTGATCATTGCATCTGGAGTACCTCTCCATCATTCCCAGTACTGGCTTGTGCAAATGGAGGAGTGGAGGAACCCTACTCGACCAATGGCAAGCTCATGCCGGCCACCATGCCTCCTCTCTCTCTGGCTCGATCCACTCCCCCTCATCATGTCAAAGAGCTAGCCTGGTACACCCTGAGCAAGACCCAGCACGGCCCAAAGTCGCCAAGCCTCAGCATTGGCCGCACCAAGCGTGCCCATGCGCGCCCAGGACATGCCACGGCATGCCAGTGCACGCGGTGAGCGCGCACTGGACGCGCCAGAGCATGGCGCCGTACCAACGCTCGCGCCCATGCCTATCGCCCATTCCCTGCACCGAGCATCACCACCAGTACCTCTACGCGCTAGCCACACTCGAGCATCGCCGGAGGACCTGTCGCCGTCGCCACCGTCGAAGCCATGCCGCGGGTACCGTGGCATGATCATCAAGCGCCCGAGCCCTCCCATCCCCTGGCGCTTTCGCTGTACCCGAGCATCGCCATGCCGTCGCCAATCGAGTGCAGTACCTCACTTGCCCTTTCGCACGCCGGAGCAGCCACGCCGTCGACGACCACCCACGGCACCCACAGCACCCCCTCCCCTCTATAAATAGAGACCTCCCGCGGCCTTCTCCTTCACACCACCACGACCGCCTCACTCCACTGGTTCGCCTCGACCAAACCACACCTCGAATCATCGCCGGAGCAGCTCCAATTTGAAGCCGAAGCTCGCCGGAGCCCGCAGATCACCGCCGCCGGTCCACGCCGCCCGAGCCTCGCCATCGCTACCGACGCTTCCTCACCGTCGACAACGCCGCCTCGCACCCACCGAACCCCGCGGGAACGCCGGCACGCCCTCCGACCCCAGGCTCGCCGCCAGAACCTCGGTCGAAGACGACGATCGTGCACCGCACGATCGTTTCGATCCAACGACTGCGTAGCTCGTACCGTCGCGCTTTATGAGCCACCGATCGGTGGAGCCCACCATGTCGGCGGCCCCGCGCGTGGGCGACACGCGCTGGGCCGGTCTACCTCTTTTTCGCCGTGTAGCCCACTTCCCCTTCCCGCCAAGCCCAGTTAATTCAAATTCGGTTTTTCTGTTTAATTCAAATATGCTGCAGATGCTTTTTCAAATTCAAATACAACAAAATCCACTGAACCAAATTTCGTAAATTTTATATATTCAGAAAGCCCATGAAATAATCTAAACAATGCCCCTGGCCTCACTTGCAAATTATTTGTAGAATTTAAATGATAAAAATCACAAGGCAGAGCCTTTTTCAACTTCAAATAAATATTAAAAATTATCTATAAAGGATTTTAAGTTGATTCCAACTCTCATAAATCACAATTGATACCCTCTAATTGTTTATGCAAAAATATAGTCTAGTTGTTTTGCATGATCATGGACTAGAACTAAATAATGGCTATGGAGCCATTTCTAGTCCATTTAACTCATACAAATAAATTGTTTAAATAGTATGAGAGCTATTCTCTCATTTAAATTGGGGTCTTAAGTAATTCAAATAGAGGTACTGACTTTGGTCTAATAAACCTCATGCTTGATTACTTAGAGATATTAAATCATGAGCATGCTAATATTAAAATGCATGAGGTGTAGCACCTCATTTAAATTTCACTCTCAAATAATAGATATGAAGTGTTGACCTTGGTCAACTAATACTCATACCTTATTATTATTTGAAGAGATTAAATCTTAATAAAATTCAATGAGAGGGAATTATCTCCTCCAAGACATTAAAGAGAAATCTTAATAAATAATTATAATGAGAGGAAATTATTTTTCTTTAAAAAAAGAAATTAAATCACCATTCTAATAAAGTGTGATGCTAGCATATACTTGTGTGCAATTTTGGTGTGTGCCTAGCTTAGCACTTAATTGTGTGTAGTGATCGTTATACCTTGTATTCGTATATAGACGCTAGTCTCGAGGAATACCCGGAGGAGGAAGGCTACAACCAGGAGGAGGAGGAAAACTTTGACTCCTATCCCAACCAAGGCAAGCTAATACTCTTGCAAGCCACCCAAAGCTCTTCATGAGCAAGGCACCATTACATATTACTTTATGCTTAAGGATCCTATCCCATGTTTTACGTTGTTATTATTAGTATCGTTCTTCAAAGTATTTTTGATTCATGATTCACTTGGTTTAGAGTAGAACAAAAGTTTCAAGGATAGCATAAGCAAATTAAGCTAGATAGCACCCCCTCATGACTAGATGCTATTGCTAAGTAAATAAAACTTGACTACTCTAGATGGGAACAAGGTGAAATGAAATGACTTTGAAAGAATTTTGAAAGTGAAAGAGAATTGAATGAGTTGGTGAAGGTTTGTGAAAACTGATGATTGGGTTCGGATGCGATACCCTTCCAATTATACAAGTACCCCACAATACCTGATTATGGGTAGGGCTTAACTAGAAGCTTATGTAGTTTAGTATGGGCCTCTAAACAAGCATCATAGGGGTTATGCCTAGGCTGCCTCCGTTGAAAGTGAAATGATGTGAATATGAGGTGAATGTACGACCCAAGCCCTGTGCAGTTCCCGGCTGACGGTTTGTCTCCACTCGGAGGCCAAGCTCATGGGGAGAGGTGCCTATACTAGGTTATCTAAGTGGAAGGTTATGGTTGATGATCCGCGTGAGTTACGATGATTCGGGGTTATCCCGACGGATGTAATCAAAAGTTGTGGCACAAGAGTACAACCTCTGCAGAGTGTTAAACCTATTCGAATAGCCGTGTCCACGGTTACGGACGATTGGAAAGGCCATACTGTTCCGTTGTCAGACTTGTCTTAAAAAGGAATGGTGAATTTGAACGGTGACTTGAATTGTTGAAAAACACCACTGAGGTGGTGGGATTGACACTAATGTTCCCACTTGAGTTAGTCTAGAGGTTCAAGCATCTTTACTAAATACTTACAAAATAAACTTGGCTTTATGCAAATAAACCTAGAGCTTAGCAACCATTAATGTTGATAATTACTTACATTAGTGTTAGTTTGCGAGTACTTAAGTACTCATGGCGTGTCCCCGGCTATTCCAATGCCGACTATGAAGAAGAGCAACAGTATGAGGATGACGGTCAACAAGACGTCTACCAGAACTAGGATGCTTCTAACGTCAAGCGCCTGTGGATAGATAGTTCCACCTACTACGACGCTTCCGCTACTTATCTGTGTTCGTTGATCGTTTAGATCAACTATTTGTGTAATCTTGAATAATGTGATATATGGTGTAAGACATTATGTGTTGTAATAAATGATGACTCTATGGTATTCAACTGTTATGTCTCGCAACAACAATATTCCTGGGATTGCGATGTATGCCATAATAGGCATCTCGACTTAAAAATCCGGGTGTTGACAAGTTGGTATCAGAGCCATTGTTTGACCTTAGAAGCCCCTAGTTTAGAATGGACGTTTGAAACACATAGATTCAAAACTAATGAAAGAAATAGTTATGAAAACCTACTCACACTCTTACCTTTGAGATCCTTTGCAAAATAACAAAGTTCATGTTTATTTCTTACAAGGAAATTAAAATTTGGAACACTTGCACTTCTCTAACTTACTCATCCATGTCTCTACAGATGGAGCAATTCGCTCAGACGGAGTCTTACCGGCTAGGCAACGCTGGAGGCCTAATCTTCGAGCAGGACCTGACTGAGCTCTCCCTGTTTCTCGGACGCCCCTTCCCGGAGTTCTTCGGGGGACAGGTCACCGACCAGCTCGGAGGACAGATGCAGTGGATCATCTGCGCTGACCTCCGCGGGAAGCTCGAGTCACCCCCGACGAGCAGGATCCAGTTCTCCTTCCGAGAGAACAGCTGGATGGACGGCCTTGCTCGGGCCATGAAGGAAGCACTAGCCCGTCTGTGCGGGCTGGAGCTGCCCCGAATCCGGGGAACCCGCTACTTCCACATGGCAAGGCACGACTCCATGGGGGCACCGATGGACCTCTCGCCCCACCCCGAGTTGAAGTACCACGTGGACCACACCGACTACATGCTGTGCGAGACCTACGTCCAGCTCGACAACGCTCGCGCCCTCGCCAACTTCGCCTACCACCAGATGGCTCAGAAGGACGAGATCACCAAGATCATCGCCGCAGAGCGCAGGACCCTTCGCCGTGAGAACGCGAAGAAAGACTACACTATCTCCCGCCTCCGCGACCAGATCGCCAACCTCAAGGAGACCATCAAGACTCAGGAGGACCAGCTCAAGGCCCTCGAGAGCGAAGGAGAGGGGGAAGACATCCAAGGGGATGGCTACTCCTATGTGAGCAACGACAACGACTATGAAGAGGATGATGATGACCTGGCCTTCTATCCTTATGAGGATGGCCATGAGCACCTGACAGCCGGGATGGATGACACCGTCCCGATCCATGTCGATGAAGCTTAGTTTCACTTGTGCACCTTGCGTAGGTGTGAGTTGTATCGGTCCCACTGTATCGTAGTTTGTTGAAAGGGTTCTTCAAACCCTCTTATGTGTAAGCTTGTAATGTTGGCATCATAAATAAAATAAAAGTGTGTTTAAATTTCAATATATCAAAGAACTCAAGTTTTCAAATTTAGCCCAAAAATAAGCCATAGAAATTTCCCTCTCGTCTCATGATCTATCTCCCTGTTCAGATGGCCCCTCCCACTCGAAGCGCCAATCAAGATGCATTGATGCAGATGCTGCAAATCCTGATGGAAGACCGAGAGGCTGAACGTGCTGAACGCCAAGCCAACATCACTGCCCTACAGCAGCTTGTTCAGAACAACCAGGGCCACGGAAACCACGAGCATCCGGGCTCAAAGTTGAAGAACTTCCAGAACACCAACCCACCGGTGTTTAGCAAGACGGAGGAACCTCTTGATGCACGATTGGCTCCCACAATGGAGAACAACTGAAGTGGCCGGAGTAGAGGCCAACGACAAGGTTCTGTTCGCCACACACTATCTGGCAGGACCTGCACGTGCCTCGGTGGACGAGTGCCCGCGCATTGAACGCGGGCAAATGATGACTTGGGCTGACTTCAAGCTCAAGTTCAGCAAGTACCATGTGCCCCAGGGCCTGATCAAGAAGATGCGGGATGAGTTCCGCGAACTCAAGCAGGGGCGGATGACGTGGTGGAGTACCGTGACAAGTTCCTCACCCCGTCAAGGTACGCCCGGATGAGACGGACACCACCGACAAGAGGAAGGAGAGGTTCCGAACGGATGCATGATGAGATGCACCGTGCTGGTCAACATTCCTTTGCTGACCTTGAAGCCCTTGTCGACTCCGCCATCCGATGGAGGGCAAGCTGAACCAAGCCAACGAGAACCGCAAGCGCCGGATGATGCACCAGAGTGGGCCCAGCAATACCTCAAGGTATCGCCCCAGCTCAAGCGGAGGATTCCCTCCCAGAAGCAACAAGCCACCGACCGATGTCACGCCCCGGTTTTCAACACCGGAGCGGAGGAAACCCAGCCAGGAGGCCACCACAACAACAACCACGACAACAGCAACTACGTCCACCACAACAACAACTTCAACCGCGCTCCGATGAGAGCCCCCGCCAACAACAACAACACCAACACCGCACCAAGGACCGGGAGCAACGCTGTTCCGGTTACCCCAAGGACAAGTCCACCATCACCTGCTACGTGGTGTAGTGGGACACTTTTCCAATGAGTGCCCCAAGAGACTCGCCAAGATCGCCGCCAACACCGCTGCACCTGCCCAGCAGCAACGCCGTGTCTCCACCGGCAAAAAGTTCACCCCCAACAACCCCAACAACCGCGGCGGCCGCCTCTTTCACATGAGTGCGGAAGAAGCTCAGGAAGCGCCAGATGTTGTGCTGGGTATGTTCTCTGTTAACTCCGTACTGGCAAGAGTGTTGTTTGATTCCGGAGCATCACATTCATTTGTCACCGAAGATTTTGCATGCACTAGTAAGATTCAACCCATCAGTTTGAAGCATGTCATGATAGTTCAAATACCAGGTTCAACAACAAAAGCTAGAAAAATTTGCAAAGATGTGCCCATCATCATACATGAAATAGAACTTTATGCAAATTTGATTGTTCTGGGAACAAAGGGTTTGGAAGTAGTACTGGGTATGGACTGGATGTCCAAGCATCAAGGACTGATTGATTGTGCCAAGAAGGCCATCACCATGACTAGTAGCACCGGAGTACTAGTGGAGCACATCTCGGAAAGACTACCAGAAAATTCACTTGTAAACCAGAGTCAAGCCAACCCACCTTGACAGATTAGGGTCGTCTGTAGATACCCCGATGTGTTTCCCGATGTTTACCGGTATGCCCTCAGATCGGGATATCGAGTTTATCATTGAGTTAATCCTGAACCGGACCCATAGCCCAGAGAGCTTACAGCATGAACCCAGCAGAGTTAGTGGAACTGAAGAAGCAACTGGACGAACTCTTGGCCAAAGGTCTGATCCGACCAAGTGCGTCACCTTGGAGGTCCCCAGTTTTGTTCGTGGATAAGAAAGACGGTGCCAGTCGTTTATGTACGGACTACCGTAAGCTTAACGATGTCACCATCAAGAACAAGTACCCATTGCCGAAGATAGAAGATCTGTTTGACCAGTTGACAGGTGCCACCGTGTTCTCCAAGATTGACCTCAGGACCGGTTACCATCAGCTGAAGATCCATGCAACAGATATCTCGAAAACTGCATTCACCACCAGATATGGGTTGTATGAGTACAACGTCATGTCATTTGGTCTGACCAATGCCCCGGCATACTTCATGAATCTCATGAACAAGATCTTCATGAACTTTTTGGACAAGTTTGTTGTTGTTTTCATTGACGACATCCTAATCTACTCCAAGACCGAAGAGGAACATGAGCAACACCTGGAGATCATCCTAGAAACCCTTAGACAACACAAGTTGTACGCCAAGTTCAGCAAGTCCGAGTTCTGGTTGAAAGAAGTCGGATTCCTGGGACACATCTTGTCTGCAGGAGGAATTGCCGTGGACCCCGCAAAGATCAAGACCGTTGCAGAATGGAAAGTCCCAACCACTCAGACCGAAGTCCGCGCTTTTCTTGGATTGGCGGGCTACTACCGTCGATTCGTTGAAGGGTTCTCGAGCATAGCAAGACCCATGACCCAACTACTGAAGAAGGACAAGAAGTTTGATTGGACTCAAATGTGAAGAGAGCTTCCGAAGCTCAAGGCAAGACCGACGACCCCAATACTAATCATGCCCACATCACCAAGCCTTTGACGTTTACTGTGACGCCTCCAAGATTGGTCTGGGATGTGTGTTGATGCAAGGAGGGAAGGTGATATCATATCTATCAAGGCAACTGAAAGCAAGATGAGCAGAATTACCCAACTCACGACTTAGAACTCGCAGCAGTTGTGTTAGCCTTGAAGGTTTGGCGTCATTACCTCATGGGTAATCGATGCGAGATTTACTCGGATCACAAGAGTTTGAAGTATATCTTCACTCAGAAGGAACTGAACATGAGGCAAAGAAGATGGATCGAGTTGATCAAGGATTACGACCTAGAGATTCACTATCACCCCGGAAAGGCCAATGTGGTAGCCGATGCTTTGAGCCGACAGCCATGTCAGCTAAACTCCATGATCGCGGAAGAGCAACCTAGCCTGTATCAAGAGTTTGAACAATTTAGACTGGAGCTGGTTAGCGAAGGTTATCTCGCCAGCATAGAGTTACAACCTACCTTGGTTAGTCAAATCAAGGAAGCACAGAAAGGGAATGCTAGCATCGACGGAATCAAGAACCAGATAGCTGCAGGAAAGGCAATGGGATTCACCGTAGATGAAGAAGGAGTACTTTGGTACAACGGACGCTTGTGCGTGCCGTCCGATTCTGAGCTAAAGCAGTCATTCTGAAGGAAGCCCATGACACCCTTTATTCCATTCATCCCGGCGGTACCAAGATGTACCAGGACTTGAAGGAACAGTTCTGGTGGCATGGAATGAAGCGAGAAATCGGGAGCTACATTGCCAAGTGTGACATTTGTCAAAGAGTCAAGGCCGAGCATCAACGACCTGCAGGACTGCTACAGCCCCTGCAGATTCCCGAATGGAAGTGGGATTCGGCAGGAATGGACTTCATCACCGGACTGCCCAAGTCTAGCAAAGGAAACGATTCTATCTGGGTAGTGGTCGACAGGTTGACCAAAGTCGCCCATTTCATCCCTGTCAAGACCACCTACCAAGGGCCAAAGCTAGCAGAATTGTACATCTCCAGAATAGTCACCCTACATGGAACCCCGAAGTCAATCGTATCCGATAGAGGATCTCAATTCACCTCGAGATCTCGCAGAAGGTACATGAAGGGCTAGGCACCCGCCTGAATTTTAGCACAACATACCACCCGCAGACGGATGGACAGATGAACGAGTCAATCAAA
The DNA here is from genome assembly GCA_030979885.1 of Lolium multiflorum. Classification (NCBI taxonomy): domain Eukaryota; kingdom Viridiplantae; phylum Streptophyta; class Magnoliopsida; order Poales; family Poaceae; genus Lolium; species Lolium multiflorum. Next base: position 354,107,035 of record CM061750.1, on the reverse strand, counting down.
TCCTTGAAGATATGTTGAGAGCATGTGTACTAGAGTATGGATCCAAGTGGGAAGATTGCCTGCCTTACGCCGAGTTTTCGTACAACAACAGCTACAAAGCCAGCTTGCAAATGGCTCCCTTTGAAGCATTGTACGGAAGAAAGTGCCGCACTCGAATTGGTCAAGTCGGAGAGAGCCAAGTGTTTGGACCAGACGTTCTCCGAGAAGCCGAAGAGAAGGTACACAAGATCCGGGAGTACCTCAAGACAGCCCAATCCAGGCAAAAGAGCTACGCCGACAAAAGACGCCGGGAAATGACCTTCGAGATCGGAGACTTTGTGTATCTCAAGGTATCCCTCTTAAAGGAATGCAGAGATTCCAGCTTAGAGGAAAGCTTGCACCCCGCTATGTTGGACCCTTCAAAGTCCCGAGTCGCCGAGAAGTATCTTATCAACTGGAATTACCGGAAGAAATGGCAGCGATACACAATGTGTTTCACATCTCTCTACTTCGCAAATGCTTGGAAGTACCAGAAAAGACCGAGGTCTTCAGGAACATTGATCACAGATCTGTGGACATCAACTCAGATCTGACCTACCGAGAAGTGCCAATTCGCATCCTCGAGGAAGCTTCAGAACTACTCGCACCCGGAGTATCAAGTTTCTGAAGGTCCAATGGAGTAATCACACCGAAGAAGAAGCTACCTGGGAGAGGGAAGACTTCATGAAGACTGAGTACCCCAATCTCTTTAGTACCTAGTTTTCTTTGAGATCTCGGGACGAGATCTTTTGTAAGGGGGAAGGGTTTGTAACATCTCAAGTTTTCAACAATAAATAAAGAAAGGGAATTTCCAAATACTCAATTTTTGCAACAAACAAAAACTTTATTTACTCATATAGTGCTACATATAGTCTCATGCATAGTATGTGCTTTTGGGTGCAATTTCCATGATGAGTGTAGTAGTGTTGATCATTTGTACTTAAACACTAAACCATGATCATACCATCTCAACTTGAAAGAAAAATAAGAATGCAAAGATAGCCATAAACCCTCACATACACATAAGAGCCCATTTTTCAAATCCTCAACAAGGGCCACCAAGGCTTGATCTAATGATTGTAAAACTCTTATAAGACAAAAACAAACATAAATGCATAGAAGAAACTAGATTCAAATCAAAGGAAAATTCAAAATTTACATACATATGATAATGGTCATATGACCACTTTATAAAATGTTGCCCTCTTAACACCTCTGGTTTGGAAGAGTCTTAAACTAAACCACCCTAACTTTCTTCACCTCATCCAAGACCAAGTCAAGGTGAACACTTTTCATGTTGACCACCACTGCTAAAGTTGACCAGGTTGACCAGTATATGTTTGACAAGGGAAGACTTTGAAACAAAGTGAAGATGACCCCCATTTTGGAATGTTGCCAAAATTCACCAAAATGAACTCCACCACCACCATTCCATCACTATCAATATATAAATGAACTCCACCAAAAAGAATTTCAAAATTTCAAAATAAGTTTCTTGCGGCCATACTGTCGAACACCTGGCAGGCACAAAACAGATTTGATCAAATTTGGTTTTATCCAACAGTTTATAGGGTGAACCCTGGGTGAATCTTGTTGATCATTGCATCTGGAGTACCTCTCCATCATTCCCAGTACTGGCTTGTGCAAATGGAGGAGTGGAGGAACCCTACTCGACCAATGGCAAGCTCATGCCGGCCACCATGCCTCCTCTCTCTCTGGCTCGATCCACTCCCCCTCATCATGTCAAAGAGCTAGCCTGGTACACCCTGAGCAAGACCCAACACGGCCCAAAGTCGCCAAGCCTCAGCATTGGCCGCACCAAGCGTGCCCATGCGCGCCCAGGACATGCCACGGCATGCCAGTGCACGCGGTGAGCGCGCACTGGACGCGCCAGAGCATGGCGCCGTACCAACGCTCGCGCCCATGCCTATCGCCCATTCCCTCGCACCGAGCATCACCACCAGTACTTCACGCGCTAGCTACACTCGAGCATCGCCGGAGGACCTGTCGCCGGCCACCGTCGAAGCCATGCCGCGGGTACTGCGGCATGATCACCAAGCGCCGAGCCCTCCCATCGCTCCCTGGACGCTCGCTGTACCAAAAGCATCGCCATGCCGTCGCCAATCGAGTGCAGCCCTCACTTGCCCTTTCGCACGCCGGAGCAGCCACGCCGTCGACGACCACCCACGGCACCCACAGCACCCTCCCCTCTATAAATAGAGACCTCCCGCGGCCTTCTCCTTCACACCACCACGACCGCCTCACTCCACCGGTTCGCCTCGACCAAACCACACCTCGAATCGTCGCCGGAGCAGCTCCAATTTGAAGCCGAAGTCGCCGGAGCCCGCAGATCACCGTCGTCGGTTCACGCCGCCCCGAGCCTCGCCCTCTGCTACCAGACGCTTCCTCACCGTCGACAACGCCGCCTCACACCCACCAGAACCCCGCGGGAACGCCGGTACGCCCTCCGACCCCCTAGGCTCGCCGCCAGAACCTCGGCCTCTCGTCGGAAGACGACGATCGTGCACCGCACGATCGCGTTCTGATCCAACGACTCGCGTAGCTCGTACCGCTTCGCGCGTTTATGAGCCACTGACTGGTGGAGCCCACCATGTCAGGAGGCCCGTGGCGACACGCTGCCGGGCCGCCCACCTCTTTTTCGGTGTAGCCCACTTCCCCTTCCCGCCAAGCCCAGTTAATTCAAATTCGGTTTTTCTGTTTAATTCAAATATGCTTGCAGATGCTTTTTCAAATTCAAATACAACAAAATCCACTGAACCAAATTTCATAAATTTTATATATTCAGAAAGCCCATGAAATAATCTAAACAATGCCCCTGGCCTCACTTGCAAATTATTTGTAGAATTTAAATGATAAAAATCACAAGGCAGAGCCTTTTTCAACTTCAAATAAATATTAAAAATTATCTATAAAGGATTTTAAGTTGATTCCAATTCTCATAAATCACAATTGATACCCTCTAATTGTTTATGCAAAAATATAGTCTAGTTGTTTTGCATGATCATGGACTAGAACTAAATAATGGCTATGGAGCCATTTCTAGTCCATTTAACTCATACAAATAAATTGTTTAAATAGTATGAGAGCTATTCTCTCATTTAAATTGGGGTCTTAAGTAATTCAAATAGAGGTACTGACTTTGGTCTAATAAACCTCATGCTTGATTACTTAGAGATATTAAATCATGAGCATGCTAATATTAAAATGCATGAGGTGTAGCACCTCATTTAAATTTCACTCTCAAATAATAGATATGAAGTGTTGACCTTGGTCAACTAATACTCATACCTTATTATTATTTGAAGAGATTAAATCTTAATAAAATTCAATGAGAGGGAATTATCTCCTCCAAGACATTAAAGAGAAATCTTAATAAATAATTATAATGAGAGGAAATTATTTTTCTTTAAAAAAAGAAATTAAATCACCATTCTAATAAAGTGTGATGCTAGCATATACTTGTGTGCAATTTTGGTGTGTGCCTAGCTTAGCACTTAATTGTGTGTAGTGATCGTTATACCTTGTATTCGTATATAGACGCTAGTCTCGAGGAATACCCGGAGGAGGAAGGCTACAACCAGGAGGAGGAGGAAAACTTTGACTCCTATCCCAACCAAGGCAAGCTAATACTCTTGCAAGCCACCTTAATACAAAGCTCTTCATGAGCAAGGCACCATTACATATTACTTTATGCTTAAGGATCCTATCCCATGTTTTACGTTGTTATTATTAGTATCGTTCTTCAAAGTATTTTTGATTCATGATTCACTTGGTTTAGAGTAGAACAAAAGTTTCAAGGATAGCATAAGCAAATTAAGCTAGATAGCACCCCCTCATGACTAGATGCTATTGCTAAGTAAATAAAACTTGACTACTCTAGATGGGAACAAGGTGAAATGAAATGACTTTGAAAGAATTTTGAAAGTGAAAGGGAAATGAATGAGTTGGTGAAGGTTTGTGAAAACTGATGATTGGGTTCGGATGCGATACCCTTCCAATTATACAAGTACCCCCACAATACCTGATTATGGGTAGGGCTTAACTAGAAGCTTATGTAGTTTAGTATGGGTTCCCTCTAAACAAGCATCATAGGGGTTATGCCGAGGCTGCCTCCGTTGAAAGTGAAATGATGTGAATATGAGGTGAATGTACGACCCAAGCCCTGTGCAGTTCCCGGGTTGACGGTTTGTCTCCACCGGGAGGCCAAGCTCATGGGGAGAGGTGCCTATACTAGGTTATCTAAGTGGAAGGTTATGGTTGATGATCCGCGTACTGAGTTACGATGATTCGGGGTTATCCCGACGGATGTAATCAAAAGTTGTGGCACAAGAGTACAACCTCTGCAGAGTGTTAAACCTATTCGAATAGCCGTGTCCACGGTTACGGACGATTGGAAAGGCCATACTGTTCCGTTGTCAGACTTGTCTTAAAAAGGAATGGTGAATTTGAACGGTGACTTGAATTGTTGAAAAACACCACTGAGGTGGTGGGATTGACACTAATGTTCCCACTTGAGTTAGTCTAGAGGTTCAAGCATCTTTACTAAATACTTACAAAATAAACTTGGCTTTATGCAAATAAACCTAGAGCTTAGCAACCATTAATGTTGATAATTACTTACATTAGTGTTAGTTTGCGAGTAAGTACTCATGGCTGTGTCCCCGGCTATTCCAATGCCGACTATGAAGAAGAGCAACAATATGAGGGATGACGGTCAACAAGACGTCTACCAGAACTAGGATGCTTCTAACGTCAAGCGTTGGCCTGTGGATAGATAGTTCCACCTACTACGACGCTTCCGCTACTTATCTGTGTTCGTTGATCGTTTAGATCAACTATTTGTGTAATCTTGAATAATGTGATATATGGTGTAAGACATTATGTGTTGTAATAAATGATGACTCTATGGTATTCAACTGTTATGTCTCGCAACAACAATATTCCTGGGATTGCGATGTATGACATAATAGGCATCTGGACTTAAAAAATCCGGGTGTTGACATGTTTTGTCATTATATTTCGCTTCAAGCGACATGTCCCATATTACTTCATTCTATCGGGTCATGTCTTATCCTGTTGGAGTCATAATATATGTCGTATGTTCCTAATATTTGTCTATCATTTCCGCAACATCTTTTATCATCTTGTAATAGTCATTTTAAACCCTAGAACCGAATTATGGACCATGTGAGTAATTTAGTTTTTTCAAAAGTATGGGAGATAAGAAGCTACCTTGTGGGTAAAATTGTTGCTCTTTAATCCCTTTCATGAGTCCTTCTTGATGCTCCTACGACTTAGCCTATAGGATATGAGTTTCTCATGGCGAGCTGCGACTGGAATTTGTTTGAAATGTTGCATTTGGTGGTTGCATCAACTTGAATTATTGGCATTGATAAGGGTCCTAACAACCTTGCTACTGTCGAAACCCATCACCTTCCTCGACATGTCCCAGTTGTTCAGCCAGGTGATCTTTCCAAGATTTCTTTTTTGAGATTATGGCAAAATCGTACCATAATTTTATAGAAGACAGAGGTTTGAATACAAGAACGGCACCACTCACTCTGAGCAACGAGTGTAACCCAACTCCACACCGGCTAGTTCGAAGACAACCACTACAGACCAAACAACAACAACAACAACAACAACACAAACGAGCATGTCCTAGACTAAAACCAAAGCCACGTCTCGACCGACGCTAGACACCTGCAAAGAACAACAACTCTAAAAGAACCCTCCTCGTCAACACACCATCAAATGAGATCAATGGCGAAACTTGGACGGTCCTAAGAATTGCTAGCCATGGCGCGCATTGCGCTGCGCCCCTCAAGACGACGGCGAGCACACTGGAGGAGAGCAACAAAGGATCTCTGAGCCGTGTCTTTCAAGAAAATTGTTAAGACACATGAGGACTAATGGGTACATGTAGAGCTCATCATATGTATAGTGAGGGTATGTGCTAACCACAATAAGTTGTTGCTAACTTGTTGCAAGGATCTCGATTAGGAACTATTATGTTCGTTGATAAGTTCCTAAACAAATATGAAGATATCGATGGTGGGTGTTGAAAGGATCGTATGCCGCACCTAGAGGGGGGGGGTGAATAGGTGCTAACCAATAGGAGCAACGCCACGAAGGCCTAGCCCACTTCCACTAAGGGATTTCCTCGAGGCGGAAACCGGGCCTTTACAAAGTTCTTGGGGCACACATCCACAACCAAATCGGAGGCTCCCAAATATGTAACAACACAACAAATCAACAAGAATACATCAACAACAACAACTAGGGATCCAAAGAGGAACACTAGCAAGAGGGCCCTCAAGCATATGAGGGGAAAAAGCGGTGAGGATGTAGATCGGGGTCTTCTCCTTCGATTCTCCAAAGCACAAGGGATTTGGGTGGTTGAGGGAGGAGATCTGGCTATTTTGGTGTTCTTGGTGGCTCAGCAATGGTGGATGAAGATCTTAGGTTTGAGCAAGCTTCCAAGGTAGGTGAAGGGGGTATTTATACCCCACCAACTTTTCTGCCCGTTGGAGGAGAATCGCCGGCAGTGCGGCCTTGAGACGCCGGCAGTGCCGGCCAGATTTCTGAATCAGCGGTCGACAGCAGGCCGGCAGTGCCGGGCTGGAACGCCGGCAGTGCCGGGTGCACTCACCGGTGTCGGCCCAGATCACCGGCGCCGGCCAGGGACTACACCAGCTTGTTCTTCTTCTTTTCTTCCTTTTTGAGTGGGTCGAGATTTACCCGTGGTATCTTTTCTATATCTGTAATCCACTTAGCACACAGTTAAATTGTCACCGGTGTTGTTAGAAAACACACAAAACATCAGAGATCATGAAATGTTCTTTCAATCTCCCCCTTTTTGGTGTTTGATGACAATACCGGGATTGTGCAAAGTATAGAGCAAGAATAGCATTGTGTTTGACATAAGAGAGAAACTCCCCCTAGATGTGTGCATACAAGAAATTTGTGCATGAATAAAGATGCACACATTAGGTATAGAGCAACTGGAACTTTCAAGGTGGAGAACACAATGCTTATAAGACAAAAAGTACAGATAATTGAAGGAAGATAATACAAGTTGAGATGTGAAGATCATACCATTCCATAATGAAATCGTCAACTGTGTAACATTCTCGAACAAGAGTCTCATAATCATATTGTGTATCAATTTGAGATAACTCCAATGATAAGTTGAGATATATAAGATGATCATACCATTTCATGACAATAATCTCAACCAAATTGAATACCGAAAACCATAGGAATAATTCACTCACTAAATGGTCCTGCCACCACACATAGAACAGAGTTTTAAACAACATAAAACAGATGATAAGGTTCAACATAAGCATAAATGATAAACGGAGGACACAAGCTTTAACGGAATGATAAAAAGCAAATGCTTGTGCCCTCAACCCTAGCAAATCCCGTGCAAGTCCTACTAGACCTTCTTCTCCCCCTTTGGCATCAAGACACCAAAAAGGAGAAAAGAAGCGATGCTACATCGTCCCATGGAAGCTCACTCTTCCTCGGAGGATTCCTCCGTCTCTTCTTCATCTTCAGACTCGGCGGGCTCAACTTCATCACTAGTGGGGCGCCGACGGCGAGATGGACCGGGAAGCCCAAGCTGTTCAAATTCAGACACATTGCCATGCATACAGAGCCATTCTTCTTCAGGAGTAATGACCTCCTCAGATCCACTCTCAACAGGAATATCCAACTTGCACATAATCAGCTTTGTGTTCCTCCTCTCCATCTTCCTTTCCCTATGAGCTTGATACTGGCGCTTGTTGATGTCAGATTTAAGACAGAACATCTTAGCCAACTTGGCCTCAATGCGAGCAAACCAACCACTGTCAGCAGGGGGACATATTCCATATCAGAGTCTTCTTCAGCGGAATCCTCATCATGGGGAAGACGAGGAGGATTGGGATGAGTCTTGACCCTGAGATCCTTGGACTTGTGAGGTAGAAGGTTAACATCATCAGTGAGTTTGCCATACCCAGCGTTGTCCCAGCGAGAGCAAATGAAGAACATGAAGTAGGGAGCAAACACAGGAGCCTTGCGAGACATGATGCATGCCCAAAACTCATTCCACAGAAAGTCCATCACATCAAGCTGAAGGCCAGAGTCACGGTGCTGGTGGCAGAGATACAACAGATTTCCAAGATACCCATAGATCCGATCAACGCAGCCAACCTTGGGATTGAGGACCTCTCGGTAAATGCGGAGAAGGATGTCATGCAATGGGCGAAGAAATTTCTGCGATCCATACACCACTTCTCCTTCAAGATAAAGATCATCCAGGAGAGTCTTCTCAATGGGCTTGGGAGTGTTGTGAGCCCTAAAATATCCGTCTTCATTGTCAGGAAGCACTCGATAACAAAGACATGCTGCAAATTGGTCCCAAGTTCCATGTAACATGCGACCCTCTGTCATCCAAGTCATAGTCTTGGCATCATCATTGTCAACATAGACCGTGGCAAAGAATTGCCCAATCACATCAACACAGTAAGGGTGATGAAACTCCATCAGCGGAATAAGACCAAATTGCTCACAAACCTCTCTAGCTTCGGCAAAGTATTGGGCGTGTTTATCCATGTGAGCAAAGTTGATATGATGCATAGGAGCAACTCGATAGGTGGCATTAGCATAGAGATCATCAAAAGTCTTCTCTTGATACCTAGTCCAGAACAGTGCAGAACAATTGTCGGCCTTGGGAGTGGTGTAGGGGTTAGTCTGACGCAGCCGAGCATACTCATGATCAGGCCATTTCCCAATGGGTGTGCCTCTCAGCCTTCTGATGATGGCAGCACGAGGTTCAGTTGCAGCCATGCCTTGCTCCCTACGAGATGCTTTCTTGACCGGTAAGATTTCAGCTTCAAAGTCATTAGGGACTCCCCCGTTTGCCCGAGCTAGAGCGATGAGGACCACCTGCACCTGTGAAAGCAATGGGTAGAAGGAGCATATGATAAGGTACACTAAAACAGAGAAACAAGACAATCAGTGCATGGTGAATGATATGTTCGAGATACAATAGAAGAAGCTTACAGAAATCTGGCATCAGCAAAGGCCGGCAGTGCTGGTGCGATTGTGGCGGCAGTGCCGGCCCAGCGGCAGTGCCGCTGAGGTGTGGCCGGCAGTGCCGGTCAACATAGAAAACATCCAGATCTACCGCAGACTCAGCCATTGTTTCTCAAACTTTCACAACACAATGTACTACATCATCTACCTCACTGGCAAAACCTAGGGAGAGATTCATCCAGCCTTCTTTCTTCTAGAAAGGTCTACCCATTCTAGAGAGGGAGAGAGAGAGAGGAGAGGAAGCTAACCAGAAGAGGAAGCCATGGAGGAGGTTGCACTGCCCGGATCCAGCCGACCAGAGGAGGAGGGAGGGCTCGAGACGGCGGCCGGAGGGTAGGGGCGGCGGCGACGGCTGGAGTCGGGTGAGAGGAGAGGGACGCACAGTGGGGGAGAAAGAGGCAGTTGCCCTAACTCCCCCTGCGGGCCCTCAACTTAACCCACGCCCACAGCGGCAGTGCCGCCCAGCCGAGGCCGGCATTGCCGGTGCCACCGACAGTGCCGTTGTGAAGGCACCGGCAGTGCCGCCGAAACAGCCCACAGCCCAAAAACCCTTGAAAATTTTCAGAGTTTTAGTGTATAGAGATTGGAATGGTTTCTTTAGGAAAGGAGGGGCTTAGGATAGAAAGAGCACACTGTTGATGGCACGATATCACCCATATTACAAATGATAGTCAAATAAAATCCATGGAAGATCCAAATAACTCCAACTCTTCACAAAGAAGAGTGTGGTGGCCTAGGCCACCATATATGAGTGTTATGGTATGGCACCGCGAAGATATATCTTGGGCCCAAAACCACTACTCATCATTGAAGCTCACAAATCAACATATGATATAAAGAGAATGATTTCTTAATGTTGGCATTATGGGAGGGATAGCTCAATAGTTTAAACCGCACTCCCCTATCTCCATGCCCACATCTAAACCAAATAAAGTTTTGAGACAAAGGTGTGTTTGCAATATGGTCAAGCTATACTCCTTGAATCAATGATATTTAGCTCATTCCTCAAATAGCAAAACCTTGCTTCATCAAGAGGCTTCGTGAATATATCGGCAAGTTGATCTTTGTTAGGAACATAGATAAGCTCAATATCACCACGGGCAACATGATTCCTAATAAAATGATTCCGGATCTCAATATGCTTCGTTCTTGAATGTTGCACCGGATTATAGGCAATCTTGATAGCACTTTCATTGTCACATAATAGAGGCACTTTGTCACAAATGACACCGTATTCCTTTAAAGTTTGCCTCATCCATAACAATTGAGTGCATCCACTTGCGGCGGCAACATATTCGGCTTCGGCGGTGGAGAGAGATATACAATTTTGCTTCTTAGAAGACCAACACACCAAAGACCTACCAAGGAATTGGCAAGCCCCGGAGGTTGATTTCCTATCATCCTTGTCTCCCGCCCAATCCGCATCGGTGTATCCATTGAGAATAAAACTTGAGCCTTTAGGATACCAAATACCATATCTTGGGGTATCAACTAAATATTGAAAGATTCTTTTGAGAGCCATCATGTGACTCTCCTTAGGAGAAGCTTGATACCTTGCACACACACCAACACTCAACACTATGTCCGGTCTAGATGCACAAAGGTAAAGCAAGGATCCAATCATGGAGCGATATACCTTTTGATCCACCTCTTTACCATTGGGATCTAGTGCAAGATGACATTTAGTAACCATAGGAGTGGCTACACCCTTCATCTCGGTCATCTTGAACCTCTTGAGCATGTCTTGGAGATATTTTGCTTGATTGATGAAAGTCCCTTCTCTCAATTGCTTGATCTCAAAACCAAGAAAGAACTTCATCTCTCCCATCATAGACATCTCAAACCTATCGGTCATAAGCTTTGAAAATTCATCATTGAAAGTTTTGTTAGTAGAGCCAAAGATAATATCATCAACATATAATTGGCAAACGAAAAGCTCCCCATTAACCCTCTTAGTAAAAAGAGTGGGATCGATTAGCCCAACATCAAATCCACGGTCTATCAACAATTCTTTAAGGTGCTCATACCAAGCTCTAGGAGCTTGTTTGAGACCATAAAGTGCTTTATCAAGCTTATAGACATGGTTAGGAAAGTTGAGATCCTCAAACCTCGGGGTTGCTTAACATAAACCTCTTCATGCAAAGGACCATTAAGAAATGCACTTTTCACATCCATTTGTTGTAACTTAAAGTTATGATGCGATGCATAAGCAAGAAGGATACTGATACGTCTCAAACGTATCTATAATTTCTTATGTTCCATGCTACTTTTATGACAATACTTGAATGTTTTATACATACTTTACAACATTATTATACATTTTCCGGCACTAACCTATTAACAAGATGCCGAAGTGCCGTTCCTGTTTTTGGTTTCGAAATCCTAGTAAGGAAATATTCTCGGAATTGGACGAAATCAACGCCCAGGGTCCTATTTTTACACGAAGCTTCCAGAAGACCGAGGGGGAAGGAAGTGGGGCCACGAGGCGCGGACAACAGGCGGCGCGGCCCCGTGTCTGCCCCTCGTCGCCCCGACCTACCCTTCCGCCTACAAATAGCCTTCGTCGCGAAACCCCTGTACCGAGAGCCACGATACGGAAAACCTTCCAGAGACGCCGCCGTCGCGAATCCCATCTCGGGGATTCAGGAGATCGCCCGGCACCCTGCCGGAGAGGGAATCATCACCAGAGGGGCTCTACATCATCATGCCCGCCTCCGGATTGATGCGTGAGTAGTTCATCCTTGGACTATGGGTCCATAGCAGTAGCTAGATGGTTGTCTTCTCCGCTTGTGCTATCATTGTTTAGATCTTGTGAGCTGCCTAACATGATCAAGATCATCTATTTGTAATGCTACATGTTGTGTTTGGCGGGATCCGATGAATATAGAATATTATGTCAAGTTGATTATCAATCTATCATATATGTGTTGTTTATGTTCTTGCATGCTCTTCGTTGCTAGTAGAGGCTCTGGCCAAGTTGATACTTGTAACTCCAAGAGGGAGTAATTATGCTCGATAGTGGGTTCATGCCTCCATTGAATCTGGGATCGTGAGGGTTCTAAGGTTGTGGATGTGCTGTTGCTACTAGGGAGAAAACATCAATGCTTTGTCTAAGGATATTTGTGTTGATTACATTACGCACCATACTTAATGCAATTATCTGTTGTTTACAACTTAATACTTGAAGGGGTTCGGATGATAACCTGAAGGTGGATTATTTAGGCATAGATGCATGGATAGCGGTCTATGTACTTTGTCGTAATGCCCTGATTAAATCACATAGTAACCATCATTGATATGTATTGAATCTTTATTTGTCAATTGCGCCTGTAATTTGTTCACCCAGATGTTAGTTATCTTATTGGAGAGACACCTCTAGTGAACTGTGGACCCCGGTCCATTCTTTTACATCTGAATACATTCTACTATTTTTACTGTTCTTTGCAAACAAACACCATCTTCCACTCGATACGCTTCCTTTGTTTCAGCAAGCGGTGAGATTGACAACCTCACGTTACAGGCAAAGTACTTTGATTGTGTTGTGCAGGTTCCACGTTGGCGCCGGTTTCACTGGTGTTGCGCCGCACTACATTCCTCCACCAACAACCTTCACGTGCTTCTTGGCTCCTACTGGTTCGATAACCTTGGTTTCTTTCTGAGGGAAAACTTGCTGCTGTGCGCATCATACCTTCCTCTTGGGGTTCCCAACGGACGTGTACATCTATGCGCATCAGATACGTATGGAGTCAAGGCGAGCCACGGGAGCATAAGTTTCTCCAAAGTCAATTCCTTCAACTTGAGAGAAACCTTGAGCCACCAATCTTGCCTTGTTCCTCACAACATTTCCAAACTCATCTTGCTTGTTCTTAAATATCCATTTAGTGCCTATAACATTGCGGCACTCCTTTGGCTTCTGTACTAAGGTCCACACTTTGTTGCGCTTGAAGTTGTTGAGTTCCTCATGCATAGCTTCCAACCAATCCGAATCTTCAAGAGCTTCAAATACTTTCTTGGGTTCCACTAATGAGATATAAGCATGATGATTGCTAAAGTTAGCCAATTGCCTTCTAGTGGAAACTCTTCCTCTTACATCACTTAGGACCTTGTCATGAGTGTGTCCAAGAATTTCAAGGTTCCTTTCTCTTCTTGCAAGACGACGGGTCTCGATCTCCTCCTTGGTTCTTTTAGGCCTTGGAGGTTTCACTTGATCAACTTGATCATTTGGGTCCCCGTCTTGACCTTCAATTTGAGCTTCCTCAATTTCTTGAGAATGCTCAACCTCATGTGCTTGATCTTGGACAACATTTGGTGAAGTGCAAACATCGAATGGATACTCATCGGAGCCATCATGAATCCTTGATTGATCTTGTCCTTGATCTTGTACATGAGAGGGAGGGCTTTCTTCTTGTTCTTGGGTTGGTGCATCATTAGCTTCAAGAGATGGAGTTTGTTGATGTTGAGAAGATGAGGGCTCCACCGTGGTAGAGCATAGTCCTTCCCGAGACGCCACACCGTGTCCCTCAATGGGGCGGAAAAATCCCACACCCATTCTTACTATGGCATCTTGAGGTATTTCATCACCTGCACATACATCAACTTGCCCCACTTGGGATCCATCATTTTCTTCGAACTTCACACTACAAGATTCGATGATAATCTTGGAAGATATATCAAAGACTCTATAAGTGTGAGATTCGGCACCGTAACCAACAAATATACCCTCCAAAGCTTTAGGAGCAAATTTAGACAAACGAACTCCTTTGATTTTATAGAAACACTTACACCCGAACACCTTGAAGTATGAGATATTAGGCTTGTTGCCGGTGAGTATTTCATATGGAGTCTTGTTCAAGCCCTTACGGAGATAGAGCCGGTTAGAAGAATGGCAAGCGGTGGAGATGGCTTTGGACCAAAAATTATAGCGGGATTTGTATTCCGCCATCATAGACCTTGCCATATCCAAAAGAGTCCGGTTCTTCCTCTCCGCAACACCATTTTGTTGAGGGGTGTATGCAGCGGAATATTGATGTCTTATCCCCTCATCACTAAGAAAATCATTGAGTGTGTAGTTCTTGAACTCGGAGCCGTTGTCACTTCTTATTGCCATAATAAGGAGGTTGTGTTGGCGTTGCACCTCGGTGGCAAAGTCAATGAAGGTTTGTTGAGTCTCATCTTTCATTTTGAGAAAGAAGACCTAAGTGTATCTTGAATAGTCATCAACAATTACCAAGCAATATTTCTTCTCACCAAAGCTTGCATGAGTGGTAGGACCAAAGAGATCCACATGAAGGAGCTCCAAGATCCTCTTGGAAGAGATGATAGTCTTGCTTGGGTGTGGAGAGTCATGCATTTTGCCTTCAACACAAGCCCTACAAACACGATCTTTGGCAAAAGAAACATTTTCCATTAGTCCCACAATATGGTTCCCCTTGTGGAGACTTTGCAAAGTTCTCATGTTGACATGGGCTAAGCGGCGATGCCACAACCAACCCACATCCGCCTTTCCGAATAGGCACATCGCACTTGAAGTGGTGGTCCCCGAAAAGTCCACCACATACAAGTTATGTTCGCGATACCCAACGAAAGCGACTTTTAGAGTCTTGCTCCACAAGAGGACCACAATATCATTATCAATAAAGACGGTGAAACCCATCTTGCCAAGGGCGGAAACGGAAAGTAAATTGTAACCAAGGGTTTTGACAAGCATGACATCCACAAGAGTAACGTTGTGTGCAACCACAACCTTGCCAAAACCCAATACCTCGGATGTAGAATTATCGCCAAAGGAGACGGTGATATTATTTATGTTGGGCCTCAACTCCTTGACGAGGTTCTTGCCGCCGGTCATATGACTTGTACATCCACTATCAAGTACCCATTTTGAACCTCCGGCGGCATAGTCCTACATTAGATCAATTCTTGGATTTAGGTACCCATTTTTCAATGGGTCCTCTTTTGTTAGCAACAAGGGTCTTTGGGAGCCAAATAGACCAAGCAACATAACCATCATATGGGCCAACATATTTTGCATAGACATCACCATAATAATCTTTAAATAGAACATAGTGAGGGTTAGCAAATTCCTTAGAGGCTTCACCATTATTGATAATTATTTTCTTTTCTTTTCTTGTGCGGGCTTGGCCTTTTTCTTGTTAGCATTTTTAGCCTTGGCATTATAACCAAGACCCTCCTTCCCATTGTTTGACCTTTGCTTACTCAAAAGATCATCCAAAGAGAGTTTACTTTGGGAAGAGGGGGCCTTAGCAAGTTCATCCTTTAACCTAGCATTTTCCTCAATAACATTTGCATGCTCACAAGAAGAGGTAGAGGAACTAGGCACATCATATGAAGCAAGCCTAATTTGAAGTTGCTCATTAGACTTGGATAGGAGAGTGTATTCACTCTTCAAAGCTTTGTGAGCTTTGTCTAGTTCATCTAGATCCTTCACAAGTTTCTCATGATCAACACCAAATTGGGCATTTTCCTTTTTAAGCACTTTAGTCTTAGCCCTAGCAAGATCTCTAGCTTTAATGAGTTTGTTAATTTTATCTTGAGGCCCTTCAAGAGTTTCTAGCCTCTCTTCAAGAGAAGCTATAGTTTCTTGACTTTCCTCAAGAGCATTTTTAAGAGCATGAATTTCAAGAGAGTCTTCTCTCTCTATTTGACATTTTTTCTCAAGAGTATCATTTAGTTGAGCTATACGAACCATGAGACTTGAAACATGCTTTTTAGTGTTACCTTGTAAGTTAAGAATGAACTCATCAAAATCAAGCATTTCTTGTTTCACTTTTAAACTAGCATGATTAACCCCTAGATCATTTGATATGTTAGGCATATAGGGGTTAGGAGATGATACATCGGAGGATTTATCCATGAGGCAACTTTCTTCCTCCACATGAATGACTTCATTGGGGGATTCACTTGGTGATGAAGATTGGTGGAGAGGGAGGCAAGAGCAACCAATCCGTTTGAAGCATCATCTTCTTCTTCATCAACATCATCATCTCCGGAGGAATATTCTTCTTGAGTTGATAGCACAATAGATGTGTCCAAGGTGGACCTTGCCATGAAGCAATGTGCATTCTTGATATGAGGATTCTCATTGGGGGATTCAAAGAGAGATGAAGAGGGAATGTTGGTAGTGACAATGGCGGCCACCTCCTTTGAGCTTTCTTCTTCTTCATCATCACTAGAACTTTTAACTTCATCGGAAGAATATTCTTCCCTAGTCACTAGCACAATCCTTGGAGGCCTCTTGCCCTTCTTGCTCTTGTTGTATAATTTCTTGTTGGGGGCCTTTGAATATTTGCCCTTTGAGTCTTTGCTCTTGTCCTTGGGAATGAGCCTTCCACCATGAGTCTCCCTATGCTCATAGGGGCATTCGGTGATGAAATGGCGCTTGTCATCACAGTTGTAGCATGATCTTGTTCTTGGACCCAAGCTAGTGAACCCACTTTTGTTGTTTCTCTTGATGTTGTCTTCCTTGGCCTGGGAAGGATCAACCCAAAAAGATTTTGCATGGAAGGCCATGTGATCATTATAGTGGAGTTCCAAGTCTTCCGAATAGGACATACTCCAAGATGCCCTATATTGTTCTTGAGGGTTCACTTCTTCTACGGAATTGACCGTCAAGGCAAGATTGTTCCCTTTTGACATACCAATGGCACAATTGCGAGAATCATGGGAGTTTTGCTCGAGCACCTTGAGGGCTTGCATCTCGTGCACGGCTTGTTGAGAAGTGAGAGAGGAATAGCATTCTCTCCCAACAAGAGTCTTGACATCAATGGGTTCAAACGACATCATGCAATCGATGTACTTATCCTTGATCCAAGAGTCATTGACGTGGGTGGCACCCACATTCCGGAAAGCATCGGCAACGGTGATAAGTCTTCCATACATGACTTCATGATCTTCATCCGGTAGCCTCATGAATCCTTCGGCTTGATTCCGAAGAGAATTGTACTTGTTCCTTCTCATGCTATCACTCCCAATGCAACTAGCGGCCAAACCATCCCAAGCTTCCTTGGCGGTGGTGAAATTCCGAACACGAGACAATTCATTTGTCCCCACACTAGTTTGAATCATGTGCAAGGCGGTGTCATTGAGTTGACTATCAACCGCTTCTCTTCTAGTCAACTTGTTGGGGTTGTATGGATTGAAGCCTTCCACGATGATTCTCCAAAGTTCATTGGAGGCACTGCGAACATGAGAACGAAACTCAAATTGCCATGTATCGAAATCTTTAACATTAAACTTAGGTGGGTCGCCCCGAATGTTTATATGAGGTTGGGGAACCGGAATATCGGGAGATAGGAAAGGTGGAGCCACTTGATTGTAGCTAACACCTCCACTAGATCCTCTAGGAGAAGCACCAGGGAGTTTACTAGTGGTTAAGTTATCACCATTCACGGGATTGGTAGAGGAGGGTAATGTCGAAGCATCTCCCTCTTCTAACGCACCCGTGTCCTTTACCTCTATGACGGGAGCGATGGGAGGAGCCGCGGGCAAGCGGTCGGCAATCATTTTCATCATGCTTTGCATTTGGGTTTCCATGGCGGATCTCAAGGATGCTTCCATCAACTTGAGATCATCCATGGAGACCGGCTTTGCGGCCCCCTCCGATTGCTCGTCCTCCGGCATACTCTTAGGCGGTTAAGCCCGAAATAAGAGCCGAGGCTCTGATACCAATTGAAAGGATCGTATGCCGCACCTAGGGGGGTGAATAGGTGCTAACCAATTTTTAGTTCTTTTTCAATTTAGGCTTGACACAAAGGTAAATTCTCTAGATATGCAACTATGTGAATTTACCTATATGACAAGGTCAACTACTAAGCAAGATATGGCTACGGAAAATATAGAGGAGATAAAGGATAGAGGTAACCGAGAGTGGAGCACACGGAGACACGGAAGTGATTCCCATAGTTCCCTTCCTTTGCAAGAAGGTACGTCTACGTTCGGAGGAGTGTGGTCGCTACGAAAGCCAGACCAACAGTCACGAAGACTTCACTCAGGTCTCTTGTGAGCAACGCCACGAAGGCCTAGCCCACTTCCACTAAGGGATTTCCTCGAGGCGGAAACCGGGCCTTTACAAAGTTCTTGGGGCACACATCCACAACCAAATTGGAGGCTCCCAAATCTGTAACAACACAACAAATCAACAAGAATACATCAACAACAACAACTAGGGATCCAAAGAGGAACACTAGCAAGGGGGCCCTCAAGCATATGAGGGGGAAATGGAAAACGCTTCGGTGAGGATGTAGATCGGGGTCTTCTCCTTCGATTCTCCAAAGCACAAGAGATTTGGGTGGTTGAGGGAGGAGATCCGGCTATTTTGGTGTTCTTGGTGGCTCAGCAATGGTGGATGAAGATCTTAGGGTTTGAGCAAACTTCCAAGGTAGGTGAAGGGGGGTATTTATACCCCACCAACTTTTCTGCCCGTTGGAGGAGAATCGCCGGCAGTGCTGGCCTTGAGACGCCGGCAGTGCCGGCCAGATTTCTGAATCAGCAGGTCGACAGGCAGGCCGGCAGTGCCGGGCCAGAATCGCCGGCAGTGCCGGGGTGCACTCACCGGCAGTGCCGGCCTGGAACCACCGGCAGTGTCGGGGTGCACTCACCGGCAGTGCCGGCCCTGTATCACCGGCAGTGCCGGCCAGGGACAGACACCAGCTTGTTCTTCTTCTTTTCTTCCTTTTTGAGTGGGTCGAGATTTACCCGTGGTGTCTTTTCTATATCTGTAATCCACTTAGCACACAGTTAAATTGTCACCGGTGTTGTTAGCAAACACACAAAACATCAGTGATCATGAAATGTTCTTTCAGGTGTCAATATTTTTAGAACATACATAATTTATGTGCCTTGACTTCGTTATTTTTTCCCTATTCATTCTTGTACAACCATATTTTCTAGCAATTGCTTTGCTTGCTTTTCACCCTACGATCACAATTCTTGAGTGGTTTAGTGTAAGGAGACACGTGATACTTTCTGTTCTTATGGAATATAATAATTTACAAATTGTTACAAAGTTACACATCACTTCTTCGCGTCTATTTCCCCCCTGTATCCAAAGAGTGCCACACCGGGTACAGCTCAAGACTAGCTACGGCCTTGCAGCGATCACTCGGAGCTCGGAGGCCCCGGAGGGAAGCCAGCTGAACCACCATGACCCGCCGTAAAACCTTGCCCTTCCTCGCCGAAGCTCCCGGCGCCCTGATCCACGTCCGCCCCTCCCTGCTGCCACGCCGGGTCCCACGCCGGAACATGCCAGGCCGGCATCATCGGGGCCGCCGGCTGCCCCATCGGCGGGTAGTAGTACGGCAGCCCGGCCGCTTGGCCTCCGGCGCCGACCCCTCCGGCAGAGGCGAACCCGAGGGCTGCACTGCCCGGCTCCTCCTTGGCCTCCTCCCTTGGCACGATGTCGACGAGGAAGTCGAAGACGTCGGTGCGCGCGATGGCGGCGGCGACGTCGTTGCGCTGGAGGGTGCGGCGCTTGTTCTCCTCGGCATGGAGCCAGGAGCGGATGGTGAGTTCGAGGATGAAGAGCTCGCAGGCCTTGGCGAACATCACGGGCGCCTCCGCGGAGATCATGCGCACGTCCTCGTCAGCCTTCATGATCTTCTTGATCCGCGCCAGCGGCAGCTGGTGGTTCTTGAAGTCCGACGCCGACGCGCGCTCCGCCTCCTGCCGCTGGTACGCCCAGAACGCCTGCAGCTGGGCTTGCTGCTGCTGGAGCAGGTGGTGGTGCGGCACCGGCGGTGTCCCAGGAACGCCTGGCACCGGGGCTCCGGGCACCGCGCCAGTCGCCGTTGGCTGGGTGGTGTAGGGCAGCGGGTGGTTGTCCATTGCTAGCTCGCGATTTTCGACGATTCCTGATGTTTTGTAGCTGCATGAGCGAACACAAGATGATAAATCACGTGTTAGAAGCATGACTGCATGTTCAACCGTATGTAACTAACAACGGCTACTAGATAGTTCACGATGCATACAAAAGTATAGTTTAGACGACGCGGCGCTTGCAAAAGAGATCGATCAAAAGTTCAGAACTACCAGATGATGTTAGATATTCGGAGGTAGAGATGATATCAGGTGCAATCTGAAGTTTGGTGCTTAGCACGCGAAGCGGATCAAGAGATGAGGATGCGAGACTAGCTATAGGTAGCCAAGTGAAAGAATGGGGGCCTACTTATCATTTGCTAACCGCACATGCATATGGTGCATGTCACAAATTCCTCCCTCACAAAGTTCCATTCGACATTAGCTAGACAAGAACAAGGATCGGACTAGTTCAAGATAGGTCACATGCATGTGATGTGTTCAGCATGCTCGATGTAGAGTTAAGATCTATTCGCTGTAATAACACTGCAGGTAAAACCTGAAGCCTGGCACAGTGATGGATCAAAACAAGGAGGAAAACTGCACTGGTGGATGATCGATGACTTCCTAGGCAAAAGCCGAAACGTACTATGCCTCGGTGGTTTCATTCAGCAGAGAAGGGAGGAAAAAAAGCAAATTACACACATCAATATTTCAATACAGGTACTAATTGCGATTTGCGAATCCCAGCTCAGCAATCGAGCGAAATGCTTGATGAGCAAACCAAACCAACAACAAAAAAAAGTCCCAGCTCAGCATGTCTGCATGCGTTAGATGTTAGTAAAAGATCAAGAACTGCTGGACAACTAAGCTGCCCAAAAACGAACGATCATTAAACAAAAAAAACTGGCATGAGGGAAGTCTTTGTATACCTGGCGGCAGATCAGAGGAACCTTGTCCCTGAACTTGAGCTATTTACTGCTTCTGATACGCTTCTTATACAACGGTGAGCAGCTCCTGGCCTGATGGGCAGCGTAACTTCTCAAGCGCATCAGATGCTTCAGCACGCACGCACGGTGATCAGGGGAAGCACCAGGTCCCTCTCACGCTCCTCGCGGCCATTGCGAAGCTAGAGGCGGAATAAAAATGGCCGGCTCTCCGCCTCATTCTTTGGGTTCTTAATCAGTCCAATGAAGCTGAAAAAGAACATGTTGTAGGCGGGGAAGACTCTGACATCCGGGATATCTGAAGCACGAGCGTCGTTTTCCGGCGTTTGGTAGCTAGCGAAAGGTAATTATCCTGTACCGTTACGTTATGCAGTTTACGGTTCTTTAGGTTGTCAAATGTAAACGAAAACAGATTCTTGTGAATTCAGTATCCGGTCTGAATTCTGAATATGCAACAAAAGTCTGGTCCATAATATGTTATACTATATGAATAGCTAAACAGCAACTGAATTGCAAGATTTTGGTAATGCCATGCCTTTTCAGAATGGGCGATATTTTTCAAATTATGTCTCCTACCATTTCTACATTCCAAAACAAGCCCTAACTGAAATGTATTAGTACTCGTCTCCTGGACCACTACGAACGACGAACACTGTTTAATTGGTCCTAACTTACAGTCGGTCTAAGCTAGGCCTTTCACCTGCACTCTGCATTTTTTGCTTGTACCCGAGGATAAGAAAAGATGGAGAGGATATCCAGGAGAGCTGGCATTTGTGGTCAGGCTTGGTCTTTACGGATATGGACATTATCCATTCTGGAAGTTTGGTAGCCTCTCAAAACTCGATTCTTGGATTGCTGATCCATCTGCTGAATTGCACGCGGGACCTGTAGTTTTTAGGAACGCGGGTGTAACACTTTCGTGTATCTTCAGTTAACGTAGCATGCATCCATTGCTGAACACTGCTCGTCTGAAATATCTCAATTCTGACGGTGACACCATGGGTGGTCTTGCCTCTCGACACATGCATGGATCTTCTCACCCGTATGTTTTTGTCATCTTTTTGTTTTCAGGAACCAGCATGTCGAGTCTTCTTGTCAGCCAGGTCGATGGGTGGTGGTCTGACTTTGTGTTATGGAGTTTTTTTTTTAAGGAAGTAAAACCCGGCCTCTAATCAATCAATGCATTGCCATTTTATTGCATAGTTTAAAATACTACTTCCTCTTATCGGTTTAACAGGCGCACGCAGTTTAAGACAAAATTTGACCATTAATTTGGTCAATAAAATATAAATTATATGTCTACAAAATCTATACCATTAGATTCGTATGCAAACAAGGTTTCCAAATTTTGTGACATATATTCTATATTTATTAACTAAAATAATGGACAAAGCAAATTCTTGAAGCACGCCTGTTAAACCGATCCGGAGGTAGTACTACATAGAGTTTACATCTCAATGGTTAAGGGAAAAAACATAAAATGCATATGCATCTAGGATCCTGTTTGGAAGCCGTCAGCCGGCCTAATTAGAGAAATACTGAGCAACCATCATTAAAGGAAACAACATGTTGCAGTTTTTTTGAAGCTCGTGTCTTGTTAAAAACATTGTTATTCGTGTAGTTTCATATTGATCAACATAAAGTGGAAAAACGTATGTGTATCTTAGCTTTTCTCTCATCAAATATCATTATGCCATATACCGAACATATTGGTTATACTGGTTGATGCAGTAATATTAAAATTCAAGTGAACAATTTGCCATACCAGACAAGCAAAAGGGTATGAAACATATAAATGTTGAATGGTCTCCTTTCAGTAAAAAAAAAAAACCACCATTTTTTACTCCCATCCTATTTTTTTAGCCATGTTATCTTTAGCAAGTAAGACCTTTGATGGATGAACCAAAATTACTTTTGGTGGGGATTTTTAATTTTCATAGATATTTGTGGAGAAACCTCGCATGACTGTGCATAAGGTCAGTGTACATGGACTGTACTTGTGTGAGTTTTCAGACAAATTTATCTACCTCATCCACTACATGAAGCATCATCAATCTTTGGCATGACCATATAGCCCACTTGTTACCGGTTAGTGCCATCTAAACCAAATGTCTAGAAAGACGGAAGATAAAACAGTAGCCACACATCTTTTTTATGGACTATGTTATATAATGGCGGGTATTGTGGAGCCAAAGCAGTATCACCCAAACCCGTCTCTATTGTGGTGTTCCATGACACACTGCATAAAATACTTTTTAAGTAAAGCGTTGTGTGCAGTGTGACCAAAATGTCATATACGCGATGATGTATATTAGATTAGATTTTGGTGACACATCATAAGAATATTAAGCGAATGTTGGCCCTGGATGAGTGTTGTTATGGTAAACCGTCTCATGGGTGGGCTGACTAGCTCAACGAAAGTTGTCTCAAGGCATATGTAACTTCTTTTTCCCACCCGTCTAAATTCAGTTTGTTGTGGTCAAGCATTTGTAATTGTAAGCATACTTACTTATTGTATGAACTATTTTGATTTATTCACAAGGTCGAGAGAGTTTGTGGTATTGGATCTTCTTAGCATAACATCCCTTCAATGGAAGAATTCAATATTTTCTTATATCCTTTCACCAAGGCAGTGATATCTTCACGATAGGTGTGTAGTGAGATGACACATGATAACGAAATGAGACATTTACAATGATAGGTTTATTGACGCATGCCAATGTGTAGTTCGTCATATTGTGACAGAATTATACAGATGACATTGGGTATATTATAGGAATGAAATATGTTGTCGTTTTTACTGCTTGTGCGATTAGTTTTCGATGTGCATTGACATCTCTCTCTACGACTCTACCTGATGTCAATAAACTACAATATCATAGTGCAAAACATGGTAGACTAGAAAAACCGTGACAAATGATCTCTCCCTTAAGGAAACAGAGATATATAG
The DNA here is from genome assembly GCA_030979885.1 of Lolium multiflorum. NCBI lineage: Eukaryota > Viridiplantae > Streptophyta > Magnoliopsida > Poales > Poaceae > Lolium > Lolium multiflorum. Next base: position 354,083,203 of record CM061750.1, on the reverse strand, counting down.
ATGTCCAGAGGAAAAGTGGATTTGTCGATGACGGTTATTCAAACCATAGCCTTCACATCGGATACATACTCCTTGCAATGATACCCTTTCTCCGTTGCCATAGGGTTTCTGGCCCATTTCATAGCATCGCTCTGTGCTAGTGACCGATCCTATAACCCAGTCTCCCAATTAAGAACATGAGACCTGTAAAATGGAAAACATGTCAAGGTCAAATCTTTGCCTTGCGTATTCACTTGAGCTAGATGATGAAGTTATTAACATCCTCAATTTCAACCGCTTTTCTTAATTGAGCTTTCTTGGTGAAGTCTTGCGAGTTTCTCCCATACTCCAGTATGGGAGAGCCTCTTCTTAGACATATCTTCATGGATCCATCATCACAAACCAGATGATATCTTCTAGATGCTCATCTTGCGCACTTGCGCTTTGACTTTATCAATCTTCTATCATTTCTTCTTTATTCATCATGGTGATGCCTTGAAGATATGGCGGTGTTGGCGTCCCTCATCCCGACGTCAGCACCTTCATGACGCCATCGCCTGAAAGCAGCGGCACACCTTCCAGCACCAATTGCAGCATGGAGTGCGAGCTGCCAATGCTGGTTAGTGTCCCCACGCCATGCACACCCAGGTCGGGTGCTCCAATGGCAGCACGTCGGTGGCTCTCCACCAAGTCCAGCTCCTGGCGGTGGAGTTGCTCGGATGCTCTTCTACAAGTCAAAGCTAATAGGAAAGCTTGGAGGGTCAAGGAGTACTCAACCACGTCCACCTCATCGAGCTCATGGAAGTGGACTTGCTCGGCATGTGCTCGGATGCTCCACAGCAGGTCAATAGGAACAGGGGATCTAGGAGGGGTACAAGGATGGAGCAAATGACGACACGAGTGGCTAAGCCACGGTAAAGTGCGCCTGGGCGAAGCAGAGCGCACTCTACTGGGGTGACCGCCTACTGCGCATGCCGATCACGTTCCCGCTGCACCATAGCGGATTTTGCCGAAGCTTTTCATCAAGGCTATGCCTCAGAAGGCATGTCACGCTAAGCACCCAAGCTAGCAGCTGATGGCTTGCAACAGCTCACGCACACACGCGTAATGCGAATATTGATTCAACTCACGGTATTACAGGCTAGCTGAGTATATATATACCAGACCTAAATCTGAGGGCTTTACTAATTTAAAGTTGGGCAGATGCTGCCTTTTATTTAAAAAATATATATATACCAGACCTGCTACTAACCGAGTCGAACAACTATTCTACTCATGACGTCGTACCGAGGTTGTAGTGATTATCATTACTAACATCTAGGCGCTTGTCGATGTCTACTTGCCGGGCGGCGCCACCTTGTTGGATTTGTGACAATTACTGACAAAACTAAGTGGTCCGAACCTTCGAAACCAGTGTTTACCCATTTTTTACTAAATAACCTAATGGTTAACCTATTTTTTTCTTTTACACAAAGTGTTTCAATAGGTTTGAATCCAAAAAAAAAATGAATGGTTAACCAAATTTTATTGTCAGAATTAATTTCATGTTGACGATTTTCTCTAAGTCGTGTTCTATGAAAAAAATTATATCATCTGCATATTGCAAAATTGATATCCCTCCCTCAACCAAATGAGGGACGCGACCTCCCACAATATCATCTTATTTTCCCTAGCTATTAGTGTGACCAACATATCTGCAACAATATTAAAAAAGCATTGGAGACAACCGATCTCTTAGAGCATCTCCACTCGTCCCCCCGACGAGGCCCCGGCGAGCCTTTTTTCCATCCGGACGGCGTAATTCGGCCCAGTCGCGCCCCCGGTTCCTCGTTTTCGTCCGGATTGGGCCTAAATTCATCCGGCGATCCCACGCCATCCCCGGCCCCCCGGGGAGCGCTCGGGGACTCCGGACGAAACGAAAGCGCGGGAAAAACCGAGGAAACTTCCCGCGCGTCTGGTGGCCCCAACTTGTCGGCGAGAGAAACCGATCGTCGTCCTCATCGCATCGTCTTCCGCGCGCTGTAAAAGCCTGCCGCCGGTCTGCATTCGCCATCCACGCGGCGAGTTAATGTCGTGCTTCCGCGCACGCATCGTCTTCCGCGCGCACACTAAAGGCTGCCGCCGGTCAGCTCGCCGCGGACGCGTCGCACTCCACGCGGCATTTTAATCCCCCGCGCCAGCCGTATACGCCGCTTCGCTCGCCGCGAGGCGTACCCCGTGATCCACTCTCCCTCCACTCTCCTCCACTCTCCCTCTACTCTCCGACGATGGCGTTCTCCGACGACGACGGCGCAGCCAACAACGGCTTCCCCGCCGCTCGCTCCACGCGTGGGAGGGGCACCTCCTCCGCCAGGCGGGGTACCCCTGCCCGCCGGACACGAGGCCTCCCGGCGGTGGGTGGCGGCTAAGTCGTGGCGGCGTACCAATCCCGCCGCCGCCTCGGGGCCACACTCCTCGACGTCGCCATCGAGGCGCGGATGACCTTGACGGATGAGGAGCGCAGAGCCACGCCACCACCCCGACAACTACACGGCGTGGAACTCGTACTTCCGCGGCGGTGGGAGCGGGAGCTCGCCTCGTACGACGCCCTCCGCCTCCGCGCAACAACTCCGCGGGCCGCAAACGTTGGTGGAGCGCGCCGGGCCGGAATCTCGAGGCCGTCCTCGAGCACATCGAGGGCGGCAACTTCCCGGTGCTCACGATGCCCTCCATCGAGGGCATCGGCGAGCCGCCGGGAAACGTCTGGCAGCCACGGCGCATGGCTGCCAGCTCGTCGTCTTCCGGATCGGCGCCGAGGTCATCCTTGGCGCCGGTGAAGAGGGAGGAGACGACGTCGCCTTCGACGCCGGTGCGCGTCAAGAAGGAGCCGGCGTCTCGCGCCGACTGATACGTCTCCAACGTATCGATAATTTCTTATGTTCCATGCTACTTTATTGATGATACCTACATGTTTTATGCACATTATATGTCGTATTTACGCATTTTCTGGAACTAACCTATTAACAAGATGCCGAAGAGCCAGGTTTTTGTTGTTTTTGGTTTCAGAAATCCTAGTAAGGAAATATTCTCGGAATTGGACGAAATCAACGCCTGTGGTCTATTTTTGCACGAAGCTTCCGGAAGACCGAAGAGGAGTCGGTGGGGCCACGAGGGGCCGCCACCATAGGGCGCGCGGCCCAGGACTTGGCCGCGCCGACCTGTGGTGGGGCCCTCGTGTGGCCCCCACGCTACCCTTCCGCCTACTTAAAGCCTTCGTCGCGAAACCCCGAGAGAGCCACGATACGGAAACCTTGAGACGCCGCCGCCGCGAATCCCATCTCGGGGGATTCGGGAGATCGCCTCCGGCACCCTGCCGGAGAGGGGATTCATCTCCCGGAGGACTCTACACAGCCATAGTCGCCTCCGTAGTGATGAGTGAGTAGTTCACCCCTGGACTATGGGTCCATAGAAGTAGCTAGATGGTCGTCTTCTCCTTATGTGCTCCATTGTTGGATCTTGTGAGCTGCCTAACATGATCAAGATCATCTATCTGTAATACTATATGTTGTGTTTGTCGGGATCCGATGGATAGAGAATACTATGTTATGGTGATTATCAATCTATTGTTTATGTGTTGTTTATGATCTTGCATGCTCTCCGTTATTAGTAGAGGCTCTGGCCAAGTTTTGCTCTTAACTCCAAGAGGGAGTATTTATGCTCGATAGTGGGTTCATGCCTTCATTGACACCGGGACAGTGACAGAAAGTTCTAAGGTTGTGATGTGCTGTTGCCACTAGGGATAAAACATTGATTCTATGTCTAAGGATGTAGTTGTCGATTACATTACGCACCATACTTAATGCAATTGTCTGTTGCTTTGCAACTTAATACGAATGGGGTTCGGATGATAACTGAAGGTGGACTTTTTAGGCATAGATGCAGTTGGATGGCGGTCTATGTACTTTGTCGTAATGCCCGATTAAATCTCACTATATTTATCATATCATGTATATGCATTGTTATGCCCTTTCTATTTGTCAATTGCCCGACTGTAATTTGTTCACCCAACATGCTTTTATCTTATGAGAGAGACACCTCTAGTGAACTGTGGACCCCGGTCCTATTCTTTACATCGCATACAATCTCTGTAATACTTGTTTTACTGTTTTCTTGCAAACAATCATCTTCCACACAATACGGTTAATCCTTTGTTACAACAAGGTGAGATTGACAACCTCACTATTTCGTTGGGGCAAAGTACTTTGGTTTTGTTGTGCAGGTTCCACGTTGGCGCCGGAATCCCTGTTGTTGCGCCGCATCACATTTCGCCACCATCAACCTTCAACGTGCTTCTTGGCTCCTACTGGTTCGATTAAACCTTGGTTTCTTTCGAGGGAAAACTTGGTGCGCATCATACCTTCCTCTTGGGGTTCCCAACGGACGTGTACATCTACGTGCATCAAGCACTTTTTCTGGCGCCGTTGCCGGGAGATCAAGACACGCTGCAAGGGGAGTCTCCACTTCTCAATCTCTTTACTTTGTTTTTGTCTTGCTTTATTTTATTTACTACTTTGTTTGCTGCACCTAAACAAAACACAAAAAAATTAGTTGCTAGTTTTACTTTATTTACTGTCTTGCTCTCTTTATCAAAAACACAAAAAAATTAGTTACTTGTCTTTATTTACCTAGTTTACTTTTACTACTGCTATCATGAGTAATCCTGAAGTTGAAGTTCGTTCTTTTAAGCAGCAAGGTGGAGAAAGTTTTAAGGATGGTTGGTATAGAATTAGTAATGCTCATCATAGGTGCACTAAGAAACACTCCACCACTATCCTTCTTAGGAACTTTTTATGTTGGTTTATCTAGTTGGAATAGGTATGTTCTTGATACTCTTTCGGAGGTAATTTCCTAGGTACTCCCGCCTTAGAAGCTAGTTGCATCATTGAGAGTCTAGTTGGAATACCACCTGTTAATGAAGTTAAAATTGAAATCTCTCTTGAGGATGTTATGAAAAAATTGGAAACCATAGAGAAAATTTTTCCAAGTATTGAAACTAAATTGGAAATGTTATTGGAAAAAACTGATGAACTTGATAAATCCTTAGGAGTAATTGATGAAAGAATTAGTGTCCTAGGAACTTGTGTTGTCCATGATAATCAAACCAATAGGATTGATGAACTTGAAAAAACTATGGGAACCTTGGGTTCAACCTTTTTTCTCTCAAGTATAATGAGAAAGCTTATGTGGGTAGAGAGCAAAAATTCATGTATGCCTCTAAAGTGCCTAAACAAAAGAATTATTATAGGCCTAAAATTGCTAAAACCCCTAGCACCACCATAGAAAATTTAGATAATGGAGCACCTAAAGTACCCTCTGCAACAAGTTGTGTTTGCATGAAAAATAATGATGTTGATGCTTCTACTCTTGATGTTACTTGATTTGCACTTTCTGCGCCTAGCTGAAAGGCAAAGAAAAGCGCTTATGGAGACAACCCATGTTTTTACTACAGTACTTTATTTTATATTTGAGTCTTGGAAGTTGTTTACTACTGTAGCAACCTCTCCTTATCATGTTTTTGTGCAAAGTAAAGTTTCTATGTTAAAGTTGATGTTATATTTGCGATCGCTGCGCAGAAACAGCATTGCTGTCTGTCACGAATCTGGGCACAAGTCTCTGTAAAAAATTCAAACAATCTGCCAATTTACGAGCGTGATCCTCAGATACGTACGCAACTTTCATTAGTTTTGAGTTTTTCCATTTGAGCAAGTCTGGTGCCATTTTAAAATTCGCTTTACGGACTGTTCTGTTTTGACAGATTCTGCCTTTTATTTCGCATTGCCATATTTGCTATGTTGGATGAATTTCCTTTGATCCATTAATGTCCAGTAGCTTTGTGCAATGTCCAGAAGTGTAAAGAATGTTTGTGTCACCTCTGAATGTGTGAATTATTAAATGTGCACTAACCCTCTAATGAGTTTGCTTGAAGTTTGGTGTGAAGGAAGTTTTCAAGGGTCAAGAGGAGTATGATATACTATGATCAAGAGGAGTGAAAGCTCTAAGCTTGGGGATGCCCCCGTGGTTCATCCCTGCATATTTTAAGAAGACTCAAGCGTCTAAGCTTGGGGATGCCCAAGGCATCCCCTTCTTCATCGACAACATCATCAGGTTCCTCCCCTGAAACTATATTTTTATTCAGTCACATATTGTGTTCTTTACTTGGAGCGTCGGTTTGTTTTTGTTTTTGTTTTTGTTTGAATAAAATGGATCCTAGCATTCACTTTGTGGAGAGAGACACGCTCCGCTGTTGCATATGGACAAATATGTCCTTAGGCTTTACTCATAATATTCAAGGCGAAGTTTCTTCTTCGTTAAATTGTTATATGGTTGGAATTGGAAAATGCTACATGTAGTAATTCTAAAATGTCTTGGATAATGTGATACTTGGCAATTGTTGTGCTCATATTTAAGCTCTTGCATCATATACTTTGCACCCATTAATGAAGAAATACATAGAGCTTGCTAAAATTTGATTTGCATATTTGGTCTCTCTAAGGTCTAGATAATATCTAGTATTGAGTTTTGAACAACAAGGAAGACGGTGTAGAGTCTTATAATGTTTACAATATGTCTTTTATGTGAGTTTTGCTGCACTTGTTCATCCTTGAGTTTGCTTCAAATAACCTTGCTAGCCTAAACCTTGTATCGAGAGGAATACTTCTCATGCATCCAAAATCCTTGAGCCAACTACTATGCCATTTGTGTCCACCATACCTACCTACTACATGGTATTTCTCCGCCATTCCAAAGTAAATTGCTTGAGTGCTACCTTTAAAATTCCATCATTCACCTTTGCAATATATAGCTCATGGGACAAAATAGCCTTAAAAACTATCGTAGTATTGAATATGTACTTATGCACTTTATCTTTTATTAAGTTGCTTGTTGTGCGATAACCATGCTTCTGGGGAACGCCATCAACTATTCTTTGTTGAATATCATGTGAGTTGCTATGCATGTCCGTCTTGTCTGAAGGATCTACCACCTTAATGATTGGAGCATGCATATTGTTAGAGAAGAACATTGGGCCGCTAACTAAAGCCATGAATCATGGTTGAAGTTTCAGTTTTGGACATATATCCTCAATCTCATATGAGAATAATAATTGTTGCTACATGCTTATGCATTAAAGAGGAGTCCATTATCTGTTGTCCATGTTGTCGGTATGGATGTCTAAGTTGAGAATAATCAAAGCGAGAAATCCAAAATGCGAGCTTTCTCCTTAGACCTTTGTAAGGCGGCATGGAGGTACCCCTTTGTGACACTTGGTTGAAACATGGCATTGCAAAGATCCGTAGTCCAAGCTAAGTAGGACAAGGTGCGGGCACTATTAGTATACTATGCATGAGGCTTGCAACTTGTAAGATATAATTTACATAACTCATATGCTTTATTACTACCGTTGACAAAATTGTTTCATGTTTTCAAAATAAAAGCTCTAGCACAAATACAGCAATCGATGCTTTCCTCTTTGAAGGACCTTTCTTTTACTTTTATTGTTGAGTCTTTACCTATCTCCCTCCACCTTAAGAAGCAAACACTTGTGTGAACTGTGCATTGATTCCTACATACTTGCATATTGCACTTGTTATATTACTTTATGTTGACAATATCCATGAGATATACATGTTATAAGTTGAAAGCAACCGCTGAAACTTAATCTTCCTTTGTGTTGCTTCAACACCTTTACTTTGATTTATTGCTTTATGAGTTAACTCTTATGCAAGACTTATTGATGCTTGTCTTGAAGTACTATTCATGAAAAGTCTTTGCTTTATGATTCACTTGTTTACTCATGTCATTACCATTGTTGTGATCGTTGCATTCATTACATATGTTTACAAATAGTATGATCAAGATTATGATGGCATGTCACTTCAGAAATTATCTTTGTTATCGTTTTACCTGCTCGGGACGAAGATACTGATACGTCTCCAACGTATCGATAATTTCTTATGTTCCATGCTACATTATTGATGATACCTACATGTTTTATGCACATTATATGTCGTATTTACGCATTTTTGGAACTAACCTATTAACAAGATGCCGAAGAGCCGGTTGTTGTTTTCTGTTTTTGGTTTCGAAATCCTAGTAAGGAAATATTCTAATTGGACGAAATCAACGCCTAGGGTCCTATTTTTGCACGAAGCTTCCGAAGACCGAAGAGGAGTCGAAGTGGGGCCACGAGGGGCCGCCACCATAGGGCGGCGCGGCCCGGCCTTGGCCGCGCCGACCGTGGTGTGGGGTGGCCCCCCACGCACCCTTCCGCCTACTTAAAGTCTTCGTCGCGAAACCCCAGTACCGAGAGCCACGATAAAACCTTCCAGAGACGCCGCCGCCGCGAATCCCATCTCGGGGTTCAGGAGATCGCCTCCGGCACCTGCCGGAGAGGGGATTCATCTCCGGAGGACTCTACACCGCCATGGTCGCTCCGGAGTGATGAGTGAGTAGTTCACCCTGTACTATGGGTCCATAGAGTAGCTAGATGGTCGTCTTCTCCTTATGTGCTTCATTGTTGGATCTTGTGAGCTGCCTAACATGATCAAGATCATCTATCTGTAATACTATATGTTGTGTTTGTCGGATCCGATGGATAGAGAATACTATGTTATGGTGATTATCAATCTATTGTTTATGTGTTGTTTATGATCTTGCATGCTCTCCGTTATTAGTAGAGGCTGGCCAAGTTTTTGCTCTTAACTCCAAGAGGGAGTATTTATGCTCGATAGTGGGTTCATGCCTTCATTGACACCTGGGACGGTGACAGAAAGTTCTAAGGTTGTGATGTGTTGTTGCCACTAGGGATAAAACATTGATTCTATATCTAAGGATGTAGTTGTCGATTACATTACGCATACTTAATGCAATTGTCCATTGCTTTGCAACTTAATACTGAATGGGGTTCGGATGATAACCCAAGGTGGACTTTTAGGCATAGATGCGGTTGGATGGCGGTCTATGTACTTTGTCGTAATGCCTCGATTAAATCTCACTATATTTATCATATCATGTATATGCATTGTTATGCCCTTTTCTATTTGTCAATTGCCCGACTGTAATTTGTTCACCCAACATGCTTTTATCTTATGGGAGAGACACCTCTAGTGAACTGTGGACCCCGGTCCTATTCTTTACATCGCATACAATCTACTGCAATACTTGTTTCTACTGTTTTCTTGCAAACAATCATCTTCCACACAATACGGTTAATCCTTTGTTACAGCAAGCCGGTGAGATTGACAACCTCACCTGTTTTGTTGGGGCAAAGTATTTTGGTTTTGTTGTGCAGGTTCCACGTTGGCGCCGGAATCCCTGTTGTTGCGCCGCATCACATTTCGCCACCATCAACCTTCAACGTGCTTCTTGGCTCCTACTGGTTCGATTAAACCTTGGTTTCTTTCTCAGGGAAAACTTGCCACTGTGCGCATCATACCTTCCTCTTGGGGTTCCCAACGGACGTGTACATCTACGCGTATCACCGACCAGAGGGCGCAGTAGCGGCGCCCTCGTCATCCGCGACCAGCCTTCCGCGCCGCAGAGCGGCCGGAAGAGGACGAAGAAAGAGGCCGCCGCAATCCAGCTCGCCGAGGAGGAGGCGGCGCGGAGGACCCGCGCGATGGCGAGGCCCCGGTCGGCTGAAGGACATGGAGGAGGAGAAGCGCGCGGACGACGCCGACTGGACTGGGCCGCGGGACCGGGAGCGCCAGGAGGCGGAGCAGCAGCGGCGGCTGCTGGACCTGGCCGCCGCACGCCAACGCGCCGCCGCGCCGCTACAACCGCCAACGACGATGCGCGCGCTACCGCCGTCCCGACACCTCCATCCGGCGCCTGTCGTCGACCTCGTCCTGTCCTCCGACGACGATTGGTACAAGCCATCCCGGGGTGGGGAGACGCCGGCCAGGGCAGCAGCAGCCAGGCCGCGCAGCCGAAGGTCAACGACGACGGCTCCGACGACGACGGCGGCGACTACACGGTGTTCTACCGCCATTTCGGCATGTAGAGCGCCGTGTTTTAGAATTAGCATTTGAATTCGAATTCGAAATATAGTCGAATTCGGCCTCTATGTATGAACTCCGCCCGTTATGTAATAAATATCATTAAATTTAGTCTATATTCAGCCGTTTTTAGCCGTAGTTTGTCAAGTTTACGTTTTTTAACCTCGTCGACTTCGCCTGGGCACGCGGCTGGGAAACTACTACTCCCCACGCCAAATCTTCCTCCAATCCGGACGAAAATTTCGCCGAATTTGGGCGTGGGGAGCACCAACGAGTGGGGATGCTCTTAGCCTTAAGCATTTCCTGTATGGAAATCATGCATGACAAATGCCATCATTAACCTTTATTTCCACGCTGCTCCTTGTGCAAATTGTGCAATCATCTCACACCACTCAGGTGCTAAACCTTTTCATGCACAAAGTATGTTGTAAAAAAATTCCATTTCACTTTATCATGTGCCTTCTCAAAATCAATTTTAACAAGGACCCCATCAATTTCTTCTACGAAATTCGTGAATAGTTTCATGTAACAAGACGACTTCATATAGGTTATGCATCCCTAGCATAAATGTTGTATGTGTAGGTCTAAACACATTGTGACGACCTCTTTAATGCAATTATTAGAAGCTACTTTTGTAAGTATTTTCAAACTAACATTGAGAATACATATTGGTCTACATTGATGAATTTGGGCCGCATTTTCTTTTTTGAGTAGAAGTGTAATAACACCAAAGTTCATTTTAAACAACCGCAACGCCCCCATTTTTTGATGAGCAAACATTTCCACTAACTCATCCTTAATAACATCCCAGATGTTTTTAATAAAACTCAGTTGGGAACCCGTCCGTCATAGGAGATTTATTTAGCTCCATCTGAAAATAGCATCGTGAATCCTTGTGCTATGGAGTGAGAGCTGGATTTTCACGGTTTCCATTTTAGTTGATTTTTTTTTTTGGCTAAGCAATTAATCGATGCAATTTTTCCTATTAGTTAAGAAAATGTTTATAGTTTCAGAGGTAGCAAACACAAGCAACTTAAAGATAACATGTTTGAAGAGCCAGCCTAGGAATGACAATGACTAGGTGCCCTGGATATCTAGCCCATTAGACATGGGTTTGAAGTGTATACAGGGACTCCGGGCCGGAGGGGATTCCGGCGGCGGAGTAACAAAAACCCTAGTCGCCCTGGCTATCGCCAGAACTCTAGGTAAAAAAAAAACGTTTTCGAGTTTGCTAATAATTTACAACAAAATCGTATCTTTTTTATTTTACTCCAAACGGCAATCTCCAGAGGGTATCATACATACTCCAATAGAGATCTCAGATGGGTTGACCCACAATTAGAGATGCGGTATTTAATACCGGGTAATGTCCACGAGATCCTACTTTCTTGCATTTACCTTCTCTTTAATTAACTTTCTTTTTCAGTGACCACTTTCCTTTTTTAAATAGTATATTTTACTGCAAGCAAAAGATCGCCACAGAGAATCATATCTTTTATGAAATTACTACAGAACATCAATGCACGAAGAATCAAACAGGAAACAATTTGATACTACGCAATTTGCTTACGCATCTATATAAGCACCATGTATCGAAGGGTAATAGCAACCATCACATATTGGGCATAAGAGCAACACTCGGGACGAAGGAAAAGGCTAGGTGTTGCTTCTGGTCATATGGGGAACGCAAAGGCTTTATGCTTGGTAGCTCTTGTTGTAATGTCTACCTGTTACTGGCCTTGTTCTGCATCAGAGGGCGATATAGGTAATATAATCGTTCTTAATCTACAGTTCTTCGTTCTTGTTATCTCTGCATACGTTCAAATAAATCAACACACGCCTTTCCTTGTCTCGGTTTGCGCAGGTGTTGCAGAAGGTGAGCTTAGACATACGTGTAACTACATGCTAGGTGGTAACACTACGACAGAAAGGTGCAGAGGGATTTGCGAGGCAAAGGGAAGTATCTACAATCCTGACGCAAGTTACATTGAAGGCTGCGACAGGAGCTATACATGCATGTGCTGTTGTGTTATGTACTAATGAGCTAGCAAATCGTAGCGGTGAGTCAAAAAAAAATTTGATGCCTCTCGATTGGTGGTACAGCTGTAGCATCTGATAATTATGCATGCATATCTGATGCGAAAAGTTTAATAAAGAGCACCACCATACTTAAACTTGTCATCGTCAGAGAGCAATTTAGTCTGCTTCGGATTTGGAATCATTTTTTTTTTCATCAAGTGTTCTTGTTTGATCTGCCACTATTATCACAATATCCCTCCTTTTAGGGTTAATGCTATCAATGGTGAATCGATCATTCGCTATCCTTTTTTTTAGAAGAGCTTTTTTGAATGGAAGAAAAGTAATGAAACCTGCGATGGCTACTGAATAACCTCCTTTTATTTTTTTTATAATAAACTCTTTGACCTTTTTCTTCGTTCGCCAAATCTTCTTCAGTTATATTCAAGCTCGGTTTTGTTTGAATCTTTGTAAAAGAAGCGGTTCGCCAACTGCTGCTACATCCAGGGATCCCACAAAATCATTAAACATCGCGGCTGCTCGCTCTTTGATTAGTGATTCACCGGCCACTAGATCGATGAAGAATCTCTAAAAAATCCGCTTTTTGATCAGTGATTCACCAGCCACTACATTCTTGGATCCCACCTTATTCTTAAACCTGGTGGCTCGCTTGATTGGCAGTCCTGTAAACTCATCTTGCATACAAATTTTAGGGGTACCAGGGCCTGCATCCACCAAGAACATTTCTTCCCTTAAGCGTCAGCGTAAAACTGAAGATTGTGAGGCGTTTCCACTACATAATCAGAAACTCGAATTAGATCTTGGAAATGATCGACTCCAATTGATGCTCATCATAAGTTTTTTTCCCTCCAATTCCTATTGATCAGAAGTATCCAGCAGCGCCACGCCAGAGTGTCTTCTGAAGCGCTACGGACGGGGTGAAATCCGGCAGCCAGTATCTAGATCTGAATAACCAGCCAGCAAGAAGCTAAATTATTCCATAACATAACGGGACGGGGTTGCGCGCGAGCTGAGTGACGTAGATTCACAAGAGTACTTCGCGCTAAAATCATATCTTTTTTATAGGTTCTACGGACCGATGCCTCCTGCTTCATCTGGTAAAAAAAAGAGTCAGATTAGAAGGAAGAACCAATAAAAATCTTCCTCGTGTATCATCTGTAGCAGAACTATGAATTCGAGCTAGCAATCCGGACCGTATTGAAAAGGTTCCTGAGACGCAACATGGAAGAGTCAAAATATTCAGAAGCGAGGTCCAAAAATGAAGAAGGGGTAGAATTACTGAATGAATACGAGCTGTGGCTAATACCCGAGGCATAAAAGACACATTTTCTACGGGATCCCGAAACCACCAGCCACCCCGACCTAATTCATGATGAGCCCACCAACTTCCTGGCGAGATGCCTACGGTAAAAAACAACTGACATGTCAAGATCCAAATTCGAATTGGTTCCTGGTCCTGGTCAGAGACCACTGTGTTCGCGTCGGCGGTCCAACAAAGAGGCGAAGTAGTTGTGTCTTTCTTTCCATTATGAATGACACGCTTCGCCTGCTCCCTCCCCGTGTCCATTAGCGCTCTTGTCCAGAGCAAAGAGAAGGCGAAAAGGCGCCGCCGAAGCAGCATGAGCAGGCTTCTATTGCTACGCAACAATAGAGCAGGCGCGCCGCCCACAAAATGTTTGAATGATCGGGTAAAGAGCAATCTTATTATATGGGATCTGATGCATCCAGCAGAGCGAAGCAGTGTTCCATTCTTTTCGGCGGCATCCATCCGCATTGGCGGCGAGTGGAGTGCCACAATCCCATTCATCATTTTTGATCTACATAAGTCAAAGCCCATAGCACTGGCGACGTCTCCAGCATAAATGCAAGGAGGATGTATAGCTGATATAGGATCTTGTGGAACATGATTTGATTCTGCAAGCGGTTCGGTACGAACGAAGAAATTTCGAACAAAAGGATCGGAACTCACTGATACGAAAGGAGAGAAAAACAAAGCAATGCCAAGAGCTCCGTCAATCTGTTGTTCATCGATAGACGAAGCTCTCTCTTTTTCATCTCGTGTCAGATGTAACAAAAGATTAGTCCTTTTTCCTTCTCGCGAACCACGGGAGCGCCCAGCGCCCAGAAGAGCAAAGCTCATTTTCAAAACAGGGTCAAGCGGCGCATTAAAAAGGGCTGGCCCGTTAAAAGGACGCTTACTTTGCGAACGAAGTTCAGAATCAACAAGGGTTCTCCGAACGAAGGGAGTGTACAACTGGGGCGCAGCCCCACTTTTTTGTTGGAGAGATAGAATGGAGTTCTTCACGAAGTCCGACACAAAGAAAAAAAAATAAAAGTTTCTCTATAGCCTCTTCATTTTGAGACATTACGGCTTTGGGGTCGACCCCGGTAACAAAATAGGAATCCATAAAAACTTGGGATCCAATACCATGATAAAATACTACCCTCATGATTAGACCATGTCCCTGAGATTTGATTAAAAATGGTGCATTAGCGGTTAATACGTTGTAATTAGATAAGTTATTTGGAATAAGACGGAATGAAAGACCAAGGAAATGAAGAATGCACCAAAATGCAGGTGCTGCACCAAACACTGGTGGTTGTTTCTTGTTGTAAGTGAATGCAACGAAAAGACCCGGAAATAACGAATAATGAGAAAATTCATTTATAGACATTTAATGCTCATTTCCAAATTTCTGCTTAGTTATTCCCATCATCCGATAACCACAGGATGATCCCAATCTCCTTTTAGTAATAGATCTTTTTGATATGTCTCAGTCTCAGCGGCAAGGAAGAGAAAATGCATCGAGTCATTTAACAAGAAAGTGGCATGCAATGTCAGATGACAAGAATGATAGCCGATCTTGCCGAAGTCCACAGGCAAATTTTGCTCGTTTCAGTTCACTCCCCTTCCCTCAACTCCCCGGCCGTCCATGCCACCATCTCTCGAGAATAGACTATGTAGAGCTTGTAGCATGACATTATCGTCATTGAAGAGTTGGAGCCTTTCCATATCGAATACCGTCAACAGCTTAGTTGCACTGAGTAACTTTGATGCACATGGGTATTTGTCATTTGATCTTAATATTTGCCCAAGAGCACCTCCCTTCTTAAATTATGCACCATGCAGGTACCCAACAATCCTATTTAGTTGCAGCTAAATGTAACTCGTTATGCACCATGCAGTCACCAGTCAGGCCCACAAATCCCTTCCGTTAGCTCACACCCCTGCGGCTTCACATAGGAAGATTAATTAGAAAACCCATAATTCCTTCCATTTAATCAGCTCACACCTCTATATTGCTCATTGTGTATTCCCAAGTCGGCTTGCTCGCACTCCCGGCAACTTGTAAACCCATATAAACCGGTTGATCTTTTTTTTTTCTGCTCTTAAGTCTCTAAATCGAGAAACACCAGAAAATTCAGCTCAAAAAAGAAACATTAGAAAAGGTGGGGTTCCTATCGTCCTTTATAATCATGTGAGACAACCAACATCCATCTAAGTATTTTTCTTCAAACTATTTTATAAGTTTTCATTGAATATATGCAGCTGCGTGCATTACATTAAATGGATAGACGATAGAGGAAATTAGAGTAAGGCCGGCATATGAAATGCATTTGGATACACCATATTGTACTAATTATATACATTAATATATTTGTGATTCCGCTAAGATAAATAGAGCAAGAGAACGTAAAGCTTCTTTGATGTTGTATTATGAGGCATAGAATTGCACTTTACACGGCCTAGGATGGTGGAAAAGAAAAGAGTTTCTAGGTAACTGTTAAACGACATATTTAACACCTTTTCTTTGAGTGTCTTTTAGCTAAGCTTCTTTGACGCATAGTAAATTTCACATATGATTTTCCACCGTCAATCAACACTACTAATATGTTTGGTAATTGGTTGAATGGCCTAGATAGGCAATCTAAGACGTTTATCCGTATTGGGGTCTCTGCCTTATGTTGGTATATATGGAGGGTCAGAAATGATATCATATTTTTAAAAAAACATCTTTTCATTTTTTTGCAGGTTATCCATATGGTGTCTCATTGGGTTCAGCTTTGGGCCCTCCTATCGCCGGAGGGACAGCGGGATGCCATGGTTTTTGGATGCACACGGCTCCAGATAGTCGCTCAGGATATTTGGTCCCTGGCGGAGACTTCTTTGATGTGTATTCAGAGTAGTTCATGCTTTTTTCGCTGGTTGATTTTTGTTTCAATTCTTGGTGATGGTTGAGTTGTAACACAATACTACATTTGAATTTTTTTTAATAAATGGCCGTGTGCATCATCGTGATGCAGAAAAAAAGGTAATTGTCAAAATTTTCTTTTTGATTTGGAAAAGAAAAGAGTTTCAAGGTAACTGTTAGAATTTTCTTTTCTGCGGCAATCTGTAGCTTTGTGTCTGGTTGAGGCCAAGTAATTAATATCTGAATATAATTCTTATATCCTAATTACCTATCGATTACAAAGCATAAAACATCAGGTGATAAATATGTGCAGTCAAACTTGCTTGCTTGCTAGGAATGCTAGTGTTGTTCACGGTAGTGCAGACCCGGAGCAGCGTGGAAGAGCCGCCCCTAGGAATCGAAGTGCTGACCGTTGAGCGAAGGAGACCATCGTGCGGCCATGGCAGCAGTCAGCAGAACTGACGAAGTCAAACTCGCGGGCGCGCCCAGACCCTCCGTGCGAATCAGCAGCTCTTGCTCCGCAGTCCACACGCAGTGTATCGCCACCTGCAGTGCCCACTTAAACGCCACCAGGGCCGGTCCAGATTTCGATTAGGGCCACCCCTTTTCATAGTGGAGGAGGGTAGGGGGTCATGGCCCCCCTACTCTGAAAAATTCCTTAAAGATATTTATTTAGGTTAAACTTATATATCTTACTTAAAGTTTAAGCATTATTAGTTTTCTAGGTCCCTTAACAATCTCACTCAAGCTTCACCAATTGGTCACACGCACAAAAAACTAAAAAAAATATTTAGCAAGATAAATATTAAGGTAATGCAATAATAAACTAAATAATATTTACATTTGAAAGATCCATGGTCTTAAGAATATTGTTGAAGATGTTTGAAACTATTTATTTCTATTGATCGCAGAACTATATACCATGATTATTATTTCTACCAATAGCTACTTGTGTACATGTGTATTGTTTGCGAGAAATAGAAATAATTAGAGAAAAAATTATGAGGGTCCATGTTATTCTGCATAATAGAGAAAAATTTGGAGTATAGGCACGTTAAGCTACAATGATACGGGGCGACCTTCGGTCTTCACCGCATCATGTGCTTCATCGCCAAGACGGCACGCAAAGGTGAATCTTCTCCTTTACGCGTGCCTCGAATCGCCTATTTGGGACGATATACTACTTCATACTCCGTCATATCTTGATGATAGGAACTCGACGACAAGTACGGAGGGAAGAGAGGATGCCATGGAGACCCGAGGACGCAAGGCCGATGTCACGGAAGCAAGGAGAGAAGGAGAAAGAGGAGTGGACGCTCCAGGCCGGAACTTCCGCCCGACACAGCCGGAACTTCCGCCCGACACAGCCGGAACTTCGCCCAGACACTGTCAAGACCGAAGATGCTCGCACTGAAGAGCTGCGGCCGGAACTTCCGCCCAGGACCGGAACTTCCGCCCAGGACGGCCGGAACTTCCGCCCCATCGAACCTCAGCCAGATCTCAGCCCACTTTGGCTTGTAACTTACCCCTTCGCCCCTACCTATAAATAGGCACCTACCCCCACCTTCATGAGGGAGAGATGATGTTTAGATGAATTGGCTTATGCCTCTATTATCCCTTTGTGGATTTGGGAAACCCCCACCTTAGATTACCCATCTATTGTATCCCTCCTTATCCGGATCTTTTTCCATTCTAGTAATTCTATCAATTGAGAATCTCTTGCTTTGCAACTCTATTCTTAGTTGGTCTTTTACTCTTTGGGAATTCTATTTGGATTTGTCGATCTTTTGCAAGAGATTCTACCTTTGGTCTTTGTCTTACAATTCTATCGGTTGGTGGTTCGGACCAACGAGGATAACCGGTTTGTGTTGTGTGCGTGTGTTTGTATCGAGTTCTTCGCGTTCATCCACCTCCCCGCGAATCCCCCTCCGCAATCACACTCACCCGGGTCAATTCGTGAGATCGGGCAACCCACACGGGCTCAGCCCGCATCATATGGTATCAGGGCAAAGGTTGCCACGGATTTGACCCTCCGATTCCACCAATTTCACCCAAAAATTTCCCTAAAAAATAGCTCGAATTTAGATCTCTGGATTTGTTGCGTTGTTTGTGGTTTTGGTCCACAGATCTTGTGTTATTGCTGTTGATCTATCATCCCTCCAATTTTCACCGTCAAATTCCACCGTTTACCCCTCAAATCCAGCGATTTATCCCGCAATTTCCGCCCCGTGTTCGTGCTGTTCGTTCTCGCAGATCTCAGATCTGAAAAGTTCGTGTAGTTCCGGAACTACCGGTCATCCGGGCCGGAACTTCTGTCCGGGCCAAATCAGCCAAATCCTGGTCAACACAGCTCCATCTTCCTCGCAGGGCGCATAGCCTGAAACCGCTCCTCGCTCACGTTTTCACCACCGAGCCGCTCCAGCTGCCGCTGCACCTGGCCGCCCTTCCCTCGCTCACCCTTGCACGAGCACGCCCGCTGGTCCACGCGCCGCCCAGCCTGGCCCAACTCCTCCCGCTCGCCCCAGGCCCACAACACCCGCGGCAGCCCCGCTCAGCACCTGCCGCTCGCATCCACCACCTGCTCCGCGCTCGATCGCCACCACGGCCCGCCCCAGCGCAGCACCACGTACCAGGCCCCAAGCCACTGCCCGCCCGCGCTATTTCCCCACAGCCGCCAACCACGCGCTGCCGCCCGCACAAGCCCTTCACGGCGGCGTCTCGGAGTTGTTGGCAACGTGTGCTTGTCGATCTTTCAGGTCGGCGGCTTGGTCTTCTCGCCGTTCTTCAGATCTGGCGAGATCGTTTCTCGACGTGTCAGCGTTTGTCGTTGTCCACGACGGCGCTGGGGGCCGGGCGAGGTGGATTCTTCTGGAGCGAAGATGATGGTACGGAGGTGGTGGTTATGTCGTTCTTCCGACTTCGTCGATGGGAAGCGGCGTATCTTGGTCCAAGACAGCACGGGGACGTCCCCCGGTCGACGTGCCACAGCGACATGTGCCTCGCTGCTGCAGCAGCACTTGTTCATCGACTCACAAAGCCTCGTTGGCGATGGTGCTTTTTTGGATCTTGCAACGGTGGAGGTTCGTCTCTTCTTGCGTTCGTCTCGGCGGCGTTGGAATTGGACGGCGGCCGCTGGCTACGGTGGTTGCAGGAAACCTAGAGATCGTTTTGTATTTCTCGATCTTTTGGGTTTTATCTGCAAATTCAGGATAATCATTTTATCCCGGTTTGTCTTTTAGTTTCCACATGTGTTGCTTCATGTAACTTGGTGTTCGATTAATGAAATATGTGGTTGCTCTCAAAAAAAAAGCCGTTCACAAAGATCCACACAGCGCCGACGTCGTTCGTACGCCGCGCCCACGCCGATCGCTAAGCCCCATCGCACGCTCATCCCGCTTGCCCCGCCTCGTATCAGGGCAGGCCGCGCGCTCAGGGCATCTCCAACCGGCGACCCATTCCGCGCCCGCGCGTCCGGATGGGTCGAACGGACAAAACCGCGGCCCGGCGCGCGGACCCATCCCAAACGGATGGCGGGCTCGGACGACCCAAACCGGCCCAAATCTGGACGAGTTTGCGTGGCCGCGGACGCAAAAGGCTGGTCGCTCGCGTCCTCCCTTATCCGCCGCCCCGCCTGTCTGCCTCCCACAACAGAAACACTCCACTCCACTCCCAAAACCTAGAGATGGCCGACGAAGCACTGCCGCCGCCACCGCCACCACCGCCACCATCGGAGAGGAAGCACTGGTCGCGGCCGTTGCCGCTCCTGCCGTGGAGGCGGCTCCTGAACCGGACGCTCCCGGTGGTCGTGGAGCCGGGCCGACGAAGAAGGCGAAGCCCGAGCTCACTGATACGCGTAGATGCACACGTCCGTTGGGAACCCCAAGTGGAAGGTATGATGCGTATAGAAGCAAGTTTCCCTCAGTATGAAACCAAGGTTTAATCGAACCAGTAGGAGCCAAGAAGCACGTTGAAGGTTGATGGTGGCGAAATGTGATCGGCGCAACAACAGGGATTCCGGCGCCAACGTGGAATCTGCACAACAAAACCAAAGTACTTTGCCCCAACGAACAGTGAGGTTGTCAATCTCAACCGCCTGTAACACAAAGGATTAAACGTATCGAGTGGAAGATGTTTGCAAAGAAAACAGAAAACACAATTGCAGAGATTGTAGTGCTATGTAAAGAATAGGACCGGGGTCCACAAGTCACTAGAGGTGTCTCTCCCATAAGATAAAAGCATGTTGGGTGAACAAATTACGATCGGGCAATTGACAAATAGAGAAAGGCATAACAATGCATATACATGATATGATAAATATAGTGAGATTTAATTGGGCATTCGACAAAGTACATAGACCGCCATCCAACTGCATCTATGCCTAAAAAGTCCACCTTCAAGTTATCATCCGAACCCCATTCAGTATTAAGTTGCTAAGCAACAGACAATTGCATTAAGTATGGTGCGTAATGTAATCGACAACTACATCCTTAGACATAGAATCAATGTTTTATCCCTAGTGGCAACGACACATCACAACCTTAGAACTTTCCATCACTTGTCCTGTGTCAATGAAGGCATGAACCCACTATCGAGCATAAATACTCCCTCTTGGAGTTAAGAGTACAAACTTGGCCGAGCCTCGACTAACTAGTAACCGAGAGCATGCAAGATCATAAACAACACATAAACAATAGATTGATAATCACCATAATCATAGCACTCTATCCATCGGATCCCGACAAACACAACATATAGTATTACGTATAGATGATCTTGATCATGTTAGGCAGCTCACAAGATCCAACAATGAAGCACAACAAGGAGAAGACGACTATCTAGCTACCGCTATGGACCCATGGTCCAGGGGTGAACTACTCACTCATCACTCCGGAGGCGATCATGGCGATGAAGAGTCCTCCGGAGATGATTCCCCTCTCCGGCGGGTGCCGGAGGCGATCTCCGAATCCCCGAGATGGGATTCGGCGGCGGCGTCTCCGGAAGGTTTTCCGTATCGTGCTCGGACGGGGTTTGCGACGGAGACTTTAAGTAAGGTGAAGGGCAACGCGGGGGCCACACGAGGCCAGGCGGGCCGGCGCGGCCAGGGCTCGCCCGCCGCCGCCCTAGCCCCCGGATGCCTCGTGGCCCCACTTCGTTATCTCTTCGGTCTTCGGAAGCTTGGTGGAAAAATGGGCTAAGATTTCGTCCAATTCCGAATATTTCCTTACTAGGATTTCGAAACCAAAAACAGCAAAACAGCAACTGGCTCTTCGGCATCTTGTTAATAGGTTAGTTCCGTAAAATGCATATGACATATAATGTGCATAAAACATGTAGGTATCATCAATAAAGAGCATGGAACATAAGAAATTATCGACATTGGGAGACGTAACCCACCGCGACAGAGGGCGATGGAGTCCAAGAAGCGGCGGACCGCGCAGGGCGCCCGATTCATGGAAGAGGAGGCTGATGTCTACGTTCCTCCTTTCTCAGAGATGTTGGACCTCCAAGTGCAGGTTTGTAGTGTTGCAGTTTTCCTTAAGTGGATCACCCAAGGTTTATCGAACTGGGAGGAAGAGGTCAAAGATATCCCTCTCATGCAACCCCGCAACCACAAAGCAAGAAGTCTCTTGTGTCCCCAACACACCAAATAGGTGCACTAGTTCGGCGAAGAGATAGTGAAATACAGTGGTATGAATATATATAAGCGTAGCAATGATGCCAGAAAATAGCTTGATGGCGTGTAGTTGATGGTGGTAGTATTGCAGGTAGTAACACAGTAAAACAGTAACAAGCAGCGATAGCGTATTTAGGAACAAGGCCTAGGGATTACACTTTCACTAGTGGACACTCTCAACATTGATCACATAAGAATAGATAAATGCATACTCTACACTTTTGTTGGATGATGAACACATTGCGTAGGATTACACGAACCCTCAATGCCGGAGTTAACAAGCTCCACAATAATGCTCATGTTTAAGTAACCTTAAGTGTAAGATAGATCAAAACGACTAAACCAAGTACTAGCATAGCATGCACACCGTCACCTTCATGCATATGTAGGAGGAATAGATCATATCAATATTATCATAGCAATAGTTAACTTCGCAATCTACAAGAGATCATGATCATAGCATAAACCAAGTACTAACACGGTGCACGCACCGTCACCTTTGCACACATGCAGGAGGAATAAAACTACTTTAATAACACATCACTAGAGTAGCACATAGATAGTAGTGATACAAACTCATATGAATCTCAATCATGTAAAGCAGCTCATGAGATCATTGTATTGAAGTACATAGGAGAGAGATTAACCACATAGCTACCGGCACACCCCCGAGCCTCAATGGAGAACTACCCTCTTCATGGGAGCAGGCGCGGATGAAGATGAAGTGAGATAGCAATAGTCGATGGAGAGCCTTCCGGGCACTTCCCTCTCCGGCAGGTGCCGAACGAGACTCCTGTCCCCAGATCTTGGCTCGCGATGACGGCGGCCCTGGAACTTTTCTCGTCTTCCTCGGTATGGGTTTTAGGTCCGGGACCTTTATATAGGCGAAGAGGCGGCGTCGGAGGTCGTGGCGGCGTGGGGTAAGGCGGCGCGGCCAACCCTAGGCCGCGCCTGCCACCCTCCCCAGGGGCCCGTGGTCCCTCCGGGTCCTTCCCGGTGTTCGGAAGCTTCGGGAAAAATAGGAACCCGGGCGTTGATTTGATCGATTCCGAGAATATTTCGTTATTGGGATTTCAAATCCAAAACAGCAGAGAACGGCATCACGCATCTTGTTAATAGGTTAGTTCCGTAAAATGCATAAATATGACATATAATGTGTATAAAACATGTAGGTATCATCAATAATGTGGCATGGAACATAAGAAATTATCGATACGTGGAGACGTATCAGTCCCTAAGCTTAGGCTCGTCCCGAGCAGGTAAAACGATAACAAAGATAATTTCTTAAGTGACATGCTATCATAACCTTGATCATACTATTGTAAGCATATGTAATGAATGCAGCGATCAAAACAAAAGTAATGACATGAGTAAACAAGTGAATCATATAGCAAAGACTTTTCATGAATAGTATTTCAAGACAAGCATCAATAAGTCTTGCATAAGAGTTAACTCGTAAAGCAATAAATCAAAGTAAAGGTATTGAAGCAACACAAAGGAAGATTAAGTTTCACCGGTTGCTTTCAACTTGTAACATGTATATCTCATGGATAATTGTCAACATAGAGTAATATAACAAGTGCAATATGCAAGTATGTAGGAATCAATGCATTACCACAAGTGTTTGCTTCTTAAGGTGGAGAGAAATAGGTGAACTGACTAACATAAAAAGTAAAAGAATGGCCCTTCAAAGAGGAAAAGCATCGATTACAGTATTTGTGCTAGAGCTTTGGTTTTGAAAACATAAAGAGAGTATAAAAGTAAAGTTTTGAGAGGTGTTTGTTGGTTGTTTGTTTAATGGTAATGGGTACTCTAACTACCTCATCAACCAAACTTTCAAGAGCGGCTCCTATGAAGGACGTTATCTCTACCAAGACCTAGGGATCATACTTTCTCTCTTTTGTTTACACATAGCTTACTTTAGTTTAGTTTTTTCTTTATTTATGGATGACACTCCTCCCAACCTTTGCTTACACAAGCTATGGCTAACCGAATCCCTAGTGCCTTCCAACATTCACATACCATGGAGGAGTGTCTATTTGCAAATTTAAGTTGCTTACCGATAGATCAGAGCAAAACATGTGAAGAGAATTATTAATGCAAGTTAATTAATTGAGGTGAATCCCATTGCCAGCTCTTTTTGCAAAGTTATTGGATAAGTGGATGAAGCCACTAGTCCATTAGTGAAAGTTGCCCAACAAGATTGAAAGATAAACACCACATACTTCCTCATGAGCTATAAAACATTGACACAAATAAGAGGTAATAACTTTTGAATTGTTTAAAGGTAGCACTCAAGCAATTTACTTTGGAATGGCTGATAAATACCATGTAGTAGGTAGGTATGGTGGACACAAATGGCATGAATATTGGCTCAAGGATTTTGATGCATGAGAAGTATTCCCTCTCGATACAAGGTTTAGGCTAGCAAGGTTATTTGAAACAAACACAAGGATGAACCGGTGCAGCAAACCTCACATAAAAGACATATTGTAAACATTATAAGACTTTACACCGTCTTCCTTGTTGTTCAAACCTCAATACTAGAAATTATCTAGACCTTAGAGAGACCAATTATGCAAACCAAATTTTAGGATGCTCTATGTATTTCTTCATTAATAGGTGCAAAGTATATGATGCAAGAGCTTAAACATGAGCACAACAATTGCCAAGTATCACATTATCCAAGACATTTTACCAATTACTACATGCAGCATTTTCCAATTCCAACCATATAACAATTTAACGAAGAGGAAACTTCGCCATGAATATTATGAGCTAACACATGTGTTCATACGAACCAGCGGAGCGTGTCTCTCTCCCACACAAGGATGAACTTATTCAGAGAATGAAAATGACAAAACAAAAACAAAAATAAAAGCACACAGACGCTCCAAGTAAAGTACATAAGATGTGACCAATAAAAATATAGTTTCAAGAAGAACCTGATAAGTTGTCGATGAAGAAGGGGATGCTTGGGCATCCCCAAGCTTAGATGCTTGAGTCTTCTTAAAATATGCAGGGATGAACCACGGGGCATCCCCAAGCTTAGACCTTTCACTCTTCTTGATCGCATTATATCACCCTCTTCTATTGACCCTTGAAAACTTCCTTCACACCAAACTTCAAGCAAACTCATTAGAGGGTTAGTGCATAATCAAAATTCACATGTTCAGAGGTGACACAATCATTCTTAACACTTCTGGACATTGCACAAAACTTCTGAAAGTTATGGAACAAAGAAACTCATTCAACTTAACAAAAGCGGCAATGCTAAATAAAAGGCAGAATCTGGCTAAAAACAGAACAGTCCGTAAAGACGAATTTTAAGATGGCACAGACTTGAAATGGAAAAACTCAAAACTAATGAAAGCTGCGTACATATCTGAGGATCACGCTCGTAAATTGGCAGATTTTTTCAATTTTCTACAGAGAATTATGCCCAGATTCGTGACAGACAGCAATGCTGTTTCTGCGCAGCGATCCAAATATAACATCAACTTTGACATAGAAACTTTACTTGGCACAAAAACATGATAAGGAGAGGTTGCTACAGTAGTAAACAACTTCCAAGACTCAACAAAACAAAATTGCTGTAGTAAAATAAACACATGGGTTATCTCCCAAGAAGTTCTTTCTTTATAGCCATTAAGATGGGCTCGGCACCATGATGCTCCATGAAATAGAGTTGAAGCGAAAGAGAGCATCAAGAGGCAAATCAAAACACATTTAAGTCTAACATGCTTTGTAAATAAACAAGTTCATGAAGAGCAAAGTAACAAGCATAGGAAGATAAAACAAGTGTAGCTTCAAAATTTCAGCACATAGAGAGGCATTTTAGTAACATGAAAATTTCTACAACCATATTTTCCTCTCTCATAATAACTTTCAGGAGCATCATGAGCAAACTCAACAATATAACTATCACATAAAGCATTCTTATCATGAGTCTCATGCATAAAATAATTACTACTCCCAACATAAGCATAATCAATTTTATTAGTTGTAGTGGGAGCAAATTCAACAAAGTAGCTATCAAATATAGGTATATTGTAATCATAATCAAATTTATCCTCCATAGGTGGTAACAAAAGACTACTATCATTATAATCATCATAAATAGGAGGCAAAGTATCATCAAAGTAAATTTTCCTCAATGCTTGGGGACTAAAAATATCATGCTCATCAAAGCCACCTTCCCCAAGCTTAGAATTTTCCATAGCATTAGCAACAATGGTGTTCAAAGCATTCATACTAATAACATTCCCATTATCATGCATATAAAGTTCCATGGGTTTTTTAATTCTCTCTTCAAACACATCATGTCCTAATTCAAGATAAAGTTCATAAAGATCTCTCATATTTTTGTTGTTTTCATTATGCCTAACTAGTGTAAACAAGAAACCAAATGTCGCAATTAATAGTCTAAAGGAAATAGCTTCGAGTACTTACAATGGCGGGAAAATAGCTTAGTGAGCCGAGATCCGAGTGAGTACCTTTACCTTTCCTCGCCGGCAACGGCGCTTAAAAATTGCTTGATGCTGTCCAGGATGGCGCGAGGTTGACGAGGGAGGAAATCCTTGTTGTGTAGCTTACGGTCTGCGCAACGGCGCCGTAAAAGTAGCTTGATGTCTACGCGTGCCCTTCCTTGTTGTAGACAGTGTTGGACCTCAAGTGCAGAGGTTTGTAGAACAGCAAGTTTTCCTTAAGTGGATCACCCAAGGTTTATCGAACTCAGGAGGAAGAGGTCAAAGATATCCCTCTCATGCAACCCCCGCAACCACAAAGCAAGAAGTCTCTTGTGTCCCCAACACACCAAATAGGTGCACTAGTTCGGCGAAGAGATAGTGAAACACAGGTGGTATGAATATATATAAGGTAGCAATGATGCCAGAATAGCTTGATGGCGTGTAGTTGATGGTGGTAGTATTGCAAGAGTAGTAACACAAAACAAAGAAACAAGCAATGATAGCTATTTAGAACAAGGCCTAGGGTTACACTTTCACTAGTGGACACCCTCACATTGATCACATAACGTAATAGATAAATGCATACTCTACACTTTTGTTGGATGATGAACACATTGCGTAGGATTACACGAACCCTCAATGCCGGAGTAACAAGCTCCACAATAATGCTCATGTTTAAGTAACCTTAAGTGTAAGATAGATCAAAACGACTAAACCAAGTACTAGCATAGCATGCACACTGTCACCTTCATGCATATGTAGGAGGAATAGATCATATCAATATTATCATAGCAATAGTTAACTTCGCAATCTACAAGAGATCATGATCATAGCATAAACCAAGTACTAACACGGTGCACGATCACCTTTGCACACATGCAGGAGGAATAAAACTACTTTAATAACACATCACTAGAGTAGCACATAGATAGTAGTGATAAAACTCATATGAATCTCAATCGTGTAAAGCAGCTCATGAGATCATTGTATTGAATTACATAGAGAGAGATTAACCACATAGCTACCTGGTACAGCCCCGAGCCTCAATGGAGAACTACTCCCTCTTCATGGGAGCAGCAGTTGATGAAGATGGCGGTGGAGATAGCAAGGTGTCGATGGAGAAGCCTTCCGGGGCACCCGCCCGGCAGGGGTGCCGATCGAGACTGTCCCCGCATCTTGGCGTCGCGATGACGGCGGCTCGGAACTTTTCTCGTATCGTGGCTTCCTCCGAGTGGCTTTAGGTCAGGGACCTTAGATAGGGAAGAGGCGGCGTCGAAGGTCGAAGAGGCGGCCGGGGGGTGGGGAGGCGCGGGCCAACCCTAGGCCGCGCCGGCCACCCTCCCCGGGCCTGTGGCCCCCTCCGTATCTCCCCCGGTGTTCGAAGCTTCGTGGAAAAATAGGAAACGGGCGTTGATTTCGTCCGATTCCGAGAATATTTCGTTACTAGGATTTCTGAAACCAAAATAAACAGAACTCGCCGGCATCTTGTTAATAGGTTAGTTCCAAAATTGCGCACATATAATGTGTATAAAACATGTAGGTATCATCAATAATGTGGCATGGAACATAAGAAATTATCGATACGTTGGAGACGTATCAGAGGCCGCCGCCACGGAGGAGCGGGTGCGGGCGGCGGAGCATCTCCTCCAACTCCAAACACAAGCGAAGAACACGGTCATGCAAGAGCAGCAGGCGCAGGCCATGCTCTTTACGGCCACGCAGCGCTCGGCCAGCACATGCTCATCCCCGGCACCGCACGGCCTCGGGGGGGAGCTCGGCCTCGTCCGTGACCCTGCCCTTCCTCCAAGGTCAACTGGCCCACCGTCTGCCCCGTTTGGGCACGAATTGGGGCGCATTCTGGGCGGCACGCGTACTACCACGGGATGGGTCACGTGAGGTGGGCGAGTCCGCTACGGGGCCGTCACCTTCGTACATTGACCTCAACCGTGCACCGGCGAACTCCAAAGGCCCCAAGAACCTGGGAGCAGCTGCCATGGCCGGTGCACGCAACCTGTTCGACGATATGTCGGCCGCGCGCGCGCAGGCACTGTCGACCGTGCAGGGCCCTCCGTCTTACGCAGACAGTGCCGACCACCCTGCCATATCCTTCGACACAACAGGCTCCCCAGCCACCTCCCGTTGACACACAGGAGGGCACAACTGCCTGTCCCGGCAGCATAAACATCGAGGAGGAGCCGTTGTTCGTTGAGGGCCTCACACAAGCCGCAGCTGCACAAGCTAGAGCTCGCCGGGTAAGCAAACGAACCGCCAACTACACGGAGAAGGAGGACAAGGTGATCGTCCAAGGATGGTTGACCATCGGGCAAGATGCGTTGACAAAGCCGAGCAGAAGGGGACCGCATTCTGGCGCCGGATCTATGATTACTTCCATGAACATCGCAAATATGGACAGGAGCCATTTGAGAGCGACCGCAGCGAGATATCTCTCCAAAAGAGGTGGGGAACAATTCAAACGGAATGCAACAAGTTCCAGGCGGCGTATGATCACGCGAAGCGGATCCCCGTTAGTGGCATGGGTGTGAAGGACTTGGTATGATTCTTAACCTCAACTTAATCATCCGATGTTCGCACATATGTTTATCGTTGTTGTCTCGCTTTGCTCTAGGTGTGGCGAGCTTTGGAATTCTACAAAGTCAGCAATGGAGACAAGACCTTTGCCTTCCCTCATTGTTGGAAGGAACTCCAGGGCACCCCCAAGTTCCAGGAGGGGTACGAGGGGTACATGGCGACCTTGACTGGCAACAACCCCGCCAAAGATGCCACGGTCATTGACCTGGATGGTGGGCAGCCTTGCGGTAGCTCCGCTTCTCGTGCAAGTCGTCCACGCGGCCACAAGTCAACCAAAGCCGACATGAAGCGTGATGCTTCGTCCATGCTATTGTATGGCACTTTGAAGGAGATGCATGCGGACAGAGAGGTGTCCACGGACAAGAGGGATGAGAGGAGGGCCGGGAGAAAGAAGAGGACAGGAAGAAATTCTTTGATGTCCAGCAGAAGAAGCTTGAGATTGAAGAGGTCAAGGCCCAGGCCAAAGCTAAAGAACTTGAGCTCAAAGAGAGAGAACTTGAGCTCATAGCAATGGCAAGGGCCAAAGAGGTGGAGATGAAGGCGAAGGAAATTGAGCTCAAAGCAATGGCAAGGGCCAAAGAGATGGAGGTGAAGGCGCAGGAAGTTGAGCTCAAACGCCAAGCCGAGGACAACCTCATCATGAACGCCGACTTGACCAACATGAGGGAGGCGAAGAGAGCTTGGTTCGAGAAGAGGCAGAAGGAGATCCTTGAGCGCCCAAATTAAGTTAGATAATCTCAATTGTAATTTTTATATTTTTCTCAAACTATGGCACATTTTAATTGATTTATCATGCTACGTTTGATAATATTTTATGCTATTTGCTATATTTTATGTTTGTTATATATTATTCTATGTTTATGAGATATTATTCTTGGTTTAGACATTGTTTTATAAAGTATCTGTGGCCAGATGGCCTATTTCCCAAAGAAGTAGGCCAAATGGCCAAATTGGGTGGCCGCTGCGTTGGGCGCAGCGTGCGACCCAAACGGACACGCGGACGCGGGGCGCTGTCCGGGTGTCCGTTCGGCCACCCAAACGGCCCAAAACGGACGGCACAACGCGTCCGTTTGGGTCGCCCGGTTGGAGATGCCCTCAGCTCCCCTACCGCTCACCATCATCAACGCGTAAACGCCAAGCCTTGATTTCATCTTCGGGCCGCGCAGAAAATCTCTCAGGAAAACAATTTCCCAGACCGGAACTTCCAGTTCCTTTCGGCGGAACATCCGGTCGGCCGGAACTTTCGCCCAACATCCGCCCTTGTTCCGAAATTAGCTGTTTTGCTCGCATTATACCCTGGATTCATTTGGTGCATTTTCGGAAGTTGGCCGGAAGTAGACCGGAACTTCCACCCGGCGCAAATTTTGACCCCAATTTCAGCAACTTTTGATCCCAACTTTTGACAATTTTTCGGAGCCCGTTTGACCTCAAATTTTGACCATAATTTCACCATCTTGACTCCAAATTTTGACAATTTTCCCGAGCCCATTTGACTCCTCTTTTTGCCCCAAATTTTGACAACTTTCCGGAGCCCGTTTGACTCCAAACTTTAACAACATCCTCCAACTACTCCACATAGTCCACGTCTAATTCTTTACAATTTTTGGAACTCAACTTTTGACCGCTTGTTTTGACCCAACTTTTCGGGCATTGACTTAATTTGCCCGGTTTCCGATTTGGAGTGTATTGGTTGTCTATTCCGCTTCCGCGCCTACACCAACACCGCGACGACACCTTTGGCACCCCGGATTCCGGCGCAACTTCGACACCATCATTGACACCACCTCGATCATCGCAAGTTTGTGTGCTTGACACCGCCTAACATCAATAGGTATAACTTGCCCCACCCCTTGTAGCCCCGTTTCTTTCTTTGTGTACCTATCCCATTGAGAGTAGCTTTCCGAGTGTTGCGAAGCATTGCACAAGTGTCACGACCGTGAGAGGGTGTGTGTGCGTTGTGTTGAGCAAAGCTCCAAAGCACGCTCGGTGAGAAAGATACACAAAAGAAGAAAAGTGTGACATAGAGAAAAATAAAGCTTCTAAGCATAGAAAAAAAAAAAAAAAAGAAATAGAAAAGTGTGTGTCCACCGATACAAAGGAGTGCAAAGCTTGTTAGCACTAAGAGAGAAAAGAGAAGAGTGTCATTTGTGCAAATCTAGTTGCTTCTCTCATATGCAACCAAGCTACGGTCTCTCTTGTGTTGGCATGACACCGAGCATATAGTCTTCGTTAGGACCATCTTGTTACTTGTTCACTTCCTTGGTCGCGCTAACCCCATTGTTCTTCCTTGTGTGTGTTTCCGTGTTTCCTTGACATAGATCACCGCTTTTGACATTTGACTTTGGATCTTACCCACATTTGACAATAGACATTTTCTTTGGTTCTTTTCGTTTGCTATCCACTTCCCCACCTACCACCATATAGAGTTCTTAGCCTTTTGCGTGTGCTTTGAGTGTGTGTGTGTGAGTACATATCGGTTATTCTCTAACTTGAACCATTTTCTCGATTTTGTTGTGAGTCTTGACCTTTTGGTAGTTCTCTTTCCACCACATATACACCCTTCCTAGTGAGAGTTATACATGATGACACCACAAGAACAAGACGAGATGAGAGCCTACTTTGCCATCTTAGATGCTCAAATAGCCAAGATGACCACCCAAGATAAAGCCGAGTGCAAATCCTACTTCAAACACCTTGAGAGCAAGAGTGACACACCCCATGAGTCGAGTGAGGACACTTTGATTTCTAACAACTTAACCTCTACTCCACTTGTGTTGTCTTCCTCTTTGCTAGGTTGCTCGGACATCGACGACGTCATTGCCATGGAGATGAGGGACTCCACTAAATGGGAGATGAGGGACTCCACTATATGTGAGATGAGCGACTCCACTATATGTGAGATGAGCGACTCCACTATATGTGAGATGAGTGAATCCACTATACATGAGCTTGAGTGCCTCCACCTTGAGGATATGAGTGATACACCGAGTGAGATGAGAGTGGTAGTTGATAGGTCATGTGAGGCCATTTCGAATTCTAACAACTTACCCTCTACCTCTAGTGTGTTTTCTCATGTCTCATTAGGTTCCATGGATGACGAGACACCGATCATGGAGAAGATGTAGATGGTGCATGAAGATGATGCTATCACACCATGCTTGCTTGAAGATGAACATGGAGGCCACATTGAGCCTACTACTTCCACAACACCTACCTCAAATGAGTCGGACTACAAAGGTACCTATATAGGTGTTGATGATGCCATGATCCCACTAGTGGACATGATGATTTGTGAGTGCTTGCATGAGTTGGATGATCATATTGCTATGTCATATGCTTCTTTCACATTCCCATGTGATACTTGTGATACACCTATTGTTGATCATGCGAATTAGTTGCTTATGTTGATATTTCCATGCCATGCTATGAGTCTTTCGAGTTACTTCCTCTTGCTTGCAATATGTCGAACAATTGCTCTTTCCCATGTGTTTCTTGCAATGATGATGATGATAATACTTGTGTTGTGGCAACCTTGCCGAACAATTGTTCTTTCCATAGGTTTGTCGACAACAATGATAACATGTTGAACATGTTTTGCTCTAAATGTTTGCAATACTCTCCCATTAATGCAACCAAAATGTTGAATACTTGCTCTTTCCAATGCTTGGTTTGCAATGATGTTAATATGCTTGTAAATGAGATTGCCCCCATAGCTCTCTCAAATTTTGGAGACTTTGCATATATCCATGTTGAGCATGTTCATGTGTTTACTCCGCATATTCACCATATCTATTATGATGCTTTGCTTAACGCTAATGGTGATGTGCAAAAGAGATGGACCATCATGATGGATGATGTGTTCATATACCATGCACACACATTCTTTGCTTTGCCTATTGTGTGTGTAGGTACACGGAAGACAAGGTCAACCTCGATTGAGCACGAGTTGACCAAACGAGCTCTTGAGAGCATAATACAAGTGAGTTCAAGATCGAACCCGGCTCTAATACCTTTCCCATGCTTTGCATTGAACATGCCGAACAATTTCTCTTTCTTATGGTTCTTTTGCAAGCATGATGATGTGATTCTTACCGTTGGTGTTGCCTCAAACAAGTTGACCAATTTCTCTTTCATGTGGTTTGTTGGCACGCACGGTTGTGCAAATTTTTGCTTGGTGAACTTTTTGGATGATATGTTGTGTGTTGCACCAAATATGAGGACCAATTTCTCTTTCCAATGGTTTGTGTGCACACATGTTGATAATATTTTGGACACTTCCTCTTATGCGTTTTGGCCAAATTCTCCACTTGTTGCTTCAAGGATGTTGAACAATTTCTCTTTCCGATGCCTTGAGTGCAATAATGCACATGAGTTTCTACATGAGATGGACATCATAGTCGTCTCACAATTTGGAGTTTTTGTGTTTCCACATTTGGAAGATGTTCATATGGAGTTCTTACACATTGACCTTGTACATGCATTATTCTTGATAAATTTGTGTTGTGCTAACGGTGTTGTGAACATGAATGGACATGTCGTTGATGATATTCTCCTCTATCACGCACACACATACTTTGTTTGGTCTTTGTTGTGTGAAGGTACAAGTGACTTGTGGATGAGCGTCAACGAATGGGTTCAACCCCACACTTCGACTACACAAGATCTCTCCATGAGAGCACACCGACACTTTGATAAGGTGACCTCCTTCTACATAAGGCCCCTTGCTAATCCGTGGAACATTGGCTACGCTTTGAGTGTTCTCTTGTTTCTCTTGTGCTATTGATAGGGTATACGACTTTCAAGTGGACATTCAAGCGTGGTTGTCATCTACCTCCTATACAAGTTCATGAAGAGCTATCGTCGAGGACGACTCTTTTTCAAGTGGGGGGAGATGATACGGGGCGACCTTCGGTCTTCACCGCATCATGTGCTTCATCGCCAAGACGGCACGCAAAGGTGAATCTTCTCCTTTACGCGTGCCTCGAATCGCCTATTTGGGACGATATACTACTTCATACTCCGTCATATCTTGATGATAGGAACTCGACGACAAGTACGGAGGGAAGAGAGGATGCCTGATACGTCCAATTTGCATCACTATTTTGTATCATAATTTGCTGTTATTCATTGATATATTTCATATTGGGACACAATACTTATGTTATTTCATCTATTTTGCATGTTTCATCATTATTGGAGGATCAAGCACCGGAGCCAGGATTCTGCTGGAAAGCACCGTCAGAACGCAATATTTCGGAAGATCAACTGTGGAAGGAAATTTCACGTAAATTCCTATTTTCCAGATGACGGAGGGAGCCAGAAGGGGAAGAAGAGGGGAGCCATCACGCACCACAAGCCGGCGCGGCCCATGGCCTGGCCGCGCCACCGTGGGTGGGGCCCCATGTGCCCCTCGCCTCCTCTTTTGGTACTCCTTCGTCCCGAAACCTAAGCACGTAGAGGACCTCACGAAGGGTTACAGCCGCCTCGCGGGGCGGAGAACACCAGAGAGAAAAGAGCTCTCCGGCGGGCAGGAACGGGAAATTCCCTCCCGGAGGGGGAAATCGACGCCATCGCCATCGTCATCGAGCGGGACATCATCTCCATCATCATCATCATCATCTCCACCATCTACACCGCCATCACCACCGCTGCACCTCGTCACCGCTGTAACAATTTGGGTTAAATCTTGATTGTATGATAGGGACAACTCTCCCGGCATTATTCTCTGCTTGTTATAGATGCTATTGAGTGAAACCATTGAACCAAGGTTTATGTTCAGATTGTTATTCATCATCATATCACCTCTGATTGTATTCCATATGATGTCTCGTGAGTAGTTCGTTTAGTTCTTGAGGACATGGGTGAAGTCTAAATGCTAGTAGTGAATTATGGTTGAGTAATATTCAATGTTATGATATTTAAGTTGTGGTGTCATTCTTCTAGTGGTGTCGTGTGAACGTCGACTACACGACACTTCACCATTTATGGGCCTAGGGGAGTGCATCTTGTATTCGGTTGCTAATTGCGGGTTGCCGGAGTGACGAAACCTAAGCCCCCGTTAGTATATCGATGCAAGAGGGATCGCAGGATCTCAGAGTTTAAGGCCGTGGTTAGATTTATCTTAATTACTTTCTTGTAGGCGGATGCTTGCAAGGGTATAATCACAAGTATGTAGTCCTAGGAAGGGCGGTGCATTAGCATAGGTTCACCACACAACACTTATCAAAACAATGAAGATTATTTAGCCACATGAAGCGAAAGCACTAGACTAAAATCCCCGTGTGTCCTCAAGAACGTTTGGTCATTATAAGTAAACAAACCGGCTTGTCCTTTGTGCTAAAAAGGATTGGGCCACTCGCTGCAATTATTTCTCTCGTATTTTACTTACTCGTACTTTATTCATCTGTTACATCAAAACCCCCTGAATACTTGTCTGTGAGCATTTACAGTGAATCCTTCATCAAAACTGCTTGTCAACACCTTCTGCTCCTCGTTGGGTTCGACACTCTTATTTATCGATACTACGATACACCCCCTATACTTGTGGGTCATCAAGACTATTTTTTGCCGGGGAGTGAAGCGCTATTGGTAAGTGGAATTGGTAAGGAAACTTTACTGTTTGTGCTGATTTTATTTCTGCCTGCTGCTATAAGTCATTATGGAGAGATCTTCTCTTCAATTTCTATTTGGGAAATCTACTACTACTGCAACGGTAGTGGATGAAGCGCCAGTGAGGAAGTAGTACCATATAAAATACCTATGAAAATTATTGAACGTGTTATGGATAACCGCTATGAAGGGGATGGAACTGTCCATCCTGGTGATCATTTATTGTTTTTGCATGAATTATGCGAGTTATTCAAATGTGCAGGTATTTCTATGAATGAAGTTAGAAAGAAACTATTCACTATATTGTCAGTAAAGCGCGCACTCATAAATTGCTGAAGAATGGTGATTCTATTGATTGGGAGGACATTGTGCCTTTATTTTATTCCAAATTTTATCCTCCAAGTGAAATTCACAAAGATCGGAACCGCATATATAATTTCTGGCCTCATGATGGAGAGTATTGCCCAAGCTTGGGGAGATTGAAGTCTTTAATGCTCAAATGCCCCATTCATGAGCTTCCTGGTAATGTTATTATTGATAATTTCTATGCAAGACTTTCTTTTCAAGACAAGACCTTGCTGGATACTTCTTGTTCTGGATCATTTACACGCAACAAAGAAGAGTTTAAAAGGGACCTTCTTGATCGGATCCAAGAAAATACTGAAGGATGGGAGAACGACAAAGATAGAGAATCAGGTATAATTTATGATTATAAATGCATTGAAGCTTTTATGGATACTGATAAATTTCGTAATATGAGTGCTACATATGGTCTTGATTCCCAAGTTGTTGCAAATCTTTATAAAGCTTTTGCCTCTCATTATGAATTGCCTAAGAAGAATTTTGATAAGTATCATGAACCGTATAAAGATAAAGTTGATTCATCTGTAAACAAATGTGTAGTGATTGAAACTGTTGATAATGTTATTCCTGAAGCTTATATTGAAAAAATCCTTTCCCTGCTAAAATGAAGGAGTACTCTCATATCTAGTGTTGTTAATAAAAGTGAAAAGAAACCTAAAGAACCTGAAGAACAAATTAAAATTGAACCTGCTGTTAATAGTTAAAGATCTTGTGCTGAAAATGTGAAGGATGGTGGTATTTTCAGGATCTTGAAATATTGTTTCACATCCAATAAACCCAAACAAGTTAGTTCCTATGCCTATGAATTGGTGATCATTGCTATTATGGTTTATGTGATATTGGTGCAAGTGTTAGTGCTATTCCTTATGAGCTTTACACGGAGATTATGCACGAAATTGGCTCTTGTGAACTTGAAGATATTGATGTGGTTATTCATCTGGCTAATAGAGAAACTATTTCTCCAATTGGTATTGTTCGAGATGTGAAGTTCTATGTGGTAAGATTTATCCTGTGACTTTTTGGTACTTGGTTCTGCTGCTAGTGATCATTGTCCTATCATTTTTGGTAGACCTTTTCTAAATACTTGTGGAGCTATTATAGATTGTAAGAAAGAAATTTTAACTAGATTTGCTGGTGAACCTTATGAATTTAACTTTTCTAAATTTACCAAAACTCCTTATAAAGCTGACTTGCCTAGTAATGATTTTAAAATGGAGCAGTGTGCATCTATTGTTCTTGTTCCTAATAATCCTTTGCAGCAACATTTGGAGAATAGTGAAAGTGAAGCTTTTAGGAAAGAAAGAGATGAGCTTGAGGAAATTTTTCTTCGCCAACCTATTCTCAAGCATGATTTACCGGTGGAAGATTTGGGTACAACACCGCCACCAAAGGAAGATCCTGTTTTTGATCTAAAGCCTTTACCTGATAATCTTAAATATGCTCATATTGATGAAAATAAAATATATCCTGTTATTATTAGTTCTAAGCTTTCAGAGATTGAGGAAGAAAGGTTATTGGAAATATTGAAGAAACACCGAGGAGCTATTGGCTATACTCTTGATGATTTGAAAGGGATTTCTCCTTCTATTTGCCAACATGCTATTAATATGGAAGAAGATGCAAAGCCTGTTGTTGAACATCAACGTCGTCTAATTCCGAAGATGAAAGAGGTGGTAAGGAACGAGGTATTAAAACTTCTTGAAGCTGGTATTATATATCCTATTGCTGATAGTAGATGGGTTAGTCTGTGCATTGTGTTCCTAAGAAAGGAGGAATGACTGTTGTGCCTAATGATAATGATGAGCTTATCCCTCAAAGAATAGTTGTAGGTTATAGAATGTGCATTGATTTTCGAAAAGTTAATGAAGTTACTAAGAAAGATCATTACCCTTTACCCTTTATTGATCAAATGCTAGAGAGGTTATCTAAAAATACTCATTTTTGCTTTCTTGATGGTTATTCGGGTTTTCACAAATTGTTGTTAAAGCTAAAGATCAAGAGAAAACCTCGTTTACTTGTCCTTATGGAACTTATGCTTATAGGCGTATGCCTTTTGGTTTATGTAATGCTCCTGCTACTTTTCAAAGATGCATGTCTGCTATTTTTCATGGTTTTTGCGAAAGTATTGTAGAGGTGTTCATGGATGATTTTTCTGTCTATGGGAATTCTTTTGATAATTGCTTGCGAAACCTCGATAAAGTTTTGCAGAGATGTGAAGAAACTAACCTTGTCCTTAATTGGGAAAAATGCCACTTTATGGTTAATGAAGGAATTGTATTGGGATAAAATTTCCGAGAGAGGTATTGAAGTTGATAGAGCTAAAGTTGAAGCAATTGAGAAGATGCCCTATCCGGGGATGTTAAAGGTATTCGTAGTGTTCTTGGTCATGCTGGGTTTTATAGGAGATTTATTAAAGATTTCTCTAAAATTTCAAAGCCTCTTACTAATCTTCAAAAAGATGTACCTTTTGTTTTTGATGACGATTGTAAGGAAGCTTTTGAAACTCTAAAGAAAGCCTTAACAACTGCTCCTGTAGTCGAACCTCCTGATTGGAATTTGCCTTTTGAAATTATGTGTGATGCTAGTGATTTTCTCTGTAGGCGCTGTTCTTGGACAGCGGGTAGATAAAAAATTAAATGTTATTCATTATGCTAGTAAGACTCTTGATGTTGCTCAAAGAAATTATGCTACAACGAAAAGGAATTGTTAGCTGTAGTCTTTGCTTGTGACAAGTTTAGACCCTATATTGTTGATTCAAAAGTCACAATTCATACTGATCATGCTGCAATTAGATACCTTATGACAAAGAAAGATGCTAAGCCAAGGCTTATTAGATGGGTACTTCTTGCAAGAATTTGATTTACATATTATAGATAGGAAAGGTGTTGATAATCCTGTTGATAATTTGTCTAGATTGGAAAATATTGCTTATGATCCTGTTCCTATTAATGATAGTTTTCCAAATGAACAATTGGCTGTAATAAAGGTGAGCTCGCGAGAGAGCCCTTTGTATGCAGATTATGCTAACTTTATTGTTTCAAGTATTTGCCTCCAACCTTTTCACCAAAGGAGGAAATTCTTTTATGACTTGAGGCATTATTTTGGGATGACCCACACTTATATAAAGAAGGAGTGGATGGTATTATGCGAAGATGTGTTCCTGAATATGAACAACAGAGATATTGAGTAAATGTCATGGTAGTGTTTATGGAGGACATCAGGAGATAGAACCGCACAAAAGGTTCTACAATCAGGTTTTATTGGCCAACTCTCTTCAAAGATGAAGTTTATTTTATCTTGTGATGAATGTCAAAGGGTTGGTAATATCTCCAGACGCAATGAAATGCCTATGAATTATACTCTTGTTATTGAACCATCGATTGTTGGGGATTCGACTTTATGGGGCCTTTTCCCTCTTCAAGGTAACACTCATATACTTGTTGTTGTTGATTATGTTACTAAATGGGTAGAAGCTATACCCACAAAAGTGCTGATGGTGAGACTTCTTTAAAAATGCTTTTAGATATTATTTTTCCTTAGATTTGGAGTTCCTAGATATATTATGACTGATGGAGGTTCTCATTATATTCATGGAGGTTTTAGAAAAACTCTTGCTAGGTATGGAATTAATCATAGAATTGCTTCCGCTTATCATCCTCAAACTAGTGGTCAAGTAGAATTATCAAATAGAGAAATTAAATCTATTTTGGGAAAGACCGTTAATAAATCTAGAAAGAATTGGGCTAGTAAATTGAAGGACGCACTATGGGCTTATAGAACTGCTTATAAAAACCCCATGGGAATGTCACCTTATAAAATGGTTTATGGAAAAGCTTGTCATTTACCTTTAGAACTAGAGCACAAAGCTTATTGCTGTTAGAGAACTAAATAAAGATCCTAAACTAGCCGGTAATAAAAGGTTGCTGCAATTAAGTTCATTAGATGAATGGAGAAGTGAAGCTTATGAAAATGCTAAACTCTTTAAAGAGAAAGTTAAGAAATGGCATGATAGAAGGATTATTAAAAGAGAATTTAATGTTGGGGACAAGGTCCTATTGTATCGGTCTCGTCTCAGACTCTTTGCAGGGAAATTACTCTCGAAATGGGAAGGACCATATGTTGTTGAGGAGGTGTATCGTTCAGAGCAATTAAAATTAGCTCTCTCCAAGGCAATGCTACGCAAGTGGTGAATGGACAAAGACTCAAGCATTATATCTCGGGTGATTCTTATAATGTTGATGTTGATATTATTCAAGTGGAAACACCGGAGGCTTTCATCAAAGGACAAATTGACAGTCCGCCAGAACTCGACTTTGAATAGGTAACAGTACTGGTAATGAAAAGTTCGCAAATTACTTTCCGAACAATATTTTTGCTGTTTTTGGAAAATATGAAAAATTACGAGATCGAAACGGAGTGGAGGAGACGCACGAGGGCGTGCCACCATAGGCGGCGCGGGGCCCCCCGGCCGCGCCGACCTATGAGGGCACCGCCTCGTCGCCCCTTTCCGACTGGTTCGACCTGGTACTTTCCGTTTGTCCGAAAAATTTTACTATATAATCCCCGGACCCCTGGAGGTCCGTATATCGTTTTCTCGACGTGTTTTGTTTCGAGCTGTTTCTGCCAGGATCTGTTTTCAGTTTAGAAGCACCATGGTCCCAAGAACAGGGGCAAGGAGCTTCCGGATGAAGATAATCAAGATCGTGAGTGGAAAGAAGAGGACAAGAGCGTCAAGGAAGAGTAAAGGAGGATGAAGAGGAAGTCGAAGAAGTTCCGCAAGAGCGCCCGCGCACCACCATTGCAAGCATCGGAGTGGTGTCAAACTCGTTCAACGCCAAGAAGAGTGCACGGATTCGCACTGGAGGAGGGGTTCCACGTCATCACCTAGCTCCAAGGACATCTTCTTCAGGCATTCACCATCCCTTCCGCAATCTAATCTACAATAATCAAATTGAAAGGACTCCCAAGGCAGCATTGCCTAGCAATTGGGATATAGATCGTTCTAACAATGCAGGAAGGACGCCTGAAGCTGAAGGTTGGGGAAATAACTCCAAGAGTTGGGACTCGTCGGACGTACTTCTTAACCGCGTCGAGCACAATTCGGAGATGATTCGCAACCTCATATACAGGATTGATGAGCTTCAGGAGCTTATTGAGAAGCTTGTCAGGAATTCATCACCACCATCGCCAAAGGAGTAATTCATCATCGGTATTGGCATCCCCTTGGTTTGTTCCAAGCTTGGGGGAGTGCCGCGGTATCACATTATCACTACCTTTTACTTTTATTATCAAGTAGTGTCATATCATGAGCAGGGAAGTTATCGTATAAGATGGGTTTGTGGAAGTATCTCTCCTTTAGTTTGTCTATGTATCCCTTGGTGTTAGTTATCGTTATGGAATATTAATGAGAAGTCTTATCATTTACATATTGCACACCTTATTTTAGTTTGCAATCTCTATTATATGATTTATCTTGTTGTTAAGTATTGGTATCACTTTGGGAGCATTGAATAAATCTATTTGGTTTTGGCAAACTTAGCAATGGTCAATAGCAACAACACTTTGAGTTTAAGAAGAATAGAGGAAATAAATGTGGAAGATGTTATTATCTTTCTTAGTTCTTAGCTTAGTATTCTGAAGTTAAAACTGTTTGTGCTCACAAGTAAGATGCATGATTGTTTCTATCACATGTATATTTGTTTGTTTCCTCAACTCTTATGCTTGCTATTTAACCTTGCTAGCCAAAGACTTGTACTGAGAGGGAATACTTCTCGTGCATCCAAACCTAAACCCAAACCTATGCCATTTGTGTCCACCATACCTACCTACTACATGGTATTTCCTGCCACTCCAAGTAAATACTTCATGTGCTACCTTTAAACAGTTCAAAACTTTATTACTCTTTATTTGTGTCAATGTTCTATAGCTCATGAGGAAGTATGTGGTGTTTTATCTTTCAATCTTGTTGGGCAACTTTCACCAATGGACTAGTGGCTTCATCCACCTATCCAATAACTTTGCATAAAGAGCTGGCAATGGGATTCCCAGTCCCAAATTAATTAACCAAAATAGACACTCCTCCATGGTATGTGATTGTTGGACGGCACCCGAAGGATTCGGTTAGCCATGGCTTGAGAAAGCAAAGGTGGGGAGGAGTGTCAACATAATAAAATAAAAGGGGCACTCCTTCATGGAATGAGATTGTTGGCAGGCACCCGAGGATTCGGTTAGCCATGGTTTGTGAAAGAAAGGTTGGAAGGAGTGTCACCCAAAAATAAAATAAATGGGAGCCGCTCTTTGAGAGTTTGCCTGGCAAGGGGGTTAGAGTACCCGCTACCAGTCGTTGACAACAACAAACACCTCTCAAAATGTTACTTTTACCATCTTTATATGATTTCAAAACTTGAAAAGCTCTAGCACATGATTTAATCCCTGCTTGCCTCTGCGAAGGGCCTATCTTTTACTTTTATGTTGAGTCAGTAAACCTATTTCTCTCTATCTCAAGCAAGCAATTGAGTTGTTGTGAACCAATCATTTATGCTATGATTCAGTTGATCATGTCTTTTATACTTTCTTGTTTAGTACCAATTTTATCTGAATGAATATGACTTTGAAGTTATCAATGATTATGAAGAGATTGTTACGCTTGAATATGAAGGCTCAGTTATAAAATCTAATATGAGAGCTTTGCTTAGAAGTACAATTCGTTAGTAGTTCTCTGACCAAGAACAAAGTTTGCCATCACCAACTATGATTTCCTATGCACCTTTATTTGTGATTTCTCTTTACCTATTTCAAGATGAGTTATATGAGGAAGTTGTTTACTAGAATGTCTTGTGTGAATGAATATGATGCTTCTTGTCCGTATTTTATTTATCGACTCTTCACTCCATAAACATGTGGTCTTGTTTATCGAGCTTAGCTTGGGGACAAGCTTAAGGAGTTGATACGTCCAATTTGCATCACTATTTTGTATCATAATTTGCTGTTATTCATTGATATATTTCATATTGGGACACAATACTTATGTTATTTCATCTATTTTGCATGTTTCATCATTATTGGAGGATCAAGCACGGAGCCAGGATTCTAAAAGCACCGTCGAACGCAATATTTCGGAAGATCAACCGTGGAAGGAAATTTCACGTAAATTCCTATTTTTCCGATGACGGAGGGAGCGGTAAGGGGAAGAAGAGGAGCCACTGGGCCCACCACAGGCCGCGCGGCCCATGGCCTGGCCGCGCCACGTGGTGTGGGGGCCCCACGCCCCTTTCGCCTCCTTTCTTCGCGTACTCCTTCGTCCCGAAAACCTAAGCCACAGAGAGGACCTCACGAAGGGTTACAGCCCCGGGGCGGAGAACACCAGAGAAAGAGCTCTCCGGCGGGCAGAATCGGGGAAATTCCTCCCGAGGGGGAAATCGACGCCATCGCCATCGTCATCGAGCGGGACATCATCTCCATCATCATCATCATCATCTCCACCATCTACACCGCCATCACCACCGTGCACCTCGTCACCGCTGTAACAATTTGGGTTAAATCTTGATTGTATGATAGGGGAAACTCTCCCGGCATTATTCTCTGCTTGTTATAGATGCTATTGAGTGAAACCATTGAACCAAGGTTTATGTTCAGATTGTTATTCATCATCATATCACCTCTGATTGTATTCCATATGATGTCTCGTGAGTAGTTCGTTTAGTTCTTTAGGACATGGGTGAAGTCTAAATGCTAGTAGTGAATTATGGTTGAGTAATATTCAATGTTATGATATTTAAGTTGTGGTGTCATTCTTCTAGTGGTGTCGTGTGAACATCGACTACACGACACTTCACCATTTATGGGCCTAGGGAGTGCATCTTGTATTCGGTTGCTAATTGCGGGGTTGCCGGAGTGACAAAACCTAAGCCCCGTTAGTATATCGATGCAAGAGGGATCGCAGGATCTCGAGTTTAAGGTTGTGGTTAGATTTATCTTAATTACTTTCTTGTAGTTGCGGATGCTTGCAAGGGGTATAATCACAAGTATGTATTAGTCCTAGGAAGGGCGGTTTAGCATAGGTTCACCCACACAACACTTATCAAAACAATGAAGATTATTTAGCCACATGAAGCGAAAGCACTAGACTAAAATCCCCGTGTGTCCTCAAGAACGTTTGGTCATTATAAGTAAACAAACCGGCTTGTCCTTTGTGCTAAAAAGGATTGGGCCACTCATTGCAATTATTTCTCTCGTATTTTACTTACTCGTACTTTATTCATCCGTTACATCAAAACCCCAGAATACTTGTTTGTGAGCATTTACAGTGAATCCTTCATCGAAACTGCTTGTCAACACCTTCTGCTCCTCGTTGGGTTCGACACTCTTATTTATCGAAAGTACTACGATACACCCCCTATACTTGTGGGTCATCAATGCCATGGAGACCCGAGGACGCAAGGCCGATGTCACGGAAGCATGGAAGAGAAGGAGAAAGAGGAGCTGGACGCTCCAGGCCAGAACTTGTGCCCGACACAGCCGGAACTTCCGCCCAGATGTCAAGACCAAAGATGCTCGCATGAAGAGTCAGCCGGAACTTCCGCCTGATGGCCGGAACTTCCGCCCGACCGAACTTCCGCCCCGACGGCGGAACTTTCGCCCATCGAACCTCAGCCAGATCTCAGCCCACTTTGGCTTGTAACTTACCCTTCGCCCTACCTATAAATAGGCACCTACCCCCACCTTCATGAGGGAGAGATGATGTTTAGATGAATTGGCTTATGCCTCTATTATCCCTTTGTGGATTTGGGAAACCCCCACCTTAGATTACCCATCTATTGTATCCCTCCTTATCCGGATCTTTTTCCATTCTAGTAATTCTATCAATTGAGAATGTCTTGCTTTGCAACTCTATTCTTAGTTGG
Organism: Lolium multiflorum; assembly: GCA_030979885.1. Lineage (NCBI taxonomy): Eukaryota > Viridiplantae > Streptophyta > Magnoliopsida > Poales > Poaceae > Lolium > Lolium multiflorum. Next base: position 354,038,353 of record CM061750.1, on the reverse strand, counting down.
TTTTTTACTGTTTGGGAATTCTATTTGGATTTGTCGATCTTTTACAAGAGATTCTACCTTTGGTCTTTGTCTTGCAATTCTATCGGTTGGTGGTTCGGGCCAACGAGGATAACGGTTTGTGTTGTGTGCGTGTGTTTGTATCGAGTTCTTCGCGTTCATCCACCTCCCCGCGAATCCCCCTCCGCAATCACACTCACCCGGGTCAATTCGTGAGATCGGGCAACCCACACGGGCTCAGCCCGCATCATACAACTTCAACCTTCTATATTTTCTAGAATTATTCCAAACTCTACTTAAAAAGTATAAATATAACTGTAGTAAGTGTACAAACAAATCTTGGACTAGGACCCTAACTGTTGAGGGCCCGGGGTGAGTGCCCCTCTGTCCCGCCTATGGGCCGGCCCTGAACGCCACGCGCGGACGCAGCGAGTTTAGGCCACCCGCTTTGCAACGGAGGAAGCAGCAGCACAACAGGGGGCTGCTCGCTACCGAGCAGGTCGGTGGCAAACGGGGCACCACACACCCCAACTGGCTTCTGGGCCAGGCCTATATACGGATGTGAATAATTTTTTAATTTTTTAATTTGAAATTTTTTCTACTTTGAACAATTTTCGATGTGAACAAATTTTAAATTTGAACAAATTTTATATTTAAACATTTTTTTAAATTCGAACAAATTTTAAACAAATTTTGAATTTGAACAAATTTCATATTTGAACGGTTTTCAAATTTGAACGATTTTCAAATTTGAACGGTTTTCGAATTTGAACGGTTTTCAAATTTGAACATTTTTGAATTTAAACATTTTCTCAATTTTTAAAAATTAAAATTTTCGAATCTGAAAAAATATAAACAAAACCGAAAACAGAAAAAAGAAAAGAAAACAGAAAAAGAAACCAAAACGAACGCTAAACAGACCCAAATGGGCCTGGCCCATACCCGACCAAGGGGTGTGCGGTGGCCGGTAGCCACCGACCTGGTCGGTGCATAGGTTTTGCCGCACAGCAGAGCAGAGCCGGCGCTTCGCGTTGATTCCTCCACCCTCTTGCCCCGGTCATCCTAAATCGGTCCATCGCCTGTAGCCGGAGGAGCTCTCTCCCAGATCTCGAGCCTCCTCGTCTCGTCCGTTCACTCTGGCGCACCACCGTCGACCATGGCGTCACCCACACGCCTCCTCCAGGTGAGGTTCCAGCCATCTGAACTCGCCATCTTCATTCCGGAGAGCCGCTGGTTATTTTACCCCACTCAAGTTTAAGCGATCTATTTCCGAGAGGAGGCGGCCTGGCCAGTTTGTTTTGATGCGATTCAATCTGATTTTTGGAGGAAGGCAGCCAGGCCTCGTTCAGATGCGATTCAATCTGATTTAGGCTAGTCCACAACCTGCTTGCCGGGGAGTTCAAGGGCGTCGCGCCTGGGAGAGGTGCGTAGGTACTAGGTAGCAAGCTAGGGCGGCGTGCGGGGCAGGAACGGCGAGATCCGACCGGCGGGGTGGCTCGTATGCGGGGATGGGGTAGGCCGATGGAAGAAAAAAGAGAGGAAATACACGGAGAGACACACGCAAACCAGTATAATGACATTGTGTTGTATTATGAGATTTAGTGGGAGAGCAAAACGGTTAAAAATATGTTGTTGATGAAACTTTTTTGGCAGAAACCTTAGCTCCTTTATTATTAACTAGCAAAAAACCCGTACGTTGCTACGGCGCAACCCAAAATTAAATAAACTAACATTTCAGTATTTTCAAATCCTTACGTCAATCCAATGCATAGAGTTCTTGATCGACATGTCTTTTTGTACATCGCAATAGTGAAAATCACATAACATGAATTTTAAACGAGTAATGGTGAAAATCATATCTTGCACGGGACTCTATTGCCATTGTCGCCGAGTAAAACATGTGGATGAACTCCTTAGCCCTATTCCAGCCCGACCGATCTGCATGTTCTTTAAATCAATGTTGTCACAAACATGAAAAAACAAATTACAACAGTTTACTCTTGTGCACGAAATAAGTGTGGCCATCTAAAATAGCTCAAATGCATCAGCTACTCTGAAACTACTCACAACGAATATTTCTTCAGAAGAAACTAATGCTCACAATCTAAAAATTAAATGGCATAACTGATGAAACTGTCATCTGAATTCTACCGCAATATAGAAATTTGTAGTTGAGTTTAACTTCATCAAACCAGCAGTTCTTCTCACTGTACCTGAATTAGTAACAAAATTTCAGTGTAATTGCTAGGAATAGGGAAACCAAGATGGCTCTACAACACGAACAATGTGAATGCAATCTAGAGTTCAGAGAGCATCTACTCCCAGTGGTGCTAGCTAGCAGGCAAGGAAAAGGGGAATTGCTTGATCACGTACCAGGGGATCACGACCGCCCAGGGACACCAGCTCCTTCGCGGAGACAACACGCAAGCGCACAACAACATCAGATAACGAATGAGCAAACACTGATGGGAATAACACAGTTCCACGGTGCCTCCATGGAGGACGATATGGAGTGAAGAGGCGCACTCGATGCGGCAAGGCCTTGCCTCCGCCAGCATGTGAGCAGCCGCTGGTTAGACATGCGACGATTTTCACAAAAATAACCTTTTAGTGAAAGTATTGCACAAAATGATCCTCCGGCGAAACTATATTACTCCGCTAATCCTTTTGTGTGGCGTCTATGCGAAGGACATCACACTTCACTGTGTGGCGTTCATGCGATCGGCGCCACAAATTATGCCTGCATAGCGTACACGTGCGTGCGTGGACTGCAGCTGCCAACGTCGAAGCATGGGCACCGCACTACTCTTTATATATAATGTCTGTCTAGAGGTAATAGAACACTATGGTAGCTCTTTTAAAAATTATGCTAGACATTGTAGGATGTTTTAAAACATGAAATCTAGCCTCGTACTATTTTGTAGATTAGTGAGGCTGTCACAATTGATAATGGCGTCAGATGTGAGCACAAAATCAATTGTGACAGCCTCACTAATCTGCAAAACAGTACGAGGCTAGATTTTATGTTTTAAAACATACTACGATAACTATATTACTAAAATAAAATCCTTTTGTGTGGCGTCTATGCGAAGGACATCACACTTCACTGTGTGGCGTTCATGCGATCGGCGCCACAAATTATGCCTGCATAGCGTACACGTGCGTGCGTGGACTGCAGCTGCCAACGTCGAAGCATGGGCACCGCACTACTCTTTATATATAATGTCTGTCTAGAGGTAATAGAACACTATGGTAGCTCTTTTAAAAATTATGCTAGACATTGTAGGATGTTTTAAAACATGAAATCTAGCCTCGTACTATTTTGTAGATTAGTGAGGCTGTCACAATTGATAATGGCGTCAGATGTGAGCACAAAATCAATTGTGACAGCCTCACTAATCTGCAAAACAGTACGAGGCTAGATTTTATGTTTTAAAACATACTACAATGTCTAGTATAATTTTTAAAAATAAAATAAAATCAGGAGGTGTGGGGGTTTGAACTCATGACCTGTGATAAGGCTTCATCCAGTTGAGCTACATTGTGTTCTGTGACATCTAGACAGACAATATATATAAAGAGTAGTGTGACGCCTTTGTCATGGGCGCCGCACATGCTTCCACGTTGACAATTGCAGTCCACGCACGCATGTGTACGCCACGCAGACATAATTTGTGGCGCCGATTGCATGGGCGCCACACAGTGAAGTGTGGCGTCCTTCGCATAGGCGCCACATAAAAGGGTTAGCGTAGTGAAATAGTTTCGCCGGAAGGTCATTTTGTGCAATACTTTCACTAAAAGGTTATTTTTATGAAAATCGACTAGACATGCGGATCCAGCACGGTGAGCCTACGCAAGACACGATCCAAAGCAGAGATTGTTCCAGGCCTGGGAAATACGAACCCATCATTCTTTAGTGCTATTCTTATCTGCCGGTTCTGTGTTTCTTTGAATGCTTACACATGGAGGAGGCGTTTTGGCTCATAGGAGCATTTGCACCCATTATATAAAATAATTAAAAAACAATTTTTAAAATGTTAAAAAATTCTGACATAAAATTTATAGTGTACATTGTAACATTTTATGTTCGTACATAAGTTTTTATGAAAAAACAACATTTTATGTGGCATGTACAAAAAAGACAAAAAAATATACTGTACGTTGTCGTGTTGTAACATCAGAATTTGTCTTTTTTACAGGAGACACATAAAAAATAATTTTTTTCTGGAAACTTGTGTACGAACATAAAATATCTAGATGTACATGCAAAATTTTATTTCGGAATTTTTTGACACTTCAAAATGTATTTTCACACAACGGGTTCATATGCTCCTATGAGCCAAAGTGGATTTCCCCTTACACATGTAGATCCATCAACCTCATCAGAATAGAAGCCTAGCACCAGCGGGCTCGCGAGTGCTTCTCATGAAGCTGGCGAAGCTCCATGGACAGTTGCACAAACAAACAATTTCTTTTATGAGATTGACTCAGTAAGCCCTGTGGTCTAAATCAGCAACAACAAAACAGGGGAACCAACCAACGCCAGTACTTTCAGTCGTCACTGCCCACCGGTGAGCCACAAGTTTCTCTCCAGGCCATCGATTTTTTTTTATTTCGCGATTGAATCTGAAGGCAAGCTCTTCTGATTCCCCTAGTTTCTGCATCCCATCGCTGCGCCAGCGATCTCCGAGCCGCCACTACCACCGGGAACTCCGCGCTGCCACGGTCCTCCCGCCGATGCGACAGCGAGCTTCACGCTGTGCTGCCATGGCCTCCCGCCCGCCGCCTCATGTTCACATGCATTCTAGCGGTTGATGGTTGGGGACAGTGTCGGGAGCCTCCCCATGGAGTAGAGCAGCTCGACGCGGTGACGAGCTTACGATAGCGGCAAATCCACGGGAGGCGGCGACCAAATCAAGAGACACATGAGACAAGGCTCTCGACCACCACTTGGAGAAGGTAGATCGGAGATGGGTTGTTCCATTCCATCCGCAGGAGGAGGCCGGTTGCGCTGCTCGCCGGAGATCGAGGGTTGGCGGCCGGTTGGGGAAGAACGATTCGAATTTCACCTCCAGGAGAAGTTCGGTCAGGTGGGAAGAGAAGGAAGAAGCGAACCGGTACTCCTGAAGCTTGAGAAGTTCTCATAGAGCACCTGCGTGCACACCTGAGCTTCCTCCCCCCTATGTGTGCTTTGGCCATGCCGCCGTTGACCATGGCTTCGCCCACGCGGCTCCTCCGGTCAACCCGAACTTGCCATATTCATCCTCGTGCTAGTTCTTTTTCCCCACTCCCCGATGTCTCTCGTGCTCTCTAGATCGCCGCATCAGGCACCCCGGCGCAGCCGCCAGCTTCCGCGGCGGGTTCATCCAAGCGATTCAATCGAATTTTTTCTAGGGTTTCTGTTGGATTCACGGGCAGAGTAGAGAGGCTATATATGGGGCGATCTTCGTGGAGATGTTGGCGTAAACCAGCGACGGCGGCCAACACGGTAGAGCGGAATGACTAAGCGCGGCGGCCCAGTCCCTCGGAGCGACGGCCCGCAAAGCCTCCCTGGTCGCGCGCCGATGCCGGGTCGCAAGGCGTGCCACCGACCTATACCTGGTCAGGAAGGTGTGGATGATGCCTCGCTTAGTTTCCTGCAGGGCACACACGTACACGTTAAATACGAGCCTCGATCGGCTCTCGGGTTGTCCTGTGAATCGGCTCGGGAGCCGATTCACCCATGATCGTCAAGGTGGTCGAATATATGGTGATCTGTGATCAATATAAAGCGTATGAGATCCACGACGATCTAGGGTTTTCACCGCATAATCGGATCATCCTACTCACGATTGGGCCTCGCGCTCACGCACGGTAAACGTAAGCCAGCCCTAGACAAGGCCTAAAACCAACACTAGGTTGATCCTAACGTCCTGTCTAGGGGCAGCAACTACACACGCATGCCGGATCCTCCAACCCTTTGTAAGGCCTAACTATTGCGGATATTAAACTAATCCTTGATGAATCAAGGATCGACCATAACGGATCAGATCTACTAAACAAAGATCAAGCGGGGTGCGCCCCTGCACCCATGATGAGGCACAAGGACGGCTAGACGCGCAAGGGTTGCACTACGCGAGCATATGATGCTAAGAACGATGCTAACCCTAACGCGTCTACGATAACTACGTTGCTCGCCATCAAAAAACGCTTCAGTACGAGCAACGCATGAACAACTAGGCAGGCTTGTGCTGCCTAGATCGCAGATGCGATTTAGGCAGCATGATGCTTAGGAGGAACCCTCGAGACGAAGGAGTTGGCGATGCGCCGAGATTGGTTTGTGTTGAACGTTGGTTGTTGTTTATTCCATAAACCCTAGGTACATATTTATAGTCCAGGGACTTTCTAATGTGGGCGTGCACTAAACCGTGCACGAGATAAACTCTAATTTCTAAACTAAGATGCGATCTAATATGTTACAGATATACGGGCGGTTCAGCCCAACTTGGTAAACCAGGCCGATTCACGTATTTCTTCCACGTACAATCTTCACGTCCATCTTGATCGCGGCCCACCTTCGACTTGGTCAAATTCTGGTGATAACACATGCCCCCTGGTTTTGGAAATGATATTTCCAAAATCATTACGCCTTTAGTCGGTCATGTGCAGAGCGAACCGTCGCAGTTCTTCATCATGATAACTTTGCCTCCTCAACTTCTCTGCGATTTGGGTTTGGCACCACTTCCTGAATCGCGGTGGCATTGAATTTTATCAAGCCCACTTTTATTTAACCCCAGCAGTTTCCTCTGCATCTCCTTCGCATTAGCACCCAAAAACCCTCCTGCGCCACCATGTCCTCTTCCTCCTCCGCCTCTCGGACCTTTCCACCCAATCCCCTTCATCTCGCGAGCCGACCGGAGCACAACCCGGCGGAGGTCCATGCGGCCAACATCCGCGCGCCATTGCGGCCGGGGAGTCAGACCATGACTTCTCCACTGGTCGAGGACGAGTCTCGACGATGGGGAGACGATCTCCGCTTCCTCGCCGACAAGGAAGCGGTGGAGAAAGCGAGGACGATCGCTTCCCCAGGATGGGGCCACCTCCGAGGAGGTGAAGGAGGAGGAAGAGGAGGATGCGATGACGACAGCTCCCCCGACGAGCCGCCGCCAAGCGCCATTGTCCCTGGCCGGGGAATCTGTGACCGACAGCGACGACGACGACGACGACGAAGAAGATGAGGACAATGAAGGTCCTGTCGGCGGCCGCCGGAGCAGCGACGACGAGCCGGCCGAGAGCGGCCGACGCGGCGATCGGCAACGACGAGGGACAACGGCCCGTAGATAGGGCCCCTAGCATAGGATCCGTAGAAGTAGGCGGGGCAATGTATCCCCTTTTGAGGGCAATCAGCTCTACTATGTAAGAAATCTATTAATGAAGAACCTTCCCCAATTTGATTTGCCGATTTCTTCGAGTTCAATTGAGCCGATTCGTCCCCTTTGCCAATGCGTGATGAGCCGATAGCACCGTATCGGTCCTTCAAGATTCGCCCTTCCCTTCCAACCGATGATTTTCGAATTTGGCGGAAAATGCAATATCTTCAGGGAACCCTTGAACCTTCCCCACCAAACCTAATAATGTTCTTCAATGATCATCATTTGTGAAGAAGGTTGCAATGAAGGACAGCCGTTGGTATCCCAATCGACTTTTAAATGAGCAAAAAGAGCATCCACGGCCTGCCGCCCCCGAGCCTCACTCGGCGAGACTTTAGCGATTAGCACAGGCTTGATCATGCGAGCCACCGATTTGCACGTAAATCGGTTTGCAGAAGCCTCAAGGTGGGCTGCCCCCGAGTTTCCTCGGGCGCCTCTTCGTCCTTGCTGCCGGATCGGCTCCTTCCTTTGGTGGATCGATGCGACCCACCTTTAACTTTGATCTGGGCACCCAAGCTGCCCTTAGCATTCTTGAAAGAAGATCGAGCTGTTAAACCTCTCTCTCGAGGAGTTCTTCCATTATGGCTTCTCTTCATAATTCACTAGGGCTGACCTTCTGGTTGTATTTCTTGAGTCGATGGCCATGCATCGGCTGTAAATGTTTAAAAATTTTAGGCCGATTTGTGTATGCCCCCACACTCGCATTATCTCATATCCTCGTGTTTTATCTATCTAGGTGCCCGAGCCGATTCCGTCAAGAGAATTGATGGTATCGGCTCTTGGTAGTCCCCGTTGGGTCAAACGTTGATCCCAGGCAGAATGGATGGTGAGGATAATTTGGCCGATTCTGGAATCGGCCTCCATGTTGCTCGCTTGGTGAAGGTTTTGTAATATCCCTTCATCAGTTTCGGAGGGCCGATCGCAAGGATCGGCCTCGCCATGTTGCTAATTGACGTAGTCTTGCTACTCGTCCATGTCGGCGGATAAAACCAGCCCAATCTCGACTTTAGCATGTTGGTGTGCTTGCTGTTATCCATGTCGGGTGCACTGTGTAATCGTGGAGCACTACACCCCGCCGACGAATGAACACCATGTTTGTGCCACCCGATGTGTCATCATCGGCTCTCTTTGCTTGGGGCGCCACTCTTTTCTTTGCGGTAGCCCCTCCTCATCCAGGGTCCTCTGGACTTTCGCAGCCAGATGCCGCGCCTTCCTCAGCGTATGTAAGTACATCCTTTCAGGCTTCCTCAGACCGCGCAATCGTGAACCGTTTTTGTGTATGGCTGAGACCGTCGGCACCGCCTTGGTTGGCGGTACCTATCTTCTTCTCTACCCGACTCCTCGAAGTCTTCTTCTTGAGACGACTCGGTCCGTTTGCTTGAGGTGGGAGAGGTCCTAGACGTTTGAACACCGCAACTCGGTTCGTCCTTCCCCTTAGTTGTGTGCATCTTGGGCGTTGCCGATTGTTGGCAATCGGCTCATTCCGAATCCCAGCGGTGTTTGAAGAAGGGACAGTTCCAGTGCTCGTCCATGTTGTATTGCTCTTCTGACCCCCGGCGCGCCGTTCATACCGTCGTTGTCCGACGATACCTCCGTCTGCATCGACCGATGATCTCTTTGATCGCCTCCGCCGTAGCGGTGGCGTCGGCCGTATGGCTGATCGTATTTGCTTGAGGTGATGCACGGATAATGAGCGTGGATACCGCATGCTTCTCACCTCCTCCTCGGCCAGGTACCGTTTATCGTCATCTTGGGGCCGGTCACGTGGAACGGCCTCGTCCTTTCGTTGCTACGGCGTGGCTGCCCTTTGCTTTGTCCGCGTCGTGGCGAATCACGAACCTGCCATATTGGCATCGACGAGAACCCTGGTTCCCTTATGGAGGTGAGGTCGACCGTATCGTCGCCAGGCAAAGGACGTGTGCCTCCGTCGAGCCTGATGCCGTGTGACGGGTCTTCCCATAGGAGCCGATGAGTTCGGTTCCGATGACCGCCTTGGCCTTGTTATGCTTCTTCGTGGGCTCGCCAGTGAGCTCCTCGTATGTGACCGGAGTTTCTTCCGCCATCTCGATGTGGATGGCGAGGTGGTTGTCGCGAAGATGAGTCGTTGAAGATTTGTCCCACCGGCGTGCGAAATGTGTTGGCGTCGAAACCCACCGCGGGCAGCGAGCCAACACGGTAGAGCGGGAATGACTAGGGTGCGGTGGCCCAGGTCCCTCGAGCGACGGCCCGCAAAGCCTCTGGTCGCGCGCCGATTTGGGTCGCAGGCGTGCCACCGACCTATACCGGTCGAAGGTGTGGATGATGCCTCGCTTAGTTTCTGCAGGGCACACACGTACACGTTAAATACGAGCCTCGATCGGCTCTCGGGTTGTCGTGAATCGGCTCAAAGAGCCGATTCACCCATGATTCGTCCAAGGTGGTCGAATATATGGTGGTCTGCTTGATCAATATAAAGCGTATGAGATCCACGACGATCTAGGGTTTTCACCGCATAATCGGATCATCCTACTCACGATTGGGCCTCGCGCCACGCACGTGATCGTAAGCCAGCCCTAGACAAGGCCTAAAAACCAACACTAGGTTGATCCTCGGAACGTCTGTCTAGGGGCAGCAAACTACACCCCATGCGTGGATCCTCCAACCCTTTGTAAGGCCTAACTATTGCAGATATTAAACTAATCCTTGATGAATCAAGGATCGACCATAACGGATCAGATCTACTAAACAAAGATCAGCGGCGGCCGCCCTGCACCCATGATGAGGCACAAGGACGGCTAGACGCGCAAGGGTTGCACTACGCGAGCATATGATGCTAAGAACGATGCTAACCCTAACGCGTCTACGATAACTACGTTGCTCGCCATCAAAAACGCTTCAGTACGAGCAACGCATGAACAACTAGGACGGCTTGTGCTGCCTAGATCGCGAGATGCGATGTAGGGAGCATGATGCTTACCGGAGGAACCCTCGAGACGAAGGAGTTGGCGATGCGCCGAGATTGGTTTGTGTTGAACGTTGGTTGTTGTTTATTCCATAAACCCTAGGTACATATTTATAGTCCAGGGGACTTTCTAATGTGGGCGTGCACTAACCGTGCACGAGATAAACTCTAATTTCTAAACTAAGATGCGATCTAATATGTTACAGATACACGGGCGGTTCAGCCCAACTTGGTAAACCAGGCCGATTCACGTATTTCTTCCACGTACAATCTTCACGTCCATCTTGATCGCGGCCCACCTCTGACTTGGTCAAATTCTGGTGATAACAGGAGAGGAGGCAAGAAAATAAACCGAAATTAACTGGAATTAGGCGTCCTGGTTCGAGTGCAGAATGAAGGAGGAAGCCATGAGGCGAGTCCTGGTTCGATTGGACGAAAAAAATATATCAAACCGGTACCATGGCATGGTGCAGTATTAAGTGATTTGGAAAGAGGGCAAAATCGTCTATAAAAAAGTTGGACACAAATTTTGGCAGAAACCTTAACTCCTTTATTATTAGGTATAGATTATAGATTATAGATATAGATAGATATGTGTCCTGTTTATAAGAGTCATATAGACCCTTGAGAAAAATTACGCGTAAACTTATCATTTTTTCTTCTTTTACCCAGCAGAATAGAAGATTTACCAGTATCTATCTTTACTATTAAACGGCGATGGGTGGTGTCCCTACGTAAAAAAAACCTTGGTACGTCAATAAAAAACATCAATCCTTGCCTGGTTTCGAACTTTCGATCGCTAAATAAAACCGCACGACGAATCCCGAACCGGCCTGTGTCCACGAACAAATTTAACCTTCAGTTTCTTTTCTTCCTCTACACAACTCACGCACGACTGGAACGTTTAGCCCGTCCACCCAATGCAGAGTCCCGTGTCGAACCCAATTGAAGCTGTCCTCATATTGAATCTACAGTTCTACACGCGTGACTTCATCTCGATTCCATCCTCAGCGAGAGCAGCCGCCGGCCCAGAAGATAGACGCCGGAAGCGCACGTAGGGTCAGAGCGGGGGAAGCCTACAGGCCTGCGATGTGGCCGTGGCCGCCGCGGCGAACCAGCTGCAGCCTACTGGTGAAGAATATCGAGAGGAGGAGGAGCTACTTCATCAACGGGAGCCGGTTCATGGAGGACGATGTTGTCCATATCAGTCTGAGGCATGGTCGTGGACGCTGCACCTGACAGATCGGTCGGACAGGACGGTACCAGGGGTGCAGCGCCGGGGCAAAGCAGCCGTATAGGATGCTGACGGTGATGCTTCCCTTGAGCAGCACGCCCGCTGGACCTGGTCATCTGTTCATGACTTCCTGGGATGTGCATGCATACTAATTAAGATGGCTAGCTAGCTGATTTGATCGTTTATATGCTCTGGCAAAGAGCTCGATGCAAAGCAAACTACCAAAGGAAAATCGATCCGTGGAGTGTGGATGTATTTCAATGCCCATGAAGCTGCCGGCGGATGCATGCAAGTCCGTGGCACGCGCGTATAAAACCTGTAGCATGTTCTTAGTCTGATTGATTCACTTAAAGGCAACCGTTATTGATTGGAAAATATCATATCGCACAACTATGAAAGTCCAGCGACAAAGCCTACTAATTGGAAAGAAAAATGGACTTTGTTGAAAGGATTATTCAGAGGATAAATGGATGGAAAGAAAAACTTCTCTCGATTGGAGGTAAAGAAATTTTACTTAAGGCAGTGGCCCAGGCAATTCCAGTTTATGCAATGTCAGTGTTCCAAATACCTAAGAGTATCTGCAAAAGAATGATGGACGCCATATCCCAGTTCTGGTGGGGTGATGATGAAAATAGTAATAAGATGCATTGGTATGCTTGGTGGAAATTATGCTATCCTAAGTCTGATGGAGGTATGGGCTTTAGAGATTTTCATTCCTTTAATCTTGCTATGCTTGCAAAACAGAGTTGGAGACTAATCAATGAACCAGATTCTCTATGTGCTCGTGTTCTACGAGCGAAATATTATCCGGATGGGGATATTCTAAAAGCTGGGCCTAAGGCTGGGTCTTCTTTCACCTGGCAGAGTATTCTTGCTGGGATCCCAATTCTCAAAAGAGGAATCATCTGGAGAGTGGGTGATGGGGAGTCAATTAATATATGGTCTGATCCTTGGATACCGACTAGTACGGATCGGAAAATTGTTACACCAAGAGGAAACGCAGTGGTCTCCAAGGTTTGTGATCTGATTAGCCCTCTCACGGGATCTTGGGATGAGGAACTCCTTAATAGTATTTTCTTCGCGGTAGATGTCGGACGGATCCTTCAAATACCAATCAATACACAGGGCTTCAGTGATTTTATTGCTTGGCACTATACAAAACATGGAAAATATGCTGTCCGTTCTGGTTATCATCTTCAATGGAAGCATCAGTTTGGACCAAGGGCTTATCAGTTAGCCCTCCCGGGGAGTTCAGCAAATAACCCGGTTTGGAGAAATGTTTGGAGACTGCAGGTACCAAGTAAAATCAAGATTTTTATATGGAGATCTTTACATGGCATTCTACCACTAAAAGGGATCCTGGCTAATCGCCATATTGGTAACAATGGATCTTGTCCGATCTGTAATACGGCTGCAGAAGATATTGTTCATCTCCTATTTCGGTGTCCAAAAGCCCAAGAAGTGTGGATGCAATTAGGACTCTCAGATATTATTGAAGATGCTATGTATACTGATAGAGCGGGATCAGCTATTCTAGAACACATTCTTAAGGGAAATGATATCCTGGTACCCGGCTATGACCACATTAAGGTGAAGGAACTCATTTCTGTGGCATGGTATCTGTGGTGGTTGAGGCGGCGAAGAACTCACAATGAAGAGGTTCCCCCCTTGTTTAAATGCATTCACTCTATTCTCTCAATTACATCAAATGCAGCTGCTGTCGGCAAGAAAGGGCCGCATAGCAACAAGGTATGGACAAAACCCGAGCCTCGCCAAATTAAGCTAAATGTAGATGCTTCTTTTAATGAGGAGATACATGCTGGTGCGGTCGCTGCGGTCCTTCGTGATTACCAAGGAACATTTGTAGGGGCAAAGTGTGTTTTTATACCGCATGTGAGCTCTCCAGCGACGGCTGAAGCTATAGCTATGAAGGAGGGATTGTTACTTGCTATATCTATGGGTTGTAACACTATTATCGCAGAATCTGACGCTATAGAAGTGATTGAAGCATGCACGGGAAAGGAGGTTTGGTGGAGTGAAGCTGCTGCTATTTTTGCTGATATTGTAGACTCCACTACTACCATCGGTGAGGTTATATTCAAGCACTGTCCGAGAGAAGCAAACAAGGTGGCTCATGACTTAGCTAAGTTTAGTTTTTTGAATAAGAATTCTTGTAATTGGGCTAGTGAACCGCCTAGTTTCCTTCTCAATAGTCTCATCTCTGATGTAACCATACATTGATGTTGAAGCAGCAAGTTTCAGACGCACTCTTTTCCTTACCAGGGTACCTAAGGGGAATGGAAGGTTTTTAATGAGGCGGCTTGCTGGCTTAATATATTTGTTTTTACTTCAAAAAAAAATTGGAAAGAAAAAAAATGTGGTGTGTTCGACCGTCTTCCATTGCTGGTGATCGTTGTTTTTGATATTTCAGTTTAGTGTCTTGTTTGACGCATCGGCCCTCTACCATCCTTCCCAGGAAGATTATGCCACACCACAGCGAATGCAATCCTCAAGTTTGTGTGGGGATGGCTAACAAGGGGATAGCCAAACAGGACCTCATTACGGGCGAGACATCGATGTCGAATTTCCTACAATTGTGCTCCGTGGTTTCTTTGCGAGGTGATGTGGCACAAGTAGATGGGCATGTTGTTACGAAATCCGGAGGGAACAACACGTTAGTGAGAAGTGGCAGGGCGTCGATGTTGTGCCAATTTTTCAAGAAAGCCGTAGCAACGCACGGGCATTTAACTATATTATTTAAGATCTCTATAAAATCCGTCAAAACATGAAGGAGGGGTTGGGACATAGAAGAATAAGCACAAGGTAGATCAAAAGGGTTCCCAATGAATACATGGTTCCTGCTGGAGCTAGAGCAAGGCACATAGCAGTCATTGTAAAATATCGTGCTCATTGTCCATACAAATGAAATTCTTATAACAAATATATATGTATATCTATCTGTTTCCGTGGCAACGCACGGGTACTCTGCTAGTATCATATAAGGCGCAAACGCTTAAAAGAATTTGGAAATTGCCGTCGCCAAAGCATACAAACTTGCAACTGAATGAGATCGACATGATGGACTGAATGGGCCCAGACTCCAGACTTCTCACGTGACAGCATCAATACTTCTTTGCACTTTGCAGCCAACTAGCCAAATAGCTAAACGCTGTTACGACGATCGTTCCAGAACTTGTAGCACTTACAATATCATTCAGGCCATAACTCTTCTCATACGGAGTACTAGGAGGCATACCTGTGAAGCAATGACATTGCATTGTTTGTAGGTCGATCTTTCTGTGAAATTTGAAATTAAACTTGACAGATAAAATGGCAAGCAACAACAATTTAGTTGTAGTAGTAGCATATGTGTATGCAATGGATTACATGGTGGAGGGCATACATTTTCATTTTATGTAGTGGTAGACAGAGGTGGTGACATAGGCATCCCCAATGGGCCTACCGAAGATGGTACCCGGGGTTTACTAGAGGTCTAGGACCCGAAGAATATGAAGCTCGAAAGCCCAATGAAGTATGCGTTTGGAAAGATAGAGTTGTATTAGGAATAATGACGTGTAACTATTACGGGACGGACTCAAAGAGTACCTCGAATCCTCGATGTTTGTAACTTGTACATCACGAAACCCTCGGCTCCGTCTCCTATATAAGGGGGAGTCGAGGGAGAGAGAAGGGATCGATTCATTGTCAACACAACCCTAGTTTTCTAGTAGTCGAGTACTTTTCCGGTTGAAACTTTCGAGATCTACTTGCCCTCTACTTTCCACAAAACTCTAGTCTACAACTTGTAGGCATTGACAAGTTAATACCTTGTCAGGCGGTACATTTGCTACTGAACTCGCAATAGTACGGCACATAGCGTTGCTATGTACAGAACTGTTCCGACTTCTTTTTAATAGAAAACCGTGGACTTCACTGATCTGTTTCAGGTATTTCAATAGCAACAATGTGAAATACACTGGTGCGTGATCATGCCACATCATACCTCCACCTGAGACTAAGCTAGCACCATTAGTAGCTAAGACATGAGGCACTGAATTAAAAAAAAAGTCTTACAGTAGAACACTCTGTAATGCAAGACGTTGGTGAGCAGCAGAAATTTTGTATCCCTGAGAAGAAACTCCATGCCGAGCTGAACCAAATTCACAGGACTGGAGAGGCCATTTTAGCAAGGCTGCATCAGTTTCAATTATTATATGTCCCATAGCTACCTCGGCTGCAAACTCGATGGCTTTCAGGCAGGCAATCGCTTCAGCGTAGAGAGCACCAGTAGTTCCTGCAGTTAGTACACCATGTTATATTCAAAGGATATGCAAGTATATGTGAAAACAAACAGAGAAGGAAGCCAATGTATACCGTGTTTCCTAGTGGTCTCCTAGTGATGCTGTTTTAGCAGCCGTGTTTGGCTACTGATGTTACACTGTTTTGGTGGTCATCATATAGCCAATAATCTACCTGTAGAGCTTTCCCCACAAAAAATAGGGCAACAGAGCTGGAGACATCTTCAAGCAATTGCGTGCAGGTAAATTACCAACCTGCACAAAATTGCAAATTCTGATGTATTACTGCAAACCGGGAGTTCTACCGGTAACTGGTAACCAACTTAGGCCAGAAAAAAAAATGAAAATATAAGGAAAAACCCAGATGAAAAGGATTAAGAGGTACGTGTCACAAAATAATTGAAGGGGTGTAGGAAAAATTGGTGCATCTACAGTTCCCAAATCACTAAGAGGTGTGGTAAATTGTTTATCTTTTATATAGGGTTTATTCGGTCAAAGCGGTGCAGGAATAAAACTAAGTGGTGAACTTTGAAAGTGCTCATAGGGATATGGTGAAAGTGCTAGATGTGTATGTACTTATTTGCTCGTCTTTGGAAAAAATAGAGGCTGCACTCTACAAAAATGTGTTTCAGAGCATCTCCATCGGCACTCCCAATAGCGCTCCCAATAGCTCTATTGGGATTCTAGTGAGAGAAAATTAACGCCCACACCGACGGTCCCGAAAAAGCGCCGACGCGCCCGAAAGGATCCCTCTGCGAAGGGCTTTGATTGGGGCCGCTGGCGCCTCTTCAACAACAATTCCACGTCGAATTCGTAGAGTTTGGAGCTTTCTATGGTGCCCGGTTGGGGTACCGGTGTGGAAACAACGTCTCCAAATAGAAAATGGGCGCCTATTTGGGGACCCGGTGGAGATGCTCCTATGACTTGGTTCTAGTTAAAAGTTTTCAGAAGTAAAAACAAAAAGAGTTTATAGTCAATCCACCTCCTGCGCGCGGTCCTCCCTGGCCGATCGCAGATTCATGACTACCGACAGGACACGTTAATCGGCCCCACCTGGCATCCCCACAGTCCTCCCTCCTCGCGGAACCCAGATCCTTCTTCGCTCTGATCTGAAAAAGAAATCGCGAAGGAACTCTTCCTCCAATCACACACAGCACAAAAACTGGTTTCCCGAAATAACAAAATCAAAACACAAACTTCTTCCGCTGCCTCTGACACCTGGGCCCGGCACGTCTTCCCTCCCCGCCCAGCCACGCCACGTCTCCGCATAATAGCACATGGTCGACAGGACCCCGCCTGTCTCATCCTCCTCTCCTCTCCTCCCTCTCCCTGCTCCGCACGACGCGAAACCGATCGACGCCCGAGTCGCCCGCCGGAGAGGAGGAGGACCCGCCGCCCGCCCGCCATGCCGAGCGGCGGAGGGGGCTGCCTGCCCCCGATGGATCTGATGCGGTCCGAGGAGATGCAGCTCCTGCAGGTCATCATCCCCACCGAGTCCGCGCACCTCGCCGTCTCCAACCTCGGCGACCTCGGCCTCATCCAGTTCAAAGACGTAAGCCCCCCTGCCCCCCTGCCCGCTCCTGCCCTCAATTCGAATTTACCCGTCTCGCCGCTACCGGCGGAGGAGGATCTGGCCGCTGGCCGTCCCGATGGGCCGATCTGAGCTCGTGGCTCGTCGATACGGTTACCTGCTCGCGATTCTCTCGAAATCAGCCGCGATTTGCGGATGACATTGCGAATTTGGGGAACTCGTGATCTGACATGATAATTGGTCTAACGCTTTTCCATGGAATCTGTTGGTTTGCATTGCCTTGGTAGGTAGGTAAGCCGCCGCAGAGTTCCGCTCTTTCGTAGAGAATTAATTGTCCACCCCGCGATTAACGTGAAATTGCACTTGATTTGATTAGTAGATCATGTAACTTGCGGCTGTATTTTGCGGCTTAGGAACTGTTCCCTGCGCTGTTTTTTGGCTTCTTCTTTTGCTGTTAATCTCACATTCGTTTTTCCTCTCCAGCTCAATGCAGACAAGAGCCCGTTTCAACGGACATTCGCTGCCCAGGTACTTTGCTCGTCTCTATCAACACATTTATCTTAATCTATGCTTTGCCATTGTTCAGGAATTCGTTAACTGGTAACGGCTCGCTCGGCCACTGAATAGCGATTAATCGGCCAATTCGCCAGTTAATTGGCCGATTAATCGGGTAATCAGCATTTATAGGCTACTCAGTGAGCCACTGAGTAGCGATTAACTGGCCATTTAATCGGTGATTCGGCCGAATTCTTGAACAATGTGTTTTGCTTTAAAAGGTTATCATATCAGTTTTCAGTTCGTGTAAATAATACGCCGCCCAATTGCCATGCATATCTGTCAGTTTTCTAATGAACCCACGAGAGTATATTATTCATGTGTCTCATGCGGTAATTTCTCACTGTTTGTGTGCTGCCCTGCTTTACTTCCTGTGCAGATCAAAAGGACTGGTGAGATGGCTCGCAAACTGAGGTTCTTTAAGGACCAGATGTCCAAAGCTGGCATACAAGCTTCTCCCCTGCAATCAACCGAAACTCCCCTCGATTTCGATGACATGGAGGTGTGGACATCACCAAGATACTCATAATGTGCCAGTTATAATTAGCTTAGGGGTTATCCTTTTTAACACTTGTCGAATATAACAGATAAAGCTTGGAGAACTGGAAGCTGAACTAATTGAAGTTAATGCAAACGATGAAAAGTTACAACGCACCTACAACGAGCTGCAGGAGTACAATACTGTTCTTCAAAAGGTATTGCTAGTTACCCTCAAAAGTGATTCTTCCTGCACACATTTGCATATGCTGCAACATGAGTATCAGTTTGTACAAGTATTTGCTATATGTGCTATCGTCACCTGAGCTCAAAATTACTTGAAGCTTTAGCTTATGAAGTTAAATTTGTCATAGATGTTGGTTCGTGCTCTAAAATAGTAAGGCCTCATTAGCGGTAATTGAATCGCCAGCAACATCTTTTTGCTATACTGAAACAATGCTTGACACGACTCACTTGCGAGGCTTGAGAGATAAATTGTTACCAGTACCATGTCTGTGCGTGGATATTGAGTTGACAAGGGAGTGGACAGTGCTGTCATGTCAACCCCTTTAAATATGAGTAGGAAAACTTGTATCCAACTTTCCAGTATCATCTTATGTAGTGTTTCTCCTAAGTTTATCTTTAACTTTCAGGCTGGTGAATTTTTCTATTCGGCTCAAAGAAGCGCTGCAGCACAACAGACTGAACTGGGAGCAAATCAGTCTGGCGAGACTTCACTGGAGAGTCCTCTATTGGAGCAGGTAAAACATTGTTTCAGAAACAACATCCTTCCTTACCCCTGTTTTCCTTCTTTTTTCCGTGCCTGATTTATTGTTGGTCGTATTTACAGGATGTGTTGACAGATGCGTCAAAACAAGTGAAACTTGGTTCTTTGAGTGGTCTTGTGCCAAAGGAAAAGGCAATGGCTTTTGAACGTATCTTATTCCGTGCCACAAGGGGCAACATTTTACTCAGACAAGAGTCTGTAGATGAACTTGTAACTGATCCACAGTCCGGAGAGAAGGTTGCTATTGCACTTTTTTTTAATAGTACTCATATTTTTCTTGTTTCTTACAAAGTCAATGTCACTTTGAGTTTTACAACTTGATATTTTGATATTATTTCTCCTTGAGTTTGTGCACTGATGAAAAAAAGTGTGTTCTTTAAATTATCACAAGATAACTGTCATCTGCACAAAATGGAAAAACAAGCTCAGAATGCTAGTCAATTCTGTTTTTTCTAATCACAATTTTGTAGTGCATCATGAATTTAGTTTCCCATGATGATTATTACTTATAGTTGAGCTACTTATAGATTTTCATTTATTTCCAATGCCTGTTTATATGATAATGCAGGTTTCGAAAAATACATTTGTTGTATTCTACTCTGGGGAGAGAGCAAAAGCCAAAATTCTGAAGATATGTGATGCTTTTCGTGCAAACCGTTACCCTTTTCCCGAAGACCTTTCGAAACAAATGCATACTATTGCAGAGGTCAGCACTTTATGTTCTATGTTGAAATTCTTTCTTGTTGATTAGTATTTATATGTTTCTACTTTGGCTTAAATAGTTAAATCCGAGAACCCTTTGGGGTATCACTTGTAGTGAGAAAGTCAGCAGTTGAGAATAGTTATGTGCAGGAGATACATGTTTTGCATGTGATACAAACTTGTGTAACCTCCTGTGTTGCTATTGCATTATTTTGTGATGCGAGCTTGTGTTACATGTTTTAAGTTAAGATTCTTTTAGTGAATGACTTATATGTATACTGATCCTTCCAATCTTATTGTTGTTGTTGGTGACTACTGAAAAAGGTTTGCTGTCATTTCATTTTCTTTTGACCATAAGCTGGATGCCATTAGGAGAGCTTTGCCATGTGATTGTTATGTGAACACTGCTACTAACGCTAGACTGTAAAGATATAGCATGTACTGAAAAACTTGTACCATGCAGGTATCTGGAAAGATAAAGGAGTTGAAGGCAACAATTGACATGGGAGTGGCTCATCGGAACACTATACTTAAATCTATTGCATCGGACTTTGAGCACTGGAACCATGTGGTGAGCTTCTATTGCTTGTTCCTGCATTGATGAATTTCTTAAGACAAAGTGTTGCATGGTTGTTATTTTAGCGGTGTGGTGTTGGAGTTATATTATTTTTATTTTCCATCATAAATTGCTAATTAGCACTCAAACATTCCAGACAAAAAAGGAAAAATCAATTTACCACACTTTGAACATGTTGAGCGTCGACGTGACGAAGAAATGCTTAGTTGGTGAGGGCTGGAGCCCAGTTTTCGCAACTAGTCAGGTAATAAAATTCACTCGCAGCCTGATGCTAGATTATGTTATTCTGCCTGCCACCCTGATTCTTTGGTTTCTCTTTGTGGGCCGCATGATTTACAACATATCTTTTGCAGGTTCAGGATGCGCTTCAGCGTGCTACTCTTGAGAGCAAATCCCAAGTGGGCTCAATTTTTCAAGTTCTTAACACAAAAGAATCTCCTCCAACATATTTCCAGACAAACAAATTTACTTCAGCCTTCCAGGAAATTGTTGATGCATATGGGTATGTTCCCAGGAGTACAATCTTTCTGACTAATGACTACTCTATACTTGATATGCTATTCTTTTAGTTTCTTTGTCGTTCTTATGGATTTGAAAAAACTTCTCCGTTATTGTTCTATGGATGAAAATATGCCTTTGGCTGGTTGTCTCTCTTGGACAATAACAAAGCCTTTTGTCCCAACTTCCAAGCAAGTTGATTCTCTTGGTCATGTATTTTCCGTCCTTAAATATATTTTTCTGTGTGAGCCTGTTTAGAACTTCAAATCATTGTACGCATACTCATCAAAGAAGCGTTGGTGTTTTCCATTAGAAATTGTGTGTTTTACCTTCTGTTTATTTGGGGAGAATGTGTTTTACCTTATTTCTGCGTTCCTGCAATCTAAATAGTTCATTTCCTATGAATTAAATAAACATGGAGTGCTTGTTTGAGAAATGAATAAGAGATCTTAGTGTTACTTGGGGTGGGTCAAATATCTTAAGTTCTTTAAGTGCTAACATTGTCTTGCATCTGGTACAGGGTAGCCAAGTATCAAGAAGCAAATCCTGGCGTATTTACTGTTGTCACGTTTCCTTTCTTGTTTGCTGTCATGTTTGGAGATTGGGGGCATGGAATTTGCTTATTACTTGCAACACTATATCTCATAATCCGGGAGAAGAAATTTGCTTCACAGGTTTGCTCACTAATCTTTTACAGTTTGGTAAACTTACCAAGTCTACGGCCCTGTTTGACTTCATGTTCGTGGAGCATATAGTACTTATTATTAGGAGTCTATCACAAGTATTTATATTCTATGAGTCCCAAAAGTTTCGTTAATTGTTCAAAGCCAAACACCTCTATCTTATACTCTTATGTTTGATTTGAAATACAGAAACTTGGAGATATAATGGAGATGATGTTTGGAGGGCGCTATATCATTATGATGATGGCACTTTTCTCAATCTACACAGGATTTATATACAATGAATTTTTCTCAGTTCCATTTGAGCTTTTCGCTAAATCAGCCTATGCATGCCGTGATCCTTCTTGTGGGTAAGCAAAAGAAAGGTCCTCAAGTTCATCGTTCTAAAGAAGTAAACATGTACTATCATTTATTGCTCATCCTTTTTTTTGGTTATTAGTGATGCTACTACTGAAGGATTAATTAAAGTAAGGCCAACATACCCATTTGGTGTGGACCCTGTGTGGCATGGGAGTCGTAGCGAGCTGCCGTTTCTCAACTCTCTGAAGATGAAAATGTCAATTCTTCTTGGAGTTTCACAAATGAACCTTGGAATTATGATGAGTTACTTTAATGCAAAATTTTTCAGGAACAATGTTAATGTGTGGTAAGTTTATCCTGCCATCTACTTGCTTGTGATATTCTAATTGGAGATGCGGATCTAGATAGTTTCTGTAAAGAGCTGTTGATCCTTCCATAATTTGTGGTGCAGCTCCTAAACTTATTTTTACTTTTGTTCCCTTCTGTAACAGGTGCCAATTCGTTCCCCAACTGCTCTTCTTGAACAGCCTATTTGGCTATCTGTCCATGCTTATCATCATTAAGTGGTGCACAGGGTCAAAAGCAGATCTTTACCATGTGATGATATATATGTTCCTCAGCCCCACAGATGATATGGGAGAGAACGAGCTATTTCCTCACCAGAAGTATGTGCAGATGCTTTTGCTTGTGATTGCTCTGGTAGCTGTTCCATGGATGCTGTTTCCAAAGCCGTTATTCTTGAAGAATGAACATGAGAAAGTATGTTTTTATAGTATATTGAAAAAACTCTATTATGTTTCTACAGCTTGAATGTATTGCCGTACTGAAATTTTCTGTTTGGTATTTGTCAGAGACATCAAGGACACCAGTACACCCCACTGGAAGGTGCAGACGAATCTGTGGAAGCTGAGTTGGGGCATCATGAAGAGTCAAACCACCATGAGGAGTTTGAGTTCAGTGAAGTTTTTGTCCACCAGCTGATC
Organism: Lolium multiflorum; assembly: GCA_030979885.1. Classification (NCBI taxonomy): domain Eukaryota; kingdom Viridiplantae; phylum Streptophyta; class Magnoliopsida; order Poales; family Poaceae; genus Lolium; species Lolium multiflorum. The sequence continues at coordinate 354,015,381 of CM061750.1, read as the reverse complement.
CATACAATTGAGTTTGTTCTAGGTGCAGTGTCAAATACCGCTTCATATCTTCGTCTCTGGGCTCTGAGGTACTGCTGGCCATTAAGCACAATTTATCCATTTTAGTCTTAAGAGTTGCCAATCTTTGGACACGCTCTCACTCACTACAACTAATACATCTTCCTGCAGTCTTGCACATTCGGAGTTGTCCACTGTGTTCTATGACAAAGTACTCCTTCTCACGTTAGGGTAAGCAAGTCTCCCCCCCCCCCCCCTCTCATCATCACCACCACAAGCATCATCATCATCCTCGTCATGTTTTGTGCATTCTTGTAGGTACAACAACGTTATCATCCTTGCTATTGGCGTTGTCATCTTCATCTTCGCCACTGTCGGTGTGTTGCTTGTTATGGAGACCCTAAGCGCATTCCTTCATGCCTTGAGGCTCCATTGGGTGGAGTACCAGAACAAGTTCTATGAGGGCGATGGTTACAAGTTTGCGCCATTTTCGTTCGCACTGATCAGCGATGAAGAAGAGTGAGCTTGTCCAAATTCGTGTATTTATTGTAGCCTTTGTATTGTTGGGGTGGCGTTTGTTGCCAGAACGATCATTATTTGTCACGGACAAATCATAAAACTCCAGCCCCTTGTTCAGGCAAGGGACTCGCAGCATTATTTTTCTTTAGATGTTGATTACACGAAGGATAGGAGTTTTTTTGTGGAGGGTTGGCAACAAAACTCTAGTGGCATCACCCTTATTTTGGTGTAATGCTAATAACGAGTTTTGCACTCGTGGTTGCCGTTTGGGCGCTGTGTATTCTGGACATAAATAAGCATGTAATAAAAGGTTATTTCTATTGTGGTTGATTGTCAATGTCAAGTCCCCTTTATCGTTTATAATTGAATGGACTGTTGCAACTTGTGCAGCATAAGGATACTGATGAGGGGAGGTTCACCTTTTGTACATGGCGTGTAACCCTATTTATCTTATGTTGTATTTTTCAAAAGTCAGAGAGCAACTTTTTTTTTTTGGAAAGAAAAGTTTAAGGCGGGTGCTAGTTGTCACACAGTTTAATCTGAGCTAGAAATCTAGAATAGCAAGAGGAGGAACTCTTTTGAGCATCATCAACCTTCTAGTAAGTAGCAACTCGGGAAGATGTTACCACTATCAATATTGTAGCAAATCGGAAAACAGAAACGTTTGTTCAGCTAAATTGGGATATCAGTAGAACCCATGGCAGTGTAATTATCACTAGGGTTGCTGCACTCATGAAATTTAAGGGTAAAGAGTCTTGTTGATTATGGTAACATGATATTACAATCTTAGGCAGTGAGGTTATCAATGCCAGGTGGATCATATAATGTCCACGCCGCACATTGTCTAACTCTTATACCCATTTGGCATATTTAATATGAAGTCTGCCACGAGCTATACTCCAGATGCCCTCAATTATCGGCGACCAGACTCCAAACAGAGGATTCAATCTTAGCAGGGCATCGATGATCACAGAATTGTCAGATTCCAGCATGAATGGCATTTGAACCAAAATATCTGGCGATCTTCACACATTCAAGAACATTTCCCCTGTTAGGCACTGTAGCCTAAGTGTAGAACGATAGAGATGGAGAGAGATTGATAGAATAAGATGGATGTTGTATTGAGCCTCGTAGACGAATATATATAGTGGTACAAGATTTGGAGGCTAAGAAGGCTCTTCTAGAGATAAGGTAGGATACATATTGCAAATCCTAAACTACCAAATACATGGACACGTAATATATCTCTAACGTTCCCGCAGTCGTAGCGGTAGCGTCGTGAACAACTGAAGCGTCGTGGACAGTCAGACTGGAGAGAGTGCTGGTGAGGCTCAGCCGAGGTGGTAGCCCTTTGTGTCGATGTGAGGTAGCCGAGAGCGTTGGGCCTGCAACCTTGGTTGAGGTTGTTGTGCGAGGGGTTGCCGTGGTCGGATGCCGGTGTCGAGGTAGCCGCATGAAGCCGCAAGCGCATAGTGCGCGAGAAGAGTGACGGAGACGCGTCGGGCAATCGATCAACCGATACCATGTAGAACGACAGAGAGGGAGAGAGATTGACAAAATAAGATGGATGTTGTATTAAGCCTCATGGGCGAGTATATATACTGGTACAAAACTTGTAGGCTAAGAAGACACTCCTAGAGATAAGGTAGGATACGGATCTCAAATCCTAAACTACCAAATACATGCACACTAATATATCTCTAACACTAAGCAGTATACTAGTCCCGGGCAATCTCGAGCAATATTCCAACAGTCTCTTTGCTACACATATTACACCAAAACATGAAGACTGCAAAATACGAGGTTTATCTGTTCTTTTTAGATGAATGAGCTTATCTGTCGAGAACGGATGGAAGTGTGTTAAACTGTTCTTGCACTCCCATTGTAGCCCCAAGTTTAGCGCCGCAAGTGCCCCGACTCCCTCTCCTCCGCCCATCTCTCAACCCACATGCGGCGCGCACCACAAATAGAAGTGCAATGTCAAACCAATGGCCCTCGGAATGTCTTGTAAATACACAAGGCACAAGGCAGCAGAGGCTTCATCCCATTCAACATGGCCAAAGCTAGTCTGCGCTCGATGACTATGCCGGGCGTTTCGCTCGTGGCTCTCCTCCTCCTGATCGCCGTCCAAGAGGCCGCCCCCGGAATAATCAATTACGATGCCATGCGCGCCGACCACATCCCCGGCAAGCCGGAGCTTGTCCACCCCGGCGCCGCCGCCAACAAATACACGCCAGGGTGTGGTTCGCTCCAACGTTGCAGGGATGGGAATCCCAAGCCATCTGAGAGTGCCTAGCTAATGAGGTTCACCATATTGTCGGGCATCCTCCAATGGCTCGTGTAAATCGTCTCTCCAGCTGCATCATTTTTTTTTTCATGATGTACAAGAGAGGAAAAGAAAAGAAAAGAGGGACGCGAGGCTATGTTTATGCAGCAGGAAAAATCATCATTTTCATGATGTATGACACCATGTATCTAGAGAGAATACACAAACTTCATTTATAATTTTCAAAAAGAAAGGATAGTTTTCTATTCTATCCCTCTCTTTTTTCCGAGCCTCTACGTCTGGTCCACAAGAAAACAAATGCATCCTTGAGTTGCCAAAGCATTTGACCAGATAATTGGTTGTGTGCATTTTTAATTGGTGTCAAGAGGCTCTTCCTGCCGTGTCGCCTCCGCTAGGGTGGCACCAGAGGGGAAACCCTAGCACCGCCGGGCGGCCGCCTCCCCACCTCTCCCTCCTCCGCCTTCATCAGAGGACGCAGGTGGGAAAATCTCGCGCCACCGATGGTAGAAGCGGGGTCTCTCTCCGGTGCTGCCTCGTCGTGAGGGCTAGGTGGTGGTCCATGGCGCGCGGCGGTGTGTGAAGGCGCCTGGTAGCGGTGCGAAGGGCACACGGTGGAGGCAGCTGCGCGTGGTGTGCATCCCGCTGTCGGTGGTTGAGCATGGAGGTTGGGCTTGATCTGGTCTTAAGCGGGCCTGTGTGGGCTGGGCTTTGGGGCACGGGGACAGCGTGGGGAGCTCTAACTCCGGCATGCTGCGATAGTGCGGTGGTTGTTGTGTCGGCCGACATGGGGGCCCTCCTTCCCCAGGCCCATGCTGACTGGCAGTGAGGCTATGGTGGCCAGCGCTCCTCTTCTTCGACGGTGAGGCCGATTTGGATTCTTGCTTCTTTGGTGGTGGTTCAAACCGGCTAATGACTCCCAAGTGCAGGAGATTAATTGTAGTACCTCTAAATGAGAAAATGTTATTGAACCCACGAGGAGCTGAAGGTATTGGTTAGCAAGTTTGACAAGTAAGGTTTTGTATTTTGGGTGCATAGTTTGCAAAAAGGTAAACTGCAATAAAGTAAATGCTCTTTTAAGAGAAAGCCCAATCATATATGTAGCAAAAGGACAAGTTTAAGTATATGTGACAAGTGTTTCCAAGGACGGCATGTATTACTTAGCGGGAAGATTTCTAACAATATTGTAAGTATCTTGTCAAGTTTCATTCTTATAGGACGGAACCTAGATTAGGTGCAGCCAAATGTATGAGAAAGTACACTCCTTATGATGGGTTCTATGGCCATTTTTATGTGCAAATATAGGAATCATTAAGACATAAATCTCCCACCACAACAGTTAGTTCATGGGTCCCTATTAAACCCCTCCAATGCAACTCAAAGTATTGAAATACAGTTTCTGTCATTCCGTCCCTTCTAACCTCTTCATTGCATTAAAGTGAAGCCCTATGAGCCCATATAGGTGAAGTAGTATGTAGTCGACATTCGTACATCACCATCATAGAACCACATATATAAAAATTTGACAAAATACTTATTGCATATTATATAGAAATCATTGTCAATTCATCATATGCCCTCAGGAACATGGGGGGCTACTCACAATGATGAAACATGCTATGTATCAGTGGCATATGAATTAAAATACAATCTCAAAATATAATCTCTTCACCAAATAAAGACAAGTTTCCAATCACAATCATGCAAATAGAACTTAAACAGTATCTAGGGTTCAATCAATCATAAACTATGAGGGGATCATGGTGGATCTTCAAGATGGAGATGGTGCTAATGTTGGGGATGATGTTGATGTTGATGGAGAGGCCTTCCCCTATGCTACGATGATTGGTGATGACGATGGCTTTGATTTCCCCTTCTCCGGAGGCTGTGGAACAACATGATCTGCCCTCTACCGGAGTAGGAGAGGACTTTCGCCTACGCTGCCGCCTCTGTGTAAATCATGGGAAAAATATGGTGTAGGTTTTCTGGCGAAATGGAAGCGTGTGTAAAAAGGGAGAGCCGAGACGTCGCCCAAGGCCTGAACGGGCATGGGTGGCGCGGACTAGCAAGGTGGCCGTGCCACCTGGTCTCTTTCGACCCTCGTGGCTCCTCTCGCTTGCTTGTTTCATCCACGGTCCTCCCGATGAAAAACTACCATGGTATTTTTCCTTGAATTATCTGGACTCCAAAAGGTTCCTAAAATAGCAAAACACGAAAAGGACGCTTTGTGCCTCCTAGAAAATAAATTAAATATGAATGAAAGGTATCTAAAAATGCATAAACATTGGTTAATGCAAATATCATTATAAAGTGATCATATATGTTGCTATTATGATGATACAAAATGCACGCATCAATGGAAGTCCCTCGTCTCCAGTTCGCCAGCTCCGGTGGCATCGGTGGCACAAGAAGGACCAGGGTGAAGTCCATGCTTGGTGTCATCTGATGTGGACCACAATGATGTCTACGGGCGCTAGCTGCTTCCTTCCCGAAGGCGTGGTATTTGGTCTAAATAGTGTCTTTCCACACCTTCGATGCAAGGGGAAACCCTATGTTCGGTCCACCGGACAAGGCGGCGCTGCCCTGATGTCGTTCTCTTCTCACTAGTAACATATGGGTCTTCTATAACGATTTTAGTTCGTCAGTGAATGTGCAAAATCCGTCACGGAGGCCTCATACTGACGGTTTGCAGGACCGTGGCGGATATCGCGTCACAGATGGCTCGGATGACGGTTAGGGAGGCGCGTCACAAATCCATGATGGCACAGCTCAAACCCGAAGCCCACACGGCCGGTCCGTCGTGATGGCCATATCCGTCATAGCACTAGTCCCCTCTGCCAGCGACCGTTGTGTCAGGCTGTCAGGTCAATGATTAACATGTCAGTCCGGTCGGGTGACTGTCTTTTTTGTCGTCTAGAGAGGAGATCGTGACCCAGCTTCCTGCGCGTGGACTAATAAAATGCAGACACGTGGCCCATTGAAATAGCCGCCACGTGGACCAATAAAAATTTTCATAGCTGCAACCTGCACCGTACGAGATGTCCATCCGACTTTTGACACGTGCACCCACGTGGTCGTATCGCAACGCGACACGTGTCGAATGTGCAGGTGCCACGTGGCACACCTCAAATGGGCCATCTACGGCCCATCAATCCAACTTGGATATGATTTCGAAGGCCCATGTTACGGCCTTAACTGCTACAGGTTAAGCCAGCACATAAAAGGCGGCCCATGATGTTGTCGGTTTTTGTTGGGCCGTCTACAGCCCGCCAAGGAAGGCCTATAATTTCCAAGGCCCAAGTTACGGCCTTACTGCCATAGGTTAGGCCAGCCCATAACGGGGAGCCCATGGTGTTGTCGGTCATTATTGGGCTGTCTACAGGCCGCCAAAAAGGCCTATTTTTATTCTTCGTGTTGGTCCCATTATAACATCATGCGTCCACTTACAATGAGGCCCAAGCAAGGATTCGATGATTTACGGGCCCAATTATGGGCTTGTAAAGGCTAGACATATAGCGCCTGTTAAGGCCCAGATAAAAAGTATTGGGCTAAATTTGTTTCAATGCATCCGACAACAGCCCAGTGGGCTTTACATGACACCGTTACGGCCTAGTCGTCAAAATAAAAATTACAACCGACATATTACATGACATAATTACAGGCAAATAATTTAATCATAAAGCACCATTGGCACTGTCTAAAACTACCTATTGTAGTGGACCATGGTAGCGCCAGTCCGCAAATCGAAATAACAGTTATCTGAAACCAGGGAAAATATAACAGTTCAATTCATGACCATGGCACCACCAGATCAACACGTTTCTGATCTCTAGCTTTGCTGCCGTATAATTTTAGTCAACGTATCAATTGTTCCTTCCATGTCTGCCGGCTTTTTTTCTGCTTCTTGTACCTGGCTGGTCAGCTCAACCATTTGATCATGCTGGTTCTTAACAACATCTTGTAGCTTTGCACTACCCCTCTTCTCTCTCTCCAGTTCTGCAACCAGATTCCTTATTTTCGATCCAGAAGGAATAATAAGTTCCACATTTTGAAGAAAGCCAGGTTTTGCTGTATTTTTTGAGAGGACCTCAGATAAAACCTGGATCGCAGTCTTGCGTCCTCCATCTGCCGTAGGTATAGCTAGGTGCTTTTCCATCTCAGCCTTCATTTGCAATGAAGCAAACAAGTTACCACATACACCAAGATACAACAACTTATAAAAGGTTACCCTATGCAAGTTGACTTACGATTGCATCTTTTACATTTTACAGCGGAGGAGAAGCCATTTTTTCGGCTAAAGTGGCATTCCTTGAATATATCTAGAGGAGTGGGTTCTTTATCTTTGTACTTGTCTCCCTGAAATCAAACACATACAGGAAGCTAGCTTACATGTTCTATGGGGATCTGATCACAAAGTTTCATATAATTCTTGTTTCTCAGGTAGATAACTATCAAGAGTGGTACACTTCAAAGCATCAAGCCTGTAGACATAACATACAGATTTGCAGGGAAGCAATGATGCGAACGAAAGTTCATACAAATAGGTACCGATTAAAACAGGAGTTTAGTTTAATGGAAACATGTACATCACAGTATTAAACCAAGAACTCGATACAATAACACAGAACAGTCATATAAATGAGCACATGCATTGAGCAAAATAAAAATCAAAATGGCCACCAAAACTATAAACATCCATCACTTCTTACCAAATTTTGCAAGTGCACTTCGTAGCTTCGTGACCCAGTTGATTGATGGTATTGAACCTTAGAACGATTTTTTTTTGTTGCCAGCACATATCTTCTGCAGGAATTGTAGAATTAGTAACTGTGTACATTACAATGTATAAGGCAAAAACTTTGAGTTCAGAAAGGAACTGACCACCGTTTTGGGATGCCTCCAGTGGTCTACTAGCGCCTTCCACTCATCGTTATTCATCGATGGAACTGGACTTTATTTTGGCACGCCATTTGGATCTATGTCAAAGTACTTCTTTTTAAGGAGGTACCGACATTGCCGAATGCCTTTCTGAAGAATGTTTGTACAATGCTTTTTCACTGGTGGGAATTTTATGTCCATCTTACCACTTTCCTAGTGACATGACAGAGCATAGATAAACGAATGATAGACTCCCAAAATTAGCAGCTTCAAATAAAGATTACAGGTGGTGCAAATGCCGTACTTACCACAACTTTACTGTAATAGTTACAGAGAAGCCTAGCGCCCCCCTTGTACTTACTCCAATGCGAACGAACAGGCACGAATTTCCTGACTGCCTTGTTGCATTCAGTCGCAATGTTTGCAGCAATTTGAGCTGACACGGGCCTGGTCTTCCCTTTTGGAATGACGGCAATAAGTGTGCCATTCGGAGATTCCGACAACCTGCTGGGTCCTTTTCCCACTCTCTCTACAATTTCCAGAACATCATCTCCTTCGACGTCTGGATCAACATATAAAATACCACTATTTAGTATATCACAGTATAAAGGTATTAATCCTGGAGGAAACAGACAAAGAAATACATGAAACATGCCTTCAGCCACATTTTTAACCTGAGTTGAACTACCAGAGACCTCAATATCCATAAGGATATGTGCAGTAGGATCATTAACTGTGCTATAGCCTAGAAAGAAGAAGTCAACAAAAAGGCCATCGTGCAGCTAACCATAATGCAAGTAAGCAATTCGTATTAGAACTTACCTGGAGCAAAAGAGTGTTCTGGACGCTAAGATCCGTTTTTCGTCATTTATATTTTGGCGAGGCACTTCCGGAACTACTTGTTTCACATTCAACATGTGTTCCCATTGATAATTCTCTAATGGGACTCGTGCCGGGACAAGTGGAAGCTGGCAGGCCAGGAGATAATATTTCCGTTCCTGGCTAGATTGCTGTTGCATCTAAAGGCGTTTGGTCAGCCCTCTGATTCTTCCTGACAGTAGGTTTCTCTATCCCCTTGTAAGAAGCACGATATGGATTGATCAACCAAGTATAACAACATACATGATAAGGCAAGACATAATGGACGAACAAGAACCTTAGCTTTCAAGGTAGCGGGTAAGGTCTTAAGCTTCTCGTGAAATAAGGGTTCAAAATATGTATCTCCTTTGTGGGGCGGAGACAGGCTGGTACAACTGAAAGCCGGAAGACCAGAAGATCTTTTCATTCTTGGTTGGATCATGGTTCCATCTGAAGGCATCCGTTTATCCCTCTCATTGTTGCTCGCAGTAGGATTCTCCGTCCCCTTATAAGAAACATAATAGGGATTGGACAAGCAATCATTACAAAATTAATTTGCATTTGCAATCAAGCAACATATATATGATAGGTAGGACAGACTGGACGAACTAGCACCTTAGTTTTTACGATAGCGGTGATGGTCTGATGCTTCTCGTGAGCTAGAGACGAGCTGATGCAACTGGCAGGGCAGGAGACTGGATCATGGTTCCATCTGGAGGCATCTGCTTAGCGGCCCTCTCGTTGTTGATGGCAGTACGTTTCTCCGTATCCTTGTAAGAAAGACAATACGGATTGATCAAAACAAGCATGGCAACAATTAATTTGCGTATTCAATCAAACAACATATATGATACAACAGAGCTGAAAGGACGAATTAGCACCTTAGCTTTTAAGACAACAGGTGAGGTCTGAAGATTCTTCTGAGGTAATAAGGGTCCTAGATATGTATCGCCTTGCTGTGCCTTGGATGCCGATATTGTCTTGATGTGCTTAGATGCTTTGTCTACTTCCTTACCACTATTTTTTCTGGGAATGTTGGGGTGCAAGCAACATTTCTACACGAGAATTCGTCAGTTGGGTACCATTACGTACCATTTCAAGAAAACCCTGATTATTTGGTCTCATTGGAGGATTTCTTTTAGCTGCATTTAAGATAACGAGCACAAACATAAGATGTGTATTAATATGTAGGATGTGTGCGATGTATTAATTATGTAGGATGTGTGCGTGCTGGTGTGAGTGATGGACAAAAAAATGAAATCAAAAAGATACACTGGTGTTGGAACCACAAACCAGGAACCAGTGAAATCAAGGGACATCCACATGCTAGTTGTTTCAGAGAAAGAAGCTGATAGGTATCCCCATTATAAACTCAATAGTTTGCGCAATACAGAAATGGCTAAATTAAAAAGATTGCTTGGAGCGATGACTCTAGCATATACGATAAGAGGGAATACCTCTACATAATCCAGCCAAATGGAGCGATGACTCTAGCAGACTGAGACGGCGCTCCTCGTACATAATCCAGCCAAATGTAACAAACTACATCAACCTACACGTAGGCAGACACGGAACTAGCTAGAACAACTAACTAACTTCTCGCAAATTCTATACGAGCAGGCAGTTGAAACCCCGTCAGCTAGTCCATGGAAAATCGACCAAACAATCATGTACATATAGAGAATATAGAAATAACTCGGCTTGTACAATAGTATACCCAATGCAGGACCGTTGGTCTGCATTATTGCTAGCGCAACAAAGACGGTATGCTTGCGGAATAGCGCTTGAACTGCACCGGCGGGCGGACGCGGCGTGGCAGACGATTTGGGCGAGATGTTGTCTATGTGGCCAGGGAGGATGGACGGCACACGTGTGACTGTAGGGCGGCAACGGCGTGGAAGATGGGGGGTGGGGGCCGGAGAGGTGGAGCCAGATCTAGGGTTCGTCCGATTGGGGAAAAGTAGCTCGGGGTAAGGCTCGGCTGGCTGCAGGCGTGCAACTGTGTGTGTGTGGGTTATCCTGAAATTGGGTAACAATACTAGAATACCCTTGTTGTCATAATAGGTTTCGCCAGATTCATGGTCAGAAGGGACATTTCAATCGCTTCAAATTTCCCAAAATGGGCGCCAACTTTTGGGACATTTCAGACACACAAGGGCCCCCAGTTCTGATAGGTGGGTCCTTGCATGTCAGCGACCTAAACTTGGGCTACAAATGGGCCTGTACCAAAAGGTTGTTGCACGATCTAAATAAAACAACCACTACTTCACAGAATAAAAAAAACTATTACGTCTGAGTACTTGGAAAAAAATCATGTGAGAATTGTGCGAATTTCAATGCTTTCATGTGTAATTTCCACCAAACAAATGCACATGGACGATCCAAATTTTGATAAATTACAATAAATCTTGACTGGTAAAAATATATATGCACTTGGAAACTACAGTAAAAAAACTATTACGTATGAGCACTTGGGAAAAAACATGTGAAAATTCCGCCAATTCAATGCTTTCATGTGTGTAGTTGCCACCAAACAAATGCCTTTAAAGTAGTCCCATTGATTTCGTTTATTCAGTTTGGATCGAAAAGATCCACGAAAGATTTGTAAGACTTTGCTAAAGAGTGGACACCTTGAATCCCTTCACTGCCACCCGTTGGATTGAACTCATATAACGAAATGGTTAGTTCCAATCTCTAGTTCAATAAGATATAAGAAGAAGAAAAGCAGAACTCCGGCTATTCATCGTAAATAAAAAGGTTATGTGCTAGCTGGTTTCATAGTAAACCGGCCACACCCACATGCAGGTGTTGGATCTAGATCGTACATGTGGTCTATAAAAGTAGGCACCGTTAGATGCCGTTCCTCAGTTCCCTTTTGTACAGAAGTACACGTACATGCATACCCTAAGCAAAAAGGCCGGTGTGGCGGACATACGGTCCTATCCTACGACATTGTGACCTCCACTCTCTCTAGAGAGCTCCAATGTCAAAATTTCTCGTACTCCGTGAGGAAACAGTCAAAGACACATGCACACACGCAAATATGAAATAAATGTCCCCAACCTACCACACCATTTAACAGACGCCGTTCTACACAAGAGATGGTTCCTATCAAGAATGGTGTAAAAAAAAGCAAAGCAGCCTCTAGCATGCTGAACAACAACTTAGCTAGTAAGAAATTGCCAAAAAAAGTTTATTTTCACCTTGCGTATTCACATAGACAAATGTTTGACAAACTGAACACCAACTTTGTTCATAATTTAGGATGCACAACATACAGATCCCTACATGAAATACAAAAAAGCAAAATAAGAAATTCTGGTATATATCTCAGTAAAACAAGTCTCTCCTGAACGGTTTAAAAGTACAATGGGAATTGTCAGGATGGTTACAGCTTTTCCTAGGAAAAAAGTCCTCTTTTTGAAGATTTTTCATTTCCTCTCCTGGTTCCCCTGCATCTCCAATCGATTATTATATGGGGTGGGAGGGGCGTTGAGAAGCTGAAAACGAAGCAATCGATATTTTGGGCGGTGTCACCAAAATATAACAGTCTGTCTTCTTCATCTTCGTCTCCAGATCCGTCCCCGAAATCTCTGTCCCCTCGATCGCTCCCCACCAAAAAAGTAAATTATTTGGTCATGCGCCGACGTTCCGAGCAAGAAGACTGTGGAGACTATAATGCGTTAACTTCGTTGATCTGGACGCCATACAAAGCCTAATTAAGACACAATAAATTTCACGAGTAAGTAAAAATATAAATACATAAATAATGATAAACACATTAAGAATCAGATAGGCTGATACGACAACGTACTTGGAGAAACAACAGACAACTTGCTCGTTCGTAGGATAACTGCTGTCACACAAAATGGCGCTGCCGGCACTCCAATACTGCCGTGAGCTACCCTTACCCTGCATGGTGTGTCTTTTTTGGGAGGTGTTAGCGAAATATAAAATTCTCCCTTCTTAACCTCCATTCTTTCCATCTCTTACGATGTAAGAAGCGCAAGGAAGTCATCAGACCTAAACCATAAACCCTAGCGCTTTCCTTGAAGAAGCTCACTGCAATAATTATAGGACATGAATTTAAATGGGTTCAAATTAAAAGCAATGGACAAAGATCGATATACATTGTCTCCCTCTTACGTAAGCCGATACTGATAGACCGAATGCCCTTTCCAAGGGGAGGTCTGGCTTTTTCGTGTTGTGTCACCGAAATCAAATTACGTCAGCAGATGTGACATTTCGGTAACACTGCCCAAATCACTCTTAACTAAAAAGTGTTTTGGACGGTGTACCAAAGCGTCACAATAGCGACGAGCTGGAGAAGATAATGGCCTGCTGTCCAATGCAAACCTACATATAGAAGGAAGAACTTATTAATGGGTTGTAAGTAGGGCAAGGTAGATACTCCGTGCAAACTAAGTAGTCCGTATAAAATAGAAAAAAATAGGACATGAATGTAAAAATGTCGACAAGTTTAAATAGTTAAGTACGAACAGACTAAATTTAAATGGGTTCAAATTAAAAGCAATGGACAAAGATCGATATACATTGTCTCCCTTTTACACCTTTTACCTAAGGTAAAACATATATATCTTGGATAACTTGATGCGAACAAGGTGAGTTCCATAAAGCTAACTTCCCCAACCTAAATACAGCGCCAACACTTCATCAGAAAATCGATGGCATATCTGGCCTTTCTTGCATCCTTCTCGCTGCTGTAGGCAGGGCCATAGTAAACATGTGGTATAAGTCATGAGGTTACCACTATGGATACTACTGACTGCCCTTTCCAAGGGGAGATCTGGCTTTTTCATGCTATGTCACCGAAATCTAATAACGTCACCAGATTTGGCATTTCAGTAACACTGCCCAAATCACTCTTAACTAAAAAGTGTTTTGGACAGTGTACCAAAGCGTCACAATAGCGACGAGCTGGAGAAGATAATGGCCTGCTGTCCAATGCAAACCTACATATAGAAGTAAGAATAGGAACACTAAGTAGGGCAAGGTAGATACACCGTACAAACTAAGTAGTCCGTACAAAATAGGAAAACTTCTCTAGAGTTCAGCAACTCGTCGTATATAGGACAAATACGTAGTTACATACACGAAGAGTGAAAAGATGGCAGCTAGTCAGCTACAGGTATCACTGTCTCTTTAATTAGATAGCACAAGGCAGAGGGGGAAGATATATGCTGTATAGTACTATATAGAGCCTAATTATCTTCTACTAGTAACTTAGATATTTCCCTAAAAAAAGTAACTTAGATCTATAGCACGGCGGCGCTGGTAGCTCGAGGATCAGAGTTGATGTAGCTTTGTATCAACCAGAAGACGTCATGCGGTCCAGCCGGTTCACTGAAGGCGCCGCCGTCCGCGTTGAGGTCACACCTCCTCTCCGGGCAAGGTCTTCCCCTCGGCGCCACGAAGAAAGAGACCTGGTGGAAGACGATAGAGAGGCGGAGCCGCGCGCCGGCTGTGCCCACTGAGGACGGATGCGCTCAACACGAGCGCCCTGCCAGATCTTTGGGAGGAATGTAAAGAGTACGCAGAGTCAGTTGCTCTACCTTACTCTATCTATGTCTCTCTCTTCTTCTTCTTTGAGTACGCAGAGTCAGTTTCTCTCTCTTCCTCGTTCTGTCCTCATATAGTGTGCTCATATTGACTATGATTTCGGAGATAAATCTAACCATATGTTTGATGCTATGTGAGAATAACCGAAGAGTGTAGTCCTAATATTTTGTGGAATAATGCTTGTATTAGTTATGTGTGTTTGTATATCTTGTACGATCAATTAATTAGCTAGAAATCATGATATTGAAAAGTACAAAACATGCACGTGCATGTTTGTTATTACTGTGTCAAGGCTTCATAGCCAACGTATCCAAAACTCTGAACACTAATGGAAAGGCAAGGCTAGGATTGGGATGCCATGGCTAGTTGAATCCTATAGAAAGATAGTTTTGTTTGATTGTGCAAACGTTTTTTCCATGAGGTATGACCTAATGTTATATTCCTATAGTTGCACTACAAGATTACTATAGAATTGGTTCCTATATAGGATATGTTCCCATGGAATCAAAAAAACACTTCTTTGATTCAAATATAGGATAATTCATAAGCGGGAACTGGACGTGTATGGTTTAGGTCCTATATATGGGAATTCTTCCTACACACTAGTTATTTTATTCCTAGCTAGGAAAATATGTCCTATATATAGGAACTAGTTCTATAGGAATCATGTAATGCAAATCATATAGGAATAATACATTAGGTCTTACCCTCATGTAATATATCCTTTGACACAATCAAACACAACTCATCTTCCCATCGGATTCAACTAGCCCAGATGACTTAGTCTCAATCCTATGATTTATTATTCCTATGATTTTTCTATCATATGAATCAAAGGAATGTAGCAAAATATCCTAAAGGATATAAATCCAACACAATTAAGAAAATCAAATAAATCAAAAAAGCCCCTAACTTTTCCTATTCATACATGATTTTCCTATCCTATTATATGAAACCAAATTAAGGAGCCCTTTATTATACACTTCACAACAACACCTCATCTCACTCCGGTCGGGTGGCACCCACTAGGTATGGAGGAGGGTTTGCGACCTCCATACCCGCCTCCACCACCTCTTCATGCCACCTCACCCACCTCCACCACCTCTCCATGCCACCTCACCCGCCTCCATACCCGCCGGTGGGTCCTATATTAACTCCACCGGATCGACCCGCCCCGTAATGGGTACCCTTGAAGGTGTGAACACAGAAACACTACACAAATTTGTCAGCCATCGTCGGTGTGTAGACGGGACCGCTTCCGCCATTCCCGGTGCCAGCTCCGACACATCAACCTGCGGCAAACCGGTGCGAGCTTGGCTTGCACCTTCTCCATGCATGTTGCGCTAGCTATCTCATCTCAGCTTGACCGGGAGGGGAGCACGCCGAGGTTCGAAGAAGCCAAAGGGCTATCTCTCCACATGTGCCCTGTGACTGGATCTAAAGAGAGGAGGTTGCATGCATGGTTGTCTAGATGTGTGTGGCGGTGGGGTGTCGGTTGTTCTGTCGTTGTCGCTCTCCTATATATATATATCCACGACATCGACAGGATCGACCTCCATATGCATGCATGCATGGCGGCGGCGGCCAGTGGGGAGCAGGTGAGGGGGACTGGGATATATAACGTCGATCGAGTAGCTAGGGTTTGGGGTCGGGGGGTCTCGGTCTCTTGGGTTGTGGGGGTTGACAGATTCGGCGCACGGTTGGGCCGATGTGGGGCAAATGTGGTTAATTCGGGACTTGGCAGGGATGCAAGGTGTGTGTGTGTGTGTGTGTGTGTGTGTGTGTGTGTGTGGTTGTGTGTGTATGTGTGTGTCTGTGTCTATGTGTCTGTGTTTGTGTGTGCGCGCGCGCGTGTGTGTGTGGGTGGATGGGTGTGTGTGTGTGAGGGTGTGTGTGTGTGTGTGTGTGTGTGTGTGTGTGTGTGTGTGTGTGTGTGGTTTGTATGTGTATCTCTGTGTGTGTGTGTCTGTGTGTCTGTGTGTCTCTGTGTGTGTGTGCGTGTGCGTCTGTGTGTGTGTCTCTGTGTGTGTGGTGGGTGTGTGTGTGTGTGTGTGTGTGCGTGTGTCTGTGTGTGTCGAGGGTGCTCCTCGGCAATGCCCTCCGATAGGGGCTTAGGGTTGATGGAATCCTGCAAGCTGACACGAGACATCGGTACGCAGACAAGCGGGGAGAGCGATTTAACCAGGTTCGGGGCCCTCGATGAGGTAAAACCCTTACGTCCCGCTTGTCTGTTTTGATTATGATGAAAACGGTGTTACAATGGGGTGCCGAATAGTTCGGCTGTGATCTCGTCGAGATAGCTAATCGCTAGGGTAACGTAGTTCTAAGCTTCTGTTGGCTAAGATCGCTAAGATTGATTGTGTCCCTCGATAGCCCCTCTCCTGGCCTTTATATAGGTGGCCAGGTCCCGAGAGGTCTAGTCGAGTACGAGTAGGATTACAATAGATCTATCTCTAATGTTTCCTTGTTCGGCTTCTTCCGTGTCTTGTACTTCAAGTAATCTTCCGCCGCACCGTCCTAGTGGCCCATCTTCCCTTCGGGTACCTTCATGGGCCTCCATCTGGACCGTATAGGGTAGAGCAATATTGGTTAACCGAAGGGTAATGCCCACGTCGTAGCCCCCGAGTGTCTAGCCGAACTTAGTTCGGGTAGAGACTGAAGCATATCTTCTTCCGAAGTCCTTCTCCTTGATCATACTTGCTTTCCTTCTGTCTTCTATCGGGTGCGCGTCAGCGCTCCCGATGGGAGTAGCCCTGAGTCTAGGTACGGACGCTTGCAATCCGTGCGTAGACTCAAGTTGTACTACTCGAACATCTTCTTTTGCCGAAGTTTTTCCTGCAAGTCTTTGTAGACAATCCGATATATTTTCTTTATGGAAGGGATAAGGGGTAACGTGCCCAATTTTTGTTGGTTAACTGCTGATGGCAAAACAACGTTACCCTGGTATCAAGTCCCGGGCATGATCCTGGAGTGCGAAAAAGTTCGTCGGGTGCGCATCCGGCCGAAAAGTTCGTCGGGTGCGCTCCCGATGGGAGTAGCCCCGAAGGGCACGGGCGTTTTACGCCGAGTGCACGAGAAATATTTCCTTCGAGTCCTCATTCTATCGGGTGCGCGTCAGCGCTCCCGATGGGAGTAGCCCCCGAGCCTAGGTGCGGATGCTTACAATCCGTGCATAGGCTCAAGTCGATCACCCGACACTTTATTTTCTCTTCGTATGCAATCAACAATGCCCATGACATCACTGATGACACGCTGCTGTTGTGACCTGATTGAAAAGACTTGACCCTCCGGGCCCACCCTAGTTCTGCGCAGGCAGTTTTTAGGTTTGGCCAGTGCACGCGCAGTGACCGAGGCGTTTCCTCGATTTTTGCGCGACGTGGGAATAATGGGCCGCCGGTTCCATCCTGTTTTCTAGTGCCACGTGTACAGCTGGATTCGCTCCACCTCCCACGACGCCCACGGAGTTATGGCCACGTTCTGATGTCAATCCTTGTGGTATAAATAGAGGGCTTCCTCATTTTTACTTTTTTACATCTCCTACTGCTCATCTTCCTCGCGCATCCTCTCCTTCTTCCTGTATCGTTCTCTCAGGAGCTTCAAGCGCTATGGGTAAAAAGAAGGGTACTAGCACTTCGGGCGTGGCCAAAGTTAGCCGCGATTGGTGTGCCTCCGCCATTTCCAACCGCGACATCAATAAGCTGCGAGCCCTTGGATTCATCTCTGCATCTGAGGATGATATCCGTCTTCCAGGTGCGGTTTCTCGCCCAAAGCCCCCGAAGGGCTTTACTGTTATGTTTTCTGCCTTTCTGTTCCGTGGCCTCTCCCTTCCGGCGCACGAGTTCCTTCGCTCTCTTCTTTTCTTCTACGGGATCTAGCTCTGGCAGCTGACCCCAAACTCTATCCTCCACCTATCCATCTTTGTCGCCGTCTGCGAAGCCTTCCTTGGCATTGACCCTCACTGGGGTCTTTGGAGGAAGATCTTCTACGTGAAGCGCCATAACGACAGCAACGGCCCCCCGTCGTCGGCGGCGTCGGCTTTGTTGTCAGGAAGGAGGTCGACTACTTTGATTACCCAATGAAGGAGTCTGTCCAGGGCTGGCGCAACAAATGGTTTTATCTACGAGATCCTTCAGTATCTGGGCGATGCTCAAACCTTCCTCCCTTTGAGGACAAACTGATTGCTAAGCCGAAGAAATCCTGGCAAAACACCCTTTCTCCCGACGAAAGATTGACAGCCGACAGGCTGTTCGATCAAATAGTTACTCTGAAAAACACGGGAGGCTTGACAATGTGCGGCACTGAGGTTGTCTCAGTGTTCCTGCAACGTCGAGTGCAACCGTTAATGTCTCGCCCCCATCAACTATGGCTTTATTCGGGCAAGGATGATGAGTCCAGGGTCAGCTCTGCCGATCTTTCGGCTGATGATCTCCGAGACGAAGTCCGCCGCTTGACGTGCCTTAGCAAGAATGACAATATCGTCCTGATATCAGCTCGTCCTCCTTATGATGCCGACCATCCTCCAACCGAGGTAATCCTTCGTTTGTTTTTACTGCCGTCATCCCTTTTTTCTGTTGTATCTTATCAATCTCTTTTTCTTTGAAAGGCGCTTGCAGCTGCCCGATGTTATCCTCCTACACCCGAAAGCAGTGTGGTATTAGAGGATGATGACGAAGATTCCGATGGAACCGAGGATGCCCCTCATGTCCTTGAGGACAGCGATGTCCAAGGAGAAGAGGCTACTGAAGATGATCCCTTCGTCAGGAGTAGGCGTCGGAAGCAGGTACACGATGACCTTATCACTTCGGCTGAATCAAGTCCTCGCAGAGGAGATAATGATGCCGACGACGCTGCCGCGCCTCCCCCTGCCAAGAAGAGCTCAACAAGCATCTTCGCGGGCGAAGATGACCTTGACCTGTGAGTGTTTCTTGCTCCCTCCTTGATTTATTCCTTGTCATCTCGTATGCTAACCGCGCACTGTTTTTAAGTAGCTCTGATGACGACGATGATGAAGTCCCTCTTGCGAAGAGGGCGAAATTCGTTTCTGAGAGAGCCGTATCGGCAAAAGAATCTAATCCTTCACCCGCAAAATCAACACCTCCTTCGCGAACGGCCGTAGAGAAAGTTCCAGTGTCGACAGTTATCCCTCCTGGCGACGTTCTTGCTTCATCGGCTAGCCGCGATCATGTAAGTATTTAACTTGCTTCATTTCGCTGGATTCCCTTTTAACGACTGGATCCTTATGATCTTATCTTGTCGCAGCCGATCTATGCCACAGTCGATGCTGTAGTGGAGTTCGCCGAAGAGTTCACCCGACTAGAGATTGAAAACTCCCAACTTCGAAAGACTGTTAGGTCTTCGGCTGATCAGGTGCTGGAAGCCAACAGGCTTGCCACCGATGCCAAGAACGAGAACGTATTGCTGAAGGAGGAGGTGAAGAATTGAAGCAGCGGCTGAAGGATGAGCAAGATGCCAAGCAGGCAGCAGCGGCTGTAATCGACAAAAAGGAAGGCGCCCTTCGCGAATCCGTCAAGAATTTATTAGGTAAAACCCGTAATTCGCCGTTTTCTGTCTTGGTGTTTCTGTTATTGATTACTAATCTGTCTTTTTCTCAGATGCTGCCGACTTAACTGTCACCCGTCGTCATCAGCTTCGAGAGGACTCCATAGCCGACGCCTTGTCGCTTGCTGCCGAGTCTAACATCCAAGTGCTTGGTCTTTTGAAAAAGGCCAAAGGGGCGCTGTCGAGGTTATACTCGATGATCTTCCCGAAGATGAAGGAGGACAAGACTCTTGACGATATGGCGGCTTCTTTCCTTGTTGATCATTCCGAGCCTGTGGAGGTATTGAAACGCCGCAGCCGTTTATTTGGGGCGGTTCTCACTTTTCAATTGCTCATGGGTCATGGGATGGGATCAAATTTGGAGGAGTTGTCCAAAACGTTGCCTGCCGATGATGACCATAACTTAATCGATCTTGAACCTTACAAGCGGTCAGCAGTTACTTGTGCGAACCGACTTCTGAAGCTGGTGGATGAAGCTCAAGCCAAGCCTGCTCCCGAATCCGCCCCTGGCTCGTCATCAGCGGACCCTTAAACTTTTTATTTGACTTATTGTAAATAAGACTAGTCGTAACTTCGTTGTAGTTCAACTTTATTTTGGCTCTGTTGCCAATTTGAACATGCTTTTGAATGTATCACATATATCCAACGCTCCCGATGGGAGTTTTACTTTGATACTTAGTCTGAATTAAAGATTGCACTGCAGATTCCTCCGTCTTCCTCTCGTCCCGGGCTTTTGCCGAATCCTTCAAGTAATGATGAATCAGGCCTCGTTCGCCGCTTGCGTGACCAGGTGTCTTGGTGCGATGGCGGCCTTGGTGAAGAAAAAAGGGGAGATGGCGACAGCTATCGAACAGTATGCTTTTGATGGTCTCCATATTGCTACCGAAAGTTTGGGCTGTAAGTATTAACCCATGTTTCTGCTTTCCGCAACAGTTTCGAATATTCCCTTAACTGGTTCTTATTCCTTTCCAGTTGTAGCTTCAGATGCGGCTGAGGAGAACAAAAAGATCCACGAAGAGGTTGAAGCTATGACTGACGTTGCGCACCCGAATCATGGCTTGTGGCTGCATCGTCCGAAGGCTGTCGTCATGGCGAAGTTCAAGTATCGGGTGGGGAAGGCGCATTATTACTTTGATAAGTTCCACGCTCATCTCACGATGGTTTGGAACACCTTGTTTCCCCTAGACCAAGCACCTGAAACCTTATCTGCTTTGTTCACCCGATTCAAGTCCCCCGAAAGGATTCGGCAGTTGGTGCGGAAGGAACTCTTGGCGGGTGCGGAGCTTGCTTTTGCTTCGACATTGGCATGTTACCCGTCTCTAGACTTGGAAGTCGTAGCAAATACTGAGAAGAACTTGGGCCAATATTATGATGCCGCCAGAGGTCCTGCATACACCATTGTTTCCCGAATGGAGTCGTGCCTTGAGAAGGATCTGAAGGCCCATTGGGACCAAGGAGCTCGACTATGAATGTGATAGCTTTAATTCCTGCATAAGATTGTTTTGTATAAATTTATCGCGTACGTTGTACGCTATGTTAATTCGATTGAAATTTCATTTGTCGGGGCCGGCTGAGTGATCAGTTCAACCTGCTCTCCCGACGACTTCGTTGAATTATGCAATGTTATTGCGAAGCCTTTGTGTAAGTTTTGTAAGAGCGAGACCCATTGATGTCTACGGGTGCTTAGATTCTTGGCCTGGGCCAAGTGCAGAGGTTTCCCTTAAGTTTTAAGTGGAGGTTTATCGAACTCAGGGAGGAAGAGGTCAAAGATATCCCTCTCAAGCAACCCTGAAATCACAAAGCAAGAAGTCTCTTGTGTCCCCAACACACCAAATACACTTGTCAGTGTATAGGTGCACTAGTTCGGCGAAGAGATAGTGAAATACAAGTAATATGGATGTATATGAGTGGTAATAGCAATCTGAATAAAATATGGCAGCGAGTAAACATGCAACAAACAGTAAATAAACGGTGTTTTCAGTATTGGAAACAAGGCCTAGGGATCATACTTTCACTAGTGGACACTCTCAACATTGATCGCATAATAAATACTTCTTCTCATATGTGCTACATACACTCTTGTTTGATAATGAACATCATTGCGTAGGATTACACGAACCCTCAATGCCGGAGTTAACAAGCTCCACAATTCCATGTTCATATTTAAGTAACCTTAGAGCATAATAGATCATTGCAAAAATAAACCAAGAACTAACATAGTGCACACACTATGAAGGAGGAATAGATCACATCAATACTATCATAATGATAATTAACTCCACAATCTACAAGAGATCGTGATCATAGCCTACGACAAGAACCACAGGGTGCACACACTAATCACCTTTACACCAAGTAGGAGGAATAGAACTACTTTAATAACATCACATGAGTAGCACACAACTAGTAGCGATACAAAGCTCATCATATGGATCTCAATCATGTAAGCAGCTCATGAGATCATTGTATTGAGTAGAGAGAGAGATTAACCACATAGCTACGGTAGAGCCCTCAGCCCGGGGTGAATTACCCTCCTCATCATGGAGGCAGCGATGGCGGTGAAGATGGCGGTGGAGACGGCGGTGGAGACGGCGGTGGAGACGACTCCGGGCAATTCCCGTCCGCAGGGTGGAACAGAGTTCTGTCCCCGAATCTTGATTTCGCGATGGCGGCGGCTCGGAAGGTTTTCTCCGTATCGTCGGTCTCCGTCGTAAGGGTTTTCGATGGGGCTTTAAATAGGCGAAGAGGCGGCGCAGAGGGTCAAAGGGCGACCACACCATAGGGTGGCGCGGGCCCAGCCCTGGCCGCGCCACCATGTCATCTGGCCCACAGGGCCCCCTCGGCGCTCTCGGGTGTTCTGGATGCTTCCGGGCAAAATAGGAACCTGGGCGTTGATTTCGTCCAATTCCGAGAATATTTCGTTACTAGGATTTCGAAAAAAAACAGAAAACAGGAACTGGCACTTCGGCATCTTGTTAATAGGTTAGTTCAGAAAATGCGTAAATATGACATAAAATGTGTATAAAACATGTAGATATCATCAATAAAGTAGCATGGAACATAAGAAATTATCGATACGTTGGAGACGTATCAGCATCCCCAAGCTTAGTTCTGCTCGTCCCGAGCAGGTAAAACGATAACAAAGATAATTTCTTAAGTGACATGCCATCATAACCTTGATCATATTGTAAACATATGTAATGAATGCAGCGATCAAAACAATGGTAATGACATGAGTAAACAACTGAATCATAAAGCAAAGACTTTTCATGAATAGTACTTTCAAGACAGCATCAATAAGTCTTGCATAAGAGTTAACTCATAAAGCAATAATTTAAAGTATAGGTATTGAAGCAACACAAAGGAAGATTAAGTTTCAGCGGTTGCTTTCAACTTATAACATGTATATCTCATGGATAATTGTCAACATAGAGTAATATAACAAATGCAATAAGCAAGTATGTAGGAATCAATGCACAGTTCACACAAGTGTTTGCTTCTTAAGGTGGAGAGAAATAGGTGAACTGACTCAACATAAAAAGTAAAAGAATGGCCCTTCGCAGAGGGAAGCATTGATTGCTATATTTGTGCTAGAGCTTTGATTTTGAAAACATAAAGAGAGCATAAAAAATAAAGTTTTGAGAGGTGTTTGTTGTTGTCAACGAATGGTAGCGGGTACTCTAACTACCTCATCAACCAGACTTTCAAGAGCGGCTCCATGAAGGACGTTATCTCTACCAGCAAGGTAGATCATCCCTCTTCTCTTTTGTTTACACATGTACTTTAGTTTAGTTTTTCTTTATTTATGGATGACACTCCTCCCAACCTTTTGCTTACACAAGCCATGGCTAACCGAATCCTCGGGTGCCTTCCAACATTCACATACCGTGGAGGAGTGTCTATTTGCAAAATTAAGTTGCTTACTGATGAATCAGAGCAAAACATGTGAAGAGAATTATTAATGTAAGTTAATTAATTGAGGCTGGGAACCTCATTGCCAGCTCTTTTTGCAAAATTATTGGATAAGCGGATGAAGCCACTAGTCCATTGTGAAAGTCTGTCAAAAGTAAATGACAAGATCGAAAGATAAAACACCACATACTTCCTCATGAGCTATAAAACATTGACACAAATAAGAGGTGATAAATTTTGAATTGTTTAAAGGTAGCACTCAAGCAATTTACTTTGGAATGGCGGAGAAATACCATGTAGTAGGTAGGTATGGTGGACACAAATGGCATGAATATTGGCTCAAGTATTTTGGATGCATGAGAAGTATTCCCTCTTGATACAAGGTTTAGGCTAGCAAGGTTTATTTGAAACAAACACAAGGATGAACCGGTGCAGCAAAACTCACATAAAAGACATATTGTAAACATTATAAGACTCTACATCGTCTTCCTTGTTGTTCAAACTCAATACTAGAAATTATCTAGACCTTAGAGAGACCAATTATGCAAACCAAATTTTAGCATGCTCTATGTATTTCTTCACTAATAGGTGCAAAGTATATGATGCAAGAGCTTAAACATGAACACAACAAGTGCCAAGTATCACATTATCCAAAACATTTTACCAATTACTACATGTAGCATTTTTCAATTCCAACCATATAACAATTTAACGAAGAGAAAACTTCGCCATGAATATTATGAGCTAAGAACACATGTGTTCATACGAACCAGCGGAGCGTGTCTCTCTCCCACACAAGGATGAACTTATTCAGAGAACTAAGATAACAAAACAAAAACAAAAATAAAAGCACACATACGCTCCAAGTAAAATACATAGGATGTGACTGAATAAAAATATAGTTTCACTAGAAGAAACCTGATAAGTTGTCGATGAAGAAGGGGATGGCTTGGGCATCCCCAAGCTTAGATGCTTGAGTCTTCTTAAAATATGCAGGGATGAACCACCGGGGCATCCCCAAGCTTAGACCTTTCACTCTTCTCGATCACATTATATCACCCTCTTCTATTGACCCTTGAAAACTTCCTTCACACCAAACTTCAAGCAAACTCATTAGAGGGTTAGTGCATAATCAAAAATTCACATGTTCAGAGGTGACACAAACATTCTTTACACTTCTGGACATTGCATAAAGCTACTGGACATTAATGGATCAAAGAAATAAATCCAACATAGCAAAAGAGGCAATGCGAAATAAAAGGCAGAATCTGTCAAAAACAGAACAGTCCGTAAAGACGAATTTAAAGATGGCACCAGACTTGCTCAAATGGAAAAACTCAAAACTAATGAAAGTTGCGTACATATCTGAGGATCACGCTCGTAAATTGGCAGATTTTTTCGAATTTTCTACAGAGAAATAGGCCCAGATTCGTGACAGACAGCAATGCTGTTTCTGCGCAGCAATCCCAAATATAACATCAACTTTGACATAGAAACTTTACTTGGCACAACAAAACACAAAACTAAGATAAGGAGAGGTTGCTACAGTAGTAAACAACTTCCAAAACACAAATATAAAACAAAGTACTGTAGCAAAATAACACATGGGTTATCTCCCAAGAAGTTCTTTTCTTTATAGCCATTAAGATGGGCTCAGCAGTTTTAATGATGCACTCGCAAGAAATAGTATTTGAAGCAAAAGAGAGCATCAAGAGGCAAATTCAAAACACATTTAAGTCTAACATGCTTCCTATGCATAGGAATCTTGTAAATAAACAAGTTCATGAAGAGCAAAGTAACAAGCATAGGAAGATAAAACAAGTGTAGCTTCAAAAATTTCAGCACATAGAGAGGTGTTTTAGTAACATGAAAATTTTTACAACCATATTTTCCTCTCTCATAATAACTTTCAGTAGCAACATGAGCAAACTCAATAATATAACTATCACATAAAGCATTCTTATCATGAGTCTCATGCATAAAATTATTACTCTCCACATAGGCATAGTCATTCTTATTAATTGTAGTGGGAGCAAATTCAACAAAGTAGCTATCAAATATAGGAGGTCTATTGTAATCATAATCAAATTTATCCTCCATAACAGGTGGTAACAAAAGACTACTATCATTATAATCATCATAAATGGGAGGCAAAGTATCATCAAAGTAAATTTTCTCCTCAATGCTTGGGGGACTAAAAATATCATGCTCATCAAAACCAGCTTCCCCAAGCTTAGAATTTTCCATAGCATTAGCAACAATAGTGTTCAAAGCATTCATATTAATATGTTCCATGGGTTTTTTAATTTTCGCATCAAACCATCCATGTCTTAAATCAGGAAATAGAATAAGAAGGTCATTGTTGTCCATTATGCCTAACTAGTGTAAACAAGAAACCAAATGTCGCAATTGCGAGTCTAAAGGAAATAGCTTCACACACACAATGGCGCCAGAAAAGTACTGTTACCTGGAACCGAAGTATGAGTGCCTTTTACCTTTCCTCCCCGGCAACGGCGCCAGAAAAGTGCTTGATGTCTACGGGTGCTTCTATTCTTGTAGACAGTGTTGGGCCTCCAAGTGCAGAGGTTTGTAGAACAGCAGCAAGTTTCCCTTAAGTGGATTACCCAAGGTTTATCGAACTCGGGAGGAAGAGGTCAAAGATATCCCTCTCAAGCAACCCTGAAATCACAAAGCAAGAAGTCTCTTGTGTCCCCAACACACCAAATACACTTGTCAGGTGTATAGGTGCACTAGTTCGGCGAAGAGATAGTGAAATACAAGTAATATGGATGTATATGAGTGGTAATAGCAATCTGAATAAAATATGGCAGCGAGTAAACATGCAACAGAAATAAACGGTGTTTTCAGTATTGGAAACAAGGCCTAGGGATCATACTTTCACTAGTGGACACTCTCAACATTGATCGCATAATAAATACTTCTTCTCATATGTGCTACATACACTCTTGTTTGATAATGAACATCATTGCGTAGGATTACACGAACCCTCAATGCCGGAGTTAACAAGCTCCACAATTCCATGTTCATATTTAAGTAACCTTAGAGCATAATAGATCATTGCAAAAATAAACCAAGAACTAACATAGTGCACACACTATGAAGGAGGAATAGATCACATCAATACTATCATAATGATAATTAACTCCACAATCTACAAGAGATCGTGATCATAGCCTACGACAAGAACCACAGGGTGCACACACTAATCACCTTTACACCAAGTAGGAGGAATAGAACTACTTTAATAACATCACATGAGTAGCACACAACTAGTAGCGATACAAAGCTCATCATATGGATCTCAATCATGTAAGCAGCTCATGAGATCATTGTATTGGAGTACAGAGAGAGAGATTAACCACATAGCTACGTTAAAGCCCTCAGCCCCGGGGGTGAATTACTCCCTCCTCATCATGGAGACAGCGATGGCGGTGAAGATGGCGGTGGAGACGGCGGTGGAGACGGTGGAGACGACTGGGGCAATTCCCCGTCCGGCAGGTGCCGGAACGAGAGTTCTGTCCCCGAATCTTGATTTCGCGATGGCGGCGGCTCTGGAAGGTTTTCTCCGTATCGTCGGTCTCCGTCGTAAGGGTTTTCGATGCAGGGGCTTTAAATAGGCGAAGAGGCGGCGCAGGAGGGTCAAAGGGGCGACCACACCATAGGGTGGCGCGGGCCCAGCCCTGGCCGCGCCACCATGTCATCTGGGGCCCACAGGGCCCTCGCGGCTCTCGGGTGTTCTGGATGCTTCCGGGCAAAATAGGAACCGGGCGTTGATTTCGTCCAATTCCGAGAATATTTCGTTACTAGGATTTGAAAAAAAACAGCAAAAACAGGAACTGGCACTTCGGCATCTTGTTAATAGGTTAGTTCCAGAAAATGCGTAAATATGACATAAAATGTGTATAAAACATGTAGATATCATCAATAAAGTAGCATGGAACATAAGAAATTATCGATACGTTGGAGACGTATCACCCATCGACTTAGTCGAGGGAATTAGACGCTTGGCATCGTCACGCGGTGCACCGGTTTGAGCCTTATTTTGTGGTAATGTAACCATTGACTGCAGCACTCGCGTATTCTCTCGAGGCTTGGATTGGTTGTTTTTCTTTTTCGTGTGTCATTAATCTTAGCTCCCGTTGAGAGTATTTAATTAATGACACTGCGTGTTTTCTAGGCCAGCGCTCCCGATGGGAGTAAGAGCCGAAGGTAGGGGCCGTAGTCGACCTGTTCAGGTGGTAGGGCCTAAATTGAAGAAAAGGAGGCAAAGAACCTGATTACAACTTTATTCATAAAGAAAAATCGACCTTAAAGGCTATTGAAATAAAAACAATCACGCCCTATGTATAGAACCGTCGCAGGTGTGCGATATTCCATGGGTTTTCGACATCTTTTTCCGAAGTTGGATTTTTGAGCCTGTACGCTCCTCCTGGTATCACTTCGGTGACGACGTAAGGTCCTTCCCATGGAGACTCGAGTTTCGAAGGTCTTTTTTGTTTCAGCCGCAGTACCATATCTCCAACGCTGAAGCATCGATTGCGTATTCGTCGACTGTGGTAGTTCTTCAGCGCCTGCTGGTATACCGTGGTCCTGGCTAAAGCAATGTCTCGAGCTTCATCTAGTAGGTCTACAGCATCTTGAAGTGCGACGTTGGAGGAAGTTTCTGTGTATGCCGTCACTCGAGGTGCTTCGAATCGAACATCAGCTGGTAGGACTGCTTCGGCTCCATGTACCAGAAAAAATGGGGTGTACTGCGTCGACCTGTTAGGCGTGGTACGCAAACTCCATAGTACTGATGGTAATTCTTCGACCCAAGCTCCCTCTGCGCCTGTAAGGCGTTTCTTGAGGCCGTCCCCTATTAGACCGTTGATCCTTTCCACCTGTCCGTTTGTTTGCGGATGAGCCACTGATGCAAATTTCAGTTTTATTCCCCTGTCGTCACAAAACTCTCGGAATTCTTTGGAATCAAAGTTATTCCCATTATCCATGACGATGCTATGAGGCACGCCAAATCGACATGTTATTTCTTTGAAGAATTGGACTGTTGTTTTTGCCTTCTGGTTTCGTACTGGTACTGCCTCGATCCACTTTGTGAATTTGTCGACTGCGACTAATAGGTACGTGTGTCCTCCAGGCGATGATCTCGGCAGTGGTCCAACTTGATCGAGTCCCCATTGGGCGAACGGCCATGCCAAGGGTATCGTCATTAGGTCTGTTGCAGGGGCGTGCGGTTTTGGGGAAAACCGTTGGCAAGGGTCGCACTTCATGACCAGATCTCGAGCATCCGACGCTGCCGTTGGCCAGTAAAATCCTGCCCTGAAGGCTTTTGCTACGAGAGCCCTACTTCCTGCATGATGCCCACAAGTTCCCTCGTGTATCTCACGCAGCAATGCCCTTCCATCGTCGATGGCAATGCATCTTTGGAAGATACCGGAGATGCTGCGCTTGTAGAGTTCACCGTTTACTATGGTGAAAGCTTTCGATCGCCTGACGATTCGTTTTGCTTCTACTGAATCCGCCGGTAGTTCCTGCTTTGTTAGGTACACCAGGAACGGTTTAGTCCATAATGGTTCAAGGAGGAGGACCAGTTCGGCTGGAGTTGGGGTTTCATCGGCAGCTTGTTGCGGGTTTGCCTCTGGTTCCTCGACCGTCGGTTTTGGAGGTGCCAGCGCTTTCTCTTTTATTGATCGCTGAGTGATCACCTCGTAAAACACTCCATCTGGGATTGGAGAGCACATGGAGCCGATGTTTGCTAAGGTGTCGGCTTCCTCATTGCTGGCTCTGCCGATATGTTTAAGCTCACACCCCTCAAATTTGGCTTCCATATTCTGATACAGCTGTCGGTAGGAAATCATGTTGTCGCTAACTGCGTCGCACAGATTCATCGACTGTTGTACTACCAAGTTTGAGTCTCCATAGATTTCCAGGCGAGTCGCCCCACATGCCTTTGCCATCTTCATTCCATGCAGCAGTGCTTCGTATTCTGCTTCATTGTTTGTCGGCAGAGAGAAGTTCATACGTAGTATATACTTCATCTTATCTCCTTGTGGTGATATCAGCACCACTCCTGCTGCTGCGCCCGTGCTTCGTTTCGACCCGTCGAAATACATTATCCAGGATCCCGACATGTCGGGTGCCACCGGTGTCTGGGATTGAATCCAGTCTGCCACAAAGTCTGGGAGGATTTGGGATTTTATGGCTGTTCGATTGACATAAGTTATGTCGTGAGGTGCTATCTCGATGGCCCATTGGGACACTCGACCAGTGGCCTCTGGATTGGTCATTATATTTTTTAACGGTGCCTCGCTCACGACGACAATCGGATGCTCGGTGAAATAGTGCCGTAGCTTGCGGGCTGATCTCCATACTGCATACGCCAGCTTCTGATGATGGGGGTACCTTTGTCTTGCAGGTGTGAGTACTTCACTGAGGTAGTAAACGGGCCTCTGCACGCCATGGACTCGCCCTGCTTCTTCTCGTTCAACAACCAAGACGCTGCTGAAGACTTGGGCTGTCGCGGCTATGTACATGAGCAGCGTTTCCTTTTCACGGGGGGTTACAAGGACCGGAGATGTCGACAAGATCTTCTTTAAATTGTCGAAGGATTCCTGCGCCTCCTTTGTCCACTCGAACTTTTCCGATTTTTTCATCAGATTGTAGAAAGGCAAAGCTTTTTCTCCCAGCTTGGCAATGAACCTGCTGAGTGCTGCTAAGCGTCCTGCCAACTGATGCACTTGGTGCAGATTCTTTGGCGGCTCCATGTCGAGAATAGCTTTGATTTTCAAAGGGTTGGCTTCGATTCCCCTGGCCGAGATGAAGTATCCTAGTACTTGCCCTCCTGGTACTCCGAGAAGCACTTTTTGGGGTTTAACTTGATCTTATACCTGTCTAGGTTATCGAAGGTTTCCCGCAGATCATCGACGAGGGTGGCAGTGTGCTTTGTTTTTACCACGATATCGTCGATGTAGACCTCGATGTTTCGTCCGATCTGCTCTCCAAGGCAAGCTTGCATGCAGCGTTGGTAAGTTGCTCCCGCATTTTTCAATCCGAAGGTCATGACGTTGTAGCAGAAAACGCCGTGTGGGGTGATGAACGTGGTTAGCTCCTGATCTTCCTTCCTCAATTTGATCTGATTATACCCAGAGTAAGCATCGAGAAAGGAGAGGCGGTCGCATCCGGCCGTGGAATCAACTATCTGGTCAATTCTAGGCAGCGGGAAGTGGTCTTTCGGACAGTGTTTGTTGAGGCCGGTGTAATCGATACACATACGCAGAGCGGTGGTGTCCTTCTTGGGTACCATGCAGGGTTAGCCACCCACTCTGATTCCTTGAGCTCTCGGATGAATCCTGCTTTACGAAGTCGATTGATTTCCTCACCGATTGCTCTCCTCTTGGGTTCTGAGAATCGACGCATCGACTGCTGCACTGGTTTGGCTGTCGGGTCAACATTAAGGGCGTGCTCAGCGAGTTCCCTGGGATACCTGGCATGTCGGATGGTTCCCATGCAAATATCTCCCAGCGCTCACGGAGGAACTCGATGAGCGCGCCTTCCTATGCGACCGTAAGGTCAGCCGATATATTGACCGTTTTCTTCGGGTCAGTGGGGTGCACCTGCAGCTTCTTGGCTTCCTTTGCAGCGTCAAACTCGTCGGATCTTACGTTTCGGTTATCGGCTGGTGGCTGCGTATGATCCACAGCTGCGTCGATCGCATTGAGCTCCTCCTTAGCGCCGAATTTTGAAGCGATCTTCTGGAACTCCCTGTCGCAGGTGTCTATCGAGCGAAACTCCCGTGAATGGTTATTGGGGTTCCGTTGTTGCCTGGCATCTTCAGTTTTAGGTATGCATAATGAGGTATGGCCATGAACTTGGCGAACGCCGGCCTGCCGAGGATGGAATGATACTGAGACTCCCAGTCGACAACTTCGAACTCGATCTTTTCTCTTCTGAAATTGGTGGGCGTGCCGAAGACCACATCCAATGACGTTTTTCCAAGAGAGTAAGCGGGTCGAGTCGGTATAATGCCGTGGAATCCTGTGTCGGACTCCCTCAGCATGTTGACTGTTAAACCCATGGCTTTCATTGTGTTGGCGAACAGTAGGTTTAAGCCGCTTCCTCCGTCCATGAATACTTTGCTCATGTTGTACCCTCCGATCTGCGCCTCGAGGACTAGAGCTGCGTGGCCTGGTCTAGGGACAACTTTCGGGTGATCTGACCTGTCGAAGGAGATACTTTGCTCTGACCAGTCGATGAATTCAGGTGTATCGACCATAGCGACTTCTGCGTACTTCACTTCTCGTGAGAATTTCTTGATTTCCCTTTTTGAGAAGCTGGTTTTATGGATCATGCTGACCTGCCCGCGCGGTTCTGGGAATACCTCGGCTGGCACGTACTCATCCTTCTCCATTGGTTCATACGGTTCCGAGATATATGGCTCCGCCCGATAGCTGTAAGATCTTGCCCTTTTCTCCATTATGTGAACTCTCGACATAGCTTCACTCCTGAGGTCATCACAGAACTGTCGAATTTCTTGGAAGTGTCGGCAGTTCCTTAATAGGTGACTGGATTTTCCCGACCGTCCTTTGGGTCGATATAGGAGCGGAGGTAGCATGGCTCATCGAGTTGCTCCGTGGCTGATAGGTGCGGTGAACAAGCGCGGCCATGGATCGATTGCATGCCCTCCTGTTCCCGTTCTCCATAGTATGATTCCCTTCGCCTTTTCTTTCTCCCTGTTGCGTGATCGAGGCTCCCTCGGTTGCCTCCATGCATGCTTCTGGGCGGAATTTCCAAGATTGCTGCCCGGGTATCTTCTGTTGAGACCGAGGGGCCCCGACCGGACGTATCTGTCCTTGGGAGGCGAAGAAAGCCTCCGGAGTCGATGATGAAGTGGACGCCTCCAAAGGTGGTGGTCATGTCGTCACTCGATTCTGAAGGGGTCGGGTGCGACGGCTTGAGGTGTGATGCGAATTCGAAGGGCCCGCAGTAGATCGGATCTTTTGGTCCTGGAGGTGTTGGTGACTCGAGCACGAACGCTGCGGACGTGACTGGTACTGCCGATGCCCTGCCTTGTGCCGACAGGGTTCCCACAGACGGCGCCAATTGTCGAGGGTGCTCCTCGGCAATGCCCTCCGATAGGGGCTTAGGGTTGATGGAATCCTGCAAGCTGACACGAGACATTGGTACGCAGACAAGCGGGGAGAGCGATTTACCCAGGTTCGGGGCCCTCGATGAGGTAAAACCCTTATGTCCTGCTTGTCTGTTCTTGATTATGATGAAAACGGTGTTACAATGGGGTGCCGAATAGTTCGGCTGTGATCTCGTCGAGATAGCTAATCGCTAGGGTAACCTAGTTCTAAGCTTCTGTTGGCTAAGATCGCTAAGATTGATTGTGTCCCTCGATAGCCCCTCTCCTGGCCTTTATATAGGTGGCCAGGTCCCGAGAGGTCTAGTCGAGTACGAGTAGGATTACAATAGATCTATCTCTAATCTTTCCTTGTTCGGCTTCTTCCGTGTCTTGTACTTCAAGTAATCTTCCGCCGCACCGTCCTAGTGGCCCATCTTCCCTTCGGGTACCTTCATGGGCCTCCATCTGGACCGTATAGGGTAGAGCAATATTGGTTAACCGAAGAGTAATGCCCACGTCAGTGTGTGTGTGTGTGTGTTTGTGTGTGTGTGGGAGCGGTGTGCGTGTTTTGTGTGTGTGTGTTCGTTTGTGTGTGTGTGTGTGTCTGTGTGTGGTGTGTGTGTGTGTGCCTCTGTGTGTGTGGTGTGTGTGTGTGTGGTGTGTGTGTGTGGTGTGTGTGTGTGTGTGTGTGTGTGTGTGTGTGTGTGTGTGTGTGTGTGTGTGTGTGTGCGTGTGTGTCTATGTGTCTAGTTATAAGGTTTTCATTTATTGAGTGAGAGGTGTGGGTTCCATTAGTCTCGTCAATGCGGGTTGACGGTATGGGTTTGTAACCTCCATATATACCCGCCTCCGTCATACCCACTAATCGTGTTAGAGGATCCGTCAAGAGACAATGCATGGGTTCTTTTTTCACCATATACACCATCCTCCATCTGATGCGGGTACCCGTCGGGTTAACGGGTGGCAAGTACCCATTGCCATCCGGACTTCCTCACACGTGACGAGAAAAGAAAGTGAACACATGAACCACAAGGTTCATAAAGGTACATTATACACGGTCATATATATATGTACACAAGAATTTTGCTATCCATTTTTTGTAAGTATATATATGAGGTTTCTATTGTATTGGGAATCGTACTCAAAATTTTATTTATCTTAAATAATATCTACTCATAAACCAAATACTTTGCTTCTGATGCACATATGTTTGATGCTATGTGAGAATAACCGAAGAGTGTAGTCCTAACTTTTCCTATTCATACATGATTTTCATATCCTATTATATGAAACCAAATTAAGGAGCCCCTTATTATACACTTCACAACAACACCTCATCTCACTCCGGCCGGGTGGCACCCACTAGGTATGGATGCGGGTTTGCGACCTCCATACCCGCCTCCTCCACCTCTCCATGCCATCTCACCCGCCTCCATACCCGTCGGTGGGTACTAAATTAACTCCACCGGATCGACCCGCCCCGTGATGGGTACCCTTGAAGGTGTGAACACAGAAACACTACACAAATTTGTCAGCCATCGTCGTTGTGTAGACGGGACCGCTTCCGCCATTCCCGGTGCCAGCTCCGACACATCAACCTGCGGCAAAACGGCGCGAGCTTGGCTTGCGCCTTCTCCATGCATGTTGTGCTACCTCATCTCTCAGTTTGACCGGGAGGGGAGCACGCCAAGGTTCAAGGAAGCCAAAGGCCTATCTCTCCACATGTGCCCTGTGACTGGATCTCAAGAGAGGATGTTGCATGCATGGTTGTCCAGATGTGTGGCGGTGGGGTGTTGGTTGTTCTGCTGTTGTTGCTCTCCTATATATCCACGACCTCGACATGCTCGACCTCCATATGCATGCATGGCGACGGCCGTGGCCAGTGGGGAGCAGGTGAGGGGGATTGAGATATATAAGATCGATCGAGTAGCTAGGGTTTGGGGTCGGGGGGTCTTAGTCTCTCGGGTTGTGCGGGTTGACAGAGGCGGCGCACGGTTGGGCAGATGGGGGCAAATGTGGTTAATTCGGGACTTGGCATGGACGCAAGGTGTGTGTGTGTGTGTGTGTGTGTGCGTGCGCGTGTGTATGTGGTTGTGTGTGTCTATGTGTGTGTGTGCGTGTGTGTGTGTATGCGCGTGCGTGGGTGTGTGTGTGTGGATGGGTGTGTGTGTGTGTGTGTTTGGTTTGTGTGTGTGTGTCTCTGTGCGTGCGTGCGTGCGTGCGTGCGTGCGTGTGTGTGTGTGGCTGGGAACCAAACATGCCCTTAACGACGAAAAAAGGTTCATACATTGATAGACGCTCATGTACACAATGGATTATTTGCTAATCCTTTTAGGCAAGTATATATGGGGTTTCTATTGTACCACACGAATCATGTACTCAATATTTTTTTTAATAATCCGTAATAATAATATAGACTCACAAACCAAATACTCTACACTGCTGATGCATATATTATTGGAATAATGCAATAATATTTTTGGAATAATGCTTATATTATGTGTGCTTGCACATAATATAAAGTCAATTAACTAGGAATCCTATACAAAAGTGCAAAGCAGGTGCATGTTAATTATTATTGTGTGTGTATGTGTGTATATGTATACTGCATATCATACTGGGACGTAAAGGTCGGAGGGTAATATTTGTATATAATGTTGTTGCGTCTATACTGGG
Source organism: Lolium multiflorum (assembly GCA_030979885.1). Lineage (NCBI taxonomy): Eukaryota > Viridiplantae > Streptophyta > Magnoliopsida > Poales > Poaceae > Lolium > Lolium multiflorum. The sequence goes on along the minus strand of CM061750.1, from coordinate 353,979,976 downwards.
ACGTAAATGAATAAACAAAAAGAGGGCTGCGATTTTGTCATATCATACACTCTAATTATACCGGAACTCATATATGTCCCAAATATTGTTTGTTTTTTTCTACTATATGCACGGGAAAATTAAAATAAGTTTGATTGGATGTCATAGTTCATATGAGATCCAGTGCGAATGTTTCCTAGAAAACAGTTCATATGCGGAAATTCAATTCGGCTCCCAGGTGTGTATGCTTCCTCTAATAAAAAATTATATTTCGAAATGTCGAAAAATTTGGAAAAAAAATTCTACATGTACATCTTGATAATATACGTGCGTTCGTCAAGTTTCACGAAAAACCAATATTTTGTGTGGTCTATATAAAAAAGAGAAAGTTTATCTTGTGAAAAACATTTTTTTTAGCACTGAATTTTGTCTTTTTTACACACGTCACATGACAAGTCGATTTTTTATAAAACGACTTTGTGAGCACGTAGCACGTGAAGATGTACGTGCGAACTTTTAGTTACAATTTTTTTGAAAATTTAAAATATATGTAAGATGCATTTCGAAATATAGAGAGCATATGGACCCATGTTCCAAAACACCGCTCCCCTTCATATGGAAGTTAATTAAAACAGTACGTACAATATTTTCCGCACGAACTGGCGCTACAGTAACTCTCAACTCCACGTCGTGCTTGCATATACATAGTACATTTTGGTCTGTTTGACGCACGCTCCGACGATCTGCCTACATGTAACTTACGGTGGTCCCATACACAAGGACACACATTTCAATTTAGAGGTGTCGGTGGTTCAGACAGCGTACTCCCCCGCTTCAAAATTTTATTTGCCACGCTAGGTTATGCTCGTTTTACGTTTACCCCATTTTCTGGTAGTATGTAAATTGTACCCTCGCTGGGGTAAAAACAAAATGAAAATGTGTGATTTCATTGTGCTTATGGACATTTCTTTTGTGAATAGATTCCTGGCATTAAGAGAAACATCGAACAGTACAAAGCACCCCCAAAAGAAAGAGAATTACAACGGAATCCTTCAGATGCTCTTCGTCTTGAACTTCTAGACCGTCTCGACGGCGTGCCGCTGCTGCCGCTCTAGGCAAAATAAAAATGGCTACAGCATAGTGTGAGCGCAAAAACTAGTGCGGCCAAAACAACCGAAATTTGTTTTGCATTCCACCTCATGAACAACAAAGGACTGTCAAAAGGAGGTATGAGACTATGAGTGGAAGTAAGAATTCCTATAAAAATCTAGGTTTAAGGATATTTTGTGCAAAAAATAGGAAAATTAAGTAGTTTGTGCAACAGAGGATGGTAACAATGCTTTGTGCAATTTCCTCGAAAAATTATTATGGGATCAAGCTGCGGCAGCTGCGGCAGATCAATGTCAGCTTTCTCGTGAGCAAGTGCTGCGGTGGGAAAAATCACAATCATGCAGAATCTGTCTTGCCCTCTATGCTCTATCCGTCGGTCACGTATCTTTGGCCATACCGCCATCGGCATTGACTAGACAAGACAATACAAACCAATGGGACAGCAAATTTATTAGCATGCTATAGGTAGTTGGGGCTAGGATCATAGGAGGCGGCAATAGAGCCGCTACTCCCACAGTATAGTTTAGTTGGGCTAGCCATTGGTCAGCCGGTCCTTCTCGAAACAAGTAAATGGTACGCAGTCGGAAAATGGATACCCTTTGTTTATAGAAGGAAACCTTTTAAACCTAGAATTACTATTTAAATTTTAGAATTTTGATGAACGAAAACTCGAAACCTTCTAAGGGATGAAGCTAGAAGAAATGGCAATAGGGTCTATATTACATGTAGTAGTGTACCTTTTTTTACCGGGGTCAGCTAATAATCTACTGCTCGATCCCTACGGGCCATAATAACTGTCGCATATTGTACTGGGTAAGGGAAGTGTATATAATTACTATTCCTATAGGAATATGCACTGTAGCAGTGCTTGTTACACTGGAAACCACCGAAGGAATTCTGAAGGAATTTTTCCTCTGCCACGAGCCAGGTTCATGTGTAATAGTACAACATAAGGAAGCAACTCGTCTGACTTTATTTTGTTTGCATCAAATCTCAGTTGCAACTGATGTTGCATCTCATAACTAGCACGAATCACGATGGAAATTAAATGGTTTAGGACTTGACTGAGCATGAAGTTAGTTCTCAGCTACTACTGAGTTTAAGATCTGAGGATGAAGTTGTGTTCAGGTACATACGAATCTAGGCAAAGTTGAATCAACTAATATGAATCAGAGTGTTATCTGTTAGCTAGCGTAAGTAATGATGGTTTTTGGGTTTTCCACCGATCGGGGTCAGCTGATCCGATCGTTCCTTGAATCTTCCAACACAAGCCTAGCCTGACCCCTCCGGGCCATATTACATGTCGCAAATCTTGAACAAATTTATTCCAGATCTATGAGAAATATTATTATTCTATACAGGTGGAAGGATGAGTGCTTGTTGGTTTTGGAGTGTAGTTGCGTGGTGCTATTAATAGCTCGCGCAGGCCGAGGTCTTGAGAATATAAGAACGATAGGCGCGGAAGCGGGGCATGGATTTTCTTCTGCTGCACTCGAGATATCGGGCCTGCTCTCCTGCCACTCCACTGCCGGACGGACAAAAGGAGAGAGAGATATGGATGACCGAGGGTGCGCAGAGTAGTTGATAGAGGTGTACAGACAAGAGTACTACAGAGCTTCTACTTTGCTTTGTGCGTGAGCAAGCTCCCGCATCAGTCGTATCCAGTGGAAGCCTGTACTGACAAGGACAGTCAACTTCACCCAAAAAGGCGATGCATGTCTCCCGCTTCACCCCAAAGGTCGCGCTCTGCCTCGATCTCTCCACTTTTTTCTCTTTTCTTTTCTTCACTTCACTTCAATTCTCTTCTCTTCCATTGATCCAGATTTTCCATGAACGAACGTTCCAGCTGGCTTTGATATTTGCATTCGTATATATATAATCTAGATTTGCATGCAATGCCCACTCTAGGACCTAGATTTGCATGATAGGAAAAACGCACGATTATTACAGAAAGACCTAAATTTGCATGCAATGTCATGCTTGTCCACTTCAATCCTACATGAATTCATATGAACCAATGAATTTTCTCTATTCAAACTAGGAGAGCCATACATTATATAGGGACTTTCTTCTGTAGGATTTTCATCCTTAATAAGAGGCATCGATCTTTGATCCATATACAAGTAAATTAACTAGGTACATACTAATCTAGGAAAAGTTGAATCAACTAATAATGCGAATTGGAGTGTTATATGTTAGCTATAGCGCTAAGTAACGAAGGTTTTTAGGTTTTCCACCGGCCGGGGTCAGCTTACCCAGACCCTCAATGCAGCTCGATCCGATCCTTCCGTGAATCTTCCAACACAAGCCTAGCCTGACCCCTCCGGGCCATATTACACGTCGGAGATCTTGAAAAAATTGTTCCAGATCTACGACAAATATTATTTCTATACATGTGAAAGGATGAGTGCTTGTTGGTTTTGGAGTGTAGTTACGATGGCGCTATTAGTAGCTCGCGCAGGCGGTGTCAGTGCAAACCTGTACTCGATCACAATGACAGCCAACTTCACCCAAAAGGCAATGCATGTCTCCCGCTTCACCCAAAGGTCGCGCTCTGCCTCGATCTCTCAACTTTTCTGCTTCTTTTCTTTTTTATTATCTTCTCCTGATCCAGATTTTCCATGAACGAACGTTCGAGGCTTCCATCTTTTCATTCGTATATTGCATGCACTGCCCACTTCAAGACCAAGATTTGCATCATAAGAAAAAACGTGCGATTATTACACAATACCTAGATTTGCATGCAATGCCCACTTCAATATATCCTAGTACCTCCATCCCAAAGCTTAAGCCTTTTATGTTATTCAAAAGTCAAACCAAGTAAAGTTTGACCAAAATTTTAGAACAATATATCAACAAATATAATATTTGATACAATACAAAAATATATATCATTACATATTTAATGATATTTGTTTTGCATTTTGCATGTTAATGATTTTTGGTAAAATTTAGTCAAATTTGACATAGTTTGACTCTCTAAAAATAATGTAAGCCTTCTGCTTCGGGATGGAGGACCTTTGTTTATTCAATTAGGAAAGCCGGCCATATGATGATATGACTATCCATCGTATATTAGAGGCATCCGATCTTTGATTCCTATATATGATATGAAAAACACACGATTATTACACAAGACCTAGATTTGCATGTGCAATGTCATGTATGCAATGCCCACTTCAGTATAAGTGAATTCATGGCAACCAATGACCTTTGTTTGATTGAAATTAGGAAAGCCGGCCACAACGAGGCATCTTGCCACAACGTGGAACCTGGGCCTATATATAAACCCACATATCAGTGCTTCGGTCGTGTATGCACTATTCTAGTCTCCTTGTTTATCACCTTCCACGAAAAACAAGTCGACCACCTCTGTTTGAAAATTGTGTATTGAGTATTACACAAGTGTATATTATCCCATCTCAGTTAAAATAATCCACATAATAATCTTTCATACACTCCGATCGCCCTTGCACATACGAGTTTTTCTCATGAAAGGGGGTTAGCATGGTGGAAGGCCCAATATATATGTAGCCGAACCTCTCTCAAGTGTGAGAGGAACACATGTACATTTAAAACTCTAACCCTAAATCCTAAACCCTAGCTAACCCTAAAACCATAAACCCTAAACCCTAAACCTAAACTCTATACCCTAATTAAATTCTAAACCATGAACCTAATTAAACCCCTAAACCCTAAACCCTAAGCCCTAACCCTAACACTAAACCCTAAGCCTAACCCTAGACCCTAAACCCTAAACCCTAACCCTAACCCTAAACCCAAACCCTAACACCCTAATTAACCCTAAGGCCTAACCCTAACCCTAAACCCTAAAACCCTAAACCATGAATAGACCCTAAACCCTAAACCATAAACGTACCCTAGCTAAAACCATAAATCCTAAACCCTAAACCTAAACCCTAAATTAACCCTAAACCCTAACCCCTAAGCAAATCCTAAACCATGAACCTAAACCCCTAAACCGTAAACCCTAAAAAACAAATTAACAAGCATATGTGTATATTTTTTATTATGTTCCGAGTTAGGGGTTGTGTACTAGCTATTTGCGAATTTTTGTACAACATTGTGAGGGTTGTTCCTTAATAGTTTTCTTTGTTGTCTTAGTTAGCTAGCTAGATGGAGGGACCCACATTGTAAAATATTTGGAACTACACTCTATTGTCGACCTCTTCCTACATTTCTTTCACACTCTAGCTGAATTCACCATATGCAATGTTCCAAATTTGGCAGCTGACCAGATTGAGCAGCCAACCGGTGGTGGTGACCCAGAGCAGTACGTAGCTCACAAAGCAACCATTTATTACAGGCTAGCAAGATAAATTTCTTACTCGGACACACCTCTCTAATGTGTGAGAGGACCGCATGTACAATTACAAGTCTAACCCTTAATCCTAGTTAAGCCATAGCCGTAACCATAACCCTAAACCCTAACCTTAATCCTAACCCTAGACCCTATACCCTAACCCTAAACCTAAACCCTAAACTTTAAACCCTAACCCTAAGCCCTAAACCCTAAACCCTAAGCCCTAAACCCTAAAACCTAACCGTAAACCCTAAACCCTAACCCTAACCCTAAATCCTAAACCCTAAACCCTAACCCTAACCCTAATGCTAATTAACCCTAAGTAAACCCTAAACCATAAAACCCTAAACCATAGACCCTAAACCCTAGCTAAAACCATAAATCCTAAACCCTAAACCTAAACCCTAAATTAACCCTAAACCCTAAACCCTAAGCAAATCCTAAACCATGAACCCAAACCCCTAAACCGTAAACCCTAAAAAACAAATTTAAAAACATATGTGTATTTTTTTTATTATGTTCCGAGTTAGGGGAAATTAATTAGTGTGTATATATATGCACATATATATATACCAGTTAGGGTTTCACTTAGAAGGGTCAAGCAGCAAGAAGGGAATCCCACCAATTATGTAGTACACACCGCCCTAAGAAATGTATAGAATTCAACAGTTATGTGGGTAGCTAGACCTATGATTAATTAAGAACATATTGCGTGTATATAACAAATAAATAATTGTGTGTGTCATTTTATAAACTAGCCATCACATGGAAGGTTAGTCACACCAGCCGAAGCCGGTCAATGGTGTAGATCGGTGATTTGACGACAATAGATTAAAAAGGGTTTCACATGAAAATGATGAGAGGGAGAGAAAGAGGTAGGGAATCCTGCTAGCTAGTTTAGTGCACCGTGATATATATATTATCATGCATGTATCAATTAATGCAATCTCTTTATTTTTACCAATTTGGGTAGTAGCTAATTGCGAATTTTTGTACAACATTGTTAGGGTAGTTCCTTAATGGGTCTTCTTTGTTGTCTTAGATAGCTAGATGATGGGACCCACATTATGAAATATTTGGAACTACTACATTGTGGACCTCTTGTTATATTGCACACTGTAGCTGAATTCACCATGCAATGTTCCAAATTTGAGAGCCAGATTGAGCAGTCAGCCGACGGTGGTGACCTAGAGTAGTCGCTCACAAAGCAACCATTTATTACAGGCTAGCAAAATAAATTTCTTCCTCGGCTCCGATCCTCCTCTCTCCATTAATTTCACTCCTTCTTTTAACGCTTTTTAAAAATTTCATTATTTTCATATCCTTATCGCCTCGATATAGTCCTTCCCCAGCTCCTCTGAGAAGAGGTATTGAACCATAAACATAGGCCCGATCGTGGTAGATTTATGCTTGGGGGTCAAAATCTAGGATTAAGGAGTTTAACCTTCAAGTTATATTGTAATACTTAATTTACTTCTCTAAATTATGTCAAACTTCCCCAATTTAGGTCTGTCATATTATTGAATAACTAGCTATTTTTTAAAGTTTGCAAATTTCATCAAATTTGCTGGAGTGTAAGACAAAAAGAATACCTTTAGACCCGAAGTCAATTATTTCCGAACTTTCCAAGATTAGCTAGTTCATTTTTTAAGTTCCATCCTTCCATGTTGGTCGCATCTCATAAACGTGATAAATATTTTAAACCTAAACTGTATCACTGACGTGTGGGCCATTCGATGTCAGAATTTGCTGCCCCCACCCCCACAACCACACCCTAGACAGGCAGAAACACACACCTGGAAGGGGGTGTCGTAGTAGATATGTGATACGTCCAATTTGCATCACTATTTTGTATCATAATTTGCTGTTATTCATTGATATATTTCATATTGGGACACAATACTTATGTTATTTCATCTATTTTGCATGTTTCATCATTATTGGAGGATCAAGCACCGGAGCCAGGATTCTGCTGGAAAAAGCACCGTCAGAACGCAATATTTCGGAAGATCAACTGTGGAAGGAAATTTCACGTAAATTCCTATTTTCCAGATGACGGAAGGAGCCAAAGGGGAAGAAGAGGGGAGCCAAGGTGGGCCCAGACCACGGGCCGGCGCGGCCCATGGCCTGGCCGCCGCGCCACCCTGTGGTGTGGGGGCCCCACAGCCCCTTTCGCCTCCTTTTCTTCGCGTACTCCTTCGTCCCGAAAACCTAAGCGAGGGAGGACCTCACAAAGAGTTACACCGCCTCGCGGGCGGAGAACACCAGAGAGAAAAGAGCTCTCGGCGGGCAGGAATCCGGGGAAATTCCCTCCCGGAGGGAAATCGACGCCATCGCCATCGTCATCGAGCTGGACATCATCTCCATCATCATCATCATCATCTCCGCCATCTACACCGCCATCATCACCGCTGCACCTCGTCATCGCTGTAACAATTTGGGTTGAATCTTGATTGTTTGATAGGGGAAACTCTCCCGGCATTATTCTCTACTTGTTATTGATGCTATTGAGTGAAACCATTGAACCAAGGTTTATGTTCAGATTGTTATTCATCATCATATCACCTCTGATTGTATTCCATATGATGTCTCGTGAGTAGTTCGTTTAGTTCTTGAGGACATGGGTGAAGTCTAAATGCTAGTAGTGAATTATGGTTGAGTAATATTCAATGTTATGATATTTAAGTTGTGGTGTCATTCTTCTAGTGGTGTCGTGTGAACGTCGACTACACGACACTTCACCATTTATGGGCCTAGGGGAGTGCATCTTGTATTCGGTTGCTAATTGCGGGGTTGCCGGAGTGACAGAAACCTAAGCCCCCGTTAGTATATCGATGCAAGAGGGATCGCAGGATCTCAGAGTTTAAGGCTGTGGTTAGATTTATCTTAATTACTTTCTTGTAGTTGCGGATGCTTGCAAGGGGTATAATCACAAGTATGTATTAGTCCTAGGAAGGGCGGTGCATTAGCATAGGTTCACCCACACAACACTTATCAAAACAATGAAGATTATTTAGCTACATGAAGCGAAAGCGCTAGACTAAAATCCCCGTGTGTCCTCAGGAACGTTTGGTCATAATAAGTAAACAAACCAACTTGTCCTTTGTGCTAAAAAGGATTGGGCCACTCGCTGCAATTATTTCTCTCGCATTTTATTTACTTGTACTTTATTTATCTGCAATATCAAAACCCCCTGAATACTTGTCTGTGAGCATTTACAGTGAATCCTTCATCGAAACTGCTTGTCAACACCTTCGCTCCTCGTTGGGTTCGACACTCTTATTTATCGAAAGTACTACGATACACCCCCTATACTTGTGGGTCATCAAGACTATTTTCTGGCGCCGTTGCCGGGGAGTGAAGCGCTATTGGTAAGTGGAATTGGTAAGGAAAACCTTTACTGTTTGTGCTGATTTTATTTGCCTGCTGCTATAAGTCATTATGGAGAGATCTTCTCTTCAATTTCTATTTGGGAAATCTACTACTACTGCAACGGTAGTGGATGAAGCGCCAGGGAAGTAGTACCATATAAAATACCTATGAAAATTATTGAACGTGTTATGGATAACCGCTATGAAGGGGATGGAACTGTCCATCCTGGTGATCATTTATTGTTTTTGCATGAATTATGCGGGTTATTCAAATGTGCAGGTATTTCTATGAATGAAGTTAGAAAGAAACTATTCACTATATCGCTGTCTGGTAAAGCGGCGCATTGGTATAAATTGCTGAAGAATGGTGATTCTATTGATTGGGAGGACATTGTGCCTTTATTTTATTCCAAATTTTATCCTCCTAGTGAAATTCACAAAGATCGGAACCGCATATATAATTTCTGGCCTCATGATGGAGAGAGTATTGCCCAAGCTTGGGGAGATTGAAGTCTTTAATGCTCAAATGCCCCATTCATGAGCTTCCTGGTAATGTTATTATTGATAATTTCTATGCAAGACTTTCTTTTCAAGACAAGACCTTGCTGGATACTTCTTGTTCTGGATCATTTACACGCAACAAAGAAGAGTTTAAAAGGGACCTTCTTGATCGGATCCAAGAAAATACTGAAGGATGGGAGAACGACAAAGATAGAGAATCAGGTATAATTTATGATTATAAATGTATTGAAGCTTTTATGGATACTGATAAATTTTGTAATATGAGTGCTACATATGGTCTTGATTCCCAAGTTGTTGCAAATCTTTATAAAGATTTTGCCTCTCATTATGAATTGCCTAAGAAGAATTTTGATAAGTATCATGAACCGTATAAAGATAAAGTTGATTCATCTGTAAACAAATGTGTAGTGATTGAAACTGTTGATAATGTTATTCCTGAAGCTTATATTGAAAAAACTCCTTTCCCTGCTAAAATGAAGGAGTACTCTGTCATATCTAGTGCTGTTAATAAAAGTGAAAAGAAACCTAAAGAACCTGAAGAACAAATTAAAATTGAACCTGCTGTTGCAATAGTTAAAGATCTTGTGACTGAAAATGTGGAGGATGGTCATATTATTTTCTGTGAATATGCTTCTAATATTGTTTCACATCCTAATAAACCCAAACAAGTTAGTGTTCCTATGCTATCTGTTAGAATTGGTGATCATTGCTATTATGGTTTATGTGATATTGGTGCAAGTGTTAGTGCTATTCCTTATGAGCTTTAGACGGAGATTATGCACGAAATTGGTTCTTGTGAACTTGAAGATATTGATGTGGTTATTCATCTGGCTAATAGAGAAACTATTTCTCCAATTGGTATTATTCGAGATGTGGAAGTTTTGTGTGGTAAGATTAAATATCCTGCTGACTTTTTGGTACTTGGTTCTGCTGCTAGTGATCATTGTCCTATCATTTTTGATAGACCTTTTCTAAATACTTGTGGAGCTATTATAGATTGTAAGAAAGAGAAAATTTTGACTAGATTTGCTGGTGAACCTTATGAATTTAACTTTTCTAAATTTACCAAAACTCCTTATAAAGCTGACTTGCCTAGTAATGATTTTAAAATGGAGCAGTGTGCATCTATTGTTCTTGTTCCTAATAATCCTTTGCAGCAACATTTGGAGAATAGTGAAAGTGAAGCTTTTAGGAAAGAAAGAGATGAGCTTGAGGAAATTTTTCTTCGCCAACCTATCCTCAAGCATGATTTACCGGTGGAAGATTTGGGTACAACACCGCCACCAAAGGAAGATCCTGTTTTTGATTTAAAGCCTTTACCTGATAATCTTAAATATGCTCATATTGATGATAAGAAAATATATCTTGTTATTATTAGTTCTAAGCTTTCAGAGATTGAGGAAGAAAGGTTATTGGAAATATTGAAGAAACACCGAGGAGCTATTGGCTATACACTTGATGATTTGAAAGGGATTTCTCCTTCTATTTGCCAACATGCTATCAATATGGAAGATGATGCAAAGCCTGTTGTTGAACATCAACGTCGTCTAATTCCAAAGATGAAAGAGGTGGTAAGGAACGAGGTATTAAAACTTCTTGAAGCTGGTATTATATATCCTATTGCTGATAGTAGATGGGTTAGTCCTGTGCATTGTGTTCCTAAGAAAGGAGGAATGACTGTTGTGCCTAATGATAATGATGAGCTTATTCCTCAAAGAATAGTTGTAGGGTATAGAATGTGCATTGATTTTCGAAAAGTTAATAAAGTAACTAAGAAAGATCATTACCCTTTACCCTTTATTGATCAAATGCTAGAAAGGTTATCTAAAAATACTCATTTTTGTTTTCTTGATGGATATTCTGGTTTTCACAAATTGCTGTTAAAGCTAAAGATCAAGAGAAAACCACGTTTACTTGTCCTTATGGAACTTATGCTTATAGGCGTATGCCTTTTGGTTTATGTAATGCTCCTGCTACTTTTCAAAGATGCATGTCTGCTATTTTTCATGGTTTTTGCGAAAGTATTGTAGAGGTGTTCATGGATGATTTTTCTGTCTATGGGAATTCTTTTGATAATTGCTTGCGAAACCTCGATAAAGTTTTGCAGAGATGTGAAGAAACTAACCTTGTTCTTAATTGGGAGAAATGCCACTTTATGGTTAATGAAGGAATTGTATTGGGACATAAAATTTCCGAGAGAGGTATTGAAGTTGATAGAGCTAAAGTTGAAGCAATTGAGAAGATGCCCTATCCGAGGGATGTTAAAGGTATTCGTAGTGTTCTTGGTCATGCTGGGTTTTATAGGAGATTTATTAAAGATTTCTCTAAAATTTCAAAACCTCTTACTAATCTTCTTCAAAAAGATGTACCTTTTGTTTTTGATGATGATGGTAAGGAAGCTTTTGAAACTCTAAAGAAAGCCTTAACAACTGCTCCTGTAGTTGAACCTCCTGATTGGAATTTGCCTTTTGAAATTATGTGTGATGCTAGTGATTTTGCTGTAGGCGCTGTTCTTGGACAGCGGGTAGATAAAAAATTAAATGTTATTCATTATGCTAGTAAGACTCTTGATGCTGCTCAAAGAAATTATGCTACAAAAGGAATTTTTAGCTGTAGTCTTTGCTTGTGACAAGTTTAGACCCTATATTGTTGATTCAAAAGTCACCATTCATACTGATCATGCTGCAATTAGATACCTTATGACAAAGAAAGATGCTAAGCCAAGGCTTATTAGATGGGTACTTCTTTTGCAAGAATTTGATTTACATATTATAGATAGGAAAGGTGCTGATAATCCTGTTGCTGATAATTTGTCTAGATTGGAAAATATTGCTTATGATCCTGTTCCTGTTAATGATAGTTTTCCAAATGAACAATTGGCTGTAATAAAGGTGAGCTCGCGAGAGAGCCCTTGGTATGCAGATTATGCTAACTTTATTGTTTCGAAGTATTTGCCTCCAACCTTTTCAGCTCAGCAAAGGAGGAAATTCTTTTATGACTTGAGGCATTATTTTTGGGATGACCCACACTTATATAAAGAAGGAGTGGATGGTATTATGCGAAGATGTGTTCCTGAATATGAACAACAGGAGATATTGAATAAATGTCATGGTAGTGTTTATGGAGGACATCACGCTGGAGATAGAACCGCGCAAAAGGTTCTACAATCAGGTTTTTATTGGCCAACACTCTTCAAAGATGCAAGGAAATTTATTTTATCTTGTGATGAATGTCAAAGAGTGGGTAATATCTCTAGACGCAATGAAATGCCTATGAATTATACTCTTGTTATTGAACCATTCGATTGTTGGGGATTCGACTTCATGGGTCCTTTCCCTTCTTCAGAAGGTAACACTCATATACTTGTCGCTGTTGATTATGTTACTAAATGGGTAGAAGCTATACCTACAAAAAGTGCTGATGGTGAGACCTCTATAAAAATGCTTGTAGATGTTATATTTCCTAGATTTGGAATACCTAGATATATTATGACTGATGGAGGTTCTCATTTTATTCATGGAGGTTTTAGAAAAACTCTTGCTAAGTATGGTATTAATCATAGAATTGCTTCTGCTTATCACCCTCAAACTAGTGGTCAAGTAGAATTATCAAATAGAGAGATTAAAGCTATCTTGGGAAAGACTGTTAATAAATCTAGAAAGAATTGGGCTAGCAAATTGAAAGAAGCACTATGGGCTTATAGAACTGCTTATAAAAATCCTATGGGAATGTCACCTTATAAAATGGTTTATGGAAAAGCTTGTCATTTACCTTTAGAACTAGAGCACAAAGCTTATTGGGCTGTTAGAGAACTAAATAAAGATCCTAAATTAGCCGGTAATAAGAGGTTGCTGCAATTAAGTTCTCTAGATGAATGGAGAAGTGAAGCTTATGAGAATGCTAAACTCTTTAAAGAAAAAGTTAAGAAATGGCATGATAGAAGGATCATCAAAAGAGAGTTTAATATTGGGGATAAAGTCCTATTGTATCGGTCTCGTCTCAGATTCTTTGCAGGGAAATTACTCTCGAAGTGGGAAGGACCATATGTTGTTGAGGAGGTGTATCGTTCAGGAGCAATTAAAATTAGCTCTCTCCAAGGCAATGCCACACAGGTGGTGAATGGACAAAGACTCAAGCATTATATCTCGGGTGATTCTTATAATGTTGATGTTGATATTATTCAAGTGGAAACACCGGAGGCTTTCATCAAAGGACAAATTGACAGTCCGCCAGAACTCGACTTTGAATAGGTAACAGTACAGGTAATAAAAAGTTCGCGTTTACCTTTCCGAACATTATTTCTGCTGTTTTGGAAAATATGAAAAATTACGGAATCGAAACGGAGTGGAAAAGACGCGCGAGGGCCCGTCACCACGGCCGGCGCGGGCCCCACCCTGGCCGCGCCGACCTATGGTGACAGCCCCTCGGCGTCCCGTTTCCACTCGTTTTCGGCCTGGAACCTTCCTTTTATCGTAAAAATATTTGCTATATAATCCCCTGGAGGTCCGTATATCGTTTTCTCGTCGTGTTTTGTTTCGAGCTGTTTTCTGCCAGATTTGTTTTAATCTAGAAGCACCATGGTCTCCAACAACAAGGACAAGGGGCCTTGGAAGGAAGAGATGGATGAAAGGATCAATAAGGAGAAGAAGAAGATAGCATCAGCAAAAGGAGAGTGGGAAACTACGAAAATGTAACATCCCAAAATTTTCATAATTTTAGAATGTAAAAAAAAAAAAATTAGTTGATTGGATTTTTTTTTGTCTTTGTTGAAATTTCACAAGGAATTAAAACTTTTTGAGTTTTATCTAAAAGCCCTTCCCAAAATAAGTTTTCACAAAGATTTGCTTTCAAAGTAATCCCAAACCTTATTTTGAAATAGCAATACTCATGTAACTATATAAAGTGTTATATGCATAATAACATTTTCGTAATTTGGTTTTGACCAAAGATAGTTTTATAGTCATTTGAGTCATTTTCGACTTCAATACCAAAATCTATGTTGAAATAAAATCTGCAAAAGGTTTCATTTCGTGAAATATTTTAATTGCTTGATTTTATAAAATATAAATAGTCTATTAGGCTAAGTGCACAAAATATATATACCATGTGCTTGTTTGGACTGAAATAGTGTTCCATATTGTCCACATACTGTACACTAATTTTTACAGAACCTTCATGTTTGGTTTCTCTAAAATTGGATACCCAAACTGAAACTAGAAAATGTAAAATACAAATCAGAAAATAGAAAAGAATGAAAGAAAAAGAACGTCCGGCCGGGCCGGCCAAGCCGGAACCGCGCACGCGCGCACGCGCGCGAGCCGCGCGGTCGAGCCAGCCTAACGAGCGCCAGGAACCAACGTTGCTCCAATTCCTTCCCTTGTTTTCTTTATCTTTCCTCCCTTTTTGTCTGACAGGTGGAGTCCATATTCATCATCTACCTTGGACGGGATTTCCTCCTGTACGCGTACGCGTTTCAAACAGCCCAGGAAAATCTCCGATTTCCACTCGAATTTCTTGCTCCTCACTCACGAAAATTCATCGATAAATACTCCACGAGATCCTCCACCGAAAACCCTCACAAACCCTAGCTAATACGCCCCCAGGCTGCCGGATTTCGAGCTCGCCGCTGTCGTCGACTTGAAGCTCGGAGATTGATATCGCCGTCGAATCCGACCGCCCCTGCTCCTCCTTTTTGTTCCAAGATTTTAATCTTGCAGTACCTCATCTTGTCAACTATTTTTCACCCTCTGTAGCGCACGTGAACGTCTGCAATTCATCGCCGGAGTTTTGCCGGATTTCGCGACCTCCATCCTCCCGTGGATGATGTTCTGGAAAAACAGCAGACGACGCCAAGCATACTGGCGTCACCGCCGCGTTAATCTAAAGATTGTCTCTGCTTCTCCATCTCGGAAGACCGCTACAGACGCCGCCGTCGTCAACCACCGGAGCCAAAAGCAAGCTAGCCGGAGCAACACCATCGTCCACGAATCAGTCCGCCACTATCATCGTCTACTTTGCCCCGACGTGGTATGCGGCCATCAACTCCCTCCGTCTATCTCACATGCATGGTCAACATTAGATCAGTTTTATTTTTATTAAACCAACTTTAGCCTATCATACCATACCGCGTGTCTACCTTTTTATTTTCTTTCCACGCGCAGGTGCTGTGAGAATCAATCGATTCTTCACAGAATGGTAGTAGCTGGTCCATGTTAGACTGATTAACTTAAACGGTTCACGCGCACGATCAATTGGATTCCGTGTTATCGCGTATGTGCTAGCTGACCTTTAACTTTAAAATTCCATATCAAATCATTCATAACTCGGTTTTAGATGATTCTTCTTGCATTGAGTTTATAATTAAATTCTCTACGACTTTCCTGTAGAGAGATTTTCCATCCGATAAACTTTTCCGGACAACTTTTCGTACAACATCAAAATTTAACCGCGACATGTTTAATCTTGTAAAATTCATAACTAATATTTGGAAACTCGGATTCTAACAAATAATATGTCGTTGAACTCACAAAAATGAGGAGAACACAGTGGTGCAATAAAATTTGACTTTTGAACTGTTCTCGAATATTCAAATTTAAATATGTAAGTTTGTGTATTTTTTTTTGCATGGTTCAAATTCTACAAATTTAAATCAAATGATTCCTCTTGCAAATGGAACTTATTGATGTCCCCTGTCCATTAACATCAGTGCCTAAAACTTATAAAACAATTTGCAAGTATTCAAGTCTAAATATGATAACTTGAGTAGTTTCGACATAACTTACATTCTATAAATCCCTTTAAGATGATTCCAACTGTAAATGCAAATAAATGGAATTATCTATCCAGTCGTATGTCTACAAATGAATTATTAAATTATAATATACTGAAAGTTGCTGTTGTGTCAAAAGCCTATTTAAAATCCTAATTGAATGTAGAAAATGTTTATAAAGTTTCTTTTCGATTTAATTTTCGTTTTCAGAACATGTACACACTCTGTTTGCTCTGTTTGTATTGCGCTGATTATTGATTGTGAATTGTTTGCTATCATTAGATTGTCCAGATTGCTATTCGTGTGATTGCGAAGAGTGCGGGCTACAACAACAAATAAGGCAAGTTGAACTTTTGATCATAACAGATCCGTTGTTTTCATATACGTGAAGAATGATTTTAGTACAAGTACATGTGTAGGATTGTTATTGATGGATTGTGTGCTATTGCTATGAAACCCGCGCAGGATAGTCATATGTTTATTATGAATGGATTCATTGGTTGTCAACCTATGTTTGATTGCTTGGATAAGCTTACTTTATAAGTGGGTGGAATATCATGTCATGGGTATGTATTAGTTGAAAGGTTAGTTTTAGTCGACAAAACAACAATTAGATGAATTGGGGTGGATATGAATAGTACTTGAGAAGGTTGTAGGTCGACCAACATGGTAAGGGCTTTGATCCTGACTTACTGACATGTATGGGTCGAGTGGCATGGTAAGGGCGTTGAGCCTGACTTACTGACATGTACACTAGTTGAAGGGAGGGTGGCATGGTAAGGGCGTTGAGCCTGACTTACTGACATGTACACTGGTAGTGAGTGGCATGGTAAGGGCGTTGAGCCTGACTTACTGACATGTACACTGGTGGTGGCATGGTAAGGGTATTGAGCCTGACTTACTGACATGCACAATGGAGAAAAGGAGATTAGCATGGTAGGGGCCCTGAGCTTGACCTACTCGCATGTGCACTATACGAGTTCGGAGATTAAAATTGCTGGAATAAAACTAGTACGAGACTATGATTGCTTTGTGCAAAATAAAAGTTTGAACCCTCACCTTGAAAATGTACTTGGTAGGTTTGTTATAAGTCTCTAGTGATACTCGCCAATACATTCAATGTATTGACCCTGCGTGGCTGCAACGTTTCATGTTGCAGATATCCTGATGAACGAGTGGGGTTCGATGGTTAGGGTTACGGGTCTATACTCGACATGCTCGCCTGTGGCACATGAAGACGAAGGGCTCCATGCTGATATGTTTCGTTGTAAACTCTGATATAATGCTAGCTTCGGGCTATGCAATTTGTAATGTTTACTTTGTAATTTCTGGATCATGCGATGTAATAAAGACCTTTGTTTCTTGGTATTACATCATGTACTGTGTGTGCTAGCGATTGATCCAGGGACTAGCACAGATATACACAGAGATTCAACCCTTACCGGGTCGGATCGTTACAGATGGTATCAGAGCATTGTGTTGACTGTAGGTTCGTAACCCTAGGTTTGGAATAGTAATAGGAAGACCTTAGGATGAAACATTTATCTAGTCAAGTTTTTATTAAAAAGATCTTGCATTTTGAACTTCTTGTATTCTCATCTACTTCAACTTCAAAAGAATTCCCTCTTACCTTAGATGGCCTAACTCTTGAAATCTATCAAGGAAGGACTGATGATGACCATGTCCCTTAAGTGTGAAGACCGATGATTCATGTGTTATTGCTCGACTCAGCTTGACGCGGCTTCATGGAAGGCCAACGAAGAACTTGGAGAAGACTTCGATGCATACTTGACAACTCCACAGATACATCGTAACAGCAGAAGTTGAAGCATTGAAGGCAAAAATAGAATAGACCACCACTTATTAGACCAACTATATTACAATAACTTTATGATCATACTAACTTGTGGTATGACCATACTAGATTTTGTTTGTGTTTGCACTGATATGCTTGATGTGATGAATGCTTGTTAGATGTTGTTTGTAAGATGATTTGCCTTGATCTGCTGTGTTTGGGTAGGAATCTTCTTTAGAATCTTTCTATCTATTCTCATCTATACCCAACCCAGCATGTGTTTTCTGACAAATCGTCATGAAGATAACCCTAGCAAAACCAACCTTGATGTTTCCTATTAAGATGAAGAAGCGTAGACTGTGAGATACGCAAAACCCTGATTAAGGATCGATAGAAATGTTTTCAAACAATTCAATAATGGGAACTGAAACATTGATTCAATTCACCATGGAATTTTTATCAAACTTGTGAGGTTGACCAAGTGTTAGAATACGAGATTCAATAAATCAAATACGGAGTAATGATCTGGGTGCAGGATGGATTGATCACCATTCCTACTACTCTTATTATTCGCTTTCGTAATGTTGACTTTGCGAATCTAGAGAGACATACCTACAAAAGAGATGTCGATGATAAGCCTAAACCTTAGGGTGGAGAAATATTATACCCTTATAGTAGGCAAGTGCTGCCAAGCGTAGGACTACAATGAGAATGAACATCCAACTACAAGATGAAGATAGTGGAAGACCGTCGATGACACTAACAAGTAGGAGGTGAAGGATGTCGTGAAGTCCTCTCATCTTGGTCTCCTGATTGACCCGAAGAGTTACCCGTAAGTGTCAAAAGTAGTTCAACAACCAACCAATTGGATTAGAAGCCTAACCATGAGGAAAAGCCTACTCAAGTCACTTTAAAGAGATATGTTGATCACTATATGTGAATAAACAACAACCTATTGGATATTAACTTAGAAACCTTCCAAAATAACCTGGTGTCAAGTTATATCCTTGGATGTGTCATGTCATACCCAAGATAAGCTTAGCTGAACCCAAGACTTAAGACTACCTACAAAATTTTCTTTTAAGGGTGGTAGCCCACCCCAACATATTCCAAACCCATCTTTCTTGCTAGCTTTTCTCGAATCTCGAGGACGAGATTCCTTTTAAGGGTGGTAGTCTGTAACATCCCAAAATTTTCATAATTTTAGAATGTAAAAAAAAAAAAAAATTAGTTGATTGGATTGTTTGTCTTTGTTGAAATTTCACAAGGAATTAAAACTTTTTGAGTTTTATCTAAAAGCCCTTCCCAAAATAAGTTTTCACAAAGATTTGCTTTCAAAGAATCCCAAACCTTATTTTGAAATAGCAATACTCATGTAACTATATAAAGTGTTATATGCATAATAACATTTTCGTAATTTGGTTTTGACCAAAGATAGTTTTATAGTCATTTGAGTCATTTTCGACTTCAATATCAAAATCTATGATGAAATAAAATCTGCAAAAGGTTTCATTTCGTGAAATATTTTACTTGCTTGATTTTATAAAATATAAATAGTCTATTAGGCTAAGTGCACAAAATATATATACCATGTGCTTGTTTGGACTGAAATAGTGTTCCATATTGTCCACATACTGTACACTAATTTTTACAGAACCTTCATGTTTGGTTTCTCTAAAATTGGATACCCAAACTGAAACTAGAAAATGTAAAATACAAATCAGAAAATAGAAAAGAAGAAGGAAAAAAAAAATAACCGACCGGCCAGGCCAACTCAATGAGCCAGCCAAGCCAGAGCTACACGTGATCGCGCGCGAGGCCGCGCGGTCGAGCCAGCCTAACGAGCGCCAGGAACCAACGTTGCTCCAATTCCTTCCCTTGTTTTCTTTATCTTTCCTCCCTTTTTGTCTGACAGGTGGAGTCCATATTCATCATCTACCTTGGACGGGATTTCCTCCTGTACGCGTACGCGTTTCAAACAGCCCAGGAAAATCTCCGATTTCCACTCGAATTTCTTGCTCCTCACTCACGAAAATTCATCGATAAATACTCCACGAGATCCTCCACCGAAAACCCTCACAAACCCTAGCTAATACGCCCCCAGGCTGCCGGATTTCGAGCTCGCCGCTGTCGTCGACTTGAAGCTCGGAGATTGATATCGCCGTCGAATCCGACCGCCCCTGCTCCTCCTTTTTGTTCCAAGATTTTAATCTTGCAGTACCTCATCTTGTCAACTATTTTTCACCCTCTGTAGCGCACGTGAACGTCTGCAATTCATCGCCGGAGTTTTGCCGGATTTCGCGACCTCCATCCTCCCGTGGATGATGTTCTGGAAAAACAGCAGACGACGCCAAGCATACTGGCGTCACCGCCGCGTTAATCTAAAGATTGTCTCTGCTTCTCCATCTCGGAAGACCGCTACAGACGCCGCCGTCGTCAACCACCGGAGCCAAAAGCAAGCTAGCCGGAGCAACACCATC
Source organism: Lolium multiflorum (assembly GCA_030979885.1). NCBI lineage: Eukaryota > Viridiplantae > Streptophyta > Magnoliopsida > Poales > Poaceae > Lolium > Lolium multiflorum. The sequence continues at coordinate 353,959,626 of CM061750.1, read as the reverse complement.
GTCCACGAATCAGTCCGCCACTATCATCGTCTACTTTGCCCCGACGTGGTATGCGGCCATCAACTCCCTCCGTCTATCTCACATGCATGGTCAACATTAGATCAGTTTTATTTTTATTAAACCAACTTTAGCCTATCATACCATACCGCGTGTCTACCTTTTTATTTTCTTTCCACGCGCAGGTGCTGTGAGAATCAATCGATTCTTCACAGAATGGTAGTAGCTGGTCCATGTTAGACTGATTAACTTAAACGGTTCACGCGCACGATCAATTGGATTCCGTGTTATCGCGTATGTGCTAGCTGACCTTTAACTTTAAAATTCCATATCAAATCATTCATAACTCGGTTTTAGATGATTCTTCTTGCATTGAGTTTATAATTAAATTCTCTACGACTTTCCTGTAGAGAGATTTTCCATCCGATAAACTTTTCCGGACAACTTTTCGTACAACATCAAATTTAACCGCGACATGTTTAATCTTGTAAAATTCATAACTAATATTTGGAAACTCGGATTCTAACAAATAATATGTCGTTGAACTCACAAAAATGAGGAGAACACAGTGGTGCAATAAAATTTGACTTTTGAACTGTTCTCGAATATTCAAATTTAAATATGTAAGTTTGTGTATTTTTTTTGCATGGTTCAAATTCTACAAATTTAAATCAAATGATTCCTCTTGCAAATGGAACTTATTGATGTCCCCTGTCCATTAACATCAGTGCCTAAAACTTATAAAACAATTTGCAAGTATTCAAGTCTAAATATGATAACTTGAGTAGTTTCGACATAACTTACATTCTATAAATCCCTTTAAGATGATTCCAACTGTAAATGCAAATAAATGGAATTATCTATCCAGTCGTATGTCTACAAATGAATTATTAAATTATAATATACTGAAAGTTGCTGTTGTGTCAAAAGCCTATTTAAAATCCTAATTGAATGTAGAAAATGTTTATAAAGTTTCTTTTCGATTTAATTTTCGTTTTCAGAACATGTACACACTCTGTTTGCTCTGTTTGTATTGCGCTGATTATTGATTGTGAATTGTTTGCTATCATTAGATTGTCCAGATTGCTATTCGTGTGATTGCGAAGAGTGCGGGCTACAACAACAAATAAGGCAAGTTGAACTTTTGATCATAACAGATCCGTTGTTTTCATATACGTGAAGAATGATTTTAGTACAAGTACATGTGTAGGATTGTTATTGATGGATTGTGTGCTATTGCTATGAAAACCGCGCAGGATAGTCATATGTTTATTATGAATGGATTCATTGGTTGTCAACCTATGTTTGATTGCTTGGATAAGCTTACTTTATAAGTGGGTGGAATATCATGTCATGGGTATGTATTAGTTGAAAGGTTAGTTTTAGTCGACAAAACAACAATTAGATGAATTGGGGTGGATATGAATAGTACTTGAGAAGGTTGTAGGTCGACCAACATGGTAAGGGCTTTGATCCTGACTTACTGACATGTATGGGTCGAGTGGCATGGTAAGGGCGTTGAGCCTGACTTACTGACATGTACACTAGTTGAAGGGAGGGTGGCATGGTAAGGGCGTTGAGCCTGACTTACTGACATGTACACTGGTAGTGAGTGGCATGGTAAGGGCGTTGAGCCTGACTTACTGACATGTACACTGGTGGTGGCATGGTAAGGGTATTGAGCCTGACTTACTGACATGCACAATGGAGAAAAGGAGATTAGCATGGTAGGGGCCCTGAGCTTGACCTACTCGCATGTGCACTATACGAGTTCGGAGATTAAAATTGCTGGAATAAAACTAGTACGAGACTATGATTGCTTTGTGCAAAATAAAAGTTTGAACCCTCACCTTGAAAATGTACTTGGTAGGTTTGTTATAAGTCTCTAGTGATACTCGCCAATACATTCAATGTATTGACCCTGCGTGGCTGCAACGTTTCATGTTGCAGATATCCTGATGAACGAGTGGGGTTCGATGGTTAGGGTTACGGGTCTATACTCGACATGCTCGCCTGTGGCACATGAAGACGAAGGGCTCCATGCTGATATGTTTCGTTGTAAACTCTGATATAATGCTAGCTTCGGGCTATGCAATTTGTAATGTTTACTTTGTAATTTCTGGATCATGCGATGTAATAAAGACCTTTGTTTCTTGGTATTACATCATGTACTGTGTGTGCTAGCGATTGATCCAGGGACTAGCACAGATATACACAGAGATTCAACCCTTACCGGGTCGGATCGTTACAGAAGAGTAAGCCAATCTTGGGCGGATCGGTTAACACTGGGCGTTCCTTTTCTCATAACTTGCAGGGAGCTCTTCCGCCTGCTCTGGACCTAGACTCTTTCCCTTGTGTGGAGGAAGCAATACGGGTTGCTGATGAGTTTTGTGATCAATATCGTGCTCTCAAAAGGGAAGTGGAGATACTCAGGAGGAGAACCAGCGACTTCGCAGAATGCTGGAATATTACTCAAATCCCAGCACAAGGCCGTCACCGCCACACTCGGGTAACAATGAGTCTCTTCAGGTTTTGGTGCAGAATTACAAAATTGAGAAGCTGAAGCTGAAGGAGATCCTTATGAAGCGCGAGAAGAAGCCATCACCATCATCACCGAAGGAGTAATTCATCATCGGTATTGGCATCCCCTTGGTTTGTTCCAAGCTTGGGGAGTGCCGCGGTATCACATTATCACTACCTTTATCTTTTATTATCAAGTAGTGTCATATCATGAGTAGGGAAGTTATCATATGGAATAGTATGCAATGTGGAAGTATCTCTCTTAGTTGGTTATCTATGTATCCGTTTGTGTGAGTTATCGTTATGGAATATTAATGAGAAGTCTTATCATTTACTTTTTGCACACCTTATTTTAGTTTGCAATCTCCATTATATGATTACTCTTGACATGAGTATTGATATCACTTTGGGAGCATCAAGTAAATCTATTTGGTTTTGGCAAACTTAGCATTGGTCAATAGCAACAACACCCTGATGTTTGAATAGAAGAGAGAAATACACTTAGATACATTACTCTATTACCTCTATGCTAATGAGTTTAGTATTCTGAAGTTAAAATTGCTTGTGCTTATGGGAAAGATGCATGATTGTTCTATCATATGTATATTTGTTTGTTTCCCTCAACCTTTATGCTTGCTATCAAACCTTGCTAGCCAAAGACCTGTATCGAGAGGGAATGCTTCTCATACATCCATAACCTTAGACCAAACCTATGCCATTTGTGTCCACCATACCTACCTACTACATGGTATTTTCTGCCATTCCAAGTAAATACTTCATGTGCTACCTTTAAATAATTCAAACTATACTACTCCTTATTTGTGTCAATGTTTTATAGCTCATGAGGAAGTATGTGGTGTTTTATCTTTCAATCTTGTTGGGCGGACTTTCACCAATGGACTAGCGGCACATCCGCTTATCCAATAATTTTGCAATAAGAGCTGGCAATGGGGTTCCCAACCCCAATTAATAAGTTTCATTAATAATTCTCTTCACATGTTTTGCCTGATTTATCAGTAAGCAACTTAATTTTGCAATAGACACTCCTCCATGGTATGTGAATGTTGGAAGGCACCCAAGGATTCGGTTAGCCATGGATTGAGAAAGCCTGGGGGGAGTGTCATCCTTAATAAAACTAAAATACATGTGTAAACAAAAGAGAAGGGGGATGATCTACCTTGCTGGTAGAGATGCCGTCCCTCATGGGAGCCGCTCTTGGAAGGTTCGTTTGGCAAGGGGGTTAGAGTGCCCGCTACCATTCGTTGACAACAACAAACACCGCTCAAAATCTTACTTTTATGCTCTTTATATGATTTCAAAACTTGAAAAGCTCTAGCACATGATTTAATCCCTGCTTCCCTCTGCGAAGGGCCTATCTTTTACTTTTATGTTGAGTCAGTAAACCTATTTCTCTCTATCTCAAGCAAGCAATTGAGTTGTTGTGAACCAATCATTTATGCTATGATTCAGTTAATCATGTCTTTTATACTTTCTTGTTTAGTACCAATTTTATCTGAATGAATATGACTTGAAGTTATCAATGATTATGAAGAGATTGTTATGCTTGAATATGAAAGCTCAGCTATAAAATCTAATATGAAAGCTTTGCTTAGAAGTACAATCCGTTAGTAGTTCTCTGACCAAGAACAAAGTTTGCCATCACCAACTATGATTTCTTATGCACCTTTACTTGTGATTTCTCTTTACCTATTTCAAGATGAGTTATATGAGGAAGTTGTTTACTAGAATGTCTTGTGTGAATGAATATGATGCTTCTTGTCCGTATTTTATTTATCGACTCTTCACTCCATAAACATGTGGTCTTGTTTATCGAGCTCAGTTTCGCTTGGGGACAAGCGAGGTCTAAGCTTGGGGGAGTTGATACGTCCAATTTGCATCACTATTTTGTATCATAATTTGCTGTTATTCATTGATATATTTCATATTGGGACACAATACTTATGTTATTTCATCTATTTTGCATGTTTCATCATTATTGGAGGATCAAGCACCGGAGCCAGGATTCTGCTGGAAAAAGCACCGTCAGAACGCAATATTTCGGAAGATCAACTATGGAAGGAAATTTCACGTAAATTCTTATTTTTCCAGATGACGGAGGGAGCCAGAAGGGGAAGAAGAGGGGAGCCAAGGTGGGCCCAGACCATAGGCCGGCGCGGCCCATGGCCTGGCCGCGCCACCCTGTGGTGTGGGGCCCCACAGCCCCTTTCGCCTCCTTTTCTTCGCGTACTCCTTCGTCCCGAAAACCTAAGCCGAGGGAGGACCTCACGAAGAGTTACAGCCGCCTCTGCGGGGCGGAGAACACCGAGAGAAAAGAGCTCTCCGGCGGGCAGAATCCGCCGGGAAATTCCCTCCGGAGGGGGAAATCGACGCCATCGCCATCGTCATCGAGCTGGACATCATCTCCATCATCATCATCATCATCATCTCCACCATCTACACCGCCATCATCACCGCTGCACCTCGTCATCGCTGTAACAATTTGGGTTGAATCTTGATTGTTTGATAGGGGAAACTCTCCCGGCATTATTCTCTACTTGTTATTGATGCTATTGAGTGAAACCATTGAACCAAGGTTTATGTTCAGATTGTTATTCATCATCATATCACCTCTGATTGTATTCCATATGATGTCTCGTGAGTAGTTCGTTTAGTTCTTGAGGACATGGGTGAAGTCTAAATGCTAGTAGTGAATTATGGTTGAGTAATATTCAATGTTATGATATTTAAGTTGTGGTGTCATTCTTCTAGTGGTGTCGTGTGAACGTCGACTACACGACACTTCACCATTTATGGGCCTAGGGGAGTGCATCTTGTATTCGGTTGCTAATTGCGGGGTTGCCGGAGTGACAGAAACCTAAGCCCCCGTTAGTATATCGATGCAAGAGGGATCGCAGGATCTCAGAGTTTAAGGCTGTGGTTAGATTTATCTTAATTACTTTCTTGTAGTTGCGGATGCTTGCAAGGGGTATAATCACAAGTATGTATTAGTCCTAGGAAGGGCGGTGCATTAGCATAGGTTCACCCACACAACACTTATCAAAACAATGAAGATTATTTAGCTACATGAAGCGAAAGCGCTAGACTAAAATCCCCGTGTGTCCTCAAGAACGTTTGGTCATTATAAGTAAACAAACCAGCTTGTCCTTTGTGCTAAAAGGATTGGGCCACTCGCTGCAATTATTTCTCTCGCATTTTATTTACTTGTACTTTATTTATCTGCAATATCAAAACCCCCTGAATACTTGTCTGTGAGCATTTACAGTGAATCCTTCATCGAAACTGCTTGTCAACACCTTCTGCTCCTCGTTGGGTTCGACACTCTTATTTATCGAAAGTACTACGATACACCCCCTATACTTGTGGGTCATCAATATGATATGGATATCCAGGCCTGGTACTCTAGGACAGCCATTGATATGATAATTAGGTCTAAGGTTGTACCAGTATTTTATCATAGTCTTGTTATTAGGAAATAATAATGTAGCCAGGTCATGTGGTGGGCCAATTAGGGTTAAATTAGTGTTGTGTTTGGTTTTGGGCCTGTCCAAACCAAACCAGGTCAGGGCCCATAGTGGGGCGCCCCAGCCTAGCAAGGCTGGCCGGCCACCTCTTCCCCTCATATAAGGTGGAGGGATGGCTAGGGTTTAGATAGACAAGTTTAGACTAAAGATTAGGGTTTTCCCCATTGCGTGTGTTCACGTGTATCATCCCTCCGGGGGTACGGCGCTGCCGTTTATCTATTATTATCCGCTGCGAAGGTTCTTGTGTTCATCAAGGATTATCTAGCTCTTGGTTTGAGGCGTATCGTTCATCGATCCGTTGCTTGCTGGATTCGTTCCCTCTTCTCCAGGCTGCGTTCATCGCGTTGTTGGGAGGATTCTCTACCCCAGGTTCTCGCTGTGAAAGATCGGGCATCAACCTAGGTGGATCTGCTGGGATCTCCCCTTGTCGTTAAAAGGGGTGTAACGGCGCGTAAAAGTAGCTGTGGTAAAGCACACGTTCGTTGGAAACCCCAAGAGGAAGGTATGATGAGTACAGCAACGAGTTTTCCCTCAGTAAGAAACCAAGGTTTATCGAACCAGTAGGAGATTGATACGTCTCCAACGTATCTATAATTTCTTATGTTCCATGCTAGTTTTATGACAATACCTATATGTTTTGCTCATACTTTATATCATTTTTATGCATTTTCCGGGACTAAACTATTAACAAGATGCCGAAGCGCCAGTTCCTGTTTTCTGCTGTTTTTGGTTTCAGAAATTCTACACAGGAAATATTCTCGGAATTCGACGAAACAAAAGCCAAACCTCCTATTTTTCCAAGGGACACACGGAGCCAAAAGGGCTAGCCAGGGGGAGGCCCACGGCATCCAGACCATAGGGGGGCGCGGCCAGGAGGGGGGGCGCTCCGCCATATGGTGTGGGCCCCTCGGGACCCCTCCGAGGCCGCCCTTCCGCCTATATATTCTTCCAGTCGCGAAAACCCTAGGGGAATCAGTCTTCCTCCACGAAAAGTTACGTAGCCGCTGCCATCGTGAAGCCAAGTTCGGGGACGAAGTCTCTGCACGCCGCCGGACAGGGAAGTGCCCGGAATCCATCTCCATCGACACCACCGCCATCTTCATCGCCGCTGCTGTCTCCCGTGATGAGGAGGGAGTAGTTCTCCCCGAGGCTGAGGGCTCTACCGGTAGCTATGTGGTTCATCTCTCTCCCATGGTGTGATCTTTATGTGATCATAGGCTTTGCAATCTAGATGTCATATGCTACTCAAGTGTTTTATTATGTGAACTTCGGAGTTACTGTGACCTCGGTGTAAAGGTACAGTGTGTGCGCCGTGTGTAACTCCCTTATGAATTGTGGTGTGTTAGTACCTCCTATGAATGCTCACGGTGACAGTGTGGGGTGTTTATTAGTACTTGGGAATATGCCTTTGAGGTGTGCTTTTGCACACTTGCCCAATGAATTTGAGTTCTTTATCCAACGAGTGTTTTCAGAGTAGTATGATGAAGTGCTTATATTTATATTCAATTATGATTGCAATGTTGAGAGTGGCCACTAGTGAAAGTATGATCCCTAGGCCTTGTTTCCGAATACTGCAAACACCGCTTATTTACTGTTTTACTGCATGTTTATTTCTTGCATTATTTATTTCAGATCACTATTATTATTTTCAATCATCAATACCACTTGCATTTTACTATCTCTTCGCCGAACTAGTGCACCTATACATCTGACAAGTGTATTAGGTGTGTTGGGGACACAAGAGACTTCTTGCATCTTAATTGCAGGATTGTTTGAGAGGGATATCTTTGACCTCTACCTCCCTGAGTTCGATAAACCTTGGGTGATTCACTTAAGGGAAACTTGCTGCTGTTCTACAAACCTCTGCTCTTGGAGGCCCAACACTGTCTACAGGAATAGAAGCGTGCGTAGACATCAAGCTATTTTCTAGCGCCGTTGCCGGGAGGTAAGGTAAAAGGTATTCACATCCTCCGACTCCTAAGCTATTTCCTAGCACTGTTGTCGGTGTGTGAGTGCTCAAAGTTATTTCCTTTAGATTCTGCAATTATATCTTTTTGTTTCTTATTTTTATTTCACTAGTTAGGCTTAATGGAAAACAACAAATTTAGTGAGCTTTTTAATCTTTTTCCTGAGTTAAGACATGAATTGTTTGATGCGAAAATTAAAAAACCTATGGAACTTTATTTGCATGCTAGTAGCAATGTTATTAGTATGAACGCAATTACTGCTAATGCTATGGAAAAGTCTAAGCTTGGGGAAGCTAGTTTTTATGATCTTTGTAGCTTCCCAGTTTTAGGGGAGAAAATTTGCTCTGATAATACTTTATCTCCCATATGCGATAACTCTAATGATGCTTGTGATATTTTAAATCCACCTACTGAAAGTATTCCTTTCAAGATACCTACGAAAATTATTGAACTTGCTATGAACAATTGCTATTTTGGAGATGGGACTGTCCATCCTAGTGATCATTTACTCTTTATACATGAATTATGCGAGTTGTTCGAGAGTGCAGGTATTTCAAAGGACCAAGTTAAGAGGAAGCTATTCTCTATATCTCTGAAGGGTAGAGCTGCGGAATGGTATAGGATGCTGAAGAATGGTCGATCTATTGGTTGGGAGGAAATTGTACCTCTCTTTTATTCTAAATTTTATCCTCCTCATGAAGTGCATGTTGATAGGAATTACATTTATAACTTTTATCCTCGTGATGGAGAGAGTATTTCCCAAGCATGGGGGAGATTGAAGTCACTAATGCTCAAATGTCCCATTCATGAGCTCCCCCGTAATGTTATTATTAATAATTTTTATGCAAGGCTTTCAGGACACCACAAGGACTATCTAGATGCCTGTTTGGAGGGATCTTTCACAAGCAAGGAGGTTGAAGCTAGATGGGATCTTCTTGAAAGAATTCAAAGCAATACTGAAGATTGGGAGAACGACAAAGGTAAAGAATCAGGTATAAACTACGAGTATGATTGCATTAAGTCTTTCGCTCAAACTGCTGATTTTCAAGAGCTTAGTGCTAAATATGGTCTTGATCCTCAAATTATGGTCGATTGCTATAGAGCCTTTGCTTCTCATATTAATGTTCCTAAAGAAAATTGGTACATGTATCATGAACCTTTTAAAGACATCAGCATGAAGGATGAAACTGTTATTAATGATTGCAATGAACATGCTCAAACTTCTGAAAATGCTATTTCCTATAAGCATGTTAATTTTTGTGGAGTTCATAGACCTTGTGAAAAGAATAAAATTGAAGAAGAATATTGTATCCATCACAGGAATGAAAAAACTAGAAAGTGGTCTAGGACTCTAGATGATCTTGGTGAAAAAGTTTGTGCCCTCTATCCTTTTATTTGTGAACTTTGCCATAGAGTGGGTCATTTTAATTTTCAATGCTCCTCCAATGATAATTCGAACCCCATGAGTGCTGCAAATTTGTATTGTGATGATGAAATCACTCCTAATCAGCATGAGGAACTTACATTATTTTTGGCGTGTGAAGAGTTATTGAGAAAAACTTCTTTGGTGGATATGAGTGCTCTTGATATTAATAGTGTCCTGCATGGGTGTCTTTCTTATTGCATTAATAATTGCCACACAAATACTTACATACAAAATATTATAGAAGATGACACTTTGCCAAAATATGATAGGACCGCTGTGTGTTTTGAACTTATTAATGAAAAGGAGGAATCCTCCCAAGTTTCTTCTATTGTTTCTGGAAACAAATCAGGTTATGTGGAGAAGCTTCCTTTCAAGCCTCTTCCTCCTAAAGGAGGGAATGAGGAGAAGAAGAAGAAGAGGGGGAAGAAGAAGAAGAAGAGGGGGAATAAAAAGAAAGAGGTAACAGCATATCCCCGCGTGTATGAGATAACGATAGGTAACCGTAAGTATGTTGCTCCTAATGATTATTATGATAATGAATCTGAGTACAATGATCTTCCTATGCCCTTTACCTATATTAGTGATCATGATTTGGAAGAGCACACTACTTTTGATACTGAAAATCTCTTTGGTACCGATTATGAAAGTAATGATGTTAGCACTATCCATGTTCCCTCAAACGATGATATTGAAAGCTCTAAGCTTGGGGATGTTGTGCTTGAAGATCCTATATTTGAGACCTTTACTTTTAGTGAAAATGATGATATTATATCTTCGGGTTTAGATAATCGTTATAGAGATGGCTATGACACGGGTTATAATTATCCTTATGAAACTTGTCATAGTTATGATGGGATTGCCAAAAACCATTCCCTTAGTATGCAACTTGTTTACCATGTTCAAATTCTTGATAATGATCCTGCTCCAATTACTATTAATGAGAAGAGTTTTTCTTATGCCAAAAATAATGATACTTTTATGCATATGAACCATGATAAGAATGTTTTAAGTGATGGTTATATTGTGGATTTCATCAATGATGCTACTGAAAGTTATTATGAGAGAGGGAAACATGGTTATATGCATCTTAATAATATTAAGTTTCCCCTCTTTATGTTGAGAATCTTGAAGTTGCGCTTGTGTTGCCTTTCTATGCTTGTTGCTTTGTGCTTTCAGTACTTGTTCCCTTACAAGATTCCTTTTCGAATTTGCTTCTTGATGCTCCTTTTGCTTCATTTTCTATTTTCATGTGAGCATCATTAAAATTACCGAGCCCATCTTAATGGCTATAAAGAAAGCACTTCTTGGAAGATAACCCATGTTTTTATTTTTCTACTGTTTTGTTGTGTCTTGGAAGTTGTTACTACTGTAGCAACCTCTCCTTATCATATTTATTTCGTTTTTGTGCCTAGTAAAATCTCTAATAGGAAGTTGATACTAGATTTGGATTTCTGCGCAGAAACAGATTTCTTAGCTCTCACAAATTCGCATTTTTTTCTCTGTAGAAGAATCTAAAAAATCTTCAAAAACTCATGCGTGATCCTCAGATATGTATGCAACTTTCATTAGTTGTGAGTTTTCTGATCTGAGCAAGTTAGGTGCCTCGAAAAAATTCGTCTTTACGGACTGTTCTGTTTTGACAAATTCTGCCTTTTATTTCGCATTGCCTCTTTTACCGTGTTTGAGTGGATTTCTTTGCTCCATTAAATTTCAGTAGCCTTGGGTAATGTCCAGAAGTGTTGGGAATGATTGTGTCCTTGCTGAACATGTGAATTTTTGATTATGCACTAACCATCTAATGAGATTGCTTTGAGTTTGGTGTGAAGGAAGTTTTCAAGGATCAAGAGAGGAGGATGATATGATATGATAAAGAAGAGTGAAAAGTCTAAGCTTAGGGATGCCCCCGTGGTTCATCCCTGCATATTTCAAGAAGACTCAAGCGTCTAAGCTTGTTGATGCCCAAGGCATCCCCTTCTTCATCAACAACTTATCAGGTCACCTCTAGTGAAACTATATTTTAATTCCGTCACATCTTATGTGCTTTACTTGGATCGTCCGCGTGCTTTTATTTTCGTTTTGTTATTTTCATTCTCTGAATAAATCGGATCCTACCATGCTTGTGTGGGAGAGAGACACGCTCCGCTTTTTCATTTGAACACTTGTGTTCTTCGTTTTACTTTAATATTCATGGCAAAAGCTGAAAGCCTCAGCATTGATTGTTATTTGTTTGGAAACAGAAAATGCTTCATGTGGTAGTTGGTATATTGTCTTGAATAATTCGATACTTGGCAATTATTTTGAGCTCTCAAGTAGATCATGTTTAAGCTCTTGCATCATGTAGTTTAAATCTATTAGTGGAGAACTACCGTAGAGCTTGTTGAAATTTTGTTTGCATGATTGGTCTCTCTAAGGTCTAGATATTTTCTGGTAAAAGTGTTTGAACAACAAGGAAGACAGTGTAGAGTCTTATAATGCTTGCAATATGTTCTTGTGTAAGTTTTTGCTGTACCGGTTCATACTTGTGTTTGCTTCAAACAACCTTGCTAGCCAAAGCCTTGTACTGAGAGGGAATGCTTCTCGTGCATCCAAAAATCTTGAGCCAAAACCTATGCCATTTGTGTCCACCATAACTACCTATATGTGGTATTTTCTGCCATTCCAAAGTAAATTGCTTGCGTGCTACCTTTAAAAATTCATTCCTTGTTTTTGCAATACATAGCTCATGGGAAAGTAGCCTAAAAACTATTGTGGTAATGAATATGTCGCTTATGTATCTTAGTTCTTATAAGTTGCTTGTTGAGCGGTAACCATGTTTCTGGGGACGCCATCAACCTGTCACACCTTTGTTGAATATCATGTGAGTTGCTATGCATGTTCGTCTTGTCTGAAGTAAGGGAGATTTGCCATGAGTTGAATGGTTTGAGTATGCATGTTGTTAGAGAAGAACATTGGGCCGCCAACCAAAGCCATGTATCATGGTGGAAGTTTCAGCTTGGACATTAATCCTCAGAATCTCTTATGAGAATATTATTGTTGTTGAATGCTTAAAGCATTAAAAAGAGGAGTCCATTATCTGTTTTCTATGTTGTCCCGGTATGGATGTCCTCAAGTTGAGATCTATCAAAATCGAGAAATCAAATGCGATTTATCTCCTTGGACCTTTGTACAGGTGGCATAGAGGTACCCCTTTGTGACACTTGGTTGAAACATATGTAATGCAATGATAATCCATGGAAATCCGAGCTAATTAGGACAAGGTGCGGGCATGATACGTACATTTTGCATCACTATTTTATATCATAATTTACTGTTATTCATTGATATATTTCATATTTAGAGATGATACTTATGTTATTTCACTTATTTTGCATGTTTCATGATTATTGGAGAATTATTCACCGGAGTCAGAATTCTGCTGGAAAAAGCACCGTCAGGATACCATATTTCTGAAGATCAACAATTGACGGAAATTATACCGAAGATCTTATTTTTCCAGAAGAATGAGCCAGCCAGAAGGAGGAGCCGAGGAGGGCCGCCATGCCCCCCATAGGCGGGCGCGGGCCCACCGGCCGCGCCGCCTTGTGGGGAGGGGGCCCACAACCCCCCTCGGCCTCCTCTCTTTCGCGTACTTCATCTACCCGAAAACCTAAGGCACGGGGGATAAGCGAGAATAGACACAGCCGCCTCTGCGGGGTGGAGAAACACCAGAGAGAAAAGAGCTCTCCGGCGGGCAGGAATCCGCCAGGGAAATTCCCTCCCGGAGGGTGAAATCGACGCCATCGTCACCGTCATCGAGCTGGACTTCATTGGGATCATCATCATCATCATCTCCACCATCGACACCGCCATCTCCACCGCTGCACCTCATCTCCGCTGTAACATCTAGGGTTGAATCTTGAGTATTTCATAGGGGAAACTCTCCCGGTATTGATTACTACTTGTTATTGATGCTATTGAGTGAAACCATTGGATCAAGGTTTATGTTCAGATTGTTATTCATCATTATATCACCTCTGATCATGTTCCATATGATGTCTCGTGAGTAGTTCGTTTAGTTCTTGAGGACATGGGTGAAGTCTAAATGTTAGTAGTGAACTATGTTGAGTAATATTTAATGGTTTGATATTTAAGTTGTGGTGTTATTCTTCTAGTGGTGTCATGTGAACGTCGACTACATGATACTTCACCTTTATGGGCCTAGGGGAGTACATCTTGTATTCGTTTGCTAATTGTGGGGTTGCCGGAGTGTGACAACCTGAACCCCGTTGGTATATCGATGCAGGAGGGATAGCAGGATCTCAGAGTTTAAGGCTGTGGTTAGATTTATCTTAATTACTTTCTTGTATTTGCGGATGCTTGCAAGGGGTATAATCACAAGTATGTATTAGTCCTAGGAAGGGCGGTGCATTAGCATAGGTTCACCCACACAACACTTATCAAAACAATGAAGATTAATCAACTATATGAAGCGAAAGCACTAGACTAAATCCCCGTGTGTCCTTGCTTGTTGCGCGTAGATGTACACGTCCGTTGGGAACCCCAGGAGGAAGGTATGATGCGCACAGGAGTAAGTTTCCCTCAGTATGAAACCAAGGTTATCGAACCAGTAGGAGCCAAGAAGCACGTGAAGGTTGTTGGTGGAGGAATATAGTGCGGCGCAACACCAGTGAAACCGGCGCCAACGTGGAACCTGCACAACACAATCAAAGTACTTTGCCCCAATGTAACAGTGAGGTTGTCAATCTCACCGGCTTGCTGAAAACAAAGGATTAAACGTATCGAGTGGAAGATGGTGTTTGTTTGCAAAGAACAGTAAAAACAGTAGAATGTATTCAGATGTAAAAGAATGGACCGGGGTCCACAGTTCACTAGTGGTGTCTCTCCAATAAGATAACTAACATGCTGGGTGAACAAATTACAGGCGGGCAATTGACAAATAAAGATTCAATACATATCAACGATGATTACTATGTGATTTAATCAGGGCATTATGACAAAGTACATAGACCGCTATCCAGCATGCATATATGCCTAAATAATCCACCTTCAGGTTATCATCCGACCCCCTTCCTGTATTAAGTTGTAAACAACAGATAATTGCATTAAGTATGGTCCATAATGTAATCAACACAAATATCCTTAGACAAAGCATCGATGTTTTATCCCTAGTAGCAACAACACATCCACAACCTTAGAACTTTCTGTCACTGTCCCAGATTAAATGGAGGCATGAACCCACTATCGAGCATAATTACTCCCTCTTGGAGTTACAAGTATCAACTTGGCCAGAGCCTCTACTAGCAACGGAGAGCATGCAAGAACATAAACAACACATATATGATAGATTGATAATCAACTTAACATAATATTCTATATTCATCGGATCCCGCCAAACACAACATGTAGCATTACAAATAGATGATCTTGATCATGTTAGGCAGCTCACAAGATCTAAAACAATGATAGCACAAGCGGAGAAGACAACCATCTATCTACTGCTATGGACCCATAGTCCAAGGATGAACTACTCACGCATCAATCCGGAGGCGGGCATGATGATGTAGAGCCCCTCCGGTGATGATTCCCCTCTCCGGCAGGGTGGAGGCGATCTCCTGAATCTCCCGAGATGGGATTCACGACGGCGGCGTCTCTGGAAGGTTTTCCGTATCGTGGCTCTCGGTACAGGGGTTTCACGACGAAGGCTATTTGTAGGGGAAGGGTAGGTCAGGGCGTCACGAGGGGCCCACACACTAGGGCGCGGCCAGGGCCAGGCCGCGCCGCCCTGGTGTGTCGCCACCTCGTGGCCCCACTCGTCCCTTTCGGTCTTCTGGAAGCTTCGTGCAAAAATAGGACCCGGGCGTTGATTTCGTCCAATTCCGAGAATATTTCCTTACTAGGATTTCTGAAACCAAAAACAGCAAAACAAGAACTGACACTTCGGCATCTTGTTAATAGGTTAGTGCCGGAAAATGTATAATAATGCTGTAAAGTATGTATAAAACATTCAAGTATTGTAATAAAAGTAGCATGGAACATAAGAAATTATAGATACGTTTGAGACGTATCAAGCATCCCCAAGCTTAGTTCCTACTCGCCCTCGAGTAGGTAAACGATAACACAAATAATTTCTGAAGTGACATGCTACCAACATAATCTTGATCAACATTATTGTAAAGCATATGAGATGAATGGAATGATCTGAACAAAAGATTGCTAACAAAGATAATGACTAAGCAAATGAATCATATAGCAAAACTTTTCATGAATAGTACTTTCAAAACAAGTATCAATAAGATTTGCATAAGAGCTAACTCATAAGCAATAAATTCTAAGTAAAATGAATTGAAGCAACACAAAGGATGATTAAGTTTCAGCAATTGCTTTCAACTTGTAACATGTATATCTCATGGATATTTGTCAACATAGAGTAATATAACAGGTGCAATAAGTAAACATGTAAGAATCAATGCACACAGTTAACACAAGTGTTTGCTTCTAAGATAGAAAGAAGTGGGTAAACTGACTCAACAATAAAGTAAAAGAATGGCCCTTCGCAGAGGGAAGCATGGATTACTATTTTTGTGCTAGAGCTTTTGTTTTGAAAACATAGAAACAATTTTGTCAACGGTAATAATAATTCATATGTGCTATGCATAATACTTCCTACAAGTTGCATGTCTCATGCATAGAGTACTAATAGTGCTCGCACCTTGTCCTACTTAGCTCGGAAAACACGGATTATCATCGCATAACATATGTTTCAACCAAGTGTCACAAAGGGGTACCTCTATGCCGCCTGTACAAGTGTCTAAGGAGAAAGCACGCATTGGATTTCTCGCTTTTGATTATTCTCAACTTAGACATCCATACCGGGACAACATAGAAAACAGATAATGGACTCCTCTTTTAATGCTTAAGCATTCAACAACAGTTAATATTCTCATAAGAGATTGAGGTTGTATGTCCAAACTGAAACTTCCACCATGATACATGGCTTTAGTTGGCGGCCCAATGTTCTTCTCTAACATATGCATACTCAAACCATTTGATCATGAAATCGCACTTACTTCAGACAAGACGAACATGCATAGCATCTCACATGATATCCAACAAAGGTAAAGTTGATGGCGTCCCCAGAAACATGGTTACCGCTCAACAAGCAACTTATAAGAATTAAGACACATAACTACATATTCATCACCACAATAGTTTTTAAGCTATTTGTCCCATGAGCTATATATTGTAAAGGTAAAGGAATGAAATTTTAAAGGTAGCACTCAAGTAATTTACTTTGGAATGGCAGAAAAATACCACATAGTAGGTAGATATGGTGGACACAAATGGCATGGGTTTTGGCTCAAGGTGTTTGGATGCACGAGAAGCATTTCCTCTCAGTACAAGGTTTGGGCTAGCAAGGTTGTTTGAAGCAAACACAAGTATGAACAGGTACAACAAAACTCACACAAGAACATATTGCAAGCATTATAAGGCTCTACACTGTCTTCCTTGTTGTTCAAACACTTTACCCGAAAATATCTAGACTTAGAGAGACCAATCATGCAAACCAAATTAAACAAGCTCTACGGTAGTTCTTCATTAATAGATTAAACTACATGATGCAAGAGCTTAAACATGATCTATGAGAGCTCAAACAATTGCCAAATTACCAAACCATATGCAGCATTTTCCAATTCCAACCAAATAGCAATTTAACGAAGCAATTTCAGCCTTCGCCATGAACATTAAAGCACAATTAAGAACACAAGTGTTCCATATGAAAAAGCGGAGCGTAATATCTCCAATATAATAATGGTGGGATCCAACTTTATTCAAAACAAAACAAAAATAAAAACAAACCGACGCTCCAAGTAAAGAACATAAGATGTGATGGAATAAAAATATAGTTTCACTAGAAGTGACCTGATAATGTTGTCGATGAAAAAGGGGATGCCTTGGGCATCCCCAAGCTTAGATGCTTGAGTCTTCTTAAAATATGCAGGGATGAACCACCGGGGCATCCCCAAGCTTAGACCTTTCACTCTTCTTGATCATAGTATATCATCATCTTCTCTTGACCCTTGAAAACTTCCTTCACACAAACTTCAAGCCAACTCATTAGAGGGTTAGTGTATAACCAAAATTCACACATTCAGAGGTGACACAATCATTCTTAACACTTCTGGACATTTCACAAAGCTTCTGAAAGTTAATGGAACAAAGAAACTCATTCAACATAGCAAAAGCGGCAATGCGAAATAAAAGACAGAATCTGTCAAAAACAGAACAGTCCGTAAAGATGAATCTGGAAGGGGCACTTAACTTGCTCAAATGGAAAAACTCAAAACTAATGAAAGTTGCGTACATATATGAGTATCACGCTCGTAAGTTTGCAGATTTTTTCGATTTTTTTACAGCGACTTCTGCGAGAATTCGTGACAGACAGCAATGCTGTTTCTGCGCAGCGATCCAAAATATAACATCAACTTTAGCATAGAAACTTTACTTGGCACAAAAACATGATAAGGAGAGGTTGCTACAGTAGTAAACAACTTCCAAGACTCAACAATACAGTAAATAAAATGTAACTTGGGTTATCTCCCAAGAAGTGCTTTTCTTTAACGCCTTTCAGCTAGGCGCAGAAAGTGCAAATCAAGTATTTTCAAGAGATGATGCATCAACATTATTACCTTGGGAGTTGGGAGTTTTCTCAACAATGCATTGTATCTGGTCTATATAAGTAACTCCTCTCTCATTTCTCCTAGGCTTACTATTCTCATCAAACAAATTTTCAGGAACAAGCCAAGCATAGTTATTTTCCAAAGCTTCATGCATCCCTAGGAGCTTACTAGGTATTGGCGCTTTAATTTCCCTACCATCATTAACATTATTAGTATACTTAATTCTATCCATATCCATCTTTTCAAGTATTTGTTTAAAATTAGGAAAGAAACCAAGCCTCTTATGCTTAATAAAAACTTTTCTAGCTTCTTTAGCTATATCCTCAAATTCTCTAACAAGGACTTTTAAAACAAAATTTCTCTTTTCTCCCATCTCCATATCCGAAAGTGTAAGAAACATATGTTGTATTATGGGATTGAGATTAACAAATCTAGTTTCTAACATGTGTATCAAACAGGCAGAAGCACTTTCATAAGTAGGAGCAGTTTTTAATAATGGTATATCTTCAAAATCTTCATCCATACTAACATGGGTGAAAAATTCTTCTATATTATCTCTTCCAATGATACACCCTCGTCCTACCGGTATCTTTTCCAGAGTAAACTTAGGAGGAAACATGATGAAGTAAACAAAAAGTAAACTAAACAAGTAAAGTAAAGACAAGTAACTATTTTTTTTGTGTTTTGATATAGAGCTAGTAAATAAGACAATAAGTAAAGTAACTAATTTTTTTGTGTTTTTAATATGAGGCAAACAAGACAGTAAATAAAGTAAAGCAAGACAAAAAATAAAGTAAAGAGATTGGAAGTGGAGACTCCCCTTGCAGCGTGTCTTGATCTCCCGGCAACGGCGCCAGAAATTTATTGCTTGTTGCGCGTAGATGTACACGTCCGTTGGGAACCCCAAGAGGAAGGTATGATGCGCACAGCAGCAAGTTTCCCTCAGTATGAAACCAAGGTTATCGAACCAGTAGGAGCCAAGAAGCACGTGAAGGTTGTTGGTGGAGGAATATAGTGCGGCGCAACACCAGTGAAACCGGCGCCAACGTGGAACCTGCACAACACAATCAAAGTACTTTGCCCCAACGTAACAGTGAGGTTGTCAATCTCACCGGCTTGCTGAAAACAAAGGATTAAATGTATCGAGTGGAAGATGGTGTTTGTTTGCAAAGAACAAAACAGTAGAATGTATTCAGATGTAAAAGAATGGACCGGGGTCCACAGTTCACTAGTGGTGTCTCTCCAATAAGATAACTAACATGCTGGGTGAACAAATTACAGGCGGGCAATTGACAAATAAAGATTCAATACATATCAACGATGATTACTATGTGATTTAATCAGGGCATTACGACAAAGTACATAGACCGCTATCCAGCATGCATCTATGCCTAAATAATCCACCTTCAGGTTATCATCCGAACCCCTTCCAGTATTAAGTTGTAAACAACAGATAATTGCATTAAGTATGGTGCGTAATGTAATCAACACAAATATCCTTAGACAAAGCATCGATGTTTTATCCCTAGTAGCAACATCACATCCACAACCTTAGAACTTTCTGTCACTGTCCCAGATTAAATGGAGGCATGAACCCACTATCGAGCATAATTACTCCCTCTTGGAGTTACAAGTATCAACTTGGCTAGAGCCTCTACTAGCAACGGAGAGCATGCAAGAACATAAACAACACATATATGATAGATTGATAATCAACTTAACATAATATTCTATATTCATCGGATCCCGCCAAACACAACATGTAGCATTACAAATAGATGATCTTGATCATGTTAGGCAGCTCACAAGATCTAAAACAATGATAGCACAAGCGGAGAAGACAACCATCTAGCTACTGCTATGGACCCATAGTCCAAGGATGAACTACTCACGCATCAATCCGGAGGCGGGCATGATGATGTAGAGCCCCTCCGGTGATGATTCCCCTCTCCGGCAGGGTGCCGAGGCGATCTCCTGAATCCCCGAGATGGGATTCGCGACGGCGGCGTCTCTGGAAGGTTTTCCGTATCGTGGCTCTCGGTACGGGGGTTTCGCGACGAAGGCTATTTGTAGGCGGAAGGGTAGGTCAGGGGGCGTCACGAGGGGCCCACACACTAGGGCCGCGCGGCCAGGGCCCGCGCCGCCCCTGGTGTGTCGCCACCTCGTGGCCCCACTTCGTCTCCCTTTCGGTCTTCGGAAGCTTCGTGCAAAAATAGGACCTGGCGTTGATTTCGTCCAATTCCGAGAATATTTCCTTACTAGGATTTCTGAAACCAAAAACAGCAGAAAACAACCGGCACTTCGGCATCTTGTTAATAGGTTAGTGCCGGAAAATGTATAATAATGCTGTAAAGTATGTATAAAACATTCAAGTATTGTAATAAAAGTAGCATGGAACATAAGAAATTATAGATACGTTTGAGACGTATGTGTCCTCAAGAACGTTTGGTCATTATAAGTAAACAAACCGGCTTGTCCTTTGTGCTAAAAAGGATTGGGCCACTCGCTGCAATTATTACTCTCGCACTTTACTTACTTGTACTTTATTTATCTGCTATATCAAAACCCCCTGAAAACTTGTCTGTGAGCATTTACAGTGAATCCTTCATCGAAACTTCTTGTCAACACCTTCTGCTCCTCGTTGGGTTTGACACTCTTATTTATCGAAAGTACTACGATACACCCCTATACTTGTGGGTCATCAAGACTATTTTCTGGCGCCGTTGCCGGGGAGTGAAGCGCTATTGGTAAGTGGAATTGGTAAGGAAAACTTTTACTGTACGTGCTGATTTTGTTTCTGCCTGCTGCTATAAGTCATTATGGAGAGATCCTCTCTTGAATTTCTATTTGGGAAATCTACTACTACTGCAACGGTAGTGGATGAGGCGCCAGGTGAGGAAGTAATTCCGTATAAAATACCTATGAAAATTATTGAACGTGTTGTGGATAACCGCTATGAAGGGGATGGAACTGTTCATCCTGGAGATCATTTACTGTTTTTACATGAATTATGCGGATTATTCAAGTGTGCAGGTATTTCAATGGATGAATTTAGGAAGAAATTATTTGCTATGTCGCTGTCTGGTAAAGCGGCGCATTGGTATAAACTGCTGAAGGATGGGCATTCTCTTGATTGGAAGGATATTGTGCCTCTATTTTATTCTAAATTCTATCCTCCAAGTGAAATTCACAAAGACCGAAACCGCATATATAATTTCTGGCCTCATGATGGAGAGAGTATTGCCCAAGCATGGGGGAGATTGAAGTCTTTAATGCTCAAATGCCCCATTCATGAGCTTCCTGGTAATATCATCATTGATAATTTCTATGCAAGACTTTATTTTCAAGATAAAACCTTGCTGGATACTACTTGTTCTGGATCATTCACACGCAATAAAGAAGAGTTTAAATGGGACCTTCTTGATCGAATCCAAGAAAATACTGAAGGATGGGAGAATGACAAAGGTAGAGTGTCAGGTATAAATTATGATTATGAATGCATTGAAACTTTTATGGATACTGATAAATTTCGTAATATGAGTGCTACTTATGGTCTTGACTCTCAAGTTGTTGCAAATTTTTATAAAGCTTTTGCCTCTCATTTTGAATTGCCTAGGAAGAATTTTGATAAGTATCATGAACCTTATAAAGATAAAACTGATTCACCTATAGGTAAATGTATTGAAATTAAAACTGTTGATCATGTTCTTCCTGAAGCTTATATTGAAAAAACTCCTTTCCCTGCTAAAATGAAGGAGTATTCTGTTATAACTAGTGTAGTTAATAAAAGTGCAAAGAAACCTATAGAACCTGAGGAGCAAATAAAGGTTGAACCTGCTGTTGCAATAGTTAAAGATCTTGTGACTGAAAATGTAGAAGATGGTCATATCATTTTTTGTGAAGATGCTTCTAATATTGTTTCGCATCCTAATAAGTCTAGGAAAGCCAGTGTTCCTGTGCTCTCTGTTAGAATTGGTGATCATTGCTATTATGGTTTATGCGACATTGGTGCAAGTATTAGTGCCATTCCTTATGAGCTCTACACGGAAATCATGCATGAAATTGGTTCTTGTGAACTTGAAGATATTGATGTGGTTATTCGGCTAGCTAATAGAGAAACTATCTCTCCTATTGGTATTGTTCGAGATGTGGAAGTTCTATGTGGTAAGATTAAATATCCTGCTGACTTTTTGGTACTTGGTTCTGCTGCTAGTAAGTCTTGTCCTATTATTTTTGGTAGACCTTTTCTAAATACTTGTGGAGCTGTTATAGATTGCAAGAAGGAGAAAATTGTTACTAAATTTGCTGGTGAATCTTATGAGTTTAACTTCTCTAAATTTGCCAAAACTCCTTATAAAGCTGATTTGCCTAATGATGATTTTAGAGTTGAACAGTGTGCATCTATTGCTCTTGCTCCTAATAATCCTTTGCAGCAACATTTGGAGGATAGTGAGAGTGAAGTCTTTAGGGAAGAAAGGGATGAGCTTGATGAAATTTTCCTTCGTCAACCTATTCTTAAACATGACTTACCGGTTGAAGATCTAGGTATAACACCACCACCAAAGGAAGATCCTGTATTTGATTTGAAACCATTACCTGATAATCTTAAGTATGCTTATATTGATGATAAGAAAACATATCCTGTTATTATTAGTGCTAAGCTTTCAGATTTTGAAGAAGAAAGGTTATTGGAAATATTGAAGAAACATCGAGGAGCTATTGGCTACACTCTTGATGACTTGAAGGGGATTTCTCCCTCTATTTGCCAACATGCCATCAACATGGAAGATGATGCAAAACCTGTTGTTGAACATCAGCGTCGTCTAATTCCTAAGATGAAGGATGTGGTAAGGAATGAGGTATTAAAACTTCTTGAAGCAGGTATTATATATCCTATTGCTGATAGTAGATGGGTTAGTCCTGTGCATTGTGTTCCTAAGAAAGGAGGAATAACTGTTGTACCTAATGATAATGATGAGCTCATTCCTCAAAGAGTAGTTGTAGGGTATAGAATGTGCATTGATTATCGAAAAGTTAATAAAGTTACTAAGAAAGACCATTACCCTTTACCTTTTATTGATCAAATGTTAGAAAGGTTGTCTAAAAATACTCATTTCTGCTTTCTTGATGGTTATTCTGGGTTTTCACAAATTGCTGTTAGAGCTAAAGATCAAGAGAAAACCACTTTCACTTGTCCCTATGGAACTTATGCTTATAGGCGTATGCCTTTTGGTTTGTGTAATGCTCCTGCTACTTTTCAAAGATGCATGTCTGCTATTTTTCATGGCTTTTGTGAAAAGATTGTTGAGGTATTCATGGATGATTTTTCTGTCTATGGGAATTCTTTTGATAATTGCTTGCGAAACCTTGATAAAGTTTTGCAGAGATGTGAAGAAACTAACCTTGTTCTTAATTGGGAGAAATGCCACTTTATGGTTAATGAAGGAATTGTATTGGGGCATAAAATTTCCGAGAGAGGTATTGAAGTTGATAGAGCTAAAGTTGAAGCGATTGAGAAGATGCCCTATCCTAGGGATGTTAAAGGTATTCGTAGTATTCTTGGTCATGCTGGTTTTTATAGGAGATTTATTAAAGATTTCTCTAAAATTTCAAAGCCTCTTACTAATCTTCTTCAAAAAGATGTACCTTTTGTTTTTGATGATGATTGTAAGGAACCTTTGAAACTCTAAAGAAAGCCTTAACAACTGCTCCTGTAGTTGAACCTCCCGATTGGAATCTACCTTTTGAAATTATGTGTGATGCTAGTGATTTTGCTGTAGGTGCTGTCCTTGGACAGCGAGTAGATAAAAAATTGAATATTATTCATTAGGGATTTCTATTTTCGTGCCCTCAGGTCCTTAGTTGTACTCAGTTTTCCCCAGCTCCTTAGTTTTTCCTCAGTTTTCCCCAAGCCCTTGTTTGAAACCCGCAGAAGGAGCTCAGACGGCAGGATTCCCGTCCCGTTCTGTCACGTGTGGGGCCGCATCGTGTGGGCCCGCGTCGCGTGGGGCTGGTAGAAAGGGACCGCGTGGGACAGGACGAGAAGCGTTTGGTTGCACGTGAGCAGGAGCTGGGTTCTGTCTCTCTCGGCCCCAAATTGGCATTATTAAGTGCACCTTTTTCCCCTCTTTCTCTCTGTCCTTTTCACCAAATTAGTATAAAATCTAGAGAAGCTTGCATTTCTGACTTTCTTCAATTATTTGTGCCTTTTGGCCCTCGTTGTTTGCCCAATATGGCAGCAAATCTAGTACTCCCTCTGGTCCATATGTATGTAGTTAAATCTAGAAGCAAATCTCCAGGATAATGTACGATAAATTCACAGTCATAGTAAATCAAGAAAACTAAGTACGGCCAACAAAATATAGTAGACTAGGGATAGATAATCCCTAGATAATATGGATAGATAATAAGCTGCATACACAGCAGCCAACATAGTAACAGGTTCTTCACAGCACCATCATACTAACATAACAACAAGGGATCCCTAGCTAACAACAAAGGGATCCCAACAACAAACTAGGAGGCAGCAGCAGCAGCACACGTCCAGGACTCCGCCTACCCCATCTGGCTCTGCCTCCACTTGTTGCTCTTGCTCCCCTTGGGAGCCTTGGGCTTGAGCGGAGGCATGCGCCCGGCGGAGATCTCCACCCGCTGCAAGCTGCGGAGGTGCATGCCGAGCGCCCTGTGCTTGGCGCGGAAGGAGTGGACGTTCACCGTCGTGCCGACCTTGGGGAAGGTGGTGCTGATGTTCTCAGCATGCGTGACGAGGCAGTTGAAGTCCGTGGCGCCGAGTCTCCTGGTGCAGAAGGGGCACCTGTAGACCTCCTTGGCGAAGTAGGAGATGTACTGGCCGACCTGCAGCCTCCGCAGCACCTGGCGAGTCTTGACGTCCTCGTCCTCTTCGTCGCTGCCGACGTCGCTGCCAGACATCTGATCCATATCAAACAGAAACTAGTGAATGAGTTGCAACGATGACTAACGTGTGATCCAACGTATCGATAATTTCTTATGTTCCATGCTACTTTATTGATGATACCTACATGTTTTATGCACATTATATGTCATATTTATGCATTTTACGGAACTAACCTATTAACGAGATGCCGAAGAGCCAGTTCTGTTTTCTGCTGTTTTTGGTTTCAGAAATCCTAGTAAGGAAATATTCTCGGAATTGGACGAAATCTTCGCCCGGGTCCTATTTTTGCACGGAGCTTCCAGAAGACCGAAGAGATAACGAAGTGGGGCGACGGCGCCGCCACCATAGGGCGCGCGGCCAGAGGGGGCCCGCGCCGCCCTATGGTGTGGGCCCCTCGTCAGCCCCCCTGACCTACCCTTTCGCCTACTTAAAGCCCCCGTCGCGAAACCCCCAGTACCGAGAGCCACGATACGGAAAACCTTCCGGAGACGCCGCCGCCGCGAATCCCATCTCGGGGGATTCAGGAGATCGCCTCCGGCACCCTGCCGGAGAGGGGATTCATCTCCCGGAGGACTCTTCATCGCCATGATCGCCTCCGGAGTGATGAGTGAGTAGTTCACCCCTGGACCATGGGTCCATAGCAGTAGCTAGATGGTCGTCTTCTCCTTGTTGTGCTTCATTGTTGGATCTTGTGAGCTGCCTAACATGATCAAGATCATCTATCTGTAATACTATATGTTGTGTTTGTCGGGATCCGATGGATAGAGAATACTATGTTATGGTGATTATCAATCTATTGTTTATGTGTTGTTTATGATCTTGCATGCTCTCCGTTATTAGTAGAGGCTCTGGCCAAGTTTGTACTCTTAACTCCAAGAGGGAGTATTTATGCTCGATAGTGGGTTCATGCCTTCATTGACACCTGGGACAGTGACAGAAAGTTCTAAGGTTGTGATGTGCTGTTGCCACTAGGGATAAAACATTGATTCTATGTCTAAGGATGTAGTTGTCGATTACATTACGCACCATACTTAATGCAATTGTCTGTTGCTTAGCAACTTAATACTGAATGGGGTTCGGATGATAACCTGAAGGTGGACTTTTTAGGCATAGATGCAGTTGGATGGCGGTCTATGTACTTTGTCGTAATGCCCGGATTAAATCTCACTATATTTATCATATCATGTACATGCATTGTTATGCCCTTCTCTATTTGTCAATTGCCCGACTGTAATTTGTTCACCCAACATGCTTTTATCTTATGGGAGAGACACCTCTAGTGAACTGTGGACCCCGGTCCTATTCTTTACATAGCATACAATCTACTGCAATTGTGTTTTACTGTTTTCTTGCAAACAATCATCTTCCACTCGATACGTTTAATCATTTGTTACAGCAAGCCGGTGAGATTGACAACCTCACTGTTTCGTTGGGGCAAAGTACTTTGATTTTGTTGTGCAGATTCCACGTTGGCGCCGGAATCCCTGTTGTTGCGCCGCATCACATTTCGCCACCATCAACCTTCAACGTGCTTCTTGGCTCCTACTGGTTCGATTAAACCTTGGTTTCTTTCTGAGGGAAAACTTGCTACTGTGCGCATCATACCTTCCTCTTGGGGTTCCCAACGAACGTGTGAGTTACACGCCATCAAGCTCTTTTTCTGGCGCCGTTGCCGGGGAGATCAAGACACGCTGCAAGGGGAGTCTCCACTTCTCAATCTCTTTACTTTGTTTTTGTCTTGCTTTATTTTATTTACTACTTTGTTTGCTGCACCTAAACAAAACACAAAAAAAATAGTTGCTAGTTTTACTTTATTTACTGTCTTGCTCTCTATATCAAAAACACAAAAAAATTAGTTACTTGCATTTACTTTATCTAGTTTGTTTTATTTACCGTTGCTAAAATGAATACCCCTGAAAATACTAAGTTGTGTGACTTCACAAATGCAAATAATAATGATTTCCTATGCACACCTATTGCTCCACCTGCTACTACAGCAGAATTCTTTGAAATTAAACCTGCTTTACTGAACCTGGTTATGAGATATCAATTTTCTGGTGTTAGTTCTGATGATGCTGCTGCCCATCTCAATAATTTTGTTGAACTTTGTGAAATGCAAAAGTATAAGGATGTAGATGGTGATATTATTAAATTGAAAGTGTTTCCTTTCTCATTAAGAGGAAGAGCTAAAGATTGGTTGCTATCTTTGCCTAAGAATAGTATTGATTCATGGACTAAATGCAAGGATGCTTTTATTGGTAGATATTATCCTCCCGCTAAAATTATATCTTTGAGAAGTAGCATAATGAATTTTAAGCAATTAGATACTGAACATGTTGCTCAAGCATGGGAGAGAATGAAAACTTTGGTAAAGAATTGCCCAACCCATGGACTGACTACTTGGATGATCATCCAAACCTTCTATGCAGGACTAAATTTTTCTTCGCGGAATTTATTGGATTCAGCTGCTGGAGGTACCTTTATGTCCATTACATTGGGGGCGGCTACAAAACTTCTTGATGATATGATGATAAATTACTCTGAATGGCACACGGAAAGAGCTCCACAAGGTAAGAAGGTAAATTCTGTTGAAGAAACCTCTTCCTTGAGTGATAAGATTGATGTGATTATGTCTATGCTTGTGAATGGTAGATCTAATGTAGATCCAAATAATGTTCCTTTAGCTTCATTGGTTGCTCAAGAAGAAAATGTTGATGTGAATTTCATTAAAAGCAATAATTTCAACAACAATGCTTATAGGAACAACTCTGGTAATAACTATAGGCCATATCCTTCTGCTAATGGTAATGGTTATGGTAATTCTTATGGGAATTCTTACAATAATAATAGGAGTGTACCCCTGGTCTTGAAGCCATGCTTAAAGAATTTATTAGTACACAAACTGCTTTTAACAAATCTGTTGAGGAAAAGCTTGATAAAATTGATACTATTGCTTCTAGAGTTGATAGACTTGCCTCTGACGTTAATCTTTTAAAATTGAAAGTTATGCCTAATAATGATATTGATAATAATATTACTACTACAGCAAATGCCATCCAAGTTAGAATTAATGAGAATATAAGATTAATGGCTGAATTGCGTGCTAGGTGGGATAGAGAAGAAAATGAAAAACTAGCTAAAGAGAATAATGTAGCTAAAGTTTGGACTATTACCACCACTAGTAATGTTAATTCTTCACATGTTGCTGCACCTCCTACTATCAATGGTAAAATAATTGGTGTTGGCAATGTTTCTACTTCTAGTGCAAAGCGTACAAAACTGCCTGAAATTGCTAAAACTGCTGAAACTGCTTGTGATAAAACTGCTGAAATTTTTTCCAACCTTGGGAACAATGATTCCATTGCTGTAGCTCATAATGATTTAGATTTTGATGATTGCCACATCTCTGAAGTTATAAAGTTCTTACAAAAACTTGCTAAAAGTCCTAATGCTAGTGCTATAAATTTAGCCTTTACAAAACATATTACAAATGCTCTCATAAAAGCTAGAGAAGAGAAACTAAAACTTGAAACTTCTATTCCTAGAAAGTTAGAAGATGGTTGGGAGCCCATAATTAAAATGAAATTCAATGACTTTGAATGTAATGCTCTATGTGATCTTGGTGCAAGTATTTCTGTTATGCCTAAAAAGATTTATGATATGCTTGACTTGCCACCATTGAAGAATTGTTATTTGGATGTTAATCTTGCCGATAATGTTAAAAAGAAACCTTTGGGGAGGATTGATAATGTGCACATTACGGTTAACAATAACCTTGTCCCCGTTGATTTTGTTGTCTTGGATATTGAATGCAATGCATCTTGTCCTATTGTGTTGGGAAGACCTTTTCTTCGAACTGTTGGTGCTGTTATTGATATGAGGGAAGGTAATATTAAATATCAATTTCCTCTCAAGAAAGGTATGGAACACTTCCCTAGAAAGAGAATGAAGTTGCCTTTTGATTCTATTATTAGAACAAGTTATGATGTTGATGCTTCTACTCTCGATAATACTTGATTTGCACTTTCTGCGCCTAGCTGAAAGGCGTTAAAGAAAAGCGCTTATGGGAGACAACCCATGTTTTTACTACAGTACTTTGTTTTATATTTGAGTCTTGGAAGTTGTTTACTACTGTAGCAACCTCTCCTTATCATGTTTTTGTGCCAAGTAAAGTTTCTATGTCAAAGTTGATGTTATATTTGGGATCGCTGCGCAGAAACAGCATTGCTGTCTGTCACGAATCTGGGCACAGGCCTCTGTAGAAAATTCTAAAAAATCTGCCAATTTACGAGCGTGATCCTCAGATATGTACGCAACTTTCATTAGTTTTGAGTTTTTCCATTTGAGCAAGTCTGGTGCCAGCTTTAAATTCGTCTTTACGGACTGTTCTGTTTTTGACAGATTCTGCCTTTTATTTCGCATTGCCTCTTTTGCTATGTTGGATTCATTTCTTTGATCCATTAATGTCCAGTAGCTTTATGCAATGTCCAGAAGTGTAAAGAATGATTGTGTCACCTCTGAATGTGTGAATTATTAATTGTGCACTAACCCTCTAATGAGTTTGCTTGAAGTTTGGTGTGAAGGAAGTTTTCAAGGGTCAAGAGAGGAGAATGATATACTATGATCAAGAGGAGTGAAAGATCTAAGCTTGGGGATGCCCCCGTGGTTCACCCCTGCATATTTTAAGAAGACTCAAGCGTCTAAGCTTGGGGATGCCCAAGGAATCCCCTTCTTCATCGACAACATCATCAGGTTCCTCCCCTGAAACTATATTTTTATTCAATCACATCTTGTGTTCTTTACTTGGAGCGTCGGTTTGTTTTTGTTTTTGTTTTTGTTTGAATAAAATGGATCCTAGCATTCACTTTGTGGGAGAGAGACACGCTCCGCTGTTGCATATGGACAAATATGTCCTTAGGCTTTACTCATAATGTTCAAGGCGAAGTTTCTTCTTCGTTAAATTGTTATATGATTGGAATTGGAAAATGCTACATGTAGTAATTAGTAAAATGTCTTGGATAATGTGATACTTGGCAATTGTTGTGCTCATGTTTAAGCTCTTGCATCATATGCTTTGCACCCATTAATGAAGAAATACATAGAGCTTGCTAAAATTTGATTTGCATATTTGGTCTCTCTAAGGTCTAGATAATATCTAGTATTGAGTTTTGAACAACAAGGAAGACGGTGTATAGTCTTATAATGTTTACAATATGTCTTTTATGTGAGTTTTGCTGCACCGGTTCATCCTTGAGTTTGCTTCAAATAACCTTGCTAGCCTAAACCTTGTATCGAGAGGAATACTTCTCATGCATCCAAAATCCTTGAGCCAACTACTATGCCATTTGTGTCCACCATATCTACCTACTACATGGTATTTCTCCGCCATTCCAAAGTAAATTGCTTGAGTGCTACCTTTAAAATTCCATCATTCACCTTTGCAATATATAGCTCATGGGACAAAATAGCCTTAAAAACTATCGTAGTATTGAATATGTACTTATGCACTTTATCTTTTATTAAGTTGCTTGTTGTGCGATAACCATGCTTCTGGGGAACGCCATCAACTATTGTTGAATATCATGTGAGTTGCTATGCATGTCCGTCTTGTCTGAAGGATCTATCATTTTAGTGGTTGGAGCATGCAAAATTGTTAGAGAAGAACATTGGGCCGCTAACTAAAGCCATGAATCATGGTTGAAGTTTCAGTTTTGGACATATATCCTCAATCTCATATGAGAATAATAATCATTGCTACATGCTTATGCATTTAAGAGGAGTCCATTATCTGTTGTCCATGTTGTCCCGGTATGGATGTCTAAGTTGAGAATAATCAAAAGCGAGAAATCCAAAATGCGAGCATTCTCCTTAGACCTTTGTACAGGCGGCATGGAGGTACCCCTTTGTGACACTTGGTTGAAACATGGCATGCAAAGATCCGGTAGTCCAAGCTAAGTAGGACGAGGTGCGGACACTATTAGTATACTATGCATGAGGCTTGCAACTTGTAAGATATAATTTACATAACTCATATGCTTTATTACTACCGTTGACAAAATTGTTTCATGTTTTCAAAATAAAAGCTCTAGCACAAATACAGCAATCGATGCTTTCCTCTTTGAAGGACCATTCTTTTACTTTTATTGTTGAGTCAGTTTACCTATCTTCCTCCACCTTAAGAAGCAAACACTTGTGTGAACTGTGCATTGATTCCTACATACTTGCATATTGCACTTGTTATATTACTTTATGTTGACAATATCCATGAGATATACATGTTATAAGTTGAAAGCAACCGCTGAAACTTAATCTTCCTTTGTGTTGCTTCAACACCTTTACTTTGATTTATTGCTTTATGAGTTAACTCTTATGCAAGACTTATTGATGCTTGTCTTGAAGTACTATTCATGAAAAGTCTTTGTCATATGATTCACTTGTTTACTCATGTCATTACCTTTGTTTTGATCGCTGCATTCATTACATATGTTTACAAATAGTATGATCAAGATTATGATGGCATGTCACTTCAGAAATTATCTTTGTTATCGTTTTACCTGCTCGGGAACTAAGCTTGGGGATGCTGATACGTCTCCAACGTATCGATAATTTCTTATGTTCCATGCTACTTTATTGATGATACCTACATGTTTTATGCACATTATATGTCATATTTATGCATTTTGGAACTAACCTATTAACGAGATGCCGAAGAGCCATTCTTGTTTTCTGTTTTTGGTTTCAGAAATCCTAGTAAGGAAATATTCTCGGAATTGGACGAAATCTTCGCCCAGGGTCCTATTTTTGCACGGAGCTTCCAGAAGACCGAAGAGATAACGAAGTGGGGCGACGAGGCGCCGCCACCATAGGGCGGCCGGAGGGGGCCGCGCCGCCCTATGGTGTGGGCCCTCGTCCCCCGACCTACCCTTTCGCCTACTTAAAGCCCCCGTCGCGAAACCCCCAGTACCAAGAGCCACGATACGGAAAACCTTCCGGAGACGCCGTCGCCGCGAATCCCATCTCGGGGGATTCAGGAGATCGCCTCCGCCCCGGGAGGGTTCATCTCCGGAGGACTCTTCATCGCCATGATCGCCTCCGGAGTGATGAGTGAGTAGTTCACCCTGGACCATGGGTCCATAGCAGTAGCTAGATGGTCGTCTTCTCCTTGTTGTGCTTCATTGTTGGATCTTGTGAGCTGCCTAACATGATCAAGATCATCTATCTGTAATACTATATGTTGTGTTTGTCGGGATCCGATGGATAGAGAATACTATGTTATGGTGATTATCAATCTATTGTTTATGTGTTGTTTATGATCTTGCATGCTCTCCGTTATTAGTAGAGGCTCTGGCCAAGTTTGTACTCTTAACCCCAAGAGGGGTATTTATGCTCGATAGTGGGTTCATGCCTTCATTGACACCTGGGACAGTGACAGAAAGTTCTAAGGTTGTGATGTGTTGTTGCCACTAGGGATAAAACATTGATTCTATGTCTAAGGATGTAGTTGTCGATTACATTACACACCATACTTAATGCAATTGTCTGTTGCTTAGCAACTTAATACTGAATGGGGTTCGGATGATAACTGAAGGTGGACTTTTTAGGCATAGATGCAGTTGGATGGCGGTCTATGTACTTTGTCGTAATGCCCGGATTAAATCTCACTATATTTATCATATCATGTACATGCATTGTTATGCCCTTCTCTATTTGTCAATTGTCCGACTGTAATTTGTTCACCCAACATGCTTTTATCTTATGGGAGAGACACCTCTAGTGAACTGTGGACCCCGGTCCTATTCTTTACATAGCATACAATCTACTGCAATTGTGTTTTACTGTTTTCTTGCAAACAATCATCTTCCACTCGATACGTTTAATCCTTTGTTACAGCAAGCCGGTGAGATTGACAACCTCACTGTTTCGTTGGGGCAAAGTACTTTGATTTTGTTGTGCAGATTCCACGTTGGCGCGGAATCCCTGTTGTTGCGCCGCATCACATTTCGCCACCATCAACCTTCAACGTGCTTCTTGGCTCCTCTGGTTCAATTAAACCTTGGTTTCTTTCTGAGGGAAAACTTGCTACTGTGCGCATCATAACTTCCTCTTGGGGTTCCCAACGAACGTGTGAGTTACACGCCATCAACGTGCATGATAACAAAGTTAAGAAAAACAGAGTCAGCCTCAGTTAGAGTGGACATGATTATATATCTACAGGGAAGGTGTTAGCGAACTAAAGCTCATGCACAACAGATTTGTACACAGCAATGGTTCGCTGAACCCTCCCTGTAAAAATTTGTGCCCAACCATTCATCATAGGCAAAGAAACAGATTCTAGATCTGAACTTGAACACATTCGAGATTATTTGCAAAATTAAACGGTTGATATCTTTTGATTAGTGCATAAAATAACTGATTGAGATCCCATGATTACTTGCATAAATTAACTGATTGAGATCCAATATTACTTGCATAAATTAACCGAACAGCCGAACCCCAAATCTTAAACGAAATCAAGAAGTGATCAAAACAAAATGGAATAAAATCGGCGCAAATATTAGCCCAATACTCATCCATCTACAGATCCATCTACACCAGCAAAAATAGGGTTCAAAAAGGAATGGGGAACAAAAAAGGAAGCAAACCGTAGTTACCTCGTTCCATGGGTCCTCCAGGGAGGTGTCGTAGGGGTTCGGGGGCGGGACGTACGGCACGGGGTCGTAGGGGTCCCATCCCGCCGGGATCTGACTGCCACCGGCGGCAGCAGCCTCCGATGCACCGGCGACGGCGGCGGCGGCGGCGACGTCCGTAGAGGGGACGGCGCCGAAGATGGAGGCGTCGCGCTTCGAGCCTACCTCGACGATGGGATTGGCATTCTCCTTGTCCATCTCTCCGGCGGAGGAAGAGGAAGAGGGAGAGGGAGAGGGTTTTTTGCTTTGGAGAAGATGATGGGACGTGAGAGAGTTGGCGATGCGTGAGCGAGTGAGAGTGACAGAGAGAGTGCGAGGAGGCGTCTATAAAGGCGAGGGGTGGTTAATGCGACCCGCGTCCTACGCGTGCAGGTGCACGTCTGCACGTCTTGGACTTCTGCAACGCGACACGCGTCCACGATTGCACGTCTCGACTTCTCCACCGCGACCCGCGTCTACGCGTCAACAATTGCACGTGTCCTCGAGTCTAACCCTGGAAATTTAGATATACTCAGGTATACCCTCGAGTCTTATACTAGCATTTTTTGTGTGCTCAATTTTCCCCTCGAGTGCTAATACTGGCTAGTGCAATATACTCAGTTTTACCCTCAAGTGGCTGGTCAACAGAGAGTCAACAAATGGGATTAACTAGTTAAATGAGTCATTTAATGTGCAAAAAAATCCGAAAAAGAGTGGCACTTACTCATGGAGTCTTTACCACAAATTGCCACTTCTCAAATCATAGATAAATCAAGTTTTACCACAAATTGCCACTTCTCAAATCACCTAGTAGCTATGAAGGTGCATGGTTTTCCACAATAAGCCCTTCCCAAAACAGCTTCCCCCAAATCATACTTTGTCTAAATGAGGCCACAATTCTCACACTGATGTATATTGGTATTGCAAATAGTTTGAGGTAGGCCAAGATGGGTTTCATTGTACAAAACACACATTTTCCATTTTTTAAATCTCATATTTGAATCCCTTAGTCTATTTACTACTCAGGTGCCCTTGGTTTCTTGATAGTACTCAGTTTTGCCCTCTCTCTTCACAAATTCTCGCAGACGTGCAACATCGCCCTGATTGGTCTAGCCCATGTCACGCGGATCGTGCCCGCCGACCGTTGATCGTATGATATAGGGAACGGGCAGGATAACCCCTCTCTCTCTCTGTTGGCGGTTAATTAGCTTCCACCCTCTAAGTATGCTGAAGGGCGGTTTTCTGTATTATTTTTCACGCGCTAAAAATTATAAACTCTTTTAGGCATTATTTTTCACGCAAAAAATGATAAACCATCACCGATTTGTTGTTGCCATTACTTTTCATGCAAAAAATGATAAACCATCACCGATTTGTTGTTGCCATTACTTTTCACGCAAAAAATGATAAACCATCAACAATTTGTTGTAGCCATTACTTTTCACGCAAAAAATGATAAACCATCACCGATTTGTTGTTGCCATTACTTTTCACGCAAAAAAAATGATAAACCATCACCGATTTGTTGTTGCCATTACTTTTCACGCAAAAAAATGATAAACCATCAACAATTTGTTGTAGCCATTACTTTTCACGCAAAAAAAATGATAAACCATCACCGATTCCCTTTGTTGTAGCCATTACTTTTCACGCAAAAAATGATAAACCATCTATCTTTGTATAGAATGATAAACCTATCACGTATGATTTTTGAGGTCATTTAGAGAAGGCAGAAAAAACCTAATTTGTTACAAAAGCTGGTTTCAGTGAGACCTAACCAAGTTTGGCATACATGATGGCATACCTATAACAACAAGGAATATCTAAAAGGGAAAGTTTCAGAAAATTTGAAATTTAGGGTGAAAATGATGCCATACATGATGCTGTTTTTCGAGGTTTTGACCTGAAAATCAATTGGGTATTATAAAGGGAAATAAAAAGTTCGAAAAATATAAAAACGAAACAATCTATCTATCTATGTATAGAAGATCAGCTGTATGAAATTTGAGGTTATTTAGAGAAGGTAGAAAAAATCACCTTGTTAGAAAAGCTGGTTTCAGCGAGACGAAACGGCATGCGCTTAAGCAAAGTGATTTTTTCGAACATCTCCAAATGACCCCAAATTTTCCATACATGATGCCATACGTGTAACAACAAGGAACCCTATCTAAAAAGTGTCAAAAAAGTTTTCCCAACCGTATAGCTCTATCAAAAAGAACCTCACCATGGCGCTAGTATAATTTTGGGATAGTTACAAACTTTCGTTACCTAACCTTCAACATGAAACTTGTTTCAAATTCATTTTGGCCTACAAGAAACAAATCCCAACTTGATTCGAGCACCACAGCCTCCAAACGATGCCGATGCCGATGCCGATATCGGCATGGTCAGAACGGCTATGCTCGCCGCCACTGCTAGGTCAACGTCGGGATGCACCCTCAATCCCGTCCCCTCATTCGATCACTGACACACCAGAGATACCGCCGAGGCCAATGCCGAACGTACATGCTGATGCCAATGCCGAACATGCATGCACGCCGCTGTGGGCACGGCCACGCCGACCCGCTATGCTGGACGCCACAGACCGCCGCGAGGTCTTTCCCTTCGCCACCACACTCTCCTAGCACCCACCTATACACGCCAGAAAGGAGAGACACTAGTTTTCTCTACATTGCTCGCGTTCGTGTCCGACACGGTCAGTCAAAGTTTTGAGGTGGTCGTCGATGTCGTCGACCATTTCTTCTCTTCTTTGCATGGTTAAACGCGTCTAGTTCATATCTATCTAATGCGTCTGGTCTCGCCTCATGCAGTTCTTTGTGGACGTCGATCTCATCTCGGCACCCCGCATGCCACCTCCTCCGTGCCATCGCTGTAGAGCTCCATTTAAAAATCTAATCCTACCCGTGTATTGCCCCTTGTATCAGCGTCATGGCCCCACTTGTCATTCGATATACCGAAGCCCCACTCGTTCGCGTTTTGGTCAGGGATACAGCGATGCTTACGGTCAAACAAAGATGGATGGTCTGACGTGTCTTTGCGGGCTCTACGTGGCCCCACTAGTCAGAAGATAACGGTCAACCGTCGGGCAACCGGCCGTTACATCACGTGTGATGGTTTCAGACAAAGGCTTGGGTAAAACTGAGGAAAAACTAAGGAGCTGGGGAAAACTGAGCACAACTAAGGACCCGAGGGCACGAAAATAGAAATCCCAATTCATTATGCTAGTAAAACTCTAGATGCTGCTCAAAGAAATTATGCTACAACTGAGAAAGAGTTATTAGCCGTAGTTTTTGCATGTGACAAGTTTAGATCCTATATTGTTGATTCAAAAGTCACAATTCATACTGATCATGCTGCAATTAGGTACCTTATGGAAAAGAAAGATGCTAAACCAAGGCTTATTAGATGGGTGCTTCTTTTGCAAGAATTTGATTTACATATTGTAGATAGGAAAGGTGTTGATAATCCTGTTGCTGATAATTTATCTAGATTGGAAAATATTTCTTATGATCCTGTTCCTGTTAATGATAGTTTTCCAAATGAACAATTGGCTGTAATAAAGGTGAGCTCGCGAGATAGTCCTTGGTATGCTGATTATGCTAACTTTATTGTTTCAAAATACTTGCCTCCAACCTTTTCAGCTCAGCAAAGGAGGAAATTCTTTTATGATTTGAGGCATTACTTTTGGGATGACCCACACTTATATAAAGAAGGAGTGGATGGTATTATGCGAAGATGTGTCCCAGAATATGAACAACAAGAGATATTGAGTAAGTGTCATGGTAGTGTTTATGGAGGACATCACGCCGGAGATAGAACCACACAAAAGGTTCTACAATCAGGTTTTTATTGGCCAACACTTTTAAGGATGCAAGGAAGTTTATCTTATCTTGTGATGAATGTCAAAGAGTTGGTAATATCTCTAGACGCAATGAAATGCCTATGAATTATACTCTTGTTATTGAACCATTTGATTGTTGGGGATTTGACTTCATGGGTCCTTTCCCTTCTTCAGAAGGTAACACTCATATACTTGTTGTTGATTATGTTACTAAATGGGTGGAAGCCATACCTACAAAAAGTGCTGATGGTGAGACCTCTTTAAAAATGCTTTTAGATGTTATTTTTCCTAGATTTGGAGTACCTAGATATATTATGACTGATGGAGGTTCTCACTTTATTCATGGTGGTTTTAGAAAAACTCTTGCTAAATATGGTATTAATCATAGAATTGCTTCAGCTTATCATCCTCAAACTAGTGGGCAAGTAGAATTATCAAATAGAGAAATTAAATCTATCTTGGGAAAGACTGTTAATAAATCTAGAAAGAATTGGGCTAGTAAGTTAAAGGAAGCATTGTGGGCTTATAGAACTGCTTATAAAAATCCTATGGGAATGTCCCCTTATAAAATGGTTTATGGAAAAGCTTGTCATTTACCTTTAGAACTAGAGCACAAAGCTTATTGGGCTGTAAGAGAACTTAATAAAGATTTTAAACTTGCCGGTAAGAAGAGGTTGCTTCAATTGAGTTCTTTAGATGAATGGAGAAGTGAAGCTTATGAAAATGCTAAACTTTTTAAGGAGAAAGTTAAGAAATGGCATGATAGAAGAATTATCAAAAGAGAATTTAATGTTGGAGATAAAGTCCTATTGTATCGGTCTCGTCTCAGATTTTTTGCAGGGAAATTACTCTCAAAATGGGAAGGACCATATGTCATTGAGGAGGTGTATCGTTCAGGAGCAATAAAAATTGCCTCGCTGAAAGATGATGCTACACAAGTGGTGAATGGACAAAGACTCAAGCATTATATTTCTGGAGATTCTTATAATGAAGATATTGATGTTATTCAAGTGGTGACTCCGGAAGCTTTCATCAAAAACCAAATTGACAGTTCTGCAGAGTTCGACTTTGAATAGGTAACAGTTTTAGTAATAAAAAGTCCGCGTTTAACTTTCCGAACAATATTTCTGCTATTTTTGGAAAATATGAAAAATTATGAGATCGAAACGGAGTGGAGGAGACGCACGAGGGCGTGCCCCCATAGGCCGGCGCGGGCCTCCCTGGCCGCGCCGCCCTATGGGGACAGCCCCTCGGCGTCCCGTTTCCACTCGTTTTCGGCCTGGTACCTTCCTTTTGTCGTGAAAATATTTGCTATATAATCCCCCGGATCCCCAGAGGTCCGTATATCGTTTTCTCGTCGTGTTTTGTTTCGAGCTGTTTTCTGCCAGGATCTGTTTTTGATCTAGAAGCACCATGGTCTCCAACAACAAGGACAAGGGGCCTTTGGAGGAAGATATTCAAGACCCTGATTTGAAGGAAGAAGTCGAGAGCGAGGATGAAGGAGAAGTGGAGGAAGTTCCGCGAGTATACCCGCGCGCCACCGTCGCAAGCATTGGCGTGGTAGCAAATCCGTTCAACACCAAGAAAAGCGCACGGATCAGCACCGGAGGAGGAGTCCCACGTCGCTTCCTAGCTCCAAGGACATCTCCTCCAGGCATTGACAACCCTTTCCGCACTCTAATCTATAGTCGTCAAATTGAAAGGACTCCCAAGGCAGTATTGCCTAGTGGTTGGGATATGGATCGTTCTAACACTGCAGGAAAGATGAAGCCTGAAGCTGAGGAGTGGGGAAATAACTCTAAGAGTTGGGATTCGCCATCTGATATACTCATTAACCGCGTCGAGCACAACTCGGAGCTGATCCGCAACCTCACCTATGAGATTGATGAGCTAAAGGAGCTCGTTAAGAAGCTTGTCGAGAAGAGTTCACCATCACCACCGAAGGAGTAATTCATCATTGGTATTGGCATCCCCTTGGTTTGTTCCAAGCTTGGGGGAGTGCCGCGGTATCACATCATCACTATCTTTATCTTTTACTATCAAGTAGTGTCATATCATGAGTAGGGAAGTTATCATATAAGATGGTTTGCAGTGTGGAAGTATCTCTCTCTTAGTTAGTTATCTATGTATCCGTTGGTGTGAGTTATCGTTATAGAATATTAATGAGAAGTCTTATCATTTACTTTTTGCACACCTTATTTTAGTTTGCAATTTCTGTTATATGATTACTCTTGACATTAGTATTGATATCACTTTGGGAGCATCAAGTAAATCTATTTGGTTTTGGCAAACTTAGCATTGGTCAATAGCAACAACACTTTGAGTTTAAATAAAAGAGGAAATACATGTAGATATATTACTTTATTATCTTTCTTTCTTGTTAGCTAATGAGTTTAGTATTCTGAAGTTAAAATTGCTTGTGCTTACAAGGAAGATGCATGATTGTTTCTATCACATGTATATTTGTTTGTTTCCCTCAACTCTTATGCTTGCTAATCAACCTTGCTAGCCAAAGACCTGTACTGAGAGGGAATGCTTCTCATACATCCAAAACCTTAAACCAAACCCATGCCATTTGTGTCCACCATAACTACCTACTATGTGGTATTTTGCGCCACTCCAAGTAAATACTTCATGTGCTACCTTTAAACAATTCAAACTATATTACTCCTTAATTGTGTCAATGTTTTATAGCTCATGAGGAAGTATGTGCTGTTTTATCTTTCAATCTTGTTGGGCGGATTTTCACCAATGGACTAGCGGCACATCCGCTTATCCAATAATTTTGCAAAAAGAGCTGGCAACGGGGTTCCCAGCCCCAATTAATAACTTTCATTAATAATTCTCTTCACATGTTTTGCCCTGATTTATCAGTAAGCAACTTAATTTTGCAATAGACACTCCTCCATGGTATGAGAAATGTTGGAAGGCACCCGAGGATTCGGTTAGCCATAGCTTGTGAAAGCAAAGGTTGGAGGGAGTGTCATCCATAAATAAAACTAAAATATATGTGTAAACAAAAGAGAAGAGGGATGATCTACCTTGCTGGTAGAGATAGCGTCCTTCATGGGAGCCGCTCTTGGAAGATCTGTTTGGCAAGGGGGTTAGAGTGCCCACTACCATTCGTTGACAACAACAAACACCTCTCAAAATCTTACTTTTATGCTCTTTATATGATTTTAAAACTTAAAAGCTCTAGCACATGATTTAATTCCTGCTTCCCTCTGCGAATGGCCTATCTTTTACTTTTATGTTGAGTCAGTAAATCTATTTCTCTCCATCTCAT
The DNA here is from genome assembly GCA_030979885.1 of Lolium multiflorum. NCBI lineage: Eukaryota > Viridiplantae > Streptophyta > Magnoliopsida > Poales > Poaceae > Lolium > Lolium multiflorum. The sequence continues at coordinate 353,918,787 of CM061750.1, read as the reverse complement.
GCAAGCAATTGAGTTGTTGTGATCCAACCATTGAAGAGAGTGGATTTGGTGACCGCGTGTATACGTGAGCATGCTCTCTTTAACGTTGGATTTGCTTTGAGATTGGAGCAACACAGTTCCGAGACTAACGGCAAGCAGACGGCGTGGAATTTACTTTTAATCCCGGCCTCATGTGTGCTTCGACCGGTGCGTACCAGTGCGGCATGCTAGTTTGTCGTGTTGCCGGTTGTCGACAAGAGCAGCCAAGGCATCATGCGTTGCTAGGGTGGCCGTTGCATGCATGGAAAGGCTGCTACCAGTGTGTATCGAACTAGCAACTAGGCCCTTTCCTTTTTGCATTACATGGCTTGTTTGAATGCCACGATACATTTTCTTTGCCCCGCGCCGCATGCATGGATCGTCGTGCCTGTTGAATGAGCATTCGCGTGTGTCGCTAATCCAATCCATTCCAGGAAAAGGTGGGGCTACACGGTAGAAAAATATCGGCGAGTTAATTATTACGGCGGTGATCTTGCGGGCCACCTCCAGCTGCTCGTACGGGTCCGAACCTGGTTGTTGGCGAGGCTGTGGTGGCGTCGGCAGCACCTGGTTGTTGGCGAGGAACGCTAAGGCGTGGGCTGAACTTGTAGGTTGTTGTTGAAGGCGTGCCCGGCCGCGATGGCGCGGTCATAGCTGAGAGCGTCATGTTCTCATGGAGCACCTGGTTCTTGCGCGCCCTACGTGAGGAGCATGTCGCCGGAGAGCAGCGCGGTATACTCGCCGAAGAGACGTCGTTGCGCGGCGGCCACGGAGAAGGGCGTCTTCGTCGTGGTGAGTGATGGTGTGGACCATCTCCACGGCGCGTGCGACGGGGTGACCACGCCACGTAGCCGCCGCCGAGCTCGAACACGGTGATGGCGAGGACAGGGCGCAGCCTTCTCTTTGGCGGGCGAGTAGCGTATGGCGTCGGGCAAACCGGCATTGCATGGTCCAGCGCTTAGCGTTGGTACACATGTACTTCTCGGTGAAGCTCAAGTGCTGAACCCACCGGCGCCCGCTGCCGCCTCGAGGCTTCGTGTTGCATGCGAAGATGTCATGGCGGAGGTTCTCGGCTACCGTACTGCATCAGCCAGCTCGGTTGTCCGGAAACTTGATGCCAAGCAAGGCGCCGCAAGCCCGCAACGTCGACGTCCGAGCTCGCCGTCTCGTAGTTGAGTTGAAGGGACTGAAGCACAACATATGATGCAGTCCAACGGATCTAGCCAAGCTTACTTTGCTAGCCCATGAACACTTTGTTCGCGGCTCTTGTGTACTGTTTTACGACGTGAGTGAGCCTGCGACTTTACATCCATGGGTGCATGGACAACCGAGCTGGCCGGCGCGAGGACCATAAGCGAGAACCATCGCCATGGAGTTCATGGTTTCTCTGCATCTCTCCGCCGACACCCGATTCTTTCCATCAATAATAATAGAAGTAAGAACGGAGGAAGGAGATCCTTTAGATTACGGTGAACGATTGATATTAGAGCTACAACCGTGTACGTAGCAATGCTACGTAGAGGAGCCGAACCCCACCCATTGCAGCAACACGCAAAGCAAAGCAAACATTATAATCGCCGACTAGATTTTTTTATTGCACAACATTGCTTGGTTGCATGCCACGGTACATTTTTGCAGGCATGCATGGCTCGCTGTCCGTGCTATCGTTGACCAAGCATTCGCTCTGAATCGTTAATCCATTCTACGAACCAAGTAGGGAGGGCGGTAGGAAAAATATTGGCGAGCTAATTATTGCTCTCGTGTGTGAGTTATCCAGCCGGTCAAACCAATAATTTGCGCGTCACTACCCTTCGTGATTAAACAGTAGAACAAGGGCACTTTCCCATACGCGACTGCAGGAGTTGTCGCAACGAAAAGAACTAGCCGGTTGTTAGACGACGTTAGCCACGTGTTGGATAGGGAGTGCGTGCTCACGTATACACCCGGTTACCAGGCTTCTTCCGTCCAACCATTTATGCTATGATCTGTTTAATCATGGCTTTTAATCTTCCTTGTTTAGTATAAACTTTATCTGAATGAATATGACTTTGAAGGTTATCAATGATTATGAGGATATTGTTATGATTAAGGATGTAAGCTTGGCCATAAAGTTCTGATATAAAGGCTTTGCTCAGAAGATAAGTACAATCTATTAATAGTTCTCTGACCAAGAACAAAGTTTGCCATAACCGTTTATGATTTCCTATGCACCTCTATTTGTGATTTCTGTTTACTTGTTTCAAGTTGAGTTATATGAGGAGGATGTTTACTAGAATATCTTGTGTGAATTAATATGATCTTCTTCACTCCATATGGTCTTGTTTATTGAGCTCAGTTTCGCTTGGGGACAAGCGAGGTCTAAGCTTGGGGAAGTTGATACGTCCATTTTGCATCACTATTTTATATCATAATTTACGTTATTCATTGATATATTTCATATTTAGAGATGATACTTATGTTATTTCACTTATTTTGCATGTTTCACGATTATTGGAGAATTATTCACCGGAGTCAGAATTCTGCTGGAAAAAGCACCGTCAGGATACCATATTTCTGAAGATCAACAATTGACGGAAATTATACCGAAGATCTTATTTTTCCGAAGAATGAGCCAGCCAGAAGGAGGAGCCGAGGAGGGCCGCCATGGGCCCCCCATAGGCCGGCGCGGGCCCAGCCCCGCGCCGCCGGGGAGGGGGCCCATAGCCCCCCTCGGCCTCCTCTCTTTCGCGTACTTCATCTACCCGAAAATCTAAGGCATGGGGGATAAGCGAGAATAGAAACAGCCGCCTCTTCAAGGCGGAGAAACACCAGAGAGAAAAGAGCTCTCCGGCGGGCAGGAATCCGCCGGGGAAATTCCCTCCCGGAGGGGGAAATCGACGCCATCGTCACCGTCATCGAGCTGGACTTCATTGGGATCATCATCATCATCATCATCTCCACCATCGACACCGCCATCTCCACCGCTGCACGTCTTCTCCGCTTTAACATCTAGGGTTGGATCTTGAGTATTTGACAGGGGAAACTCTCCCGGTATTGATTACTACTTGTTATTGATGCTATTGAGTGAAACCATTGGATCAAGGTTTATGTTCAGATTGTTATTCATCATTATTTCACCTCTGATCATGTTCCATATGATGTCTCGTGAGTAGTTCGTTTAGTTCTTGAGGACATGGGTGAAGTCTAAATGTTAGTAGTGAACTATGTTGAGTAATATTTAATGGTTTGATATTTAAGTTGTGGTGTTATTCTTCTAGTGGTGTCATGTGAATGTCGACTACATGATACTTCACCTTTATGGGCCTAGGGGAGTACATCTTGTATTCGTTTGCTAATTGTGGGGTTGCCGGAGTGACAACAACCTGAACCCCCGTTGGTATATCGATGCAGGAGGGATAGCAGGATCTCAGAGTTTAAGGCTGTGGTTAGATTTATCTTAATTACTTTCTTGTATTTGCGGATGCTTGCAAGGGGTATAATCACAAGTATGTATTAGTCCTAGGAAGGGCGGTGCATTAGCATAGGTTCACCCACACAACACTTATCAAAACAATGAAGATTAATCAACTATATGAAGCGAAAGCACTAGACTAAATCCCCGTGTGTCCTCAAGAACATTTGGTCATTATAAGTAAACAAACCGGCTTGTCCTTTGTGCTAAAAGGATTGGGCCACTCGCTGCAATTATTACTCTCGCACTTTACTTACTTGTACTTTATTTATCTGCTATATCAAAACCCCCTGAAAACTTGTCTGTGAGCATTTACGTGAATCCTTCATCGAAACTGCTTGTCAACACCTTCTGCTCCTCGTTGGGTTCGACACTCTTATTTATCGAAAGTACTACAATACACCCCTATACTTGTGGGTCATCAGGGCACTATTAGTATTCGATGCATGAGGCTTGCAACTTATAGGAAGTTTTATGCATAACCCATATGAGTTATTACTACCGTTGACATAATTGTTTTCATGTTTTCAAAATAAAAAGCTCTAGCACATGAGTAATCTCTGCTTCCCTCTGCGAATGGGCCTTCTTTTACTTTATGTTGAGTCAGTTTACCTACTTCTTTCTATCTTAGAAGCAAACACTTGTGTCAACTGTGTGCATTGATTCTTACATGCTTGCTTATTGCACTTATTATATTACTTTATGTTGACAACTATCCATGAGATATACATGTTACAAGTTGAAAGCAATTGCTGAAAATTAATCATTCTTTGTGTTGCTTCAATGCCTTTTACTTTGAATCTATTGCTTTATGAGTTAACTCTTATGCAAGACTTTTTGATGCTTGTCTTGAAAGTACTATTCATGAAATTTTTTTGCTATATGATTCAGTTGTTTAGTCATTATCTTTTTGTTAGCAAAACTATATACCATTGGTCTGAATCACTTCATTCATCTCATATGCTTTACAATAGTATTGATCAAGATTATGTTGGTAGCATGTCACTTCAGAAATTATTGTTTTTATCGTTTACCTACTTGAGGGCGAGTAGGAACTAAGCTTGGGGATGCTTGATACGTCTCCAACGTATCTATAATTTCTTATGTTCCATGCTAGTTTTATGACAATACCTACATGTTTTGCTCATACTTTATATCATTTTTATGCATTTTCCGGGACTAACCTATTAACAAGATGCCGACGCGCCGTTTTCTGCTGTTTTGGTTTCAGAAATTCTACACAGGAATATTCTCGGAATTCGACGAAACAAAAGCCAAACTTCCTATTTTTCCACGGAAGGTTCCAGAAGGGCAAGCCAGGGGAGGCCCACGGCCTCCAGACCATAGGGGGCACGATCAGGAGGGGGGGCACGCCGCCATATGGTGTGGGCCCCTCGGGACCCCTCCGAGGCCGCCCTTCCGCCTATATATTCTTTCAGTCGCGAAAACCCTAGGGGAATCGGTCTTCCTCCACGAAAAGTTACGTAGCCGCCGCCATCGCGAAGACAAGTTCGGGCGACGAGTCTCTGTTCCGGCACGCCGCCGGGACGGGAAGTGCCCCTAATCAATCTCCATCGACACCACCGCCATCTTCATCGCCGCTGTCTCCCATGATGAGGAGGGAGTAGTTCTCCCCGAGGCTGAGGGCTCTACCGGTAGCTATGTGGTTCATCTCTCTCCCATGGTGTGATCTTTATGTGATCATAGGCTTTGCAATCTAGATGTCATATGCTACTCAAGTGTTTTATTATGTGAACTTTGGAGTTACTGTGACCTCGGTGTAAAGGTACAGTGTGTGCGTCGTGTGTAACTCCCTTATGAATTGTGGTGTGTTAGTACCTCCTATGAATGCTCACGGTGACAGTGTGGGGTGTTTATTAGTACTTGGGAATATGCCTTTGAGGTGTGCTTTTGCACACTTGCCCAATGAATTTGAGTTCTTTATCCAACAAGAGAGTGTTTTCAGAGTAGTATGATGAAGTGCTTATATTTATATTCAATTATGATTGCAATGTTGAGAGTGGCCACTAGTGAAAGTATGATCCCTAGGCCTTGTTTCCGAATACTGCAAACACCGCTTATTTACTGTTTTACTGCATGTTTATTTCTTGCATTATTTATTTCAGATCACTATTATTATTTTCAATCATCAATACCACTTGCATTTTACTATCTCTTCACCGAACTAGTGCGCCTATACATCTGACAAGTGTATTAGGTGTGTTGGGGACACAAGAGACTTCTTGCATTTTAATTGCAGGATTGTTTGAGAGGGATATCTTTGACCTCTACCTCCATGAGTTCGATAAATCTTGGGTGATTCACTTAATGGAAACTTGCTGCTGTTCTACAAACCTATGCTCTTGGAGGCCCAACATTGTCTACAGGAATAGAAGCGTGCGTAGACATCAGAGATGAAGTCCACGTGAAGGTTGTTGGTGAAGGAGTGTAGTGCGGCGCAACACCAGTGATTCCGGCGCGAACGTGGAACCTGCACAACACAATCAAACTACTTTTCCCCAACTTAACAGTGAGGTTGTCAATCTCAACGGCTTGCTGAAAACAAAGGATTAAACGTATGGTGTGGAGAATGATGTTTGCTTGCAGAAAACAAAAGAGAACAATGATTGCAGTAGGTTGTATTTCAGATGTAAAAGAAAGGACCGGGGTCCACAGTTCACTAGTGGTGTCTCTCCAATAAGATAAATAGCATGTTGGGTGAACAAATTACATATCATGATGACTACTATGAGATTTACTTAGGGCATTACGACAAAGAACATAGACCGCCATCTAGCATGCATCTATGCCTAAAAAGTCCACCTTCAAGTTAGCATCCGCACCAATACAAATATACTTAGACAAAACATTGATGTTTTATCCCTAGTGGCAACATCACATCCACAACCTTAGGGGTTGCTGTCACTCTCCCAGATTCAATGGAGACATGAACCCACTATCTAGCATAAATACTCCCTCTTGGAGTCACAAGTATCAACTTGGCCAGAGCCTCTACTAGCAACGGAGAGCATGCAAGAACATAAATAACACATATGATAGATCAATAATCAACTTGACATAGTATTCCATATTCATTGGATCCCAACAAACACAACATGTAGCATTACAAATAGATGATCTCGATCATGATGGGCAGCTCACAAGATCTAAACATGATAGCACAAGAGGAGAAGACAACCATCTAGCTACTATGGACCCGTAGTCCAAGGATGAACTACTCACGCATCGTCCGGAGGCGGGCATGGTGATGTAGAGCCCTCCGGTGATGATTCCCCTCTTCGGCGGGGTGGGAGGCGATCTTGCCCCCGAGGTGGGATTGACGGCGGCGGCGTCTCTGGAACTTTTCTCGTATCGTGGCTCTCGGTACTAGGGTTTTCGCGACGGAAGGAATAAATAGGCGAAGGGGCGGCGCGGAGGGTCCACCCCATAGGCCGGCGCGGCCAGAGGTGGGGCCGCGCCGCCTATGGTGTGGCTGCCTCGTGGCCCCTCTTCGTCTCCTCTTCGGTGTTCTGGAAGGATCCATGGAAAATAAGACCGTGGGCTTTTGTTTCGTCCAATTCCGAGAATATTTGTAAACTAACTTTTCTGAAATAAAAAACAGCAGAAAACAGGCACTGCGGCATCTTGTTAATAGGTTAGTCTCGGAAAATGCATAAAAACATTATAAAGTATGACTAAAACATGTTGGTATTGTCATAAAACTAGCATGGAACATAAGAAATTATAGATACATTGGAGACGTATCAATCTCCCTTATCAAGATATTTTCTCCACCTACGTGTCCAGCTTAGTTGTTCCAGTTCTTCTCCGCTCACACCCTGGCGCGGAAAAGCTCAGAAAAGAAGGTTCGGTGCTATCGGCTTAGGTTTGTTGTCCCAGAGCTTCTTCTGCCACGCCCTTCCGCGCCATGTCTGCCAAGGGAGAGCTCGGAGAGGAAGGTGCGGAGCCATCGGCTTTGGTTCCACGTTCTAGTGCTTCTTCCCCCACCCTTCCGCGCCAATTCTGCCAAGGGAGAGCTCGGAGAAGAAGGTGAAGTGCCATTGCCTCAGGTTCTTCCTTCCATAGCTTCTTCTCCGACACCCTTTAGCGGCATGTGTGCCAAAGGAGGCTCGGAGAAGAGGCGGTGCCATATGCTCGGGTTATTCGTCCCATCGCATCTCCCCCCCGCATCCATGCGCCATGCCTCCCAAGGAGAGCTCGGAGAGGAAGGTTTTTGCCGTCCCCGCCTCGGCCCCGTAAGAGGATCACACGAGTCGGAGACCAAGGTTACTTCGACTCATTGCTTTCCCTTTTTATGCTTTATTACAACAGATGGCACTTGGATTAATATATATGTTCCATTCGCGAGGATGTTGAGGACCTAGAAGAAGACTGCTGAGCTAATTGGGGTAGAAGATCGGATAAAGGCGGTCAGCTTGATAAAAATACGGCACATGAGATATTAGTTTGCCAAAAAGAAGCTTTCGAGATTTACGGAGAAGGTGAGGCGCAAACTTTCCAAACGCTGAAAAGGACCAAGCTCAAGCACCGTTATTACAAGGTTCCTTTGTCTCGCCTAATTACCTTCCTTTTAGGCTTCTAGCAACATCAAAATGCAACTACCGTCTAGGACTGTCTGACCGATCTCACAACACATATGAAAACTCATTTCTTAGCTATTGTTTGCAAACCTTATATGGCTCTTATAATGTGATAGTGCCGCTATACTCTTTATTTGGGTTGGTGTTTTGGAAAAAAATATGGTTTGTCGTTTAAATTAAAAATATCGCCCAACCACTCGTGGTAATCGATACTACCTCATTTTCAAAGCTTAAGGGCTCCTTTGATTCAAAGGATTTCTAAAGGAATTGTGTAGTGATCCTATGGGAAATTTTCCTATACAAGTTGTTTGATTCATAAGAACACATCATATAGGAATTAATCATATAGGAAACTTGTTGTGGAAATCATATAGGATAAAAACTATCAGGTCATATCTCATGGAAAAATTCCTTTGCTACAATCAAACACACTTTAGCTTTCCTTAGGATTCAAATGCGCATGACATCCAAACCCTCTGCTTTGCCTATTCCTATGTGTTTCCTACTCTATGAATCTAAGGAGTCCTAAGTTTTTTTGAAAAGTTAAACCAAGTAAATTTTGACGAAAATTTTAGAATAACCTATCAATAAATATGATATTTTGTACATATCGTATAAAATGAATTTCATTATCTATCCGGTGATATTAATTTTGTACTTTGCAAGTTAATGATTTTTGGTAAAAACTTGGTCAAACTTTACATAGTTTGATTTTCTAAAAATAATATCTCTTCGGCCCATATTAATTGACCCAACTTTATATTCGTAGGCATCTAGTACTTGTAGTTAAGTTTCTAGAGTACATGCATGCGTAATTTTCAATAAAGTGGACTCAATTTATTTTGATCGAACGGAGTATAAGCCTTAATCTTTGGAGTACGAAGTATTAGTAAATTTAGGAATGATTGGACTTAATTAGATTTGCTAGCTTTCGCAGACTCATGATGACGTTGCGAGGGCTCCCAGTGCGATTCGGATATGCAAGTTGAGCTTTCGCGCCCTGTGCGAGAGCTCTTACGAGAAGAGCATTCCGTTAGAGCTGCTCCGTGATATGGAAGATAGCGCTTTCTTCTTGGCGGAGGTCTCAGGGGTATCTTGCGCCCGACCGCCACCCCGGAGTCGGGTGTCGAGAAAGTTTGGAGCTGAAGGCTGAGATGAATGGCGCGATCGCACGTCGCACTGACCGTTAACGGTTCCTCTCGTAGCAGTTTAACCAAGCGATTAGTCGGAATAATTTGTGCGTTTAGTAATATGTTTTGTGGTTAGTTGGTATCTTCTTAAGTTATACTTTAGACGTTTGCCATTTTGGGATCATATGAAACTGGTGTTAGCACCTTTTAGCTGTGTAACAGACTAATAGCTGTTAGTTTATGCAGCTTATCAGTGGAACTTATCCTAATAAACTAGTGATTGCGCCATGGAAGTTTCTTATCCTTCCGTGGTATGTGCCTTCCGGCGAAACAGCCCTCTCTGCACTCCTCCATGTCGGTCCTTTCTTTGAGAGAGTGTCTTCCGCGTGTCAAGGGCTGGTCCTCGGGCAACGTGGCCGCCGTGGCATCTCGATGTCGGGTAAGTCTAGCTTCAAATTCCTTGATGCATTTCTTGGACGAATAAATTACTTGTCGCATTCTTTTTCTTCCTCATTAATTTTTCATGTTGGCACATTGAGCGTAATTAGGGAAGCATGGTTCTGAAACCTCATACACATTGTTGCAAAAGTAATTACATCACATAAACAATACTCCTAGTTAACCAATTATCATCATTCCAAACTTATGTATACAAATAACATTAATTAGCACACATTGAGCTTAATTAGGTAAGCATGGTTCTGAAACCTCATACACATTGTTGCAAAAGTAATTACATCACCTAAACAATACTACTAGTTCATAATTCTAAACTTATGTACAATCTAGGAAACATATAACGCCAGCCTAGTTCACCAATTATCATCATCCCTCTTGACGCGCTTGCCGGTGCCGCTTGTACCTGCCTCCCATGGGTTGGCAGTCCAAGTTCTGCACTCGTTCGCACTTCGTGTGTCGGGAATCCTTGTTTGAGCTTCCCAACCAGATACAGGCCCTGCCCTTGCTAGCTCACCACATCCAGCCGTTGCCCTAGCTTGCTCACCATGTGAACCGCCATCCCACGGAGACCCCGAAGTAGGCTCGCACGGGTCCTTTATCCATGGTGGCATTTTCTTCGGATCAAATGGTATGTTGTGCCTAAAGCAATAAGATACAAATTCCCAGTAGGTTGTCCCGACACACTGCTTCTTCTCGTCGCGCCAGGCAGGGGGAAGAGCGGCCAACCTAGCCGCTTCCTTGCAATCCGGGCAAACCACTTCCCTTGGAATTGGTTGTGCTTGACGCTGCCCATCATTGATTTTTTTGAGTCGCCTGTACAACTCAAAACTGACATACCCATCAATCGCAGCATACCTCAAGTTTACTTCAGGCAATGGCATGCACTCCCATTGATCGTGGCTGCTAGTAGGGAACTCGTTCTTCATGTTTTTGTAAGATGGGTCAATGATGACAGCAGCCAAATCACCCATGCCAGTCCTCTTGCCAGGACCTTTGAAATTGATCATATCCTGGATGTCAATCCACTTATGTTCAGGAATTGTAATGCCATCTTTAGCAAACCTGCTAGAGTCACCCCTGATGTCAACAGTTGTGAAACAAATTCCTTTATGTTGAAGGAATTCTTGCAGTGCCAGATTGTCAGGACTCCTGCATGTTAACACAAATCAATCTTGTAAATGTTTACTTGATGCTGAAACAATGATTTTGCATCAGTGATACACATCAAACTAACACGAATTATTGGTGCGACTATATGATCTAATTCAAGTGTCAAGTTAAGATTCAGTTGTTAATATCTTGACATCCATGCCGATTATCAGTGAGTATGAGTACATGAAATTTGTGCAAGACATGAAAAAATTTGGAGTACCAAAAGTATGAAACAAAATACCATGGTCAATCCAAAAAAATTATACAAGTTGGTTGGATATACAGTTTCAGACAACATTTTTCATGTTAGTTTGTTCGTGTTTTCATACAAGTTAGAACCTAGTCTATTTCGAAATAAAAAAGCAGATCCAAGATAAAGGAAGAGTTTCTCAAAAAAAAAGGATAAAGGAAGAGCATGTGAAGAACAATTGCAGAAATGGTACACCAGGACGTGGTGTCCATGGCCTACTGAACGACGGCGGTTCTTATTGATCCGCAGTGTACTCTAGGTCGAGGCCGACGAACCTGGGCCTATCCTCTTGCAGCTTGTGTTCGTACATCTGGAGGGTGGGCTCGAGAACGGAAGGGTCATTCGTGTAAACCACGTTCACCTTGGTCGTCCCATGGGGAACGACGCTCCTCTTTAGCGTAAACATGCCGCCGTTGTCCATGGCAACGCTGAAGAACGTCGAACTAATCAGAGGGATTGAAGGGGAGGGAGGGAGAGCAAGTGCAAACAATGGGGTTTTTTTGTAACGTCCCTAAATGCAGGGTAGAACGAACCGCCAGCGGTTGTTTAGTGGGGACAGATGGGGATAATACTGCGATGAGGTCGAGGAATTAACTCTAGCGGCCATTTAATTCCCTATAGTCCGTTGATAGGAAATGGACGGCCAAGATTGATTCTGGGATGATATGGACTTAAGAATTAATAAACCTTTCACCTCACCAACCGTACTGCTCACTATCTCTTCTTCCTCGGTTTACACACTGCGGAGAGCTCGAGCAATAACGCTCTCTTACTTTCTTCATACTAGCTCCTACTTCCATGCTCGCCTTGGTGCGATCGCCATGTCTAATTCTACAAGGAGAAACTGAAGAGGAATGCTGATTCCGCCATGGAATTTTCTTATCCTTTCGTGGTATGTGTGTTGCCGGCGGCAAACAGCCCTTCTCTCTAGGCCTCCATGTCGGTCCTTTCTTTGAGGGAGCGTCTTCCGCGTGTCGAGGGCTAGTCCTCGGCAGGCCGACGTGGCTGCCGTGGGATCTCAATGTTAGGGTAAGTCTAGCTTCAAATTCCTAGATGTATTTTGTGGACGAATAAAGCTCTTGTTGCATTCTTTTTCTTCCTCGTTAATTTCTAGCCCAGATTCTGATTCCGATCTATATTTTCTCAAGGATCAACGGCTCAGGCGATCCCTCCCCCGTACGAGGACTTGCTACCGATATGGCCGCGGCAGATCTAGAGCCGACCGAGGAGATATCCCCCAGCCTAAGGAGGGACGATGTCACCGATATGGCCGCGGCAGATCTAGGGCCGAGGAAATCTCCCGCAGCCTAAGGAGGGACGATGTCAGTAATTCAGTATTGCCTCTAGATGTTGTTGTTTTCATATTAGCTATCGGCTTGCTCATGATTTTCGGTGTTTATTTTAGTTGAGTACGCACACCTCAAGTCTTATAGAGAAGAATTCCCCATCGAACCAGCAGCTGCTAGAGGATAAGGTAACCGATCTTCTCGACGAACGCGACAAGCTTCGGTGGGAGATTGCCTAGTGGCATGATCTCCAGGAGGAGACTGTTGCGAAGATGAATCGGCACAATAGTCGCCTCCAGGAGGAGATGTCTAAGAATACGAAGCTACGGCTTGAGCGCCATCGCCTCCTTGAAGAGAACATGTTTATAGAGCAGAAACGTGTTGAGGGCGTGCAACAAAGATTGTTGGCGAGCAGTGAGGTCAAGGACCACGATTTGGCACGCTATGCGATGGTAAAGCCAGCATCGGAGATCCAAAAGAACGTAGAATGCGCCATATACTATTACAACGATCGAAGGAGGTTTACAACGACACCGCCTGCTTTTGGAACCCGTAGGAGAACATTCAGATGACCGCGTAGATGAGATATTCTTCTGAATTCCTGCTCTTCATATCCTAGTAGTTTTACTTATGTAATCTTAAGTTGACCATTATTTATTAAAACATTTTTCGATCGTTTTTATTACCCAAGGATAACGAAAATATAGTGGCACCCTGAAACTGGATTCTTGGTCTCTCTCCCGATTACGGAACCATGAGATGAACCCGCGGAAGTTACTTTTGTTCTAGCGCTACTGTTTTCTGCAAAATGTAATCCTTGTAATGAAGTTTCAGGTTTCGTTGTTTAACTGGGGATGAGGTCCCTGTTGATCTACAAAAAGAAACATGGTGGCACAAGGTAGAGGTTCGAGCAATTGCATTAGGCAGGTTACAGAGGCCTGCCCAATATTTCATAAAAACAATAGAAAAGCTGATTTGTTCAACAGGGTTACTCTCACCGTAGTGGTGAATGAGACTGTCTTGTTCTGATGTTCGAAAGTTTGAAAATTAACATAACTCGGGCATCGAAGTAAAGCGGATGAGTTGTACGCAATCAAGTGTTGGCCGCAACATACTTTCTGCCTAATAGGCCCGTTTGCTCATCAAATACTATCCGTTGTGCTCCTCTTTTGTATTTATTTTTTTGATGGGTTTCTTTTTTATTGATATTGTGGGTAATACAAGTCGACCTTCATTCGTGGTAGAACATTGAACTGGGCCTAGAGCAGCTTGAGTAGAGAACTGGACTGTCCCAGCGTAGGTATGGGAATTCAATCTGTGCCGGGATATAACTTTCCAGGAATAGGCAGGGGCCATTATTAGGCTTCGAATATATTATGGCTCTTCCGTGTGTCTTGTTTCAACAATAATAAATTGGAATTGGGCCAAGTAATTTCCTCTGCGTGTCTTGTTTCGAGCTGATTAAATTGTCCTTGGGCCTTTAGTCAGCCAAACTGGCTGATACGTCTCCAACGTATCGATAATTTCTTATGTTCCATGCTACTTTATTGATGATACCTACATATTTTATGCACATTATATGTCGTATTTACACATTTGGAACTAACCTATTAACAAGATGCCGAAGAGCCGGTTGCTGTTTTCTCTGTTTTTGGTTTCAGAAATCCTAGTAAGGAAATATTTCGAATTGGACGTCACCACCCGGGGTCCTATTTTTGCACGAAGCTTCCAGAAGACCGAAAGGGAGTCGAAGTGGGGCACGAGGTGGCCAGGTGATAGGGCGGCGCGGCCCAGGACTGGCCCGCCACCGTCCCCAGGCCTCGTGCCGCCTCTTGACTTGCCCTTCCGCCTACAAATAGCCTCCGTCGCGAAACCCCCAGTACCGAGAGCCACGATACGGAAAACCTTCCAGAGACGCCGCCGCCGCGAATCCCATCTCGGGGATTCAGGAGATCGCCTCCGGCACCCTGGCGGAGAGGGGATTCATCTCCCGGAGGACTCTTCATCGCCATGATCGCCTCCGGAGTGATGAGTGAGTAGTTCACCCCTGGACTATGGGTCCATAACAGTAGCTAGATGGTCGTCTTCTCCTAATTGTGCTTCATTGTTGGATCTTGTGAGCTGCCTAACATGATCAAGATCATCTATCGTAATACTATATGTTGTGTTTGTCGGGATCCGATGGATAGAGAATACTATGTTATGGTGATTATCAATCTATTGTTTATGTGTTGTTTATGATCTTGCATGCTCTCCGTTATTAGTAGAGGCTCTCTGGCCAAGTTTTTACTCTTAACTCCAAGAGGGAGTATTTATGCTCGATAGTGGGTTCATGCCTTCATTGACACCTGGGACAGTGACAGAAAGTTCTAAGGTTGTGATGTCTTGTTGCCACTAGGGATAAAACATTGATTCTATGTCTAAGGATGTAGTTTTTCGATTACATTACGCACCATACTTAATGCAATTGTCTGTTGCTTTGCAACTTAATACTGAATGGGGTTCGGATGATAACCTGAAGGTGGACTTTTTAGGCATAGATGCAGTTGGATGGCGGTCTATGTACTTTGTCGTAATTCCCAATTAAATCTCACTATATTTATCATATCATGTATATGCATTGTTATGCCCTTCTTCTCTATTTGTCAATTGCCCGACTGTAATTTGTTCACCCAACATGCTTTTATCTTATGGGAGAGACACCTCTAGTGAACTGTGGACCCCGGTCCTATTCTTTACATAGCATACAATCTACTGCAATACTTGTTTTACTGTTTTCTTGCAAACAATCATCTTCCACACAATACGGTTAATCCTTTGTTACAGCAAGCCGGTGAGATTGACAACCTCACTGTTTCGTTGGGGCAAAGTACTTGGGTTGTGTTGTGCAGGTTCCACGTTGGCGCCGGAATCCCTGTTGTTGCGTCGCATCACATTTCGCCACCATCAACCTTCAACGTGCTTCTTGGCTCCTCCTGGTTCGATTAAACCCTGGTTTCTTTCTGAGGGAAAACTTGCCACTGTGCGCATCATACCTTCCTCTTGGGGTTCCCAACGGACGTGTACATTTACGCGCATCAAGCTTGTTTTCTGGCGCCGTTGCCGGGGAGATCAAGACACGCTGCAAGGGGAGTCTCCACTTCTCAATCTCTTTACTTTGTTTTTGTCTTGCTTTATTTTATTTACTACTTTGTTTGCTGCACCTAAACAAAACACAAAAAAAATTAGTTGCTAGTTTTACTTTATTTACTGTCTTGCTCTCCATATCAAAAACACAAAAAAATTAGTTACTTGTCTTTACTTTATTTGCCTAGTTTACTTTATTGCTACTAAAATGAGTAATCCTGAAGTTGAAGTTCGTTCTTTTAAGCAACAAGGTGGAGAAAGTTTTAAAGATGCTTGGTACAGAATTAGTAATGCTCATCATAGGTGCATTAAGAAACACTCCACCACTATCCTTCTTAGGAACTTTTATGTTGGTTTATCTAGTTGGAATAGGTATGTTCTTGATGCTCTTTCGGGAGGTAATTTCCTAGGTACTCCCGCCTTAGAAGCTAGTTGCATCATTGAGAGTCTAGTTGGAATACCACCTGTTAATGAAGTTAAAATTGAAATCTCTCTTGAGGATGTTATGAAAAAATTGGAAACCATAGAGAAAAATTTTCCAAGTATTGAAACTAAATTGGAAATGTTATTTGATAAAACTGATGAACTTGATAAATCCCTAGGAGGAATTGATGAAAGAATTAGTGTCCTAGGAACTTGTGTTGCTCACGACAATCAAACCAATAGGATTGATGAACTTGAAAAAGCTATGGGAACCTTGGGTTCAACCTTCTCTTCTCTCAAGTATAATGAGAAAGCTTATGTGGGTAAAGAGCAAAAATTTATGTATGTCTCTAAAGTGCCTAAACAAAAGAATTATTATAGGCCTAAAATTGCTAAAACCCCTAGCACCACCATAGAAAATTTAGATAATGGAGCACCTAAAGTACCCTCTGCAACAAGTTGTGTTTGCATGAAAAATAATAATGTTGATGCCTCATCTCTTAATAATACTTGATTTGCACTTTAGCCTAGAAAGGCGTTAAAGAAAAGCGCTTATGGGAGACAACCCATATTTTTACTACAGTACTTTGTTTTATATTTGAGTCTTGGAAGTTGTTTACTACTGTAGCAACCTCTCCTTATAATGTTTTTGTGCCAGTAAAGTTTCTATGTTAAAGTTGATGTTATATTTGGGATCGCTGCGCAGAAACAACATTGTCTGCTGTCACGAATCTGGGCACAAGTCTCTGTAGAAAATTCAAAAAATCTGCCAATTTACGAGCGTGATCCTCAGATATGTACGCAACTTTCATTAGTTTTGAGTTTTTCCATTTGAGCAAGTCTGGTGCCACTTTAAAATTCTTCTTTACGGACTGTTCTGTTTTTGACAGATTCTGCCTTTTATTTCGCATTGCCTCTTTTGCTATGTTGGATGAATTTCTTTGATCCCTTAATGTCCAGTAGCTTTATGCAATGTCCAGAAGTGAAAAGAATGATTGTGTCACCTCGAATGTGTGAATTATTAATTGTGCACTAACCCTCTAATGAGTTTGCTTGAAGTTTGGTGTGAAGGAAGTTTTCAAGGGTCAAGAGAGGAGTATGATATACTATGATCAAGAGGAGTGAAAGCTCTAAGCTTGGGGATGCCCCCGTTCATCCCTGCATATTCTAAGAAGACTCAAGCGTCTAAGCTTGGGGATGCCCAAGGCATCCCCTTCTTCATCGACAACATCATCAGGTTCCTCCCCTGAAACTATATTTTTATTCGGTCACATCTTGTGTTCTTTACTTGGAGCGTCGGTTTGTTTTTGTTTTTGTTTTTGTTTGAATAAAATGGATCCTAGCATTCACTTTGTGGGAGAGAGACACGCTCCGCTGTTGCATATGGACAAATATGTCCTTAGGCTTTACTCATAATGTTCAAGGCGAAGTTTCTTCTTCGTTAAATTGTTATATGGTTGGAATTGAAAAATGCTACATGTAGTAATTCTAAAATGTCTTGGATAATGTGATACTTGGCAATTGTTGTGCTCATGATTAAGCTCTTGCATCATATACTTTGTACCCATTAATGAAGAAATACATAGAGCTTGCTAAAATTGGATTTGCATATTTGGTCTCTCTAAGGTCTAGATAATATCTAGTATTGAGTTTTGAACAACAAGGAAGACGGTGTAGAGTCTTATAATGTTTACAATATGTCTTTTATGTGAGTTTTGCTGCACCGGTTCATCCTTGAGTTTGCTTCAAATAACCTTGCTAGCCTAAACCTTGTATCGAGAGGGAATACTTCTCATGCATCCAAAATCCTTGAGCCAACCACTATGCCATTTGTGTCCACTATACCTACCTACTACATGGTATTTCTCCGCCATTCCAAAGTAAATTGCTTGAGTGCTACCTTTAAAATTCCATCATTCACCTTTGCAATATATAGCTCATGGGACAAAATAGCCTTAAAAACTATCGTAGTATTGAATATGTACTTATGCACTTTATCTCTTATTAAGTTGCTTGTTGTGCGATAACCATGCTTAGGGAACGCCATCAATTACTCTTTATTGAATATCATGTGAGTTGCTATGCATGTCCGTCTTGTCTGAAGGATCTGCCACCTTAATGATTGAAGCATGCAATGTGAGAAGAACATTGGGCGCAACTAAAGCCATGAATCATGGTTGAAGTTTCAGTTTTGGACATATATCCTCAATCTCATATGAGAATAATAATTATTGCTACATGCTTATGCATTTAAGAGAGTCCAATATCTGTTGTCCATGTTGCCGGATGGATGTCTAAGTTGAGAATAATCAAAGCGAGAAATAAATGCAAGCTTTCTCCTTAGACCTATGTGATGTTATAAAATTTTGTGACACTTGGTTGAAACATGGCATTGCAAAGATCGGTAGTCCAAGCTAAGTAGGACAAAGTGCAGACTATTAGTATACTATGCATGAGGCTTACAACTTATAGAATATAATTTACATAACTCATATGCTTATATTACCGTTGACAAAATTGTTTCATGTTTTCAAAATAAGCTCTAGCACAAATACAGATCGATGCTTTCCTCTTCAGGACCATTCTTTTACTTTTATTGTTGAGTGGTTTATCTCTCTCCACCTTAAGAAGCAAACACTTGTGTAAACTTTGCATTGATTCCTACATACTGCATATTGCACTTGTTATATTACTTTATGTTAACAATATCATGAGATATACATGTTATAAGTTGAAAACAACCGCTGAAACTTAATCTTCCTTTGTGTTGCTTCAATACCTTTACTTTGATTTATTGCTTTATGAGTTAACTCTTATGCAAGACTTATTGATGCTTGTCTTGAAGTACTATTCATGAAAAGTCTTTGCTTTATGATTCAGTTGTTTACTCATTTCATTACCATTGTTTTGATCGCTGCATTCATTACATATGTTTACAAATAGTATGATCAAGATTATGATGGCATGTCACTTCAGAAATTATCTTTGTTATCGTTTGCCTGCTCGGGACGAGCAGAACTAAGCTTGGGGATGCTGATACGTCTCCAACTTATCGATAATTTCTTATGTTCCATGCTACTTTATTGATGATACCTACATGTTTTATGCACATTATATGTCGTATTTACGCATTTTCTGGAACTAACCTATTAACAAGATGCCGAAGAGCCAGTTGTTGTTTTTTGCTGTTTTTGGTTTGAAATCCTAGTAAGGAAATATTCTCGGAATTGGACGAAATCACCGCCCGGGTCCTATTTTGCACGAAGCTTCCGGATGACCGAAGGGAGTCGAAGTGGGGCACGAGGTGGCCGTGATAGGCGGCGCGGCCCGGGCTCTGGCCGCGCCCCTGTCCCTGGGCCCCTCGTGCCGCCTCTTCGCCCTTCCGCCTAAATAGCCTCCGTCGCGAAACCCCTAGTACCGAGAGCCACGATACGGAAAACCTTCCAGAGACCGCCGCCGCGAATCCCATCTCGGGGGATTCGATCGCCGGCACCCCGCCGGAGAGGGGATTCATCTCCCGGAGGACTCTTCATCGCCATGATCGCCTCCGGAGTGATGAGTGAGTAGTTCACCCCCTATGGGTCCATAGCAGTAGCTAGATGGTCGTCTTCTCCTAATTGTGCTTCATTGTTGGATCTTGTGAGCTGCCTAACATGATCAGGATCATCTATCTGTAATACTATATGTTGTGTTTGTCGGGATCCGATGGATAGAGAATACTATGTTATGGTGATTATCAATCTATTGTTTATGTGTTGTTTATGATCTTGCATGCTCTCCGTTATTAGTAGAGGCTCTCTGGCCAAGTTTTTACTCTTAACTCCAAGAGGGAGTATTTATGCTCGATAGTGGGTTCATGCCTTCATTGACACCTGGGACAGTGAGAGAAAGTTCTAAGGTTGTGATGTGCTGTTGCCACTAGGGATAAAACATTGATTCTATGTCTAAGGATGTAGTTGTCGATTACATTACGCACCATACTTAATGCAATTGTCTGTTGCTTTGCAACTTAATACTGAATGGGGTTCGGATGATAACCTGAAGGTGGACTTTTTAGGCATAGATGCGGTTGGATGGCGGTCTATGTACTTTGTCGTAATGCCCAATTAAATCTCACTATATTTATCATATCATGTATATGCATTGTTATGCCCTTCTCTATTTTTCAATTGCCCGACTGTAATTTGTTCACCCAACATGCTTTTATCTTATGGGAGAGACACCTCTAATGAACTGTGGACCCGGTCCTATTCTTTACATAGCATACAATCTTCTGCAATACTGTTTTATTGTTTTCTTGCAAACAATCATCTTCCACACAATATGGTTAATCCTTTGTTACAGCAAGCCGGTGAGATTGACAACCTCACTGTTTCGTTGGGGCAAAGTACTTGGGTTGTGTTGTGCAGGTTCCACGGTGGCGCCGGAATCCCTGTTGTTGCGCCGCATCACATTTCGCCACCATCAACCTTCAACGTGCTTCTTGGCTCCTCCTGGTTCGATTAAACCTTGGTTTCTTTCTGAGGGAAAACTTGCCACTGTGCGCGTCATACCTTCCTCTGGGGTTCCCAACGGACGTGTACATTTACGCGCATCTGGCCCAAGGACACCACGACGCGTAGCTAACAAGTGGGACACATAGTGAATCCAGTAGGTCCCACGACTACATGGGCCCGACGGGGTAGGGTTCAGGGACCCACCAAACTCGAGTCAGCCTTGGAGTTGCATGTTGGGTCCACTCTGGATGTGGACCCACCAAGCTGGCATGCGGGGTCCAGACCAGCATCCCGGACCCAAGATCTCTGGCATACATGGCCCACTAAAATTTCGCCCATAGGTCCTGACTCGACATCGGCATAGATCTCGGCATGCCGGACCCACAAAAACTCTCGAGAGGGGTCAGCGAGCTCTCATGCGACCCCCATAGATCACTGTCATGCCGGACCACCAAAGGCGGAGAAGGGTCCCAACAGGCTCGACATGTGGCCTCGGATCTACGGCATGCGGACCCACAAAAACTCTCATAGAAGGGTCCCGGCGGGCTCGACCTGCGGGGCCATGCGTCAAGGTGACGGCGGACACTTGTGTTGGCACGTGCGCAAAAAAAATGGCATGGTAACTGACATGTGGAACCCATGTTGGTGGTACTAACAGTTCTGGGCCACTTCGCATGTTGGGAGGCTGTCGGAACGGGTGGCCCCACGCAGGTGGGTCATGTCGGCACCTGACATGCGGGCCCGAGTGGTGCAGGCTAGGTACATGTGTGCAGACAGTGGTTGTCTCCCCTTACAAATTAATATGGGTCCCAGTGCTGCGGCCTTGGACTGTGCGGGCAGACACAAAAGTACATGAACATGAGCGTGCGAGTGTGGGTCGGGTGTGTCCACCGGCCCGAAGCCTAGTTGTTGTGACGCCCGCCACTGCTGACTCAGCAGTTCGGGCCGCCAACCACTCGCGACGCTCATTTCTGCATGATCGCTGACATTTAGACCTTGCCCGTCACTATTTTTTTGGGCTGAGCGGCCCAAATCGTCATATGTGACACGAAAACGCCCTACCGTCATAGAAAAGTATAATTGCTGATGGATTTCCAAATCGTCAGTATCATACCGCCATTGAAGACCCATATGTTACTAGTGTCTTGAAGACGTTGACGAGGCTACCTGGGGAGAGGACGATACGATATTAACTGAAGGTTAGGGCAGTGCAATGCGCTGCCGATGTTGGCTTCTGTCTAGGGCATGGGCCTCCGAGGCACAATGTATGACATGGTGGATGCGGCCTAGTCAGCGTCTACCCCAAGTTTGAAGGATCCTGTCTTGTACTCAGATATCGGGGAAGGCGAGTCGTTATCATCGGGTTATTTGTAGAGGACATGTTATAAGCCACTTAGAAATGTATCGACTTGGGTGTGTGGATTTTTAGCCTTATGGTGTTGTATCGGCCGTCAGCCTCTTCTTCTATGTGATTGATGCATCTTCCAAGACATATTCTTGATTTTTTTGGATGCCGGGACCATGGTAATGTTTTCTTGAAGGAATATGATCTGCTCCAACAGGGGGATGAAACGTCTCGATCCTCCGCCTCACTCCGGCACACGCATGTCTCCTTTGTTCTCCGTTCACGCCATGTGTCGAAAGCATATCCACGCAAAATGACCCGGGAAAAGACTTATCCTTTCGCACTACTTCTTAATCGCATCACATCACCTAGTTGACCAAAAAATCACTGGCTCTCCTAGATCCTCTACGCAGGCGGCGACCTTCCCAAACCTCCCCTCACAATCGTGCTCTAAGTTCCCACCTTTGGGCTTCCCCATCTCCGCCATCCCCATCTATGCCTTCCCCATCTCAGGCGTCATCCATCTCCATCTTCATCGCGTGCTCTGCTCGCGTGCGGGACAATATCCCCACCATCGTATCTTGGATCCCCGCACCCTCCCTACACCGACCTTGTAACCAAATATTGTCACCGCAATTATGATGCCGAGGACACTCATGATTGTCATCATGCTCTGGGAAAAGTGGGAGGTCCTACAAGTGCTATAGCCCAAGGGTGCTGCTAGCAGCGATGACCAATATGCTGCAAGGAGTGGTCGGCACGGCTGCTAGCGGAGAGCGTTGATCCCAGTGTTGAAAGTGTTTTTGGGTGTTTGTGTTGAGATCAAACACTATTAAAAAAAAGCAAATAGAAAGTACTATCAGAGAGGAAGCAATGTAAAGATTATGAAACTTCAATAGGGCTAAAGATGTTATGGGGGAACCGTGGATTCACCTATCTCATTTCTACAATGTAAATAATGTTTAGCATGTCTTGGTTGTATTTTTGTGCATAGGTAGGAACCCAACATATAGGTGAAACCAGATGCCTCTGGTCGTGGGTGTGTTTGCAGACACAGGAGGTGAGACCACCCTTTTTTTTGGTTCAGTGAGGGGCGACAAGACATTCCGAGCAACCTCAGACAAAAACAGTAATCACACGAAGATTTTACCCAGGTCTAGGCCACTCTTACGAGCTAAGGACCTACGTCCCGCTTGTTTGAATTTATCGGTGGATTGTGGCAATTACAACGACGAACTTGACTTGTTGGGGAGAGACGACAAGCTAGTCCTTTATCTAAAGTGATAAGACTTGTCGTGGTGGTGAACACGGCAGATGCCTAGGTAGGCTTAAGTTGGGGCCGATGAACTCTGGAGGATCTGGGGAGGGATGACGCGGTGGAGACCGCACACAGAAGAACATACAAACACAACAATGTACCCAGGTTCAGTGCCCTCGTGAGGAGGTAAAACCCCTACATCCTGCATGTATGACTATATATGAGATGTATATGAGAGCTAGTGCTCCTCTAGCTGTGTCTCTAATGGTGTCAACTATAAACTGAAGACCTAGCTAGAGGAAAAAGAGAGGTGCTCATATCAGAGAGCTGGGGGGAGAATGAGGCCCGAAGGGGGCACCCTGCGTGAGGTTTCCTGGTGTGCCTTATATAGGCTGGCACCCAAGGGACATGGGGTGGCCCACAAGGTACAATGCACGACACCTGATATGACTACTGGCATCTTGTCAAACTATTCATGCATCATAACGCTACAGTGGATGTGCGTTACTCACATCCACGGTATGGATGCGTATGATGTCATGTCTTCTCTGTCTGGAAAGTTGGTGTCCTTGGCCTTATCCTCGTTCTTGTCTTCTTGCCTTGGATTCCTTTTCTTCCCGTCCTTGATCCTCGTCGCTGGTTGAAGCTGGCTGCAACATGACCTTGAAGCCGGCCAGGGGACACCCGGTCTCACCCGTTGCTTGGGCAGAGTCAGCACCAGGAACTTGGTCGGGCGTACGTGGCGCTGGGGCAAGCCGGAAGAGCGAGCGCAAGGGTTGCGTGCCAGTCGGACAGAGCGAACGGGGGC
The DNA here is from genome assembly GCA_030979885.1 of Lolium multiflorum. Lineage (NCBI taxonomy): Eukaryota > Viridiplantae > Streptophyta > Magnoliopsida > Poales > Poaceae > Lolium > Lolium multiflorum. The sequence goes on along the minus strand of CM061750.1, from coordinate 353,894,984 downwards.
GGCCCAGGAAGGGGCGCAGTCATCCTCGGCCCATGAAGGTGAAGTCGGTCTAGGGAGAAGCTGGCCTGGGGCGCGACGAGGCGAGGTCGGCCTAGAGCGGGCCGCAGGGAAGAAGCCAAATGGGCCACGGCAGAGCGGGAGTTGTCCCACCGGGCGGGAGCGGGGCAGGTCAAGGAAGCTCACGAAGCGGAGCGGGCCGTGCGACTTGGAAGTCGGCACACCTGGGATTTGAAAGGGAAAGCTAGCCTGGAGGAATCCGGCCTGAAGGGGAAAGCCTTCCTAGGGAAACCGGCATAGGCCTATCCCAATTATGGGCCTATGTTGGCTTGCAGGCCCAAAGTCGGATTTTAGGCTAGAAAACAGCCCGCCTGAAGTTTGATCGGGCCGACTTTTACCAATGTTGTCCTAGTTTAGGATTTTATCTCTTTATCTTATTTCTTTCTTGCACAGTAGCCCTCGAGGCTATGTAGGACTAGTAGAGTCGTGCCATAGGCTCTTTAATTTTCATCAAATTTGGTGTCAAGACATTGTCTACATGGATCAAATTAAATATAGACAACATAGGCATTATTGCGTAGAAGTTCAGCCTGCTTGTGCCATGTTGGTATCAGAACGTTAGCCACGTTGGGCATGGTCGTGTATTGGTATATAGCCTGCATGGGCATTTACCGGGATAACATTTTACCAACTTGGGCTGTTTCGATAAATTGCCAGCTTGGGCATCTGTGATGTACCGGTGTATAGCCTCCATGGGCATTTACTGGGATAACATTTTGCCATCTTGGGGAGATTTGACATATTGCCATCTTGGACGTTTGTCACATATCAGTGTGTAACCTTAATGTGCATTTATCAGGATAACATTTTGCCATCTTGGGCAGACTTGACATATTGCCATCTTGGACGTTTTTCGCATATCGGTGTGTAGCCTTCATGGGAATTTTCCAGGATAACATTTTGCCAACTTGGGCTATGTCATTTTCCGGACTTCCTGAAGCCGGATTTTGAGCTAAACCTGAATTTTGGCCAGAAGCCGGATTTTAATCTGAAGCCGGATTTTGGCCTGAAGCCGGATTTTCTAAAGCCAGATTTTGGCCTCATGCCTGATTTTGATCTACAGTAGGATTTAGGCCTGAAGCCGGATTTTGGCCTGAAGCTGGATTTGATCTAAAGCCAGATTTTGGCCTCATGCCTGATTTTGATCTAAAGTCAGATTTAGGCCTGAAGCCGGATTTTGATCCGAAGCCAGATTTTGACGGAAACATACTATATGAAAGACAAAGTTTTTTTTTTTTGAAAGTGGATTTGTATTACTCAATCAACATTGTTTGGATTACAATCGTTCAGAATCGAGCTCAACGCGCAGGTTGGCACCGATCCCTGTAACACACCCCCACACATATCTCTACGAGCTAGTTGGCATAAGTCATGAGCTGAGTTGCAGTTTCTGCCTATCTTAGATAGAACAACCTCACGGTCCGGGGTTTTTGTCGAAATTCATTCCCGATCATGCTCACTTCAGACCTATGTAAACTTCCTTGTCTGAACGCCTCTATAATTGCAAGGCAATCAGTCTCAACCAAGATATTTTGCTCTGAATTGTTTAGGGCCAAATCCAAACCATGCAAGCAAGCGATGGCTTCTCCCATCTCCACAGATTGACAATGAGGTATAACGTTCCAGGCGAGCACACGGTTGCACCATTTTTGTCTCTTAGCACAGCCCCCCATGATCCTCTCTTCTCTTCTTCCAGGAAACTTGCATCCACATTGCATTTAGCCAGCGCCAGGTTTGTTCCAACACTCATTTTCAAACTTTTGACCAGTGTTAGATAAGCTGCTTGTTGTAGCGCTTAGGCCAGTGGAGCTTTTCCTTTCTGCCAAAAGAATCAGTTTCCTTTGCATTTCCCGGAATAGTGCCTGATAATTTTAGATACCTAGAGGAATTCTCGTAGAGGCAACACCCTTACTAAAGATAATATCGTTTCGGTGGTGCCAAGACCTCCACCAAATAAACATCATCTTAACCCGCATAACCACGTCAAGTTTGTCAAGAAGCACTAGCACCCAATCATTACTGTATAGGTTAGCTCATGTTCGCTTGGTAAGCTCTAGGTTTTTGTAAGGGCTTGTCTGAGTTGTAAAGCTTTCGTACAGTTCATAGTTGCGTGGTATCCTGTCTCATCTTCCCTACCACAAATAGAACAAGTTGGCATGATATTTGGCAATCTTCTACTACATGGTGCGGACAGCAAGGCTGTTAGTGGCAAGTTTCCAAGTGAAGATCTTTACTTTTGGTGGCGCCTTAGACTTCCAAATAGTGTTCCATAAACCTCTATCACCATTCAGACTATTGCTAGAGTTTGGTGGAGAGTTATTTCGAGATCTAAGGCAAGGTTATAAGCACTTTTGACAGTGAATAAGCCATGCTTGTCGGGGGTCAGGAAATAAAATCTTCTTGGTCATACCTTGGGAGACGGATTTTGAGGATCTCCCTGAGCATCATAAGGCATAAATATTCCTTACCATGTCCTCCTTCCAAAGTGATCTTCCTGGTTAATCAGATCAGCCACTCGCCTAACCCTTGAATTTGATGGGTTTGTAGTGGCTTTCATTTCTCCTCTTGGGATCCAACTATCCCGCCAGATCCTCACTTTTTTACCATTTCCAATACGCCATGGCTCCTTTCTTGAGTAGTTCTAAGCCATGCATAATACCTTGCCAACATGGGAAGGGTTTTGGATAAATGCGGTGTCGAGTTAGCTCACCAAATGGGTAATATTTTGCCTTTAAGAGCGTGGCGCACAAACTATCCGGAAAAACAATCGGTCTCACGCTTGTTTGGCAAGAAGGGCCTGGTTAAACAGTGAAGATCGCGAAAACCCATGCCCCCTGACCTTTTCTTCTTGTGATTTTGTCCCGGCTCATCCGGTGCATACGCTTCTGTCAAATTCATCTCCCCACCAGAAGTCTCTCGTGAGCTTCATAAGATCTTCGCACATGCACAGAGAACTTGAAGACACTCATGGGGAGGGTGGGGATAGCTTGCGCCACGGCTTTAATCAGGACCTCTTTTGCCCCACAAGAAGAGTACTTCTCTGCATAATCAGTAAAACGTTTTTGACCCTTTCTTTGACTGGTTGGAATTTTCCATCCTTCATTTTCCCCTCAGAACTGGTAGCCCCAAATATTTTTCATCAAAACCCACCATCTTAACATCTAGGATGGCTGCCACACTTTCCCCCACTTCATTTGTACACTTGTTTCCCAAAAGAAGAGAACATTTGTCCAGGCTAAGTTGTTGGCTGTTGCTCTCTCATATCTATTTAAAACAGATTTTACTTTGTTAGTTTGATCAGTCGTTGCCTCAAAAAATAAGATCTTGTCATCCGAACGTAAATGCGAGATCCTCGGGCTCCTTCTACAAACCTTCAACTCTTTTATCTGTCTCTTGTCGATCTCATGTTGAAGCAGCTTGGAGAGACCATCGGCAACAAAAAGGAACAAGTAGGGAGATAGTGGATCCCACTGTAAGCCCTCTTGTTGGATTGAACTTTTCAAGCAACTCCCCATTTAGACGGACTGAGTATGTTACAGTTTTGACACAAGACATAATCCACGAAATCCATTTTGTTGCAAAGCCCAATTTTCTCAAAGTCTCCTCTAAATACTTCCCAGATGAAAGACAAAGTTAGTCGATGCATATACTATATATCTTAGATTTTTATCCTTAGCAGGGTTATTCAAAGCATATACATAATTGTTTGTAGTGTCATAGTTATCTAAACTAAATAGCAGGTCTATACACAAAGATAATGTCTCGGTATCGGGGGAGCCTCCGATTTACTTTTTGTCTAGGTGAAAAACAAGAACTGGACTAGCCAGCTAGCCCCCGGGTCACCCACACGAGTCCCGGGGAAACAAAAAAAAGAAAAAACTAAACGGTGATAGCCACCGAGTGTCTTTCGGGGTTATCCACCCGCAAGAGATGCTAGAGTATACGCAGTAAATACTCACATAAATGATGGCGCTGACGAGCCCCCGAGTTTCTTGGGCGGCCAGCGTGATCGCCGCACCGATGATGATGAAGGAGGTGGAGACGCCATAGAGAGGGTGGTTGATGGTGCTTGACTTAGCGTAGATTTCACACCGTTCGGGAACCCCAAGAGGAAGGTATGATGAGCACACCAGCAAGTTTTCCCTTAGTAAGAAACCAAGGTTTATTAATCGACTAGTAGGAGAAAGGCGTGACTTCTGAAGGTGTTGCTAGCTGACTTGTGGAACCTGCACACAACACAACCAAAATACTTTGCCCCAACTTACCGTGAGGTTGTCAATCTCACCGGTTTTGCTGAACACAAAGGATTAAATGTATCACATGGAAAGAGATGTTTGCAGTGAAATTAAAGAGGACAATGCTTGCAGAAAGTAAACAGAACATGATTGCAGTAGATGAATTTATCAGTGTAAAAGAAAGGACCGGGGCCCAGAGTTCACTAGAGGTGTCTCTCCATAAAGATAAATAACATGTTGGGTGAACAAATTATAGCTAGGCAATGGACAAAATAAAGACCATACATGACAAGATGATTACTATGAGATTCTTTTGGGCATTACAACATAATACATAGACCATAATCCAACTGCGTCTATGAATAATAATCCACCTTTCGGTTATCGTCCGAACCCCTTCCAGTATTAAGTTGCAAACAACAGATTATCGCATTAAGCAATGTGTGTAAAGTAAACTATAGAATTACCCTTGGATAAAACATTGTTGTTTTCTCCCTAGTAGCAACAACACATCTTCGAATAAAAAAAGTAGAGTTGTAGTAGGAATACTGTATCAATATAGGAAAGGCCCAATACGCCCACTAGTAGGAAAACCATTATAGGTGGAAATCACCTCTGTGGCGCACCAAACAGGTCATGCGCCACAAAAATATTTCTGTGGCGCACCACCAAACTGCGCCATAAAAATATTTATGTTTCTGTGGCGCATATGCTTGCACGTGCGCCACAGAAGATGGAGATTCTGTGGCGCACGGTGAGCAGTGCGCCACAGAAAGTTCGTGGGACCCACCCTGGGTCCACCACTGCACATGGCCGAAGGAAATTCTGTGGCGCATGGTCCAGCGTGCGCCACAGAAAGTTAAGTTTCTGTGGCGCACGTTGGTCCGTGCGCCACAGAATTTCCTGCGGGGACCACCCCCCGGCTCACGCCACCATGATTCTGTGGCGCATTAGCTGATATGCGCCACAGAAGTTGATGTTTCTGTGGCGCATATCAGCTAATGCGCCACAGAAAGTGAATAGTAGATCTCACTTTTGGAGGCAGCTTTCCCCCTCTTTCTTCCACCCACCACCCTTTCCCTTCTTGTCTTCTCCAACCAGCTCGTGTTCCTCCTCTCTCCCACTCCATTTTGGTCATACTTTTCTCCATTGTTGATAGCTCTAAGCCTATTTTGTGGGCATATTTGTGAGGGGAAGCCACACCAACTTGTAGAGGGGTACTAAAAACCACAATTCTCTTTCCCTCCTCCTCCACTTTCCCTCTTGCATGGTCCATTGTTTTGTCTCCACCACCCCATCCTCTTGCTCCACCATGATGTTGGTAGATTTGTGAGAGGTTGAGTACTATTGGATGCATGTTTTGTGTGTATGGATGTTTTGTAGGTGAAGATTATTATCGCGCTCCCGGACGGTTTGCGGTGGCGAGAAGATGATGTTTATATGTGTTGAGCTTTGTGTTGTGGTTGAATGTTTGCTTGCGAAGAAGCTTATTTGTGTTGTTGGTTTGTGCCGGCGTGTGGTGCATGGATGTTTGCCGAAATGTTGATTCATTTCCATTTCGGCAAATTCTTGCACTAGCCATATGTCCCACTTTTAGGATAGGTCATGTCGAAATTTTCCGGCGATCATGCATGCATGTGTGTTTATGCATGGTGTGTGTGGTTCTAATTAACTCTCTTTTGCTCTATATATGTATGATGCAGTCAACCATGGTCGTCCATATGAGGGAAGGACAAGTGGTTAGATACAAGGTGAACGCGAAGGCCGACATGGTTAGGAACAACATGACCCTGATAAGATGTCCGTGTCGAAAATGCGGACTCCGGCAGTGGATCGACCCTGATTCTGGACAACTGGAGGAACACCTGCTCAGGCGCGGTTTCATGCTCGGCTTCAACGAGGAGCCGGCGGCAAATGTTGGTCATGAAGAAGAGGCCGACATCGGGCGAGAAGACGAAGAGTCTCCCGAACATGGTGTTCATCATGAGGAAGGAGAGGCCGATGAAGGAGATGATGATGCCGGAGGAGATGGTGGTGGAGATGCCGAGAGGAAGCAGACGCCGCTAACGTCGGCCCTGCGGGACCCTCATGTTCAAGAGCTTCTCCTGAAGGACACGGGCAACGCCAAACCTGAAGCCAAGCTGGCGCAAATGGAGGTAGACGGGATGACTCCATTGTATCCAGGGTGCCGGCCCGAGGATACACGCTTGAGTGTAACGCTCGAGTGTCTGGAGATGAAGGCGGAACACAAATGGACCGACAGCAGCTTCAACGATAACATGAAATCCTGGCATGCTCGTCTTCCCAAGGACAACACATTGCCGACAAGTATCGACGAGGCCAAGAAAGTAGTTTGCCCACTCGACCTACCGCACGTAAAGTACCACGCATGCATCAATGATTGTGCACTTTTTCGGAATGAGTACAAGGATAGAACCACATGTCCGGTGTGCGGCCAAGGACGGTACAAGAGAGGGAACAAGAAAGTTCCTCTGAAAGTTGTCTGGTACTTTCCTATCACTCCCCGTCTGCAGCGGTATTTCGTAGATCCTAAGGAAGCAAAGCTCATGCAATGGCACGCGGAAAGGGAGAAGCCCGCAGATGATCCGGAGAAGGGCAAGATCCTGACACACCCTGCAGACGCTAGCCAGTGGAATGCGTTGGACATTGAGTTCGCAGATGAGTTCGGGAGCGAACCGAGGAACATTCGTCTGGGCATGAGCACCGACGGACTCAATCCCTTTGGAAACCAGAGTAGCACGCATAGCACCTGGCCCGTGTTTGTATGGCCATACAACCTCCCCCCCTGGCTGTGCACAAAGCAGCGGTACGTACACATGAGTATTCTTATTCAGGGGCCAAAACAACCGGGCGTGGACATGCATCTGTATCTCGGTCTGTTGAAAGAGGAGTTAGCCACGCTGTGGCAGACGCCGGCCCCTACTTGGGACGCGTACAAAAGAGAATATTTCCCTCTCAGAGCCGCATTGCTAACGACAGTGCAGGACTATCCTGGTTACGCATATGTATCGTGCCAGGTGAACCACGGATTCAAGGGATGTGTCAAGTGCATGGATAAGACCCCGCATCTGCAGCTGCCGAAGCCTCCCGGGTCTTGTAAAACTGTGTTCCAAGGGACTCGAATGTGGCTTCGCTTCGATCACCCGTGGAGAAAACGCAAGGATCTGTTCAACGGCGAAGAGGAGCTCGGAAGAGCCCCACGACCGAGGAGCGGCGAAGAAATATCCGAGCTTTTGGAAAATTGGGAAGAGTGCCCCGCGCCGGGAAAGAAGCGACCGCGGGAATCGCCGCTGCTGGGAGTATGGAAAGCGAGGTCTGTTTTCTGGGACCTGCCGTACTGGAAGGTCCTCCACACGCCCCATAGCCTCGATGTCATGCACATCACGAAAAACGTTACCGAGAGCCTACTTGGCACTCTGATGAACATGCCGGAGAGGACCAAGGATGGCCCGAAAGCAAGAACCGACCTGAAATTGCTTGGCCTCAAGAAAGAACTTCAGTACCCCACCGATAGTGATGATGATGATGAACAGACGGAAACGACTCAGGGTCACCACAAAAGGGCTAAGAAGAATGAGGTGGTGGTGCTTAAACCTGCCTGCTTCACTCTGAGCGAGGAGGAGCTCGAGAGGTTTTTCGAGTGCCTCCTAGGTGTAAAAGTTCCACACGGTTACTCGGGGAAGATAAGCAGATATCTGGACGTAGCGAAGAAGAGGTTTAGCGGGATGAAGTCTCACGACTGTCACGTGCTGATGACACAGATACTTCCCGTTGCGATGCGAGGGATAATGGACGACCACGTCCGCGAGACGCTGTTTGGCCTCTGCAACTTCTTCGACGTCATCTCTAGGAAGTCCATCGGCGTTAAGCAGCTCAACAGGCTACAAGAAGAGATCGTCGAGATACTATGCGAGCTCGAGATTTACTTCCCGCCAGCGTTCTTCGACATCATGGTGCATCTGCTTGTCCATGTAGTGGATGACATCATCCACCTCGGGCCGACATTCCTGCACAACATGATGCCATTCGAAAGGTTGAACGGTGTCATCAAAGGATTCGTTCGCAACAGGGCCCGTCCAGATGGAAGCATAGCCAAGGGCTTTCTTACCTACGAGTGCATCTCCTTCTGCCAGAACTACCTAAGCACCGAGAACGAGGATGTCGGTCTGCCCACCAGGAAGCACGTCGGCAGGCTAGCAGGGTTTGGTCACCGCGAGGGCTACCGCGCAATGCATGTCGGCATCGCTGGTCGACACGCCGACTTTGACAGGGCACACCGAGTCGCGCTACAACACATAGAATTGGTCAGCCCTTGGGTGGATAAGCACAAAAGCTTAATCGAGCAGAAGTTCATCGACCTAGGACGGCCGAGGAAAACAGGGGACGTTACGAAAGAGCACAACTCCAACTTCACGGGGTGGTTCAAGAAAAGGCTACTGGAAAGTCCCGCACCGATGCCTTCTACTGAAGAGCAGAAACTCATATTCTCCCTGTCGCAGGGACCCGGGCACAACGTAAGGACCTATCAGTCGTACGACATCAACGGCTATAGATTCTACACCGAGGAAAAGGACAAGAATAGCGAATATCAAAACTCAGGAGTAACTATGCTATCCTACACCGATGACAAGACTGATGTCAAGGAAAGATTCTACGGAAGGATCGAGGAGATTTGGGAACTCGACTACGTTGGAGTGACGATACCGATGTTCCGTGTGAGATGGGCCAAGAGCGTCGAAAAAGATGGACTATATTTCACCACCATGGTTATACCCGATGCCAAATCGAAGACCCCCTCCGCGAAAAATGAGCCGTGGGTGCTCGCTACCCAAGTTGACCAATGCTTCTTCATTACCGACCCGTCAAAGCCCAGCCGTGTGGTCGTGAGGAGGGGCAAGAGGAGCATCATCGGAATGGAAGGAGAAGCCGACAAGCAAGACATCGACAAGAACGGCGATCCGAAGATCGAAGAGGAATTTGACAAGTACTTCGACAAGCCTACTACTTATTCAAAAGTAAGAAGGAAGACCACCCTACCGGCTAAAGGTTGCCCGTACACAAGAAGAAATCTCAAGGTGGCCGGGCTAAAGTATTCAACAACCGCGATGAAGAAGGGCAAGAACATTGTCAAGAAACGCTAGCTAGCCACCGATCGGAACCGAGAAGTTCAATTGTGGCTTTTTTTGTGTACTATGTACTTTGGCAAAAATCACATGTGTCTATATGTGTGTGTATATATGACACACAAGAGCATCCATACATGCATGTGTGTGTGGATGTGTGGTGATTTTTTTTGAATTATCTATATTAATTAACTTGCATAATTGAACCTTCATTTATTTCTTGGAATAATACACTAGGAATGTATTAAAGGAAATACTATTAAAAATTAATAAAACACTAGCTATATGATGCAGGGATTTAGAAATATGGCTAAGTGTGGAATTACGTGGCGCACGAAAGCCAACATGCGCCACAGAATCTTTCATTCTGTGGCGCATGTTGGCTTTCGTGCAGAAATTCCACACTTAGTCATATTCCGAACCCACACGGTTATGGCCAAATTTGTGGCGCACGGCCTACATGCGCCACAGAATCTTGAAATTGTGGCGCATGTGGTGGTGCCACGTGTCACCTTAGCCATATTCCGAGGGTCGCCCCCTTCTTCCCCACGTCGTCACACTTAGCCATATTCTCTCTTCCCCAACCCGCCCCGCGCCGCTTCTCTCGCGCCTCTCTCGCCGCCCGCGCCGCCCAGCTACCGCCGCCGCGCCGCCGCTGCTGCTCGCCTAGAGGAGCCCGCCGCCCCCTAACCGCCGCCCGCGCCGCCGCTGCTGCTCGCCTAGAGGAGCCCGCCGCCCGCGCCCGGCCGAGGGAGCAGGAGGACAGAGGACGCCGCCGCGCCAAGGAGGAGCGGAGGACGCCACCCCCTCCCCTCTCCCCCTCCCCCAGTAATTCCCCCTCCCCTCTCCCCCTCCCCTGGTGTTTTCATTGTGCGTGCCTCCCTCCGCTATGGATTACCAATTTCAAGCCATGTGCTTTGTTTGTGCGCTATGGACTGCTTTGTTTCCAATTTCAAGCCATATGCTTTGTTTGTGATTATGCTAAATGTACTGTGGTACTTGCTAGGGGCTTGATGGTGTGGTGTGGTTGATGAAATGTGTTTTTGTTTCCATAGTGGGTTAGATTCAGCCATGTGTCAATGGATCGATTGACGATTTGCTCGTGTAGATGTTTAATTTGGCGATTGCGATTTATGTTAGCAATGTGAAATCGTTGGAAAACCCTAATTTCATGGAAAATAGAGAATAGCAGATAAGAATCAAGAGTTTATTTTTCTCAAGAAAATACTCTATACAATGCACCTGGTGACTTGCTGTTCGATGCATTGCCATTCATCATGCTACCCTATACACAAATTATTTTTCTCAAGAAAATACTCTTCAAGGATCCATTTATGAGCTCTGACATGGCTACATGTTGTCAGATTTATGATGCTCTAGTGCGACACCAATGGTGCAGTCTATACATAGCCTGTTATGATCCTTATTAATGGACTATGAAATGAAGGAACTAGTGAATACTGGAGCATAGCTTGTTTTAATGAACCAGAGCAAAATTAATGGACTGTGATCATAGCTACATAGCTTGTTATATTTTAACACATTGCTCATTTGGTCATATTTTAACACATGAAACTAAAATTAAACCTGAACCACTGTGGTGTGTTAAAATGCCCACTGGTTATCAAATTGCTAGCCATTTTATCTACATAATTGCTACTGTGTTAAAATTCCCACTGGTTATAAAATGAGCAAGGTGGCTAGAAAGCAAGCAAACAATTTTATCATTAATTGTTTGCATAGGTTAATTGCCCACTGGTTATAAAATGAGCTTGCTTGCAAGCAAGCAGTAGTAAATTGATGTAGTAAGCAAGCAGTAGTAAACAATTTTATCATTTTGGATATGCTACAGTATTTCTGATATGGTACAGTAGACACATTCTTTTTTTGGGTGCTTAATTGAGTAGCTTTTTTCTCATTGCTTAATTGTAATAAGTCCATTTAAATATGTTGGCTATCATTTCTACCAGGAAAAATAAGGCCATTTAATTTCTACCAGGGAAAATATGTTGGTTTATCAATTTTATTCATTTATCTGTTGGTAATGTGTTCAAAGACCAGTTTGGAAGCCACTGGAATCATATTCTTATACTCATGTAAATATTGGAAGTTATGCTGTCAATATTCTCATACTCCTGTAAACTGAATTAAGATTGAGGTGCTTTTATGTCATGTGTATGTGCAATTGAATTACTTGCAGCAACTTGCTTGCAGTGCTTGTACTGCTTGCTTGCAGCAACAACAATTGAATTACTCCTGCTCATATCTGCTTGCTTGCAGTGCTTGCTTGTGACTAGGATTAACTTAGTAAACAACATTCAATCAATTTTTACTAGACCTGGTGTGATTGTGTAGCAGTAGCAAGCTAGAGTGTGGGTATACTGTTGGTAAATCCATCTCCTGTTGGTATACTGGAGTATGCTAAATTCAGACAATAACACATACACATGCTTCTCTGAATTTTTGCTTGCTGTTGGTGCATCTCTGCAGTAGTTGGTGTTGTGTCTTGGATAGGCTACAGTATTTCTGAATTTTCTGATAGGCTACAGTATTTCTGAATTTTGTGATAGGCTACAGTATTTCATGTTGAGTTTTTTATAATGGCCTTCTCAAGTGGTTCCAGTTTTGTTTTCTCCCTAGTATAGAATATTTGCACTGTGAAATTAAAGCATCACAACCCCTAGTATAGAATACTTGCTTTGCTTCTCTATTCTTCTCTGGATACTTAAGTCACATATTGGCAGTACATGTATACTGGAGCATTATATTGGCAGTAGTGGCATGCAGTAGTGGTGTGTATGGAGCATTATATTGGCAGTAGTGTGCATTATATTGGCAGTATGTGATGCTGCTGTACACACAATTTTATTACTGCTGCTGTATAAGTGTATAAGTGCAATTGTTGCTATCATAAAATTTTATTACTGCTGCTGTTGTTGTATAAGTGCAGTAGTGGTGTGTATGTGCTGGTGATGGTGATGGTGGGGATGGTGTGTATGTGCTGGTGATGGTGATGGACCTGATGGTGTGTGTATGCTGGTGATATATGGTGGGGATGGTGTGTATGTGATGGTGATGGTGATGGTGGTACTGTGTATATGTTGCATTATATGTTGCAGGGACTTCAAATGAGCTGCCCATTTCTCCCGAAACGTTGATTCACTTCCGTTTCGGTTGAGAAATGGGGCTCCTATGTCCAAAAATTAGCAAAGGTCATGCCGAATTTTCCGGCCGACAATTGTACTAATAGATTTCATCCTCTTCTTTATAGAAATTGCAAATATGTCGGCCGACGACAACGTGGCCGGCACTTCTAAGGCCGCAATGACCCTCGAAGAGGAAGCCAGAGCGGCGAACGTCGAGTTCTGGGAATTCGGCCCCTCCCAGCGACAAGAGGAGGAGGAGGTGGACTTGGCGGCGGAGGAAGTCGGAGCTGACCGTCAGATGACTGAAGCTGGGGAGGAGGAGGAGTATGAACCCACCACCGACGGCGCCGCCCACACGGGGGGTGACGGCGTCGGGGAGGCTGACGGCAGCGGCAACCCGGCTGCTAAGAAGAAGAAGAAGCCGCGGAAGGATCGGAAGCCGACGGTGCTCGCCAACACCACCAGCGAGATCACATTGGTCTCCGAAAGTGGGCAACCACAGGAGCCGGAGGCTGTTGCCGCTGGGTACGGCATGCAACTCGGGTGCATTGTCCGGGAAAGCATGTCGATCAACACGGTGAAAATCCGAGGTGAAGGCAATGAGCATTTGGTCGAGCTCTGCCTTCGGAAGCTTCACCGACGGTACAAGTTCCCGGCGCCATACAATAACTTGGAAAGATCCAACCCGGTGAATAAATTGGCCATCACGAAGATGAGCAACGCCCTGAGCAGCTGGAAAAGCCGGGTGAAGGCCAAGATCGACAAAGGTGAAAGCTTTGAGAGTATTAAGAAGGGTGAGCCGATGCTCGATGAAGCAGAGTTCCAGATATTCAAGGAGCGGCTGGATAGCGACGATGCGAAAGCATGGACGGAGTGGGGTAGACAAATGCATGAGCTCAACTTAGGAGCACATCACCTTGGAAGCGGCGGTTATAGAGGAAAGATTCCCATTTGGGAAAAGGAGGACGAAGAACTTGCACGTGCTGGGAAACCGAACCCATGGTTGAAAATTACGGACCTGCAGGTGAGGTACTTTGTCCGGGCCCGCTACACTCTGGACAGGAAGACAATGGAATTCGTTACCGAGCATGACGACGTGAGGAAGTTCGAGGAAAAGCTGGTAAGGGAATTTACTCGCGCGGTCCATTGCTGCACATATTACATATATGACGTGAATGCAATGCCCTAAATGTGTTCACCCTATCCTTGTCTGCAGAACGAGCAGTTGGCGAAGGCCGATCTCCCCGAGGCCGAATCGTCGTCCCAGGGCTCGACGGAGCCGTGGGACACGCCTTTCAACAGGGCGTTGAATATCCTCAAGGAGAGGCCAGTATCCAAGCCGCCGACGTCGGCTGGACGTGTCTGCGGCTTTGGTACAAGCATGAAGTTTCGCGAGTACTACAAAGAGGAAAACAGCAAGAAGAGAAGGAGGAGCGCGATGTCAGAAGAGGATAAAGCCGAGGTGGAAGAGCTGAGGAAGAAGGTCTCCATGCTCGAGGAAAAACAGGCAAACTCGATGGACAAAGATGAGGTGGACAAGCTTTTCGAGAAGAAGCTCCGCGATTTCCTGCCCCCTCAGGTCATCGAGGGGATAGCTGCGTGGAATGCGGCCGGTCAGGTGGGGTCGATAAAAGTGCCTAGCGCCGGGGCCAGCAACTCGATCTTCAACGCGTCGCCATCTCCGGATCTGGTTACCCCGCCGCCCACCATCGCCGCGGGGCAGCCGATGGAGTTGGATGAACCGGTGCCCCCCGCTGATCCTGCCGAGGCTACCAAGGCGCAGCCGGCGGCGGCGGTGCTTCATAATGCACCCGAGCCCCCGAAGATTGATAGGCCGGCCGCCACTGTCTCCACATTAGCACAGCTCAACGCCATCACCAAGGTACTTAACTAATTAGTTATTCCATGCCATCTCCTTCATGCGTTTTGATACCCGGCTATCTAATTAATGATGCCCAACATTACTCAGGACACTCCTTGCGTGCTCCTTCACTGCGCGCCCGGCGGCGAGTTGAAGGATGTTGCCACGGGAATGATCATACAACCGAAGAGCACCACGTTGCACACCGTGGCTATGGACGCCAACGTCCTGAAGGTCACTTTGGGTCGGGTGTTGCCGGGGTGCGAAGACATGGACCCCCCAATACAGCCCGAGGGAGCCGACGAGCACCTGACGCTTGAGAACTGCCATGGCTATACCATGGTATGGCCAAAGACCCAGATCCGTCTTGGGGGTCGCTCCACCGGCGCCTCCTCGATCATCCGGCAGCCGATCGTCCGGCCGCCTCCTCGGAGGGCAGCTCCTCCCGTCGTCACCGCCACAACAAGCCGCCACAAGAAACTGCTGGGAGAGTCTCTGCCTCAACCGCCACCGGCGGAGCCTAAAGGCAAGGCCGCTGCACCGCTATCGCCCATCCCATCACCCAATGAAGATGACATCGATGATGATGGGCCGGTAGACGTCGATGCCTACCTCAACACCGGCGCCGACATAGATGATTTGTACATGGCGGGCGCGGATGAAGAAGCATACCGCGTTCGCGACGAACCAGCTGGCCCACCCAAGGCAACCAAACAGCGCCTGGTGTTCCGCGGCTTCTCTCAAGAGACGCCTCCGGCAGCCGATACACAAGAGCCAACCGCCGCAAACATCTTCAGCCCCAATACGCTGATCAACAAGGTCAACGAGCAGTTTGAAGCGTCGGGGCCCGTTGCTCCGAAGAAGCCCCGTAAAAGACCTAGTAAGAACAAGGAGAAGTCTGCGAGCCAGCCACCTCCGACGATCCGTCATCGGGACTCCATGGTACCTCCCAGCAAGGATGGCTTGACCAGAATGCATGAAGCTGGCAAACCAATACTGGGTCCGGAGCTGCTACACCTTGCTTCCGGAGCTATGCTGCCTCTGCAGGACAGTATCCTGGTCCTAGAGAGTATCCTTCTTAAGGACAAAGATCCAAATTACCCGGTCTTCACGGTCAGGGTGCCAAGAGATGTGGGCTTCGTCACTGATGTCCCCGCGGATATATTCTTTATAGCGTACGAGGACATCTTCAAGCTATTCCACGCGAGAAGGCTGGACTATAACTTGGTCCGCCTATTCGCGCTCAATCTGGCGATGAAGATCAAGAGAGAGAGTATCCCGGACGTCGCGATAGCGGATCCTTACTACATGCGTGAAAGCCAGTTGAACTTATCAGCGGTGCGGGTACGGGCTTCGTTGTACCTACAGAAGTGCTTCTTGGACAACAAGAGGAAGGACAACATCCTCTTGGCTTACTTTCCCGAGTAAGTACACATCCGCTAGCCCTGTAATAAATTTCTTTTCCATTGCTCATTTCCAACCTCGATCCAAATTTGTGTTGCGCAGAGACACGCACTGCGTACTCATCTCCATTGCCCCGAAGTTTTCTCTTGCCACCTATTTCGACTCGGGGAGTGCGAAAAAGAAGAACTACGCCAGAATAAGGGGTGTGCTAGATGATGCTCTCGAGGGCTACTTCAAAAAGGGAGGCGCCTTCAAAGAAAAGGCGGAATGTTTCAGGGATGATGGTAAACACAAGTTCAAGCACTTGTTCGAGTTCCCCTGTGTCAAGCAGCCGGAAAACAGCACTCTGGACGCCTTCTATGTCATGCATCACCTAAAAGGGTTTGTCCGGGATAGCCAGAACTTGCGTTTACCATCTGCTCTCCGAGGATGGGCCGAAAAGTTGGCGCGGATCAACGATGATGACCTCAGAGAAGACTTCCAGGATACCAGGGTCAAGATATCACATATCATCACTCAAGACGTCACCACAGGGGGAGGGCCCTTGCACCAGGGTAGAGCGTTATGCAAGAGGGACATCGAGCAACGCCTCAAAGCGCAGGGTGACACGAGGACGTGGATTACAAAAGATCTGTACAAGCCGTTCCCGGAGCCCTGCGAGCCTTGACTTAGTGTGTGATAAACTAGCTATCTTCATCGGTTAGTTTGTATATATATCGATGGACGTGGTCTTTTGTGTGGGTCGTAATTAAACTCTAAGTACTATGTTCATCGGTTTATGTGTATCGGTGGACGTCGTCTTGTGTGTGCGTGTCGCAAACTTATTGTTGCCGTGCTCAACTTTACTATATACTTTGGTCTAATATTTATCAACATATATATATATGCATGATGTACTAATATGATATACTAATATGCCCTTGTCAATAGAGATGCCGACGTACGTTGTGTACAAGGGTCGGGTTCCAGGTGTCTACGAGGAGTGGCAGGACTGTCTCGAACAGGTGCACAAGTTCAGCGGGAACAGCTACAAGGGATACGCGACTAGAGAGGAGGCGGTAGCACAGTGGAGGGCACACGTGGGCAAGAAGAAGAACCGGCTGAAGTTCTTGGTCCCCCTCTTACTCACCGCCACCGCGGTTGTACTCTACTTTACTTTAGTCTAGGTGGCCGGTGACGATGCATGTGCATATGAGACGAGATGAACACACATGTATGTGTATGCGACGATCAAACACATTTCTACTTGTGTAATTTGGATCTAAATGATGTAATGATGAAGACTTGTGTGTATCATGTCATTTGTGTGTCATTTGTGAGTAATTCTGTTATTTCTGGAATGTGCTATGTATTTCTTATATATATCTGTATATTTCCTGTGCAATACCACTATATACTGCAGAAATGGAAAAAATTCGAAAATCCAAAAATTAACATTCTGTGGCGCATGAACTGGCAGTGCGCCACAAAAACTTATAAATATTCTGTGGCGCATGGAAAGGTAGTGCGCCACAAAATCGGGCGCCAAATTCTGTGGCGCACTATCAATGGTGCGCCACAGAAGTCTAAGATTCTGTGGCGCACTGAACAGCGTGCGCCACAGAATTCCAAACTTCTGTGGCGCACCCGCTCGTGCGCCACAGAATTCTAATACTAGTCGCGTGGCAACTGTGGCGACGGCCATATGCGCCACAGAATCAAGATTCGGTGCGCCACAGTTAGCCCTTTTTCCACTAGTGGCCTCTCATAGTTTGTAACTTGTACGACACGAAAAGCCTCGGCTCCGCCTCCTATATAAAGGGGAGCTGAGAGATAAATGTGGGATCGAATCTTTGTCAGCAGAACCACCGTAACCTTTAGTCGAGCACCATTGTCGGCTGAAACCTTCGAGATCTACTTGCCCTCTACTTCTTACGAAACCCTAAGTCTACCATCTGTAGGCATTGATGAGTTAATCCCTCGTCAATTGGTGCCGTCTATGCGGATTGGAGGTTGCAAGGTCCTGATCTCGATGGCATCGTCAACATCATCATTAATTGCAAGCAACACGATGGACGGAGGTAAACGAGTCCAACCTGATCTCGCTGATTTTCTTCCTCACCCTCCCGCCCGTTTGCATGCATATGCCAATCTGGAGGAGTCGACGGAGATGACGTTCGGGAGCTTCTGCTTCCTCGTCGGGAAAGAAGGATCACATCGTCTCGCCGCACCGATTTTTTCGGGACCGTTAGCGGTCGGATCTGATTTCTCGGGATCGTCAACATCGTCTGTCGAGTCAGGCGACGAGCAATTTTGGCCGCCACGCTTCACCAAGCCCGCCGACGGCGGAGTACTAGCCAATCTATTCGGCGACATGACTTTTGGGTCGTTCACAGAAACCGATCTGGACAGCGACTCGGAAAGTTTCAACAACTACGACTTCACCAACTTCGACTTCACCAACAACTCTACTGCTAGTAGGGAGGTCTTCACCGATCTGTACAATGGTGTCACCGACCCTGAGGCTGACGAAAACGCAACCGCAACATATCATCAGATCTGCGTAATTGCGGGAGCAAGTCGTCAAGAGGATGAACGGTCGGAGGCTTTCAATGATTTGGGTAACCCCTACATCGATCCTGCAAATCTCACACGTGGGACATGAAATAAATACATCCGAACTATGCCGCGGGAAAAGGTACAACTACCGCAGGAAGCGTGGGATAGAGCTCAAATAGCCATGGATGGCACACAGCCGATTGATGTCTACGGGTACTTCTATTCTTGTAGACAGTGTTGGGCTTCCAAGAGCAGAGGTTTGTAGAACAGCAGCAAGTTTCCCTTAAGTGAATCACCCAAGGTTTATCGAACTCAGGAAGGTAGAGGTCAAAGATAGTCCTCTCAAGCAACCCTGCAATTAAGATACAAGAAGTCTCTTGTGTCCTCAACACACCTAATACACTTGTCAGATGTATAGGCGCACTATTTCGGCGAAGAGATAGTAAAACACAGGTGGTATAGATTGATATGAGTGGTAATAACAATCTGAAATAAATATGGCAGCGAGTAAACATGCAGTAGAACAGTAAATAAGCGGTGTTTGCAGTAATAGAAACAAGGCCTAGGGATCATACTTTCACTAGTGGACACTCTCAACATTGATCGCATAATAAATAAATAACTTCTCTCATTTGTGCTACATACACTCTTTTGTTGGATGACAAACACCATTCATTGTGTAGGGCTACAAGAGCTCCCTCAAGCCGGAGTTAACAAGCGCCACAACATTCGGCATTCATATTTAAGTAACCTTAGAGCATAATAGATCTTTGCAAAATAAACCGAGAACTAACATAGCATACACACTTTCACCATTACACTATGAAAGGGGGAATAGATCACATCAATACTATCATAGTGATAATTAACTCCATAACCTACAAGAGATTATGATCATAACCTACGACAAGAACTACACGGTGCACACACTGTCGCCTTTACACCATGCAGGAGGAATAGACTACTTTAATAACATCACATGAGTGGCACATAGACTAGTAGCGATACAAAGCTCATCATATGGATCTCAATCATGCAAGAAATTCATGAGATCATTGTATTGGAGTACAGAGAGAGAGAGAGATTAACCACATAGCTACCGGTAGCCTCGAGGGAGAACTACTCCCTCCTCATCATGGGAGCAGCAACGTTGATGGAGATGGAGGTGGTGTCGATGGAGATGCCTTCCGGGGGCACTTCCCCGTCCGGCGGCGTGCCGAACGAGACTTCTGTCCCCCGAATCTTGGCTTCGCGATGGCGGCGGCTCGGAACTTTTCTCGTATCATGGCTTTTGTATCGAGTTTTAGGTCGGGAGGCTTAAATAGGCGAAGAGACAGTCGGAGGGGTTGGAGCCCACACAACGGGGCGCGCCCCCACGGGCCGCGCCGCCACATGTGTGGGCCCAGGGCTCTCAGTGCCCCTCGGGTGTTCTGGAAGCTTTGTGGAATTATAAGATGTTGGGCGTTGAATTCTGAAACCAAAAACAGCAGAAAACAGGAACTGGCACTTCGGCATCTCGTCAATAGGTTAGTTCCGGAAAATGCATCAAAACGATATAAAGTGTGAACAAAACATGTAGGTATTGTCATAAAACAAGCATGGAACATCAGAAATTATAGATACGTTGGAGACGTATCACCGATGACCACGACAACTACGCCGCAAGTGTTGCAAGCATATCAATATAAGATAGCTCGTTCCAGACGAGAGCTAGAAAAGTTACGGGTAACACTCGATGAAAGAAGAGCTGCAACTGCGGCGTCAAGTGAGCGTAGGGCCAACCTGAGTCGACAATCAAGGACCTCAGGAGATAGTCACACGGACGCCCACACAAGAGCAAGATATCGATTGGCAGGAATACCCGAGCAAGATCGGGAGAACCTGATTCAAAACCTCGACATGTCCTTTATGTCAATAGACATGAGAGGGCACATCATCCCGAAAACTCCAGAGGCATGATATATGGCGACACATGCTTCCTAATGGCATCCAAACCACCTCAAGGATATCCCAGGTCATCACTGTACCAGATGGCTATGGCAGGAGTCGGTGTTATGGGCGCAGCGATAGCAGGAAGGGAAGTTGCACCACAACCCGAAAGTGATCCACGCAGGAACAATCCAAGAAAAAATTGTCCCCGACCCACTGTGGTGGCGGCACTAGACGATCCAAGAGGATGCGACGCAAGGAACTCGGTGACTCAAGCTCGAGTCGATAGAGCACGAGAGGAGAGGAGTCGCGAAAATAGAACACGTGATCGTCGACACACTCCAGAAGATAGTGATGAGGACTTGTGCAGACTCCCTTGCTTACCAAACGGGTTCGCAAAACTCGAGTACCCACTAGCTTTAAGTTACCTGACGATTATAAAAAGTTCGACGGGCTACAAGATCCAAAGGATTAGTTAGTTGATTATCTAGAGACATTGAAGCTGATGGGCGGAACCAGAGCAACGGTCATGCAGAGCATTCGGGTCCACCTCAGCGGAGCCGCAAGATCCTGGATGAAGAAGCTGCCGGAAGGATCCATCGATACCGAGGAAACTTTCGAGGACTTGTTCGTGAGAAATTTCCATTCCACGTGCAAAAAAAACAACATCGATAGAGCATCTAAGGACTTGCAAGCAGAAGCCGGATGAATCGATGAGGATGTACATTCAGCGGTGGAGTATCATAAAAATCGGCTGAGCACGTATCTGATGAAAGAGCGATCAACGCGTTTGTCGCACGAATCCAAAGAAGAGATCTAGTTGAAGATTTGGGGGGTCCAACCCCAGAACAATAGCAGACCTCATGGATATAGTGAATCGCTTGGCTGACGGGGAAGATGTGGTTCATAACAAACGACAGAGGTCACCCGAAGAGGATCGTAATAGAAACAACAACCAAAATAGGCGACGTTTTCGCAACCTCACGGATTATGACGGTCCCAACCAAGTAGCGGCTGGCTTCCGAGGAAATAGTGGAGGCAATCATCGTGATGATTACCAAAGGAGCAATGATCAACGCAATGATCACATAGATGCACCGAGTTCCAGCAGACAAAATAATTGGCCGAGGTTTCCACAGCCATATCATATGTCACCCGAAGATCTGCTGAATAGGCTGTGCCAGATGCACTTCTACGTTGACAATGATGGAAGGAGGCAGTCGGGTCATGTTCAGAAGGACTGCCAAAGTTTCCAGGCTTTGCGAAGATATACAGAGAGCACAAACGCGCAAGCAGCAAGTAGGGGATATGTGCAGGGGCCAAGGAGCGAAGTTCATGTAAACTTGCCACCACCACCGCAATTACTAGTGCGAACCAGCATCTGTTGCAACTTGCGGCACCTCCAGGCAACAATGATGACTTTACAAGCACAAGAGGAGCGGTATCGATGATACAGAAGGGCAAACCTTCGAATAGGTCGCATAAGTTAATTTCTCGACAGGTGTACATGGCAGTGACATCACCTCCACAAACCACCGAGTACCTCAATTGGTCGAGACATCCAATAGGATTCACACAAGAGGATCATCCACCTCAAGTTCCACGGCCAGGACAGTCAGCCATGATACTACTAGCGGTCATCGAGGGATATGATGTCTCCCGAATATTTATAGATGGAGGAAGTGATGCGCGTAGATGTACACGTCCGTTGGGAACCCCAAGAGGAAGGTATGATGCGCACAGTGGCAAGTTTTCCCTCAGAAAGAAACCAAGGTTTAATCGAACCAGGAGGAGCCAAGAAGCATGTTGAAGGTTGATGGTGGCGAAATGTGATGCGGCGCAACACCAGGGATTCCGGCGCCAACGTGGAACCTGCACAACACAACCAAAGTACTTTGCCCCAACGAAACAGTGAGGTTGTCAATCTCACCGGCTTGCTGTAACAAAGGATTAACCGTATTGTGTGGAAGATGATTGTTTGCGAAGAAAACAGTAAAGAAAGTATTGCAGTAGATTGTATGCGATGTAAAGAATAGGACCGGGGTCCACGGTTCACTAGAGGTGTCTCTCCCATAAGATAAAAGCATGTTGGGTGAACAAATTACAGTCGGGCAATTGAAAAATAGAGAAGGGCATAACAATGCATATACATGATATGATAAATATAGTGAGATTTAATCGGGCATTACGAAAAAGTACATAGACCGCCATCCAACTGCATCTATGCCTAAAAAGTCCACCTTCAGGTTATCATCCGAACCCCTTCCAGTATTAAGTTGCAAGCACAGACAATTGCATTAAGTATGGTGCGTAATGTAATCAACAACTACATCCTTAGACATAGCATCAATGTTTTATCCCTAGTGGCAACAGCACATCCACAACCTTAGAACTTTCTGTCACTGTCCCAGATATCAATGGAGGCATGAACCCACTATCGAGCATAAATACTCCCTCTTGGAGTTAAGAGCAAAAACTTGGCCAGAGCCTCTACTAATAACGGAGAGCATGCAAGATCATAAACAACACATAAATAATAGATTGATAATCACCATAACATAGTATTCTCTATCGATCGGATCCCGACAAACACAACATATAGTATTACGAGATAGATGATCTTGATCATGTTAGGCAGCTCACAAGATCCAACAATGAAGCACATAAGGAGAAGACGACCATCTAGCTACGCTATGGACCCATAGTCCAGGGGTGAACTACTCACTCATCACTCCGGAGGCGATCGTGGCGATGAAGAGTCCTCGGAGATGATTCCCCTCTCCGGCAGGGTGCCGGAGGCGATCTCCTGAATCCCCGAGATGGGATTCGCGGCGGCGGCGTCTGGAAGGTTTTCCGTATCGTGGCTCTCGGTGCAGAGGGTTTCGCGATGAAGACTTTAAGTAGGCGGAAGGGCAACGCGGGGGCCACACGAGGGCCCCACACCGGGCCGTGCGGCCGGGGGTGGGCCACGCCGCCCTAGTGTGGCGGCGCCTCGTGGCCCCACTTCCTTTCCCCTTCGGTCTTCTGGAAGCTTCGTGCAAAAATAGGACCCGGGCGTTGATTTCGTCCAATTCCGAGAATATTTCCTTACTAGGATTTCTGAAACCAAAAACAGCAGAAAACAACTGGCTCTTCGGCATCTTGTTAATAGGTTAGTTCCAGAAAATGCGTAGATACGACATATAATGTGTATAAAACATGTAGATATCATCAATAATGTAGCATGGAACATAAGAAATTATCGATACGTCGGAGACGTATCAGCATCCCCAAGCTTAGTTCTGCTCGTCCCGAGCAGGTAAACGATAACAAGGATAATTTCTGGAGTGACATGCCATCATAATCTTGATCATACTATTGTAAACATATGTAATGAATGCAGCGATCAAAACAATGGTAATGACATGAGTAAACAAATGAATCATAAAGCAAAGACTTTTCATGAATAGTACTTCAAGACAAGCATCAATAAGTCTTGCATAAGAGTTAACTCATAAAGCAATAAATCAAAGTAAAGGTATCGAAGCAACACAAAGGAAGATTAAGTTTCAGCGGTTGCTTTCAACTTATAACATGTATATCTCATGGATAGTGTCAATATAAAGTAATATAACAAGTGCAATATGCAAGTATGTAGGAATCAATGCACAGTTCACACAAGTGTTTGCTTCTTGAGGTGGAGAGAGATAGGTAAACTGACTCAACAATAAAAGTAAAAGAAAGGTCCTTCAAAGAGGAAAGCATCGATTGCTATATTTGTGCTAGAGCTTTTATTTTGAAAACATGAAACAATTTTGTCAACGGTAGTAATAAAGCATATGAGTTATGTAAATTATATCTTACAAGTTGCAAGCCTCATGCATAGTATACTAATAGTACCCGCACCTTGTCCTAATCAGCTTGGACTACCGGATCATCGCAATACACATGTTTCAACCAAGTGTCACAAAGGGGTACCTCCATGCCGCCTGTACAAAGGTCTAAGGAGAAAGCTCGCATTTTGGATTTCTCGCTTTTGATTATTCTCAACTTAGACATCCATACCGGGA
The DNA here is from genome assembly GCA_030979885.1 of Lolium multiflorum. Lineage (NCBI taxonomy): Eukaryota > Viridiplantae > Streptophyta > Magnoliopsida > Poales > Poaceae > Lolium > Lolium multiflorum. The sequence continues at coordinate 353,870,621 of CM061750.1, read as the reverse complement.
CAACATGGACAACATATAATGGACTCCTCTTTAATGCATAAGCATGTGGCAACAATTATTATTCTCATATGAGATTGAGGATATATGTCCAAAACTGAAACTTCCACCATGATTCATGGCTTTAGTTAGCGGCCCAATGTTCTTCTCTAACAATATGCATGCTCCAACCATTAAGGTGGTAGATCTCTCTTACTTCAGACAAGACGGACATGCATAGCAACTCACATGATATTCAACAAAGGATAGTTGATGGTCCCCAGAAGCATGGTTATCGCACAACAAGCAACTTAATAAGAGATAAAGTGCATAAGTACATATTCAATACCACAATAGTTTTTAAGGCTATTTTGTCCCATGAGCTATATATTGCAAAGGAGAATGATGGAATTTTAAAGGTAGCACTCAAGCAATTTACTTTGGAATGGCGGAGAAATACCATGTAGTAGGTAGGTATGGTGGACACAAATGGCATAGTGGTTGGCTCAAGGATTTTGGATGCATGAGAAGTATTCCCTCTCGATACAAGGTTTAGGCTAGCAAGGTTATTTGAAGCAAACTCAAGGATGAACCGGTGCAGCAAAACTCACATAAAAGACATATTGTAAACATTATAAGACTCTACACCGTCTTCCTTGTTGTTCAAAACTCAATACTAGAAATTATCTAGACCTTAGAGAGACCAAATATGCAAACCAAATTTTAGCAAGCTCTATGTATTTCTTCATTAATGGGTGCAAAGTATATGATGCAAGAGCTTAAACATGAGCACAACAATTGCCAAGTATCACATTATCCAAGACATTTTAGAATTACTACATGTAGCATTTCCCGATTCCAACCATATAACAATTTAACGAAGAAGTTTCAACCTTCGCCTTGAACATTATGAGTAAAGCTGATGACCCACAAGTATAGGGGGTGTATCTGTCACATCCCGAAATTTTACCAAATTTCGGAATGTAAAATAAAAATAAATTTAATGCTTGATTGTTTGAACTTGATTAAAAATTCACAAAGAATTAAAACTTTTTAAAGTTATTTACAAGTTATTTCCAAAATGTTGTTTTCAAGAACCTTTGTTTTCAAAGTATTATCAAATCAAACATATTTGGACTTTCAAGGTTTTCAAATCCTTAAAATATATTATTTGAGAAAACAAGAATATCCTGAAACTTTACTTTGCAAAGTTTTGCATAAATAGCTATGTAGGCTAATGTGCATAAAATATTTATTGTATTTTCAATATGGATATTAAAGAGGTTCTTTAGTGTCCTAGAATACTATTTTTTTACAATTTTTTTTAGAAATTTGTTTGACTCTATTTTGGAGGCCTAAAGCAAAAGTTAGAAAAAAAACATGAACCGGCCGGCCAGGCCAACTCATTACGAGTCAGCCCAGCCCTGCACATTCGCACGCGCGTACGCGCCCGGCCGGAGCGACAATCACCCATCAGCGCTCGCTCGCGCGAGCCCAGCAACGAAGTCATCTTCCTGCTCGAGCTGTTCACGTTACACAGGAGGTAGGCTACGTTAATGGCAATCAATCTTTCCTTCATCTTCCTCCTAATTCCAGTGGCTGATTCCATTCGACTTAAAACACGAGAGTTACTACAACTTTAGTGAAGAACCCGTTCAGGGAATTAGCTCTCCATTTTATTGCCTAAAACTCCCAAACGGTCCAGGTGCACCGAATGCCAATCGGTGGCATACCTCACCCGATCTCCCTCCACAGCTCATACCAACACGAACCGAGGAGAGCACCGTGTGTCCCTTGTTCTTCTCCACAACTTTCATTCACAAAGTTTCTTCAGATGAGCTCTGTACAGCTCGTACCGACCATGCCATCTACAGCCTCAAATTCGAGTTCATCGCTAGATCTTGTCTTCTAGAGTGATCACCACGAAATTTCCTTGAACCAGAAGATGTTTCTCATCAAGGCCTACCTTCAGGACATGGTTGTTTATCACCTAGTTGATGTTGGCCGCGACATCTTCGGAGTTCATCGTGGTGGTACGTCGTCTCTACTGATCCTTAGATTGTTTCCTTTCGTCAGTCGACTCACCTCACCGTTACCAATCTCAAGGACATGATGCTGCACCATATTTTCGATGTTAGTCGCGCCGCCGTTGCTCCGCCGGCCATGTCGACGGCACCGTCGGTTTCGTCGTCGCACCTGAGGCACGGTGCCACCCTTTGTTTTTGGTCTCGTTCATCTTCGCCTTTACCATGCCCATCTCCGTGACTCCTTCATTTCTTTTTCCGCAGCCGAACGACGTCCATAACGAGCTACCGGCGCCGACTACCGCAGGCAACTCCGTCCTACCTTTTTCGACGCGAGTGGAAACCATCGAGCTCGCCGAGCACACCTTCACAGCCCCTCCTCGCGTCGCACGCCGTCGACCCAGGGATCCCCTGAAGCAACGACACCGCCATCGACCGTGCCCGAGCCTGCCGTCGTCGTCTTCCCGAGCGATGGCGTAAATCACTTCTGGTACGTGCGAACGAGCGGCCGGTTTAGATCATTATCGATTTGCTGATCGTCCTGATCGTAGGCCGTTAGCTCCAGATCTCAGGGTCCACGATTAGCCTTGTCACGTTTCATTCGATCGATCGATCAAGACATCTGAGCTAGCTCAAAACAGTTCCGCAACTCGTGAAATTCATTTTATGAGATCTACAACTCCGTTTAAATCGATTCTTCGAGCTTTGTGTTTGTAATTAAACTCTCTACAACTTTCGTGTAGGAAATTCTTCCATCCGACAAACTTTTTCGGACAACTTTTCGTACACCATTAGAAGTCTAACCGCTTCTATCTAGTTTTGTAAATTTCATACCTTGAGTTCTACACGTCGGTTTTCGACAAACTCTATACCGTTGGAATCAGTAAAATGCCTAGATCATTCTGGATATTTTGCATGTCGGATTCACCTACCTTGTTTTCGTGGTATTTCTATGGTCCGCGATATCGTTCTTCGACTATGCAATCATTTAGACACATTCATCTTGTTCCTTGATCACATCTCTCCCATAAATTATCCTAGTTCATATTATTCAAATAACAACTGAGTTATTTGAGTAAATTGTGGCATATCTTCATTTTAGATTTTTTTCTCTTATGAATGAAGTGTGGAGATACTCTACACCATACCACATGAGCTTAAATCCATTTTATCATTACCATCTTTGACCCAATATCGATATCATACATATTCAACCTCATGCCCACTAAATCTTTGCCTTATTTGAACTATTCAACTTACAAATGAGTAATTTGAGTAATTCCATATATCATTAGTTCATACCCAAGCCTATGTGTAACTCATACTATCTTAGTAAGTGTTGTCACACTCTACTAACTAGTATTTTGAGTTGCGCCATTTGAGACTCATGTGATTTTATCACATGGATCATTCCAATTACCCATTCTTGTGTAGCAAACAACTCTTGAGAATAGTTCCTTGTAAACCCTTTTCCTTCTAAGCATTTCGCTTAGATAATATTTATTTCTTTCTCAGTGTTTGTCTAGACCATTCCAACACCCCAAGACCATATTTTGCAAGCCAAACCTCATGCCACACCTTAGTACCATAGAGCGATTTTCCGATTGTTGTCTTGTTTGATTTTGTTGTTGTTGTTGTTGAATGGTGTGTTTATGTTGTGCTATATTTTATCTTATAGTTTCTGCGAAGAGCGACGTGCCTTGTTGAGAGAAGTGAACGATCTTCAATTACCAAAAAGGCAAGTGACATTCAAATCCTACTTATTTTTATTATGCATTAGTGTTTTCGAAACTAGAATGCATGGTAGAGTTTTGTTTTCAAAAGTTATGCTATGCACATCAATCCTAGTAGTGTGTAGCCACCCTTGAACCATTGCTAGTATTCTTAGTATGCTTAGCAATAACAAAATGCCACTGCTGTTTTAATATTTTGGATTGTGAGTATTGAGAATTAAAATTAACAACCTTAATGAATCACCTGGGTGGATTGGTTGATTGGTGGGCGGCTGCTCAGGCTCACGCGCCCTAGGGACTAAAGTGATTCCTCACGCGCCCTAGGGACTAAAGTGATGAATCCCTGAGAGTGCGCAAATGTTGAGTGGCTACTCAGGGCCACATTGTGGTTGTCATCGCCTGAGGGTGCACTTGTGGATGGCCACTCAGGATTAAAGAGATTACTATGTCGTCCATGTTTTAGTTAGCTTCCAGTGCAACCACAATACAATATGGGCTCTGTCTTAGCTAAGTACTTAGTGGGAAACCTTGCCTGGGTACCGCCAGAGGGTGGAATGTTGGGCACGGGCGGATCCGGTAGGTGGAGGGGCTACTAAGGAAAAGCTTCGTAATGACCTCGTCCTGGCCTTAATGAAGATGAAGAATTTTGGCAAAAAGGCTTGGTTGTGAATTGTGGGTAAAGAGCGCAACCTCTCGAGAGTTAAATCTAAGATCTTAGCCGTGTCCCCGGTTATGGACAATTTGAGCTTCTAGGCAAGGAATGTACGGAAGAATCTCATCACCTTTTCTGAATGTATTTAAAATTTGTATCAACCTTTGAAAACTCATGGGAGATGTAACCATGTGATTATTCTAAAACCCATGGAGGATTTAGCCATGGTGTGATTTCATAATGTCATTCAAAGATTTTCAAAATGTTTTGTTTTAAATAAAATATAGGATAAAATTGGCTTTATGCAAATTGTGCCTAAACTCCACTAGCCAAATATCATGTAGATAGTCATGCCTAAAAACTGCCACCATATAAGTGTCATTTGCCAGTACATCATTGTACTGACCTCCATTCGTGGGGCTGCATATTCAAACGTGCAGGATTTTCTGAGGAGAAGTACGTGGTAGGATCTCGAGTCTACATTCCAACATGACTGCCTGTGGCACATGAAGATGATGAAGGCTCATTGATGATTTACATTTCCGTTGTGTTTGTTCTGAATATTATTTGAGCTAGTCCATGTGACTATGCAATTTGTAAGGTTTTACTTTACCCTCTGGATCAACGATGTAGTAATTTGATACTATTGCAATGATTACTATATTTTGTAATGTGTGTGCTATCAGTGATCCCGGGAATAGCACTATACACAGGTATCTTACCTTTATTAAAAGGTAGGGTGCTACAGAATGGTATCAGAGCATAGTGTTGCCTGTAGGATCGAGACCCTAGGTTTGGATTAGAAATAGGAAGACCCTAGGATGAAAATTTTGTCTAATCCTATTTCAAAAAAAAGTGTGCTTTGTGAACTTCTAGTACTACTCATCTATTCCATCTTCAGAAATGTTTTCCTCTTGCCTTAGATGACCTACCTTATGAAATCCATCAGATGATGAGTACCTGAGTACTGATGTGATATTCTTCGACTCCGCAAGAAGGAATTTTATGGAAGACCAATGAAGAACTTGAAGAAAGACTTCGATGCAAACTGCACAACACACGAGGATACACCAAAGGAGTGAAATAGAAAATTGATGCATCCAATATAGAAATAGACTAGACCACCATTAGTTCTCTTTTAGCGAACCAACGATAAAATAACAAAGTATTGATCTTACCAAAATGCGGTATGACCATACTATTTTGTTTGTGTTTGAACCATGTTGCTTGATGCTTGTTAGATGATTGTTGTTTGCTGAATTGCTTTGATCTGCTGTGTTTGGGTAGGAATTCTCCCTTAGAATCTTTCTATCTATTCTCATCTATACCCAACCCAGAGAATGTTTTCTCGGCAACTCGCCATGAAGACAACATTACTGAAACCAACCTAGATGTTTCCTATCAAGAAGAAGAAGCATAGAGTGTGAGATACGCAAAACCCTAGCTAGGGATCGATAGAAATGTTTTCAAAATAGTTCAATAATGGGGATTGAAACATTGATTCAATTCTCCATGGATTTTTTTATCAAACTTTTGAGGTTGACCAAGAGTTAGAATACGAGATGTACCAAACTGAATACAAAGCAATGGTTGGGTGCGACATGGATTGTCCCCTGATACGTCTCCAACGTATCGATAATTTCTTATGTTCCATGCTACTTTATTGATGATACCTACATGTTTTATGCACATATATGTCATATTTATGCATTTTCTGGAACTAACCTATTAACAAGATGCCGAAAGAGCCAGTTGTTGTTTTCTGTTTTTGGTTTCAGAAATCCTAGTAAAGAAATATTCTCGGAATTGGACGAAACTTTCGCCCAGGGTTTTTGCACGAAGCTTCCAGAAGACCGAAGAGATAACGAAGTGGGGCCACGAGGCGGCGGAGGGAGGCCGGCGCGGCCCGGGCCCTGGCCGCGCCGACCTAGCCTGGGCCCCTCGTGTGCCCCCGCGTTGACCCTCCGCCTACTTAAAGCCTCCGTCGCGACCCCGGTGAGAGCCACGATACGGAAAACCCCGAGGCGCGCGCCCAATCCCATCTCGGGGGATTCGGAGATCGCCTCCGGCACCCTGCCGGAGAGGGGATTCATCTCCGGAGGACTCTACACCGCCATGGTCGCCTCGGAGTGATGAGTGAGTAGTTCACCCCTGGACCATGGGTCCATAGCAGTAGCTAGATGGTCGTCTTCTCCTTGTTGTGCTTCATTGTTGGATCTTGTGAGCTGCCTAACATGATCAAGATCATCTATCTGTAATACTATATGTTGTGTTTGTCGGGATCCGATGGATAGAGAGTACTATGATTATGGTGATTATCAATCTATTGTTTATGTGTTGTTTATGATCTTGCATGCTCTCCGTTATTAGTAGAGGCTCTGGCCAAGTTTTTGCTCTTAACTCCAAGAGGGGGTATTTATGCTCGATAGTGGGTTCATGCCTTCATTGAATCTGGGATCGTGACAGTAGGTTCTAAGGTTGTGATGTGCTGTTGCCACTAGGGATAAAACATTGATGCTATGTCTAAGGATGTAGTTGTTGATTACATTACGCACCATACTTAATGCAATTGTCTGTTGCTTTGCAACTTAATACTGGAGGTGGTTCGGACGATAACACGAAGGTGGACTTTTTAGGCCTAGATGCGGTTGGATGGCGGTCTATGTACTTTGTCGTAATGCCCGGATTAAATCTCACTATATTTATCATATCATGTATATGCATTGTTATGCCTTTCTCTATTTGTCAATTGCCCACTGTAATTTGTTCACCCAACATGCTTTATCTTATGGGAGAGACACCTCTAGTGAACTGTGGACCCGGTCCTATTCTTTACATAGCATACAATCCACTTGTTTTACTGTTTTCTTTGCAAACATCTTCCACTCGATACGTTTAATCCTTTGTTACAGCAAGCCGGTGAGATTGACAACCTCACTGTTTCGTTGGGGCAAAGTACTTTGGTTGTGTTGTGCAGGTTCCGCGTTGGCGCCGGAATCCCTGGTGTTGCGCCGCATCACATTTCGCGACCATCAACCTTCAACGTGCTTCTTGGCTCCTCCTGGTTCGATTAAACCTTGGTTTCTTTCTGAGGGAAAACTTGCTACTGTGCGCATCATACCTTCCTCTTGGGGTTCCCAACGAACGTGTGAGTTACACGCCATCAAGCTCTTTTTATTGCCGGGGAGATCAAGACACGCTGCAAGGGGAGTCTCCACTTCTCAATCTCTTTACTTTGTTTTTGTCTTGCTTTATTTTATTTACTACTTTGTTTGCTGCACTAAATCAAAACACAAAAAAATTAGTTGCTAGTTTTACTTTATTTATTGTCTTGCTCTCTATATCAAAAACACAAAAAATTAGTTACTTGTCTTTGCCTAGTTTACTTTATTGCTACCAAAATGAGTAATCCTGAAGTTGAAGTTCGTTCTTTTAAGCAACAAGGTGGAGAAAGTTTTAAAGATGCTTGGTATAGAATTAGTAATGCTCATCATAGGTGCATTAAGAAACACTCCACCACTATCCTTCTTAGGAACTTTTATGTTGGTTTATCTAGTTGGAATAGATATGTTCTTGATACTCTTTCGGGAGGTAATTTCCTAGGTACTCCCGCTTTAGAAGCTAGTTACATCATTGAGAGTCTAGTTGGAATACCACCTGTTAATGAAGTTAAAACTGAAATCTCTCTTGAGGATGTTATGAAAAAATTGGAAACCATAGAGAAAAATTTTCCAAGTGTTGAAACTAAATTGGGAATGTTATTTGACAAAACTTATGAACTTGATAAATCCTTAGGAGGAATTGATGAAAGAATTAGTGTCCTAGGAACTTGTGTTGTCCATGATAATCAAACCAATAGGATTGATGAACTTGAAAAAGCTATGGGAACCTTGGGTTCAACCTTTTCTTCTCTCAAGTATAATGAGAAAGCTTATGTGGGTAAAGAGCAAAAATTCATGTATGCCTCTAAAGTGCCTAAACAAAAGAATTACTATAGGCCTAAAATTGCTAAAACCCCTAGCACCACCATAGAAAATTTAGATAATGGAGCACCTAAAGCACCCTCTGCAACAAGTTGTGTTTGCATGAAAAATAATAATGTTGATGCTTCTACTCTCGATGTTACTTGATTTGCACTTTCTGCGCCTAGCTGAAAGGCGTTAAAGAAAAGCACTTATGGGAGACAACCCATGTTTTTACCTACAGCAATTTTTTGTTTTGTTGAGTCTTGGAAGTTGTTTACTACTGTAGCAACCTCTCCTTATCATGTTTTTGTGCCAAGTAAAGTTTCTATGTCAAAGTTGATGTTATATTTGGGATCGCTGCGCAGAAACAGCATTGCTGTCTGTCACGAATCTGGGCACAGTTCTCTGTAGAAAATTCGAAAAAATCTGCCGTGATCCTCAGATATGTACGCAACTTTCATTAGTTTTGAGTTTTTCCATTTGAGCAAGTCTGGTGCCATCTTTAAATTCGTCTTTACGGACTGTTCTGTTTTTGACAGATTCTGCCTTTTATTTCGCATTGCCTCTTTTGCTATGTTGGATTTATTTCTTTGATCCATTAATATCCAGTAGCTTTATGCAATGTCCAGAAGTGTAAAGAATGTTTGTGTCACCTCTGAACATGTGAATTTTTGATTATGCACTAACCCTCTAATGAGTTTGCTTGAAGTTTGGTGTGAAGGAAGTTTTCAAGGGTCAATAGAAGAGGGTGATATAATGATCAATAGAAGAGGGTGATATAATGTGATCGAGAAGAGTGAAAGGTCTAAGCTTGGGGATGCCCGGTGGTTCATCCCTGCATATTTTAAGAAGACTCAAGCATCTAAGCTTGGGGATGCCCAAGCCATCCCCTTCTTCATCGACAACTTATCAGGTTTCTTCTAGTGAAACTATATTTTTATTCAGTCACATCCTATGTATTTTACTTGGAGCGTCTGTGTGCTTTTATTTTTGTTTTTGTTTTGTTATCTTAGTTCTCTGAATAAGTTCATCCTTGTGTGGGAGAGAGACACGCTCCGTTGGTTCGTATGAACACATGTGTTCTTAGCTCATAATATTCATGGCGAAGTTTTCTCTTCGTTAAATTGTTATATGGTTGGAATTGAAAAATGCTACATGTAGTAATTGGTAAAATATTTTGGATAATGTGATACTTGGCAATTGTTGTGTTCATGTTTAAGCTCTTGCATCATATACTTTGCACCCATTAATGAAGAAATACATAGAGCTTGCTAAAATTTGATTTGCATATTTGGTCTCTCTAAGGTCTAGATAATATCTAGTATTGAGTTTTGAACAACAAGGAAGACGGTGTAGAGTCTTATAATGTTTACAATATGTCTTTTATGTGAGTTTTGCTGCACCTGTTCATCCTTGAGTTTGCTTCAAATAACCTTGCTAGCCTAAACCTTGTATCGAGAGGAATACTTCTCATGCATCCAAAATCCTTGAGCCAACCACTATGCCATTTGTGTCCACCATACCTACCCACTACATGGTATTTCTCCGCCATTCCAAAGTAAATTGCTTGAGTGCTACCTTTAAAATTCCATCATTCACCTTTGCAATATATAGCTCATGGGACAAAATAGCCTTAAAAACTATCGTAGTATTGAATATGTACTTATGCACTTTATATTTTATTAAGTTGCTTGTTGTGCGATAACCATGCTTCTGGGGAACGCCATCAACTATTGTTGAATATCATGTGAGTTGCTATGCATGTCCGTCTTGTCTGAAGGTCTATCATTTTAGTGGTTGGAGCATGCAAAATTGTTAGAGAAGAACATTGGGCCGCTAACTAAAGCCATGAATCATGGTTGAAGTTTCAGTTTTGGACATATATCCTCAATCTCATATGAGAATAATAACTTTGCTACATGCTTATGCATTTAAGAGGAGTCCATTATCTGTTGTCCATGTTGTCCCGGTATGGATGTCTAAGTTGAGAATAATCAAAAGCGAGAAATCCGAAATGCGAGCATTCTCCTTAGACCTTTGTACGGCGGCATGGAGGTACCCTTTGTGACACTTGGTTGAAACATGGCATGCGAAGATCCGGTAGTCCAAGCTAAGTAGGACGAGGTGCGGGCACTATTAGTATACTATGCATGAGGCTTGCAACTTGTAAGATATAATTTTCATAACTCATATGCTTTATTACTACCGTTGACAAAATTGTTTCATGTTTTCAAAATAAAAGCTCTAGCACAAATACAGCAATCGATGCTTTCCTCATTGAAGGACCATTCTTTTACTTTTATTGTTGAGTCAGTTTACCTATCTCCTTCCACCTTAAGAAGCAAACACTTGTGTGAACTGTGCATTGATTCCTACATACTTGCATATTGCACTTGTTATATTACTTTATGTTGACAATATCCATGAGATATACATGTTATAAGTTGAAAGCAACCGCTGAAACTTAATCTTCTTATGTGTTGCTTCAACACCTTTACTTTGATTTATTGCTTTATGAGTTAACTCTTATGCAAGACTTATTGATGCTTGTCTTGAAGTACTATTCATGAAAAGTCTTTGCTTTATGATTCAGTTGTTTACTCATGTCATTACTTTTGCTTTGATCGCTGCATTCATTACATATGTTTACAAATAGTATGATCAAGATTATGATGGCATGTCACTTCAGAAATTATCTTTGTTATCGTTTTACCTGCTCGGGACGAGCAGAACTAAGCTTGGGGATGCTGATACGTCTCCAACGTATCGATAATTTCTTATGTTCCATGCTACTTTATTGATGATACCTACATGTTTTATGTACATTATATGTCATATTTATGCATTTTCTGGAACTAACCTATTAACAAGATGCCGAAGAGCCGTTCTGTTTTCTGCTTTTTGGTTTCAGAAATCCTAGTAAAGAAATATTCTCGGAATTGGACGAAACTTTCGCCCAGGGTCCTATTTTTGCACGAAGCTTCCGGAAGACCGAAGAGATAACGAAGTGGGGCCACGAGGCGGCCAGGGGGAGGCCGGCGCGGCCAGGCCCTGGCCGCGCCGACCTAGCCTCTGGGCCCCTCGTGTGGCCCCCGCGTTGACCCTCCGCCTACTTAAAGCCTCCGTCGCGAAACCCCCGGTCGAGCCACGATACGGAAAACCTTCGAGACGCCGCCGCCGCAATCCCATCTCGGGGATTCGGAGATCGCCTCCGGCACCCTGCCGGAGAGGGGATTCATCTCCCGGAGGACTCTACACCGCCATGGTCGCCTCCGGAGTGATGAGTGAGTAGTTCACCCCTGGACCATGGGTCCATAGCAGTAGCTAGATGGTCGTCTTCTCCTTGTTGTGCTTCATTGTTGGATCTTGTGAGCTGCCTAACATGATCAAGATCATCTATCTGTAATACTATATGTTGTGTTTGTCGGGATCCGATGGATAGAGAGTACTATGATTATGGTGATTATCAATCTATTGTTTATGTGTTGTTTATGATCTTGCATGCTCTCCGTTATTAGTAGAGGCTCTGGCCAAGTTTTTGCTCTTAACTCCAAGAGGGAGTATTTATGCTCGATAGTGGGTTCATGCCTTCATTGAATCTGGGATCGTGACAGTAGGTTCTAAGGTTGTGATGTGCTGTTGCCACTAGGGATAAAACATTGATGCTATGTCTAAGGATGTAGTTGTTGATTACATTACGCACCATACTTAATGCAATTGTCTGTTGCTTTGCAACTTAATACTGGAGGGGGTTCGGACGATAACCTGAAGGTGGACTTTTTAGGCATAGATGCAGTTGGATGGCGGTCTATGTACTTTGTCGTAATGCCCGGATTAAATCTCACTATATTTATCATATCATGTATATGCATTGTTATGCCTTTCTCTATTTGTCAATTGCCCGATTGTAATTTGTTCACCCAACATGCTTTATCTTATGGGAGAGACACCTCTAGTGAACTGTGGACCCCGGTCCTATTCTTTACATAGCATACAATCCACTTGTTTTACTGTTTTCTTTGCAAACATCTTCCACTCGATACGTTTAATCCTTTGTTACAGCAAGCCGGTGAGATTGACAACCTCACTGTTTCGTTGGGGCAAAGTACTTTGGTTGTGTTGTGCAGGTTCCGCGTTGGCGCCGGAATCCCTGGTGTTACGGCATCACATCAACCTTCAACGTGCTTCTTGGCTCCTCCTGGTTCGATTAAACCTTGGTTTCTTTCTGAGGGAAAACTGTGCGCATCATATACCTTGGGGTTTCAAGGTAATGTGGGTGCGACATGGATTGGCCCCCATGACGACTACTCATATTGTTCGCTCTTGTTATGAGGAATGGTAAATCTAGAGAGACATACCTACAAGAGAGACGTCGCTGATAAGCCTGAACCATAGGGTGAATAGATATTATGCCCTTATAGTAGGCAAGTGCTGCCAACCGTAGGACTACGGTGAGTTTGAAGACCCAACCACTAGATGAAAAATAGTGGAAGACTTCAAGTAAGAAGAAGAAGGATGCCTTGAAGTGCTCTCATATTGGTTTTCCGATTGACCCAAAGAAATCAGTGAAGTCAGTCAACAAAACAACCATTTGGATTAGAAGCCCAACTATGAAGGAAACCTACTCGACTCACCTTGGAGAGATATGTTGTTCACTATATGTGAATAAACAACCACCTATTGGATATTAACTCAGAAGCCCTAAGCCATAGATGTTTTCGAAATATTTCCTGTTGTCAAGACATATCCTCGGATGTGCCAAGTCATATCCAAGAAGACCTTAGCCTAAACCCAGGACCTAAGATTATCTACAAAAGTTCCTTTCAAGGGTGGTAGCCCACCTGATTTTTTCCAAACCCAACTTGCTTTCTAGCCTTTCTCAAATCTCGAGGACGAGATTTCTTTTAAGGGTGGTAGTCTGTCACATCCCGAAATTTTACCAAATTTCGGAATGTAAAATAAAAATAAATTTAATGCTTGATTGTTTGAACTTGATTAAAAATTCACAAAGAATTTATTTTTTTAAAAGTTATTTAAAATTATTTCCCAAAATGTTGTTTTCAAGAACCTTTGTTTTCAAAGTATTATCAAATCAAACATATTTGGACTTTCAAGGTTTTCAAATCCTTAAAATATATTATTTGAGAAAACAAGAATATCCTGAAACTTTACTTTGCAAAGTTTTGCATAAATAGCTATGTAGGCTAATGTGCATAAAATATTTATTGTATTTTCAATATGGATATTAAAGAGGTTCTTTAGTGTCCTAGAATACTATTTTTTTTTACAATTTTTTTTAGAAATTTGTTTGACTCTATTTTGGAGGCCTAAAGCAAAAGTTAGAAAAAAAAAACATGAACCGGCCGGCCAGGCCAACTCATTACGAGTCAGCCCAGCCCTGCACATTCGCACGCGCGTACGCGCCCGGCCGGAGCGACAATCACCCATCAGCGCTCGCTCGCGCGAGCCCAGCAACGAAGTCATCTTCCTGCTCGAGCTGTTCACGTTACACAGGAGGTAGGCTACGTTAATGGCAATCAATCTTTCCTTCATCTTCCTCCTAATTCCAGTGGCTGATTCCATTCGACTTAAAACACGAGAGTTACTACAACTTTAGTGAAGAACCCGTTCAGGGAATTAGCTCTCCATTTTATTGCCTAAAACTCCCAAACGGTCCAGGTGCACCGAATGCCAATCGGTGGCATACCTCACCCGATCTCCCTCCACAGCTCATACCAACACGAACCGAGGAGAGCACCGTATGTCCCTTGTTCTTCTCCACAACTTTCATTCACAAAGTTTCTTCAGATGAGCTCTGTACAGCTCGTACCGACCATGCCATCTACAGCCTCAAATTCGAGTTCATCGCTAGATCTTGTCTTCTAGAGTGATCACCACGAAATTTCCTTGAACCAGAAGATGTTTCTCATCAAGGCCTACCTTCAGGACATGGTTGTTTATCACCTAGTTGATGTTGGCCGCGACATCTTCGGAGTTCATCGTGGTGGTACGTCGTCTCTACTGATCCTTAGATTGTTTCCTTTCGTCAGTCGACTCACCTCACCGTTACCAATCTCAAGGACATGATGCTGCACCATATTTTCGATGTTAGTCGCGCCGCCGTTGCTCCGCCGGCCATGTCGACGGCACCGTCGGTTTCGTCGTCGCACCTGAGGCACGGTGCCACCCTTTGTTTTGGTTCTTCATCTTCGCCTTTACCATGCCCATCTCCGTGACTCCTTCATTTCTTTTTCCGCAGCCGAACGACGTCCATAACGAGCTACCGGCGCCGACTACCGCAGGCAACTCCGTCCTACCTTTTTCGACGCGAGTGGAAACCATCGAGCTCGCCGAGCACACCTTCACAGCCCCTCCTCGCGTCGCACGCCGTCGACCCAGGGATCCCCTGAAGCAACGACACCGCCATCGACCGTGCCCGAGCCTGCCGTCGTCGTCTTCCCGAGCGATGGCGTAAATCACTTCTGGTACGTGCGAACGAGCGGCCGGTTTAGATCATTATCGATTTGCTGATCGTCCTGATCGTAGGCCGTTAGCTCCAGATCTCAGGGTCCACGATTAGCCTTGTCACGTTTCATTCGATCGATCGATCAAGACATCTGAGCTAGCTCAAAACAGTTCCGCAACTCGTGAAATTCATTTTATGAGATCTACAACTCCGTTTAAATCGATTCTTCGAGCTTTGTGTTTGTAATTAAACTCTCTACAACTTTCGTGTAGGAAATTCTTCCATCAAAACTTTTCGGACAACTTTTAAATGCCATTAGAAGTCTAACCGCTTCTATCTAGTTTTGTAAATTTCATACCTTGAGTTCTACACGTCGGTTTTCGACAAACTCTATACCGTTGGAATCAGTAAAATGCCTAGATCATTCTGGATATTTTGCATGTCGGATTCACCTACCTTGTTTTCGTGGTATTTCTATGGTCCGCAATATAGTTCTTCCACTATGCAATCATTTAGACACATTCATCTTGTTCCTTGATCACATCTCTCCCATAAATTATCCTAGTTCATATTATTCAAATAACAACTGAGTTATTTGAGTAAATTGTGACATGTCTTATTTTAGATTTTTACCTTGCGAATGTAGTGTGGAGATACTCTACACATACCACATGACTTAAACCATTTTATCTATTACCATCTTTGACCACATCTTCGATATCATTCATCCATATTCAACCTCATTCACTTCTTTGCCTTATTTAAAACTATTCAACTTACAAATGAGTAATTTGAGTAATTCCATATATCATTAGTTCATATCCAAGCCTATGTGTAACTCATACTATCTTAGTAAGTGTTGTCACACTCTACTAAATAATATTTTGAGTTGCGCCATTTGAGACTCATGTGATTTTATCACATGGATCATTCCAATTACCATTCTTGTGTAGCAAACAACCCTTGACCATAGCCTTGTAAATCCTTTTCCTTCTAAGCATTTCGCTTAGATAATATTTATTTCTTTCTCAGTGTTTGTCTAGACCATTCCAACACCCCAAGACCATATTTTGCAAGCCAAACCTCATGCCACACCTTAGTACCATAGAGCGATTTTCCGATTGTTGTCTTGTTTGATTTTGTTGTTGTTGTTGTTGTTGAATGGTGTGTTTATGTTGTGCTATATTTTATCTTATAGTTTCTGCGAAGAGAGACGTGCCTTGTTGAGAGAAGTGAACGATCTTCAATTACCTAAAAGGCAAGTGACATTCAAATCCTACTTATTTTTATTATGCATTAGTGTTTTCGAAACTAGAATGCATGGTAGGATTTTGTTTTCAAAAGTTATGCTATGCTTATCAATCCTAGTAGTGTGTAGCCACCCTTGAACCATTGCTAGTATTCTTAGTATGCTTAGCAATAACAAAATGCCACTGCTGTTTTAATATTTCTGGATTGTGAGTATTGAGAATTAAAATTAACAACCTTAATGAATCACCTGGGTGGATTGGTTGATTGGTGGGCGGCTGCTCAGGCTCACGCGCCCTAGGGACTAAAGTGATTCCTCACGCGCCCTAGGGACTAAAGTGATGAATCCCTGAGAGTGCGCAAATGTTGAGTGGCTACTCAGGGCCACATTGTGGTTGTCATCGCCTGAGGGTGCACTTGTGGATGGCCACTCAGGATTAAAGAGATTACTATGTCGTCCATGTTTTAGATAGCTTCCAGTGCAACCACAATACAATATGGGCTATGTCTTAGCTAAGTACTTAGTGGGAAACCTTGCCTGGGTACCGCCAGAGGGTGGAATTTTGGGCACGGGCGGATCCGGTAGGTGGAGGGGCTACTAAGGAAAAGCTTCGTAATGACCTCGTCCTGGCCTTAATGAAGATGAAGAATTTTGGCAAAAAGGCTTGGTTGTGAATTGTGGGTAAAGAGCGCAACCTCTCGAGAGTTAAATCTAAGATCTTAGCCGTGTCCCCGGTTATGGACAATTTGAGCTTCTAGGCAAGGAATGTACGGAAGAATCTCATCACCTTTTCTGAATGTATTTAAAATTTGTATCAACCTTTGAAAACTCATGGGAGATGTAACCATGTGATTATTCTAAAACCCATGGAGGATTTAGCCATGGTGTGATTTCATAATGTCATTCAAAGATTTTCAAAATGTTTTGTTTTAAATAAAATATAGGATAAAATTGGCTTTATGCAAATTGTGCCTAAACTCCACTAGCCAAATATCATGTAGATAGTCATGCCTAAAAACTGCCACCATATAAGTGTCATTTGCCAGTACATCATTGTACTGACCTCCATTCGTGGGGCTGCATATTCAAACGTGCAGGATTTTCTGAGGAGAAGTACGTGGTAGGATCTCGAGTCTACATTCCAACATGACTGCCTGTGGCACATGAAGATGATGAAGGCTCATTGATGATTTACATTTCCGTTGTGTTTGTTCTGAACATTGTTGAGCTAGTCCATGTGACTATGCAATTTGTAAGGTTTTACTTTACCCTCTGGATCAACGATGTAGTAATTTGATACTATTGCAATGATTACTATATTTTGTAATGTGTGTGCTATCAGTGATCCCGGGAATAGCACTATACACAGGTATCTTACCTTTATTAAAAGGTAGGGTGCTACAGTATCGTAGTACTTTCGAGAAATAAGAGTGTCGAACCCAACGAGGAGCAGAAGGTGTTGACAAGCAGTTTCGATGAAGGATTCACTGTAAATGCTCACAGACAAGTATTCAGGGGGTTTTGATATTGCAGATAAATAAAGTACAAGTAAATAAAATACGAGAGGAATAATTGCAGCGAGTGGCCCAATCCTTTTTAGCACAAAGGACAAGCCGGTTTGTTTGCTTATAATGACCAAACGTTCTTGAGGACACATGGGGATTTTAGTCTAGTACTTTCGCTTCATGTGGCTAAATAATCTTCATTGTTTTGATAAGTGTTGTGTGGGTGAACCTATTAATGCACCGCCCTTCCTAGGACTAATACATACTTGTGATTATACCCCTTGCAAGCATCCGCAACTACAAGAAAGTAATTAAGATAAATCTAACCACAGCCTTAAACTCTGAGATCCTGCGATCCCTCCTGCATCGATATACTAACGGGGGCTTAGGTTTCTGTCACTCCGGCAACCCCGCAATTAGCAACCGAATACAAGATGCACTCCCCTAGGCCCATAAATGGTGAAGTGTCGTGTAGTCGACGTTCACACGACACCACTAGAAGAATGACACCACAACTTAAATATCATAACATTGAATATTACTCAACCATAATTCACTACTAGCATTTAGACTTCACCCATGTCCTCAAGAACTAAACGAACTACTCACGAGACATCATATGGAATACAATCAGAGGTGATATGATGATGAATAACAATCTGAACATAAACCTTGGTTCAATGGTTTCACTCAATAGCATCTACAACAAGTATAGAATAACACCGGGAGAGTTTCCCCTATCAAACAATCAAGATTTAACCCGAATTGTTACAGCGGTGACGAGGTGCAGCGGTGGTGATGGCGGTGTAGATGGTGGAGATGATGATGATGATGATGGAGATGATGTCCCGCTCGATGACGATGACGATGGCGTCGATTTCCCCCTCCGGGAGGGAATTTCCCGGATTCCTGCCCGCCGGAGAGCTCTTTCTCTCTGGTGTTCTCCGCCCCGCAGAGGCGGCTGTAACCCTTCGTGAGGTCCTCTCTGTGGCTTAGGTTTTCGGGACGAAGGAGTACGAAGAAAAGGAGGCGAAAGGGGCGTGGGGCCCCAGAGCATAGGGTGGCGCGGCCAGGCCATGGGCCGCGCCGCCTATGGTCTGGGCCCACAGTGGCTCCTCTCTTCCCCTTCTGGCTCCCTCCGTCATCTGGAAAAATAGGAATTTACGTGAAATTCCCTTCCACGTTGATCTTCCGAAATATTGCGTTCTGACGGTGCTTTTTCCAGCAGAATCCTGGCTCCGGTGCTTGATCCTCCAATGATGATGAAACATGCAAAATAGATGAAATAACATAAGTATTGTGTCCCAATATGAAATATATCAATGAATAACAGCAAATTATGATACAAAATAGTGATGCAAATTGGACGTATCAACTCCCCCCAAGCTTAGACCTCGCTTGTCCCCAAGCGAAACTGAGCTCGATAAACAAGACCACATGTTTATGGAGTGAAGAGTCGATAAATAAAATACGGACAAGAGGCATCATATTCATTCACACAAGACATTCTAGTAAACAACTTCCTCATATAACTCATCTCGAAATAGGTAAAGAGAAATCACAAGTAAAGGTGCATAAGAAATCATAGTTGGTGATGGCAAACTTCGTTCTTGGTCAGAGAACTACTAACGGATTGTACTTCTAAGCAAAGCTTTCATATTAGAATTTATAGCTGAGCCTTCATATTTAAGCATAACAATCTCCTCATAATCATTGATAACTTCAAAGTCATATTTATTCAGATAAAATTGGTACTAAACAAGAAAGTATAAAAGACATGATTAACTGAATCATAGCATAAATGATTGGTTCACAACAACCCAATTGCTTGCTTGAGATAGAGAGATATAGGATTACTGACTCAACATAAAAGTAAAAGACAGGCCCTTCGCAGAGGGAAGCAGGGATTAAATCATGTGCTAGAGCTTTTCAAGTTTTGAAATCATATAAAGAGCATAAAAGTAAGATTTTGAGCGGTGTTTGTTGTTGTCAACGAATGGTAGCGGGCACTCTAACCCCCTTGCCAAACGAACCTTCAAAGAGCGGCTCCCATGAGGGACGGCATCTCTACCAGCAAGGTAGATCATCCCCCTTCTCTTTTGTTTACACATGTATTTTAGTTTTATTAAGGATGACACTCCCCCCTTGGCTTTCTCAATCCATGGCTAACCGAATCCTCGGGTGCCTTCCAACATTCACATACCATGGAGGAGTGTCTATTGCAAAATTAAGTTGCTTACTGATAAATCAGAGCAAAACATGTGAAGAGAGTTATTAATGAAAGTTATTAATTGGGGCTGGGAACCCCGTTGCCAGCTCTTATTGCAAAATTATTGGATAAGCGGATGTGCCGCTAGTCCATTGGTGAAAGTCCGCCCAACAAGATTGAAAGATAAAACACCACATACTTCCTCATGAGCTATAGAACATTGACACAAATAAGGAGTAGTATAGTTTGAATTATTTAAAGGTAGCACATGAAGTATTTACTTGGAATGGCAGAAAATACCATGTAGTAGGTAGGTATGGTGGACACAAATGGCATAGGTTTGGTCTAAGGTTATGGATGTATGAGAAGCATTTCCTCTCGATACAGGTCTTTGGCTAGCAAGGTTTGATAGCAAGCATAAAGGTTGAGGGAAACAAACAAATATACATATGATAGAAACAATCATGCATCTTTCTCATAAGCACAAGCAATTTTAACTTAAGAATACTAAGCTCATAAGCATAGAGATAATAGAGTAATGTATCTAAGTGTATTTCTCTCTTTTATTAAACATCAAGATGTTGTTGCTATTGACCAATGCTAAGTTTGCCAAAACCAAATAGATTTACTTGATGCTCCCAAAGTGATATCAATACTCATGTCAAGAGTAATCATATAATAGAGATTGCAAACTAAAATAAGATGTGCAAAAAGTAAATGATAAGACTTCTCATTAATATTTCATAACGATAACTCACACCAACGGATACATAGATAACTAACTAAGAGAGATACTTCCACATTGCATACTATTCCATATGATAACTTCCCTACTCATGATATGACACTACTTGATAGTAAAAGATAAAGGTGGTGATGTGATACCGCGGCACTCCCCCAAGCTTGGAACAAACCAAGGGGATGCCAATACCGATGATGAATTACTCCTTCGGCGATGGTGGTGATGAATTCCTGACAAGCTTCTCAATAAGCTCCTGGAGCTCGTCAATCCTGTATATGAGATTGCGAATCATCTCTGAATTGTGCTCGACGCGGTTAAGGAGTCTGTCCGACGGTGAGTCCCAGCTCTTGGAGTTATTTCCCCACTCTTCAGCCTCAGGCTCCTTCTCTCCTGCAGTGTTAGAGCGATCTATATCCCACTGGCTAGGCAATGCTGCCTTGGGAGTCCTTTCAATTTGATTATTGAAAATTAGATTGTGGAAGGGGTGATGAGTGCCTGATAAGGATGACTTTGGAGCTAGGTAATGACGTGGAACCGCTCCTCCAGTGCGAATTCTTGCGCTCTTGTTTGCGCTAAAAGGGTTGTCCACCACCTTGATGCTTGCGATAGTAGCACGCGGGTGTGCGCGCGAATCTTCATCCACCTCTTCTTCATCCTCTTCCTTGACGTCCTTGTCTTCCTCTTTCCACCCAAGATCTCGATCATCTTCATCCGGAAACTCCTTGCCCTTGTTCTTGGAGACCATGGCGCTTCTAAACTGAAAACAGATCCTGGCAGAAACAGCTCGAAACAAAACACGACGAGAAAACGATATTACGGACCTCCAGGGGTCCGGGGGATTATATAGCAAAAATTTTCACGACAAAAGGAAGGCTCCAGATCGAACCAGAGTCGGAAAGGGGCAACGAGGCGGCCAGACCATAGGTCGGCGCGGGCCCGGGTCAGGCCGCGCCGGCCTATGGTGGCACGCCCTCGTGCGTCCTTTCCACTCCGTTTCGAACTCGTAATTTTTCATATTTTCTAAAAACAGCAGAAATAATGTTCGGAAAGGTAAACGCGGACTTTTTATTACCTGTTACCTATTCAAAGTCGAGTTCTGGCGGACTGTCAATTTGTCCTTTGATGAAAGCCTCCGGTGTTTCCACTTGAATAATATCAACATCAACATTATAAGAATCACCCGAGATATAATGCTTGAGTCTTTGTCCATTCACCACTTGCGTGGCATTGCCTTGGAGAGAGCTAATTTTAATTGCTCCTGAACGATACACCTCCTCAACAACATATGGTCCTTCCCACTTCGAGAGTAATTTCCCTGCAAAGAATCTGAGACGAGACCGATACAATAGAACTTGATCTCCAACATTAAATTCTCTTTTGATGATCCTTCTATCATGCCACTTCTTAACTTTTTCTTTAAAGAGTTTAGCATTTTCATAAGCTTCACTTCTCCATTCATCTAGAGAACTTAATTGCAACAACCTCTTATTACCGGCTAATTTAGGATCTTTATTTAGTTCTCTAACAGCCCAATAAGCTTTGTGCTCTAGTTCTAAAGGTAAATGACAAGCTTTTCCATAAACCATTTTATAAGGTGACATTCCCATAGGATTTTTATAAGCAGTTCTATAAGCCCATAGTGCTTCTTTCAATTTGCTAGCCCAATTCTTTCTAGATTTATTAACAGTCTTTCCCAAGATAGCTTTAATCTCTCTATTTGATAATTCTACTTGACCACTAGTTTGAGGGTGATAAGCAGAAGCAATTCTATGATTAATACCATACTTAGCAAGAGTTTTTCTAAAACCTCCATGAATAAAATGAGAACCTCCATCAGTCATAATATATCTAGGTACTCCAAATCTAGGAAATATAACATCTACAAGCATTTTTATAGAGGTCTCACCATCAGCACTTTTTGTAGGTATAGCTTCTACCCATTTAGTAACATAATCAACAGCGACAAGTATATGAGTGTTACCGTCTGAAGAAGGGAAAGGACCCATGAAGTCGAATCCCCAACAATCGAATGGTTCAATAACAAGAGTATAATTCATAGGCATTTCATTGCGTCTGGAGATATTACCAACTCTTTGACATTCATCACAAGATAAAATAAATTTCCTTGCATCTTTGAAAAGTGTTGGCCAATAAAAACCTGATTGTAGAACCTTTTGCGCGGTTCTATCTCCAGCGTGATGTCCTCCATAAACACTACCATGACATTTATTCAATATCTCCTGTTGTTCATATTCAGGAACACATCTTCGCATAATACCATCCACTCCTTCTTTATATAAGTGTGGGTCATCCCAAAAATAATGCCTCAAGTCATAAAAGAATTTCCTCCTTTGCTGAGCTGAAAAGGTTGGAGGCAAATACTTCGAAACAATAAAGTTAGCATAATCTGCATACCAAGGGCTCTCTCGCGAGCTCACCTTTATTACAGCCAATTGTTCATTTGGAAAACTATCATTAACAGGAACAGGATCATAAGCAATATTTTCCAATCTAGACAAATTATCAGCAACAGGATTATCAGCACCTTTCCTATCTATAATATGTAAATCAAATTCTTGCAACAGAAGTACCCATCTAATAAGCCTCGGCTTAGCATCTTTCTTTGTCATAAGGTATCTAATTGCAGCATGATCAGTATGAATTGTAACTTTCGAATCAACAATATAAGGTCTAAACTTGTCACAAGCAAAGACTACAGCTAACAATTCCTTTTCAGTTGTAGCATAATTTCTTTGAGCAGCATCAAGAGTCTTACTAGCATAATGAATAACATTTAATTTTTTATCTACCCGCTGTCCAAGAACAGCGCCTACAGCAAAATCACTAGCATCACACATAATTTCAAAAGGCAAATTCCAATCGGGAGGTTCAACTACAGGAGCAGTTGTTAAGGCTTTCTTTAGAGTTTCAAAAGCTTCCTTACAATCATCATCAAAAACAAAAGGTACATCTTTTTGAAGAAGATTAGTAAGAGGCTTTGAAATTTTAGAGAAATCTTTAATAAATCTCCTATAAAACCCAGCATGACCAAGAACACTACGAATACCTTTAACATCCCTCGGATAGGGCATCTTCTCAATTGCTTCCACTTTAGCTCTATCAACTTCAATACCTCTCTCGGAAATTTTATGTCCCAATACAATTCCTTCATTAACCATAAAGTGGCATTTCTCCCAATTAAGAACAAGGTTAGTTTCTTCACATCTCTGCAAAACTTTATCGAGGTTTCGCAAGCAATTATCAAAAGAATTCCCATAGACAGAAAAATCATCCATGAACACTTCTACAATACTTTCGCAAAAACCATGAAAAATAGCAGACATGCATCTTTGAAAAGTAGCAGGAGCATTACATAAACCAAAAGGCATACGCCTATAAGCATAAGTTCCATAAGGACAAGTAAACGTGGTTTTCTCTTGATCTTTAGCTTTAACAGCAATTTGTGAAAACCCAGAATAACCATCAAGAAAGCAAAAATGAGTATTTTTAGATAACCTTTCTAGCATTTGATCAATAAAGGGTAAAGGGTAATGATCTTTCTTAGTAACTTTATTAACTTTTCGAAAATCAATGCACATTCTATAACCTACAACTATTCTTTGAGGAATAAGCTCATCATTATCATTAGGCACAACAGTCATTCCTCCTTTCTTAGGAACACAATGCACAGGACTAACCCATCTACTATCAGCAATAGGATATATAATACCAGCTTCAAGAAGTTTTAATACCTCATTTCTTACCACCTCTTTCATCTTTGGAATTAGACGACGTTGATGTTCAACAACAGGCTTTGCATCTTCTTCCATATTAATAGCATGTTGGCAAATAGAAGGAGAAATCCCTTTCAAATCATCAAGAGTATAGCCAATAGCTCCTCGGTGTTTCTTCAATATTTCCAATAACCTTTCTTCCTCAATCTCTGAAAGCTTAGAACTAATAATAACAGGATATATTTTCTTATCATCAATATGAGCATATTTAAGATTATCAGGTAAAGGCTTTAGATCAAAAACAGGATCTTCCTTTGGTGGCGGTGTTGTACCCAAATCTTCCACCGGTAAATCATGCTTGAGAATAGGTTGGCGAAGAAAAATTTCCTCAAGCTCATCTCTTTCTTTCCTAAAAGCTTCACTTTCACTATTCTCCAAATGTTGCTGCAAAGGATTATTAGGAACAAGAACAATAGATGCACACTGCTCCATTTTAAAATCATTACTAGGCAAGTCAACTTTATAAGGAGTTTTGGTAAATTTAGAAAAGTTAAATTCATAAGGTTCACCAGCAAATCTAGTCAAAATTTTCTCTTTCTTACAATCTATAATAGCTCCACAAGTATTTAGAAAAGGTCTACCAAAAATGATAGGACAATGATCACTAGCAGCAGAACCAAGTACCAAAAAGTCAGCAGGATATTTAATCTTACCACATAGAACTTCCACATCTCGAACAATACCAATTGGAGAAATAGTTTCTCTATTAGCCAAATGAATAACCACATCAATATCTTCAAGTTCACAAGAACCAATTTCGTGCATAATCTCCGTGTAAAGCTCATAAGGGATAGCACTAACACTTGCACCAATATCACATAAACCATAATAGCAATGATCACCAATTCTAACAGATAGCATAGGAACACTAACTTGTTTGGATTTATTAGGATGTGAAACAATATTAGAAGCATCTTCACAGAAAATAATATGACCATCCTCCACATTTTCAGTCACAAGATCTTTAACTATTGCAACAGCAGGTTCAATTTTAATTTGTTCTTCAGGTTCTTTAGGTTTCTTTTCACTTTTATTAACCGCACTAGATATGACAGAGTACTCCTTCATTTTAGCAGGGAAAGGAGTTTTTTCAATATAAGCTTCAGGAATAACATTATCAACAGTTTCAACCACTACACATTTGTTTACAGATGAATCAACTTTATCTTTATACGGTTCATGATACTTATCAAAATTCTTCTTAGGCAGTTCATAATGAGAGGCAAAAGCTTTATAAAGATTTGCAACAACTTGGGAATCAAGACCATATGTAGCACTCATATTACGAAATTTATCAGTATCCATAAAAGCTTCAATGCATTTATAATCATAAATTATACCTGATTCTCTATCTTTGTCGTTCTCCCATCCTTCAGTATTTTCTTGGATCCGATCAAGAAGGTCCCTTTTAAACTCTTCATTCTTGCGTGTAAATGATCCAGAACAAGAAGTATCCAGCAAGGTCTTGTCTTGAAAAGAAAGTCTTGCATAGAAATTATCAATAATAACATTACCAGGAAGCTCATGAATGGGGCATTTGAGCATTAAAGACTTCAATCTCCCCCAAGCTTGGGCAATACTCTCTCCATCATGAGGCCAGAAATTATATATGCGGTTCCGATCTTTGTGAATTTCACTTGGAGGATAAAATTTGGAATAAAATAAAGGCACAATGTCCTCCCAATCAATAGAATCACCATTCTTCAGCAATTTATACCAGTGCGCCGCTTTACCAGACAGCGATATAGTGAATAGTTTCTTTCTAACTTCATTCATAGAAATACCTGCACATTTGAATAACCCGCATAATTCATGCAAAAACAATAAATGATCACCAGGATGGACAGTTCCATCCCCTTCATAGCGGTTATCCATAACACGTTCAATAATTTTCATAGGTATCTTATATGGTACTACTTCCTCACCTGGCGCTTCATCCACTACCGTTGCAGTAGTAGTAGATTTCCCAAATAGAAATTGAAGAGAAGATCTCTCCATAATGATTTATAGCAGCAGGCAGAAATAAAATCAGCACAAACAGTAAATTTCCTTACCAATTCCGCTTACCAATAGCGCTTCACTCCCCGGCAACGGCGCCAGAAAATAGTCTTGATGACCCACAAGTATAGGGGGTGTATCGTAGTACTTTCGATAAATAAGAGTGTCGAACCCAACGAGGAGCAGAAGGTGTTGACAAGCAGTTTCGATGAAGGATTCACTGTAAATGCTCACAGACAAGTATTCAGGGGGTTTTGATATTGCAGATAAATAAAGTACAAGTAAATAAAATACGAGAGGAATAATTGCAGCGAGTGGCCCAATCCTTTTTAGCACAAAGGACAAGCCGGTTTGTTTGCTTATAATGACCAAACGTTCTTGAGGACACATGGGGATTTTAGTCTAGTACTTTCGCTTCATGTGGCTAAATAATCTTCATTGTTTTGATAAGTGTTGTGTGGGTGAACCTATGCTAATGCACCGCCCTTCCTAGGACTAATACATACTTGTGATTATACCCCTTGCAAGCATCCGCAACTACAAGAAAGTAATTAAGATAAATCTAACCACAGCCTTAAACTCGAGATCCTGCGATCCCTCCTGCATCGATATACTAACGGGGGCTTAGGTTTCTGTCACTCCGGCAACCCCGCAATTAGCAACCGAATACAAGATGCACTCCCCTAGGCCCATAAATGGTGAAGTGTCGTGTAGTCGACGTTCACACGACACCACTAGAAGAATGACACCACAACTTAAATATCATAACATTGAATATTACTCAACCATAATTCACTACTAGCATTTAGACTTCACCCATGTCCTCAAGAACTAAACGAACTACTCACGAGACATCATATGGAATACAATCAGAGGTGATATGATGATGAATAACAATCTGAACATAAACCTTGGTTCAATGGTTTCACTCAATAGCATCTACAACAAGTATAGAATAACACCGGGAGAGTTTCCCCTATCAAACAATCAAGATTTAACCCGAATTGTTACAGCGGTGACGAGGTGCAGCGGTGGTGATGGCGGTGTAGATGGTGGAGATGATGATGATGATGGAGATGATGTCCCGCTCGATGACGATGGCGATGGCGTCGATTTCCCCCTCCGGGAGGGAATTTCCCCGGCGGATTCCTGCCCGCCGGAGAGCTCTTTTCTCTCTGGTGTTCTCCGCCCGCAGAGGCGGCTGTAACCCTTCGTGAGGTCCTCTCTGTGGCTTAGGTTTTCGGGACGAAGGAGTACGCGAAGAAAAGGAGGCGAAAGGGGCTGTGGGGCCCCCAGAGCATAGGGTGGCGCGGCCAGGCCATGGGCCGCGCCGCCCTGGTCTGGGCCACATGGCTCCTCTCTTCTTCCCCTTCTGGCTCCCTCCGTCATCTGGAAAAATAGGAATTTACGTGAAATTCCCTTCCACAGTTGATCTTCCGAAATATTGCGTTCTGACGGTGCTTTTTCCAGCAGAATCCTGGCTCCGGTGCTTGATCCTCCAATGATGATGAAACATGCAAAATAGATGAAATAAAATCTTTACTATTAAATTGGAATAGGTGACTGCCTGGTGTCACAAACGGGCCAAAACGGTTTGTTGGGCCCAGGTTGTATGGGTCGATTGTTATGTGGGTCGTCAGCACCAGCGCTAAAAGAAACCGAACAGCAGTCATTGTTATATCGATCTATTGGAAAAAATCGGACATACGGTCGTAGGGTTTTCTCCCAGATCGGATCCTGACCGGCCTCGTACGTGGCCCTACTGGGTCGGCTATGATTGGAAAAGGATGGAATCCTTTGCTCCCTCCGGTTGCTAATCGTGCGCCAAGAGTCATGGTAGATTCGGTTTCCTTAATGCCTGTCTATAATATCCCTCAGCAAGAGCTATGTTTGGTCGACGACACCAGATCCTCCTTGCCCGAGCAACGAACAGGCACAAGCGCCGACAGATCACGTACGGGGAGGACCTCGATCTGGTCGTCCAGCCCCAGTTCTCGATCTGGTCAGAGAGAGAGGTTTGTCGCTACAGAGAAAACACGGGCGCTGCTGGATTCAGGAGGAACATCAGGAACAGTGTAGTCGGTAGCCATGGCTGGCGGCCGGAGGTCATGAAGCAGACAGGCGCCTTCGTCTACGTCCTTTTCATGTTGCACGCTGACACCAGCGCGTGCCTATCATTGATGCGTGGATGATTCATATGAGAAGCTGTTATCCTTCTCTGTGGTTCTTGCGTCAATGAATTAACTAGAAAGATGAGAAGTAGAAGATGCAGACCCATGTGGGTATGGCGTGCTACTACCTACGTGGCTTCCTTGGCAGCCCAAGGGGCAGGCTACCTTCTGTCTTATGAAGATTAGTTAAGATGACGCCTTTAGTATTCATACTGATCTTGGAGGTTGGGGCTTCTACACCCAAGAGCCAAGACAACGACGGTTTAGTTCATGGACTCCTCATGGGACAACAGCTGAATCCTTATGGTGCACTGCAGGTAGACAAAGGCTCCGGGAGATCCTCCATCGAGCAATGCTCAGTCTGCCATGGGTCCGGTGGCCTTTCCATGCCATCGCTGGCCGCAGCCTCGCGATTTGTGGGCACCCATATGCACGGAAGGGCCAGAACTGGTTGCTGCCGCGGGCTATTCCAGGCCTGTGTGGGCGCAGTCCCTCGATTTCCTATTCTCTTGGGCAAGACAACACAACAATGGTGCTGGCTGACAGCGTGTGCTTCGTCCGTGCATGTTATTCAGAAATGGGGGCAGTACAAATATTTGCAAACCATCGTGGTCATTATTTAATTTCTTGCATCTCTGGTCCGTGAAATTAAATTTTGATGCAGGCTCCATTGAAGATGAATGTGCAAACAATATAAGTAATCGTTGGACTGAAAGCGGTTGTAATGTCTATTTATTATGGCTTTATCCATCTCGAAAACGAATGAGCATCTCTGATGCTTGAACTCTGAAACCTCTAAATCAGCTACATCTAGAACTCTATGAGCTCTGCTTAGATTGCTGCATAGCTTTTCTTCTGCATATGCGAATCGATCTGGAAATATGGTGTCTCGCGAGCTATTGAAGTTTGGGCGTAGTATGATATGTTTGATAATAATGCCTTGATTGCTACAGCTACTACCTATGCTGAAGACAATTTAGCATAGGTTAAGACATCTTTTCTTTAGCGCATAATAGTACTTTCCTTTTTTCAACCGCATAATCATACATTCCTTTTTGCAACCCGAAACTCAATTAGACTTCCGGGTGTATATGCTCCCTTAAATTAGAATATATGTACTTCAATATCTTACTTTCTATGTATTGTATGATCAAGTTATGGGTTGTTGTGACATTTTTACAGGTTTTATGTTATTTTAGATGTGTTAATGTTTTTTTGTGACTTCATAAGATGCGCAACTTTCATAGATCAATTTATTATTTGCATATGTAGATTTAAATTTATTCGGCCGTAGCAACGCACGGGTATTTGTGCTAGTAAGTATTGTGTCCCAATATGAAATATATCAATGAATAACAGCAAATTATGATACAAAATAGTGAGGCAAATTGGACGTATCAAAAGCCTAAGGACATATTTGTCCATATGCAACAGCGGAGCGTGTCTCTCTCCCATACAGTGAATGCTAGGATCTATTTTATTCAAACAAAAACAAAAACAAAACAAACCGACGCTCCAAGTAAAGAAAACAAGATGTGACTGAATAAAAATATAGTTTCAGGGGAGGAACCTGATGATGTTGTCGATGAAGAAGGGGATGCCTTGGACATCCCCAAGCTTAGACGCTTGAGTCTTCTTAAAATATTCAGGGGTGAACCACGGGGGCATCCCCAAGCTTAGAGCTTTCACTCCTCTTGATCATAGTATATCATACTCCTCTCTTGACCCTTGAAAACTTCCTTCACACCAAACTTCAAGCAAACTCATTAGAGGGTTAGTGCTCAATTAAAATTCACATATTCAGAGGTGACACAATCATTCTTAACACTTCTGGACATTGCACAAAGCTACTGGACATTAATGGATCAAAAAAATTCATCCAACATAGCAAATACGGCAATGCGAAATAAAAGGCAGAATCTGTCAAAAACAGAACAGTCCGTAAAGACGAACCTGAAAGGGGCACTAGACTTGCTCAAATGGAAAAACTCAAAACTAATGAAAGTTGCGTACATATCTGAGGATCACGCTCGTAATTTTGCAGATTTTTTGAATTTTCTACAGAGACTTATGCCAGAATTCGTGACAGACAGCAATGCTGTTTCTGCGCAGCGATCCCAAATATAACATCAACTTTAGCATAGAAACTTTACTTGGCACAAAAACATGATAAGGAGATGTTGCTACAGTAGTAAACAACTTCCAAGAGTCAAATATAAAACAAAGTACTGTAGTAAAAACATGGGTTGTCTCCCATAAGCGCTTTTCTTTAACGCCTTTCAGCTAGGCGCAGAAAGTGCAAATCAAGTAACATCAAGAGTAGAAGCATCAACATCATAACTTGTTCTAATGATAGAATCAAAAGGTAACTTCATTCTCTTTCTAGGGAAATATTCCATACCTTTCTTGAGAGGAAATTGATATTTAATATTACCTTCCCTCATATCAATAACAGCACCAACGGTTCGAAGAAAAGGTCTTCCCAACACAATAGGACAAGATGCATTGCATTCGATATTCAAGACAACAAAATCAACGGGGACAAGGTTATTGTTAACCGTAATGCGCACATTATCAATCCTCCCCAAAGGTTTCTTTTTAACATTATCGGCAAAATTAACATCCAAATAACAATTCTTCAATGGTGGCAAGTCAAGCATATCATAAATCTTTTTAGGCATAACAGAAATACTTGCACCAAGATCACATAAAGCATTACATTCAAAGTCATTGAATTTCATTTTAATGATGGGCTCCCAACCATCTTCTAACTTTCTAGGAATAGAAGTTTCAAGTTTTAGTTTCTCTTCTCTAGCTTTTATGAGAGCATTTGTAATATGTTTTGTAAAGGCTAAATTTATAGCACTAGCATTAGGACTTTTAGCAAGTTTTTGTAAGAACTTTATAACTTCAGAGATGTGGCAATCATAAAAATCTAAATCATTATGAGCTACAGCAATGGGATCATTGTCCCCAAGGTTGGAAAAAATTTCAGCAGTTTTATCACAAGTGGTTTCAGCAGTTTTAGCAATTTCAGGCAGTTTTGTACGCTTTGCACTAGGAGTAGAAACATTGCCAACACCAATTATTTTACCATTGATAGTAGGAGGTGCAGCAATATGTGAATCATTATCATTACTAATGGTGGTAATAGTCCAAACTTTAGCTACATTATTCTCTTTAGCTAGTTTTTCATTTTCTTCTCTATCCCACCTAGCACGCAATTCAGCCATTAATCTTATATTCTCATTAATTCTAACTTGGATGTCATTTGCTGTAGTAGTAATCTTATTATCAATATCCTCATTAGGCATAACTTTCAATTTTAATAGATCAACATTAGAGGCAAGTCTATCAACTCTAGAAGCAATAATATCAATTTTATCAAGCTTTTCCTCAACAGATTTGTTAAAAGCAGTTTGTGTACTAATAAATTCTTTAAGCATAGCTTCAAGACCAGGGGGTACACTCCTATTATTGTTGTAAGAATTCCCATAAGAATTACCATAACCATTACCATTAGCAGAAGGATATGGCCTATAGTTATTACCAGAGTTGTTCCTATAAGCATTGTTGTTGAAATTATTATTTTTAATGAAATTCACATCAACATTTTCTTCTTGAGCAACCAATGAAGCTAAAGGAACATTATTTGGATCAACATTAGATCTACCATTCACAAGCATAGACATAATCACATCAATTTTATCATTCAAGGAAGAGGTTTCTTCAACAGAATTTACCTTCTTACCTTGTGGAGCTCTTTCCGTGTGCCATTCAGAGTAATTTATCATCATATCATCAAGAAGCTTTGTAGCCGCCCCCAAAGTGATGGACATAAAGGTACCTCCAGCAGCTGAATCCAATAAATTCCGCGAAGAAAAATTTAGTCATGCATAGAAGGTTTGGATGATCATCCAAGTAGTCAGTCCATGGGTTGGGCAATTCTTTACCAAAGATTTCATTCTCTCCCATGCTTGAGCAACATGTTCAGTATCTAATTGCTTAAAATTCATTATGCTACTTCTCAAAGATATAATTTTAGCGGGAGGATAATATCTACCAATAAAAGCATCCTTACATTTAGTCCATGAATCAATACTATTCTTAGGCAAAGATAGCAACCAATCTTTAGCTCTTCCTCTTAATGAGAAAGGAAACAATTTCAATTTAATAATATCACCATCTACATCCTTATATTTTTGCATTTCACAAAGTTCAACAAAATTATTAAGATGGGCAGCAGCATCATCAGAACTAACACCAGAAAATTGATCTCTCATAACCAGGTTCAGTAAAGCAGGTTTAATTTCAAAGAATTCTGCTGTAGTAGCAGGTGGAGCAATAGGTGTGCATAGGAAATCATTATTATTTGTGTTTGTGAAGTCACACAACTTAGTATTTTCAGGGGTATTCATTTTAGCAACAGTAAATAAAGCAAACTAGATAAAGTAAATGCAAGTAACTAATTTTTTTGTGTTTTTGATATAGAGAGCAAGACAGTAAATAAAGTAAAACTAGCAACTAATTTTTGTGTGTTTTGTTTAGGTGCAGCAAACAAAGTAGTAAATAAAATAAAGCAAGACAAAAACAAAGTAAAGAGATTGGGAAGTGGAGACTCCCTTGCAGCGTGTCTTGATCTCCCCGGCAACGGCGCCAGAAAACAGGTTTGATGCGCGTAGATGTACACGTCCGTTGGGAACCCCAAGAGGAAGGTATGATGCGCACAGTGGCAAGTTTTCCCTCAGAAAGAAACCAAGGTTTAATCGAACCAGGAGGAGCCAAGAAGCACGTTGAAGGTTGATGGTGGCGAAATGTGATGCGGCGCAACACCAGGGATTCCAGCGCCAACGTGGAACCTGCACAACACAACCAAAGTACTTTGCCCCAACGAAACAGTGAGGTTGTCAATCTCACCGGCTTGCTGTAACAAAGGATTAACCGTATTGTGTGGAAGATGATTGCTTGCAAGAAAACAGTAAACAAGTATTGCAGTAGATTGTATGCGATGTAAAGAATAGGACCGGGGTCCACAGGTTCACTAGAGGTGTCTCTCCCATAAGATAAAAGCATGTTGGGTGAACAAATTACAGTCGGGCAATTGACAAATAGAGAAGGGCATAACAATGCATATACATGATATGATAAATATAGTGAGATTTAATCAGGGCATTACGACAAAGTACATAGACCGCCATCCAGCATGCATCTATGCCTAAAAAGTCCACCTTCAGGTTATCATCCGAACCCCTTCCAGTATTAAGTTGCAAGCAACAGACAATTGCATTAAGTATGGTGCGTAATGTAATCAACAACTACATGCTTAGACATAGCATCAATGTTTTATCCCTAGTGGCAACAGCACATCCACAACCTTAGAACTTTCTGTCACTGTCCCAGATATCAATGGAGGCATGAACCCACTATCGAGCATAAATACTCCTTCTTGGAGTTAAGAGCAAAAACTTGGCCAGAGCCTCTACTAATAACGGAGAGCATGCAAGATCATAAACAACACATAAATAATAGATTGATAATCACCATAATATAGTATTCTCTATCCATCGGATCCCGACAAACACAACATATAGTATTACAGATAGATGATCTTGATCATGTTAGGCAGCTCACAAGATCCAACAATGAAGCACATAAGGAGAAGACGACCATCTAGCTACTGCTATGGACCCATAGTCCAGGGGTGAACTACTCACTCATCACTCCGGAGGCGATCATGGCGATGAAGAGTCCTCCGGGAGATGATTCCCCTCTCCGGCAGGGTGCCGGAGGCGATCTCCTGAATCCCCCGAGATGGGATTCGCGGCGGCGGCGTCTCTGGAAGGTTTTCCGTATCGTGGCTCTCGGTACAGAGGGTTTCGCGACGAAGACTTTAAGTAGGCGGAAGGACAACGCGGGGAGGCCACACGAGGGCCCCACACACCAGGGCCGCGCGGCCAGGGGCTGGGCCGCGCCGCCCTAGTGGCGGCGCCTCGTGGCCCCACTTCCTTTCCCCTTCGGTCTTCGGAAGCTTCGTGCAAAAATAGGACCCTGGGCGTTGATTTCGTCCAATTAGAATATTTCCTTACTAGGATTTCTGAAACCAAAAATAGCAGAAAACAGCAACTGGCTCTTCGGCATCTTGTTAATAGGTTAGTTCCAGAAAATGCGTAAATACGACATATAATGTGTATAAAACATGTAGATATCAACAATAATGTAGCATGGAACATAAGAAATTATCGATACGTCGGAGACGTATCAGGAAGCAGTCTAAATCTCATATATGCGGACACATTGAGATGAACATATCTCTGGCAAACCTGACACCGACGGACACGCGTTTTCACGGCATTGCACCCGAGAAACCAAAATATTCTTTGGGCAAGATCACACTTGACGTACAGCTTGGAACACGAGAAAATTTCAGAAATGAGAAGCTGGAGTTCGAAGTCATCGACTCGCCATCGCAGTATCACGCCCTCTTAGGACGATCCGCATATGCCAGATTCATGGTTGTGCTACACTACACATACCTGCTATGGAGAATTCCTGGACCTAAGGGCCCAATAATAGTCAAAGGAAGTTTTTCCTTGGCAGATAAGTGCGACAAGGATTTCCACAAGCTTTTCGAAACATTCGGGATGCAGGCTGAGTACAAGGCATCCAAGCTTACCACCAACTACGACGTGTTGCCTGACGGAGGTAGATCCTTGCAAGAGGAAGCTTTCGACACCTCCAAGAATTCTAAGGAAGTGCAGATCCATCCGACATATCCAAAAAAGACGACATCCATCGCGACAAACTTGGATAGCGCATAGGAAAGCACGCTCGTCGAGTTCTTCCGTGAGCGCTGGGAAATCTTCGCATGGTGCCCAGCTGACATGCCAGGAGTACCCTTGGAACTTTCCGAGCACCCCCTAAATTTGGATCCAAGAGCTAGACCAATTCGACAACCTTTGTGGTGATTCTCCTAGCCAAACCGCAAAGCTATGCTATCTGAGATCCGTCGGCTAAAAGAAGCGGGTTTCATCAAAGAACTACACACTGAGGCCACATGGGTCGCTAACCCAGTGTTGGTCCTGAAGAAAAACACTGAAGTCCTTCGCATGTGCGTCGATTTCACGTGTCTCAACAAACATTGTCCAAAGGATCACTTTCGCCTACCGAGGATCGACCAAATTATCGATTCCCCGGCAGGTTGCGAACGTCTTTCCTTCCTTGACGCGTATTCTGTTTACAATCAGATCCGCCGAAAAGAAGAAGATGAAGTCAAAACAGCTTTCATAACCCTTTATGGCGTATTCTGCTACAGAACAATGCCTTTCCGGTTGAAAAACACAGGAGCCACATATCAGAAGATGATGCAGAAGTGCCTCGCCATGCAGATCGGGAAAAACGTCCAAGTATACATTGATGATGTAGTCATCACAACAAAGCAAGGGTCATCTCTCATTGATGATCTCAAGGAAACCTTCGACAACCTCGACAAGTTCCGTCTAAAGTTGAACCTGAAAAAAATGCTCCTTTGGTGTTCCTGCGAGAGAACTCCTCGAATACTTGGTGTCAGCTAGAGGAATTGAGGCCAATCGGAGAAAATACAAGCTATCTGACGATGAGAAAGCCAACCAAGCTCAAAGAAATACAGCAGTTAACTGGACGAGTCGCAGCTTTGAGCAGATTCGTCGCAAGGTTGGGAGAAAAAGCGCTACCCTTTTACACGCTCATCAAACAAGGAGAAATGTTTGAGTGGAACTAGGAAGTAGACAAAGCTTTTGAACATCTGAAGCGTACAATTTCAACACCACCAGTGTTGGTGGCACCACGAGAAAAAGAACCTCTGCTCTTATACATTGCGGCCACACCCCAAGTGGTTAGCACAGTCCTCGTGGTAGAATGAGAGGAAGAGGGGAAAATCATGGAGTTCAACGGCCAATATATTTCCACAGTGAGGTCCTATCACCATCCAAGTAGCGCTACCCGCACTATCAGAATTTGGCATACGGAGTTTTTATGTCAACACAGAAGCTAAGACACTATTTTTCGGCACACCCGATAGTAGTGGTCAACGAGGCGCCTCTCTCGAACATCTTGAACAACCCAGAAGCTACATGACGTGTCTCCCTTTGGGGAATTGAGCTTTCCCCTCGGAATATCACATATGAAAATGGAAGGACTTTGTTGCAGAGTGGATGGAACTCCAAAACACGGGACCCCCTGATTTATCGAGTACTTGGCATATGAACTTCGAAGGGTCCAAGAGGCTGGAAGGAGCTGGAGCAGGCGTGGTACTTGTTTCACCACAGGGTGACAAGATGAAGTATATATTGTGAATGACCTTCCCAATGCATCAAATAACGAAGCAGAATATGAAGCCCTTATTCACGGGATGGAGATGGCGAAAGCATGCGGTGCGACTCGCCTAAAAATCTTTGGCGACTCCCAGTTGGTTGCCCAATAGGTGATGAACAAGTGTGATGCAGTCAATGGCAGCATGATAGCGTACAAGGAGGTGTACAATGAACTCGAGAAAACCTTCGATGGTTGCGAAGTTAATCACGTGAGCAGGCTCAGTAACGATGAGGCCAACGTTTTGGCAATCATCGGCTCACAATGTTTGCCCATACCACCTAGAGTTTTTTGGGAGGAAATTAATGAAAGTTCAACCAAGTCAAAGAAAGCAACAACGCCAAAGCATCCGAAGAAAAAGGCGAAACCCAAGAAAGACTCGGGGGCTCCAGCAGCTCTAGAAACATATATGTCGGATGATGAGGAATAACCAGAGGAGGTCATGATGATTCAAGTCCCCTGGAGGCAGGTATACTTGATATATATCACAAAGAAAGAAATAACCAAAGATCCGGTTGAAGCAAGATGAGTTATTCGACGATCTAAGCCGTTTACAGTGGTCAAGGGAGAGCTATACAAGCGAATCATATTAGGTGTGCTGCAGAGGTGTGTTACACCCGAAGAATGGCGAGTCATACTGAAGGACATACACGAAGGGATATGTGCCCACCATGCAAGCATTCAAACAATAGCACCAGAGGCTTTTCGAGCCGGATTTTATTGGTTGACAACAATTGAGGATGCAAAGGAAATCGTGCGCACCTGCGAAACTTGCCAAAGATTCACATCTAAGCCTCACTCTCCAGCAGCAGAATTAATGCCAATACCCTTTGCATGGCCTTTCGCACAATGGGGACTAGATATATATGGTGGGAAAATTGCACAAGTCCTGGCCAGGAGGACACGTATATTTGCATGTGGCTGTCGACACATTCACCAAGTGGATTGAAGCGGTACCAGTAAATTCGGCAGATGCAACATCAGCAGTAAACTTCATCAAGGGGATAGTTTTTCGTTCGGCGTCCCTAACAACATAGTCACGGACAACGACAACAACTTCACCTCCAAAGAATTCAAGGACAATTGTGAAGGTGTAGGCATCAACTTGCAGTTTGCTTCGGTGGCGCACCCAGAAACCAATGGTCAAGTCGAAAAAGCAAACGGTCTCATCTGCAATGGAATAAAGAAACGTCCGCTGACACACTCGAAAAAGTGAGACACACCTGGGTCGACAAGTTTTCCTATTTATTGTGGAGCTTACGAACAACGCCAAACGCAGCAACTCAAGAAACTCCGTTCTTTTTGGTTCATCGTGCTGAAGCAGTGCTCCTGATAGAAATAGAACACAACTCTCCCAGAGTCGTGGAATATGAAGAAGAAGCCTCGCAAAAGGCGCTGGAAGATGATGTCGACGCAATTGATGAAGCAATAGATGTGGTGCTATCAAGAGTAAGTGCATAACAGCAAACCTCAAAAATTATCACAGCTGACGTTTATGGCCCAGATCATTTGAAGTCGGCGATTTAGTTCTTCTACTCAAGCAAGATGGACACGAGAAGCTGGAATATCCATGGTTGTGATCATATATCATTGCTGAAGTTATTCTGAGAGGAGCATATTCGACGGAAGGACAAGAAGACATGCAAGGACGAACCGAACCCGTGGAACGTTGCGTAGCTGCGATGTTTTTACGCCTAGAAGGAAGTCAATATAGTACCAACTATGTAAACACACATTGTATCTGAACAGCTCGCAAGTTTTCAGACGCACTCTTTTCCTTTCAGGGCACCGAGTGGGGCTGAAAGTTTTTTAATGAGGCGGGCTTGCGATGCTACAATATAGCATGGTTTAAATAAAAAACTATTGATGATATATGTTCTTCTCTCTTTACGAGCAACGCTCGGGGGCTCGAACCCTCAAAATTTACAACATAGTCGACTTCGACACACTTAGCAACATACACGCTTTGGTTCTACAAAAACCTCGTGAAAATTAAACATAATCATGCCACCCGAGATACCCGGGGGCTAAAGGAAAGGTTATAATACAACCAGAAGAATTTGCTTTGACTTCATATATGTCTCGCAAGAAATTTACATGTACACCTCTGCGTCTTGGTCCAAACTTCATGCATTGAGCAATATAAAAGAACTCCTATATCCACCTATCTATGTTTTCTCTTGCAACACGAATATTCTGTGTGGAATCATCATATCGATACTCCTTGAAGAAAATGGTGTCTACCTTGAGGAGCTCATCAATCATTTTTTTGACAACAGGAGACACAACTGCATTGTGCTTGTCAATGTTTATCTTCCTCTTCGACATCTTGAGAAGAAGGCTCTCGCAGACCTTGTCAAGATCCAACTTCGAATGGAAAATCTTAAACCAAATCAAGGCAAACTTGGCGCCAGCCACCATCCGACCCTTCACAAAATCATGGATATTGCGCACGTCCTTGAATTTGTCCATGAGTTCGGTAATATTTTTGGGCTGAGGATTCCAAGGAAACATGGCATTATACACCATAGCCAAGGTATGTTGCAGAAGTCAAGAAATCCTCGAGTTTGGGCGGATCGATCTTGAAATTGAACAATACATTGACAACGACCTTCGTCCGCCAAAAAATCAATGTCATTATCTTTGGCAAGACGAAGAAGCGCCTCAACTTGCGAATTCACTCTTTGCTCTTCAGCGGCAGCATCCAAAAAGGCACATATGAGAAACAAAAGGGGAAAAGCAATGTAGCACACGGAGAGACACGGGAAAAACAACAAAGAAACAATGAGACAAAAGTGACATACCAGCCATATCCTGACTTGCATCAGTCATGAGGTCGAGCATATAACTCTCACGCTGAGCAGATCGAGCGGAGTTGGCAGTCGCAGTTTCTTTCTGTTCTAGAGCTTCTTGCGCTTGGAGAAGAGCCGCCTGTTCCCGGTCCAAGGATTTACGAGATTGCTCCAAAACAGTCACAGTTTGTTTTTTCATTGACTGCAGCTGCTGTCGCAGATCAACTATTTCCTGTTCGATTAAGCCAGGACATGACGAAATATCCAAGGAAGCACCGCTAGACACTCTCGCAGAATGTGAGGTGGCAGGAGAAGTGTCAGAAGGTCCAGCCCCAGTATAGTTGTCAAAAATCAACTGGAAGACAAGAAAGTATCGACATCAATCATTCGGCAAGACACGTTTTCATTCATATTCATAGCACATTATATAAACGAGTCTTTACAAAATATGGCTCATAGGGAGCCTACATAAATGATCGGGAGCAGCAAAAGGCGGCAGTATCTACAAAAAGGAAAACAAAAGGAAGTGCAAGTTGGTCTACTTGACCTCCGTTTGGGCAGTGCTAGCAAAGGCTGAAGACTTCGGGTCAAGGAAGGCGATAAGTTTCTTCGAGTAAAGCTTGGCATCCTTCACCAAGGCCTTCCACTTCTCGCTATTCAAACCCTTGACAGCAGCAGCCTTCACCTAGTCGACCTTTTGACCACTGGCGGCCACGAGAGCGATGGTCCCTTCAACTACAATCTTCAAGCTTGCTTGACGATAGACCAAAGCTGGATCGTCCTTTACCAGAAAGTGCTGGGTAATTTGGGAGAAAATCTCGGGTTGCATGGCCTTCAGGAAGAAGTGACGGAAGATGCGCCTGAACGCATTCCGCGCGGACGCCAGGCACTCGTGCACCAGATTGCAATTCAACTCAACAATGGCGAGACTATCAAGGACACGATCTTCATCCTGTTCCTGGTTCAACTGGTAGTGCTCACTGATACGCGTAGATGCACACGTCCGTTGGGAACCCCAAGTGGAAGGTATGATGCGTATAGAAGCAAGTTTCCCTCAGTATGAAACCAAGGTTTAATCGAACCAGTAGGAGCCAAGAAGCACGTTGAAGGTTGATGGTCGCGAAATGTGATGCGGCGCAACACCAGGGATTCCGGCGCCAACTGACAACACAACCAAAGTACTTTGCCCCAACGAAACAGTGAGGTTGTCAATCTCACCGGCTTGCTGTAACAAAGGATTAAACGTATCGAGTGGAAGATGTTTGCAAAGAAAACAGTAAAACAAGTAGATTGTATGCTATGTAAAGAATAGGACCGGGGTCCACAGTTCACTAGAGGTGTCTCTCCCATAAGATAAAGCATGTTGGGTGAACAAATTACAGTCGGGCAATTGACAAATAGAGAAAGGCATAACAATGCATATACATGATATGATAAATATAGTGAGATTTAATTGGGCATTACGACAAAGTACATAGACCGCCATCCAACTGCATCTATGCCTAAAAAGTCCACCTTCAGGTTATCATCCGAACCCCCTCCAGTATTAAGTTGCAAAGCAACAGACAATTGCATTAAGTATGGTGCGTAATGTAATCAAAAACTACATCCTTAGACATAGCATCAATGTTTTATCCCTAGTGGCAACAACACATCCACAACCTTAGAACTTTCTGTCACTGTCCCAGATTAAATGGAGGCATGAACCCACTATCGAGCATAAATACCCCCTCTTGGAGTTAAGAGTAAAAACTTGGCCAGAGCCTCTACTAATAACGGAGAGCATGCAAGATCATAAACAACACATGAACAATAGATTGATAATCACCATAATCATAGTACTCTCTATCCATCGGATCCCGACAAACACAACATATAGTATTACATATAGATGATCTTGATCATGTTAGGCAGCTCACAAGATCCAACAATGAAGCGCAACAAGGAGAAGACGACCATCTAGCTACTGCTATGGACCCATGGTCCGGGGTGGACTACTCACTCATCACTCCGGAGGCGACCATGGCGGTGTAGAGTCCTCGGGAGATGAATCCCCTCTCCGGCAGGGTGCGGAGGCGATCTCCAGAATCCCCCGAGATGGGATTCGCGGCGGCGGCGTCTGTAAAGTTTTCCGTATCGTGGCTCTCGGTGCTGGGGGTTTCGCGACGGAAGCTTTAAGTGGCGGAGGGTCAACGCGAGGGGCCACACGGGGCCCAGGGGGCAGGTCGGCGCGGCCAGGGCCTGGGCCGCGCCGGCCTCCCTCTGGCCGCCTCGTGGCCCCCTTCGTTAGGTCTTCGGTCTTCTGGAGCTTCGTGCAAAAATAGGACCATGGGCGAAAGTTTCGTCCAATTCCGAGAATATTTCTTTACTAGGATTTCTGAAACCAAAAACAGCAGAACAGCAAGCTGGCTCTTCGGCATCTTGTTAATAGGTTAGTTCCAGAAAATGCATAAATATGACATATAATGTGCATAAAACATGTAGGTATCATCAATAAAGTAGCATGGAACATAAGAAATTATCGATACGTTGGAGACGTATCAGCATCCCCAAGCTTAGTTCTGCTCGTCCCGAGCAGGTAAAACGATAACAAAGATAATTTCTGAAGTGACATGCCATCATAATCTTGATCATACTATTTGTAAACATATGTAATGAATGCAGCGATCAAAGCAAAGGTAATGACATGAGTAAACAAGTGAATCATAAAGCAAAGACTTTTCATGAATAGTACTTCAAGACAAGCATCAATAAGTCTTGCATAAGAGTTAACTCATAAAGCAATAAATCAAAGTAAAGGTATTGAAGCAACACATAGGAAGATTAAGTTTCAGCGGTTGCTTTCAACTTATAACATGTATATCTCATGGATATTGTCAACATAAAGTAATATAACAAGTGCAATATGCAAGTATGTAGGAATCAATGCACAGTTCACACAAGTGTTTGCTTCTTAAGGTGGAAGGAGATAGGTAAACTGACTCAACATAAAGGTAAAAGAATGGTCCTTCAAAGAGGAAAGCATCGATTGCTATATTTGTGCTAGAGCTTTGGTTTTGAAAACATAAAGAGAGTATAAAAGTAAAGTTTTGAGAGGTGTTTGTTGTTGTCAACGAATGGTAGCGGGTACTCTAACCCCCTTGCCAGGCAAACCTTCAAAGAGCGGCTCCCATTTTATTTTGTTTTTGGGTGGCACTCCTTCCAACCTTTCTTTCACAAACCATGGCTAACCGAATCCTCGGGTGCCTGCCAACAATCTCATACCATGAAGGAGTGCCTTTTTATTTTAGTTTTATTATGATGACACTCCTCCCCACCTTTGCTTTCTCAAGCCATGGCTAACCGAATCCTTCGGGTGCCGTCCAACAATCACATACCATGGAGGAGTGTCTATTTTTGTTAATTAATTTGGGACTGGGAATCCCATTGCCAGCTCTTTTTGCAAAATTATTGGATAAGCGGATGAAGCCACTAGTCCATTGGTGAAAGTTGCCCAACAAGATTGAAAGATAAACACCACATACTTCCTCATGAGCTATAAAACATTGACACAAATCAGAGGTGATAAATTTTGAATGGTTTAAAGGTAGCACTCAAGCAATTTACTTTGGAATGGCGGAGAAATACCATGTAGTAGGTAGGTATGGTGGACACAAATGGCATGAATATTGGCTCAAGTATTTGGATGCATGAGAAGTATTCCCTCTCGATACAAGGTTTAGGCTAGCAAGGTTATTTGAAGCAAACTCAAGGATGAACAGGTGCAGCAAAACTCACATAAAAGACATATTGTAAACATTATAAGACTCTACACCATCTTCCTTGTTGTTCAAACTCAATACTAGAAATTATCTAGACCTTAGAGAGACCAATTATGCAAACCAAATTTTAGCATGCTCTATGTATTTCTTCACTAATGGGTGCAAAGTATATGATGCAAGAGCTTAAACATGAGCACAACAATTGCCAAGTATCACATTACCCAAGACATTTTACCAATTACTACATGTAGCATTTTCCAATTCCAACCATATAACAATTTAACGAAGAAGAAACTTCGCCATGAATATTATGAGCTAAGAACACATGTGTTCATACGAACCAGCGGAGCGTGTCTCTCCCACACAAGGATGAACTTATTCAGAGAACTAAGATAACAAAACAAAAACAAAAATAAAAGCACACAGACGCTCCAAGTAAAGTACATAAGATGTGACCGAATAAAAATATAGTTTCACTAGAAGAAACCTGATAAGTTGTCGATGAAGAAGGGGATGCCTTGGGCATCCCCAAGCTTAGATGCTTGAGTCTTCTTGAAATATGCAGGGATGAACCACCGGGGCATCCCCAAGCTTAGACCTTTCACTCTTCTCGATCACATTATATCACCCTCTTCTATTGACCCTTGAAAACTTCCTTCACACCAAACTTCAAGCAAACTCGTTAGAGGGTTAGTGCATAATCAAAAATTCACATGTTCAGAGGTGACACAATCATTCTTAACACTTCTGGACATTGCACAAGACTTCTGAAAGTTAATGGAACAAAGAAACTCATTCAACTTAACAAAAGCGGCAATGCGAAATAAAAGGCAGAATCTGTCAAAAACAGAACAGTCCGTAAAGACGAATTTTAAGATGGCACCAGACTTGCTCAAATGGAAAAACTCAAAACTAATGAAAGTTGCGTACATATCTGAGGATCACGCTCGTAAATTGGCAGATTTTTTCGAATTTTCTACAGAGAACTGTGCCCAGATTCGTGACAGACAGCAATGCTGTTTCTGCGCAGCGATCCCAAATATAACATCAACTTTAACATAGAAACTTTACTTGGCACAACAAAGCACAAAACTAAGATAAGGAGAGGTTGCTACAGTAGTAAACAACTTCCAAGACACAAATATAAAACAAAGTACTGTAGCAAAATAACACATGGGTTATCTCCCAAGAAGTTCTTTTCTTTATAGCCGTTAAGATGGGCTCAGCAGTTTTAATGATGCACTCGCAAGAAATAGTATTTGAAGCAAAAGAGAGCATCAAGAGGCAAATTCAAAACACATTTAAGTCTAACATGCTTCCTATGCATAAGAATCTTGTAAATAAACAAGTTCATGAAGAGCAAAGTAACAAGCATAGGAAGATAAAACAAGTGTAGCTTCAAAAATTTCAGCACATAGAGAGGTGTTTTAGTAACATGAAAATTTTTACAACCATATTTTCCTCTCTCATAATAACTTTCAGTAGCAACATGAGCAAACTCAACAATATAACTATCACATAAAGCATTCTTA
Organism: Lolium multiflorum; assembly: GCA_030979885.1. Classification (NCBI taxonomy): domain Eukaryota; kingdom Viridiplantae; phylum Streptophyta; class Magnoliopsida; order Poales; family Poaceae; genus Lolium; species Lolium multiflorum. The sequence goes on along the minus strand of CM061750.1, from coordinate 353,825,706 downwards.
TCATGAGTCTCATGCATAAAATTATTATTACTCCCAACATAAGCATAATCAGTTTTATTAGTTGTAGTGGGAGCAAATTCAACAAAGTAGCTATCAAATATAGGAGGTATATTGTAATCATAATCAAATTTATCCTCCATAACAGGTGGTAACAAAAGACTACTATCATTATAATCATCATAAATGGGAGGCAAGGTATCATCAAAGTAAATTTTCTCCTCAATGCTTGGGGGACTAAAAATATCATGCTCATCAAAGCCAGCTTCCCCAAGCTTAGAATTTTCCATAGCATTAGCAACAATGGTGTTCAAAGCATTCATAGTAACAACATTCCCATTAGCATGCATATAAAGTTCCATGGGTTTCTTAATTCTTTCTTCAAACACATCATGTCCTAATTCAAGATAAAGTTCATAAAGATCTCTCATATTTTTGTTGTTTTCCATTATGCCTAACTAGTGTAAACAAGAAACCAAATGTCGCAATTGCAGAGTCTAAAGGAAATAGCTTCGAGTACTTACAAGCGCCGGAAAATAGCTTAGTAGCCGAGATCCGGAGTGTGAGTACCTTTTACCTTTCCTCCCGGCAACGGCGCCAGAAATTTAGCTTGATACGCGTAGATGCACACGTCCGTTGGGAACCCCAAGTGGAAGGTATGATGCGTATAGAAGCAAGTTTCCCTCAGTATGAAACCAAGGTTTAATCGAACCAGTAGGAGCCAAGAAGCACGTTGAAGGTTGATGGTCGCGAAATGTGATGCGGCGCAACACAGGGATTCCGGCGCCAACGCGGAACCTGCACAACACAACCAAAGTACTTTGCCCCAACGAAACAGTGAGGTTGTCAATCTCACCGGCTTGCTGTAACAAAGGATTAAACGTATCGAGTGGAAGATGTTTGCAAAGAAAACAGTAAAACAAGTAGATTGTATGCTATGTAAAGAATAGGACCGGGGTCCACAGTTCACTAGAGGTGTCTCTCCCATAAGATAAAGCATGTTGGGTGAACAAATTACAGTCGGGCAATTGACAAATAGAGAAAGGCATAACAATGCATATACATGATATGATAAATATAGTGAGATTTAATTGGGCATTACGACAAAGTACATAGACCGCCATCCAACTGCATCTATGCCTAAAAAGTCCACCTTCAGGTTATCATCCGAACCCCCTCCAGTATTAAGTTGCAAAGCAACAGACAATTGCATTAAGTATGGTGCGTAATGTAATCAACAACTACATCCTTAGACATAGCATCAATGTTTTATCCCTAGTGGCAACAGCACATCCACAACCTTAGAACTTTCTGTCACTGTCCCAGATTAAATGGAGGCATGAACCCACTATCGAGCATAAATACCCCCTCTTGGAGTTAAGAGTAAAAACTTGGCCAGAGCCTCTACTAATAACGGAGAGCATGCAAGATCATAAACAACACATGAACAATAGATTGATAATCACCATAATCATAGTACTCTCTATCCATCGGATCCCGACAAACACAACATATAGTATTACATATATATGATCTTGATCATGTTAGGCAGCTCACAAGATCCAACAATGAAGCGCAACAAGGAGAAGACGACCATCTAGCTACTGCTATGGACCCATGGTCCAGGGGTGGACTACTCACTCATCACTCCGGAGGCGACCATGGCGGTGTAGAGTCCTCGGGAGATGAATCCCCTCTCCGGCAGGGTGCGGACGTCTCAGAATCCCCCGAGATGGGATTCACGGCGGCGGCGTCTCAGGTTTTCCGTATCGTGGCTCTCGGTACTGGGGGTTTCGCGACAAGCTTTAAGTAGGCGGAGGGTCAACGCGGGGCCACACGAGGGGCCCGGGGGCAGGTCGGCGCGGCCGGGGCCGCGCCGGCCTCCTCCTGGCCGCCTCGTGGCCCCACTTCGTTAGGTCTTCGGTCTTCCGGAAGCTTCGTGCAAAAATAGGACCCTGGCGAAAGTTTCGTCCGAGAATATTTCTTTACTAGGATTTCTGAAACCAAAAACAGCAGAAAAACAACTGGCTCTTCGGCATCTTGTTAATAGGTTAGTTCCAGAAAATGCATAAATATGACATATAATGTGCATAAAACATGTAGGTATCATCAATAAAGTAGCATGGAACATAAGAAATTATCGATACGTTGGAGACGTATCACTCACCCATCTTCCCTACTGGAGAAAAGAAGGACTTCATCAATATCAAAGATAGATTTAGCACAAAGAAAAGGTGAATGACAAAGGGAGAGATAGTATTACTCGAGAATTCTTCCGGATTGCTTCTCGGGGCGCGTGAATATGTCATTATCGCGCTGGGCAAGCTTGGCCTCTCTGTCGCTGATGCGCGTAAATGTACACGTCCGTTGGGAACCCCAAGAGGAAGGTGTGATGCGCACAACAACAAGTTTTCCCTCAGAAAGAAACCAAGGTTATCGAACCAGTAGGAGCCAAGAAGCACGTGAAGGTTGTTGGTGGAGGAATGTAGTGCAGCGCAACACCAGTGAAACCGGCACCAACGTGGAACCTGCACAACACAATCAAAGTACTTTGCCCCAACGTAACAGTGAGGTTGTCAATCTCACCGGCTTGCTGAAAACAAAGGATTAAGCGTATCGAGTGGAAGATGGTGTTTGTTTGCAAAGAACAGTAAAAGCAGTAGAATGTATTCAGATGTAAAAGAATGGACCGGGGTCCACAGTTCACTAGAGGTGTCTCTCTAATAAGATAACTAACATGCTGGGTGAACAAATTACAGGGCGGGCAATTGACAAATAAAGATTCAATACATATCAATGATGATTACTATGTGATTTAATCAGGGCATTACGACAAAGTACATAGACCGCTATCCAGCATGCATCTATGCCTAAATAATCCACCTTCAGGTTATCATCCGAACCCCTTCCAGTATTAAGTTGTAAACAACAGATAATTGCATTAAGTATGGTGCGTAATGTAATCAACACAAATATCCTTAGACAAAGCATCGATGTTTTATCCCTAGTAGCAACAGCACATCCACAACCTTAGAACTTTCTGTCACTGTCCCAGATTCAATGGAGGCATGAACCCACTATCGAGCATAAATACCCCCTCTTGGAGTTACAAGTATCAACTTGGCCAGAGCCTCTACTAGCAACGGAGAGCATGCAAGAACATAAACAACACATATATGATAGATTGATAATCAACTTAACATAATATTCTATATTCATCGGATCCCGCCAAACACAACATGTAGCATTACAAATAGATGATCTTGATCATGTTAGGCAGCTCACAAGATCTAAACAATGATAGCACAAGCGGAGAAGACAACCATCTAGCTACTGCTATGGACCCATAGTCCAAGGATGAAGTACTCACGCATCAATCCGGAGGCGGGCATGATGATGTAGAGCCCCTCCGGTGATGATTCCCCTCTCCCGGCGGTGCGGAGGCGATCTCCTGAATCCCAGAGATGGGATTCGCGACGGCGGCGTCTCCGGAAGGTTTTCCGTATCGTGGCTCTCGGTACGGGGGTTTCGCGGCGAAGGCTATGTAGGCGGAAGGGTAGGTCGGGGGCGTCGCGAGGGCCCACACACTAGGCCGCCGCGGCCGGGCCTGGCCGCGCCGCCTGGTGTGTGGCCACCTCGTGGCCCCATCGTTTTTCGGTCTTCGGCTTCGTGCAAAAATAGGACCACGGCGTTGATTTCGTCCAATTCCGAGAATATTTCCTTACTAGGATTTCTGAAACCAAAAACAGCAGAAAACAGCAACTGGCTTCGGCATCTTGTTAATAGGTTAGTGCCGGAAAATGTATAATAATGTTGTAAAGTATGTATAAAACATTCAAGTATTGTCATAAAAGTAGCATGGAACATAAGAAATTATAGATACGTTTGAGACGTATCAAGCATCCCCAAGCTTAGTTCCTACTCGCCCTCGAGTAGGTAAACGATAACATAAATAATTTCTGAAGTGACATGCTACCAACATAATCTTGATCAACATTATTGTAAAGCATATGAGATGAATGGAGTGATCTGAACAAAAGATTGCTAACAAAGATAATGACTAAACAAATGAATCATATAGCAAAACTTTTCATGAATAGTACTTTCAAACAAGTATCAATAAGACTTGCATAAGAGCTAACTCATAAGCAATAAATTCAAAGTAGAATGCATTGAAGCAACACAAAGGATGATTAAGTTTCAGCAGTTGCTTTCAACTTATAACATGTATATCTTATGGATATTTGTCAACATAGAGTAATATAACAGTGCAATAAGTAAACATGCAAGAATCAATGCACACAGTTAACACAAGTGTTTGCTTCTAAGATAGAAAGAAGTGGGTAAACTGACTCAACATAAAGTAAAAGAATGGCCCTTCGCAGAGGGAAGCATGGATTACTATTTTTGTGCTAGAGCTTTTGTTTTGAAAACATAGAAACAATTTTGTCAACGGTAGTAATAATTCATATGTGCTATGCATAATACTTCCTACAAGTTGCAAGTCTCATGCATAGAGTACTAATAGTGCTCGCACCTTGTCCTACTTAGCTCGGAAAACACGGATTATCATTGCATAACATATGTTTCAACCAAGTGTCACAAAGGGGTACCTCTATGCCTTTGTACAAGTGTCTAAGGAGAAAGCACGCATTGGATTTCTCGCTTTTTATTATTCTCAACTTAGACATCCATACCGGGACAACATAGACAACAGATAATGGACTCCTCTTTTAATGCTTAAGCATTCAACAACGATTAATATTCTCATAAGAGATTGAGGTTGTATGTCCAAACTGAAACTTCCACCATGATACATGGCTTTAGTAAGCGGCCCAATGTTCTTCTCTAACATATGCATACTCAAACCATTTGATCATGAAATCGCACTTACTTCAGACAAGACGAACATGCATAGCATCTCACATGATATCCAACAAAAGTAAAGTTGATGGCGTCCCCAGAAACATGGTTATCGCTCAACAAGCAACTTATAAGAATTAAAACACATAACTACATATTCATCATCACAATAGTTTTTAAGCTATTTGTCCCATGAGCTATATATTGTAAAGGTAAAGGAATGAAATTTTAAAGGTAGCACTCAAGTAATTTACTTTGGAATGGCAGAAAAATACCACATAGTAGGTAGATATGGTGGACACAAATGGCATGGGTTTTGGCTCAAGGTGTTTGGATGCACGAGAAGCATTTCCTCTCAGTACAAGGTTTGGGCTAGCAAGGTTGTTTGAAGCAAACACAAGTATGAACAGGTACAGCAAAACTCACACAAGAACATATTGCAAGCATTATAAGACTCTACACTGTCTTCCTTGTTGTTCAAACACTTTACCAGAAAATATCTAGACTTAGAGAGACCAATCATGCAAACCAAATTAAACAAGCTCTACGGTAGTTCTTCATTAATAGATTAAACTACCTGATGCAAGAGCTTAAATATGATCTATGAGAGCTCAAACAATTGCCAAATTTCCAAACCATATGCAACATTTTCTGATTCCAACCAAATAGCAATTTAACGAAGCAATTTCAGCCTTCGCCATGAACATTAAAGCACAATTAAGAACACAAGTGTTCCATATGAAAAAGCGGAGCGTAATATCTCCAATATAAGGATGGTGAGATCCAACTTTATTCAAAACAAAACAAAAATAAAAACAAACCGACTCTCCAAGTAAAGAACATAAGATGTGATGTAATAAAAATATAGTTTCACTAGAAGTGACCTGATAATGTTGTCGATGAAGAAGGGGATGCCTTGGGCATCCCCAAGCTTAGATGCTTGAGTCTTCTTAAAATATGCAGGGATGAACCACCGGGGCATCCCCAAGCTTATACCTTTCACTCTTCTTGATCATAGTATATCATCATCTTCTCTTGACCCTTGAAAACTTCCTTCACACAAACTTCAAGCCAACTCATTAGAGGGTTAGTGTATAACCAAAATTCACATATTCAGAGGTGACAAAATCATTCTTAACACTTCTGGACATTGCACAAAGCTTCTGAAAGTTAATGGAACAAAAAAACTCATTCAACATAGCAAAAGCGGCAATGCGAAATAAAAGGCAGAATCTGTCAAAAACAGAACACACTAGTAGGAAAAGCCTCATCAGTGGCGCACCAAAAATGGATTCTGTGGCGCATGGGAGGTGCGCCACAGAAACGTCGCCACAAAAATAAGGTTTCTGTGGCGCACCATCCCATGCGCCACAGAATTAAGGTTTCTGTGGCGCACGTGTTCTTAGGTGCGCCACAGAAAAGCGTGCGCCACAGAATTGGTTCGTGCGCCACAGAAATTGCTTGTATTATACTCGATTTTGTGCTGCCTGCTATACACATGCAGTTTATACACTCAATTTTGTGCTGCCTGCTATACACATGCAGTTTATACACAGCAATATACAGAGATACAGGTTATATACAGCAACATTCAGATATAATATAAATATCATGTACATTGCACAGATATAACATAGACATCATCATCACATTACTTAGAGCCCGATCGAGATACATATATAGTGGCAATTAAGTGTCAAATGTTTTGCATACAACTCTTAATTCATACAAATTTCACAATTTCGAGATACAAAGTAGTCTTCATCCGGTTCCTCCTTTGCTCCCTCATCTCTACCCACCAGGCTCGCTTGCATCGGGGTCTTCATATCCAGTTCGTACTATGATGAAAATGGAAGAAAGTGAGACCAACAAGTCCGATGCACAAGAGAAATGGAATAAATGCCTCATACATTGTTGGTCAACACAAATATTAACATTTAGGGATGGCGTAAGCGAGACCAAGTCCGATGCACAAGAGATTGATATTTGTGCTATCTTACCAGGCTCACTTACGCCACCCCCAAGTGTACGGGGACCAAATATTTTAATCATCGGCATTTTGAAAATCTCAAAGCAAATGGAATGACAAAATGGAATAAGTGCCTCATACATTATTGGTCAACACAAATACTATGGTCAGAAACCATAGTTGCAGTATACACCGCAGTATACTTTGCAGAAGGGCCCCCTTTCCCCGGCCGCCGTTCCGTGAACGGGTCCTTAACGACACAACAACGCTGATCTGCCTCTCCGGCGCAGAACCACGGCAGTCCCAGCCGCCTCCCTTGTGGCCGCGTCTCCTGCGCTCTTCTGCATGGCCGGACCACGATTGGACTCACCGGGGGAATAATGATAATCGCCATCAACACTATCGCCAGACTCCACAGGAGCATAGCAGTTTGCAGCAGATGCCACTTTTCTTCCCTCGCCGTGCAGTGAACGAGTCTTTGATGCAAAGACCGTGCCGGCCTGCCCAGAGGCCGGCACGGTCTTTGCATCAAGACTCGTTCACGGGACTGCGAGAAAGAAAAGCGGCATCTGTGAAAGACACACCTGTGGACTCTGACGATAGTGGTGATCGATTATGATCCCCGGTGAGGTCGTGGCCGGCCATGAGAAAAGCGCAGAGCCCATTAGACACGGCCACAAGGGAGACGGCTGGGACTGGCGTGGTTCTGCGCCGAAGAGACATGTCGGCGTTGTTGTCTCGTCAAGGACTCGTTCAACGAACGGCGGCCGGGGAAAGGGGGGCCCGTCTACAAAGTATATTGCGGCGTATAGGTGACCAAACATTCTAATCATCGGCACTAAAATGGAAGAAATAGCCAAGTGGTATCTCAACTAGATATCATATGCCTCATACTTTGTTGGTCGAAAGAAATATTAACATTCAGGGATGGGGTCAGCGAGGCCAGGTAGGATGCACAAGAGATTGATATTTGTGCCATCGCACCAGGCTCAGTGGCCCCACCCCAGAGTGTACAAGTGACCAAACAATTTAATCATCGGCACTAGAATGGAAGAAAGGCCAATGCAATTAAGAAGTAGCTAGTATGAACTAAATGGAATGCCTCATACTTTGTTGGTCGAAACAAATATGAACATCCCGGGATGGCGTTAGTGAGGCCAGGTAGGATGCACAAGAGATTGATATTTGTGCCATCACACCAGGCTCACTAGCGACACCCCGGAGTGTACGAGTGATCAACCAACCATCTAATCATCGACAAGTACAAAAACACCACCAAACCAGCAACCATGGTGACATAAGTCAAGATGCTCAAACACACATAGCATGCATGGAGCAGATGCTCCAAAGGGATTATTCATCACTTGGTATAGACCAAGTGATGCTGGCAAAAGAGAGGCCAATCAAGAACCAGTAAATCCAGTAAGTGATAGATATGCCTAAACAAGCAACAACACATAGCATATCCCAGCTAACCAGATGAGACAAGTCTTGGTAGCCAACTTAATCACCTAGCACCACCTAGCCTTTTAAAACCATCAGAAACAGTCCTTTTTCTTCAAAGGATACCACAGTGGCATTCATTTACATGATCCCCTACTGTGGATATCTCTATTTTCATCAAAGCCAACAAGAAAAGGATACCACAGTGGCATTCATTTACATGATTCCCTAATGTGAATATCTCTATTTTAGTATACCATCATAAGCATTCCATTTAAATCACACATTTTAGTATCTGTTCTTATCCAAGTTTTTGCCTCAGCCTTTGCATCATTGGCTGAGCCAAGACATCAAGCATCTGGCCAGGGAGCATTCTTTCTTTTTAGGGAACTATATGAACTATATGCACATGATCCAGTAAGCATCCCCACTAATCAGAGCATTATAAGCATAGTAGCATACCATAAGCTCACAAGAATCCATCAAGTAAATCTTCACAAGGATACCACAGTAGCATAGTAGCATACCATAAGCTCACAAGAATCCATCATTTTCTTCACAAGGATACCACAGTAGCATACCATAGTAGCATTTCATGCATTTAAATGAACCAGTAGCATCAAAACCAACCAAATGTCCAACTGGCAAGCAATACCAAGTGAGCAAGTCTTCATTACCTTGTACAGGTTCAGACATGGATTTATTTCCAACAAAGGATGGAAATCAAATTAACATCATTGAATTAAATTGAATCATTACCATCACATGGTTCATCAATAACAAGTGGCAGTAAACCTCCACAAACAACAGGTACATATGATCCAGTAAGCCACACAGGCATAGCAAGTGATATAAGTTGACAATAACCAACACCTTTTTATTAGCAGCATAACAATATACTAACCACTAGCAATCCAGGCTCCAAATGGAACCTTTGGAGCAGATATATATAGAGCCAATATAGCATGTCACTCCAAATGAAACTATCCATATGCAGGCAACAAAGTAATTTATTCAGATACTGCACATGAGCAGCATCACTGAATCAAAGAAACTAGCAGCAATGCATCCAGAGCAACAACATCAATGCATCCAGAGCAACAGCAATGCATCCAGAGCATCATCAGCACAACCTAGAAGCACGAGCATTTCGTCGAGCACTTTGTGCTCGCGCGGGAGAGGAAGAGGGAGGGGAGGGGAGAGAGTTCACCGACGACAGGGGTGGAGGAGGAGGTTGACGACGACGGCAGCGGTGGAGGAGGAGGAGGACGCGGCGGCTCCTCCACCTTCACGCGACGGCGGCCCCTCCTCGCGGCGGCCCCTCCTCGCCGTAGCGGCAGCTTGTGCTGCAGGTGGCGGGGATGGGAGGACCGTGGCGGCATGCGGCCCTCGCGGAGGAAGGCGGCGGCGACGGCGATGGCGACGACCATGGTGGCGCGCGGCGGATCGGAGAGGAGAGGGGAGAGGGGAGAGGTGAACAGGCGGGGGAGGGCACGGGCGAGATGATATAAGTTACCTTAATTCTGTGGCGCACCAGAGCAAGTGCGCCACAGAATCAGTTACTTCTGTGGCGCACAGAAGCACGTGCGCCACAGAAAGAGTTATTTCTGTGGCGCAGCATGACATGTGCGCCACAGAAATACCTACACTAATAATTGGTGGTGGCAGGATGTGGGCCCCATACAATTTCTGTGGCGCAACGTTCAGCAGTGCGCCACAAAATTAAGCTATTTCTGTGGCGCACCTAGCGTGGTGCGCCACAAAATAACATTCTGTGGCGCATTTTCAGTGGTGCGCCACAGAACTAAGCTCTGCCTATACGGGTTTTCCTACTAGTGACAGTCCGTAAAGATGAATCTGGCAGGGGCACTTAACTTGCTCAAATGGAAAAACTCAAAACTAATGAAAGTTGCGTACATATATGAGGATCACGCTCGTAAATTTGCAGATTTTTTAGATTTTTTTACAGAGAGCTCTGCGAGAATTCGTGACAGACAGCAATGCTGTTTCTGCGCAGCGATCCCAAATATAGTATCAACCTTAACATAGAAACTTTACTTGGCACAAAAACATGATAAAGAGAGGTTGCTACAGTAGTAAACAACTTCCAAGACTCAACAATACAGTAGATAAAATGAAACTTGGGTTATCTCCCAAGAAGTGCTTTTCTTTAACGCCTTTCAGCTAGGCGCAGAAAGTGCAAATCAAGTAACATCAAGAGAAGAAGCATCAACATCATAACTTGTTCTAATAATAGAATCAAAAGGCAACTTCATTCTCTTTCTAGGGAAGTGTTCCATACCTTTCTTGAGAGGAAATTGATATTTAATATTACCTTCCTTCATATCAATAACAACACCAACAGTTCGAAGAAAAGGTCTTCCCAACACAATAGGACAAGATGCATTGCATTCGATATCCAAGACAACAAAATCAACGGGGACAAGGTTATTGTTAACCGTAATGCGAACATTATCAATCCTCCCCAAAGGTTTCTTTTTAACATTATCGGCAAGATTAACATCCAAATAACAATTCTTCAATGGTGGCAAGTCAAGCATATCATAAATCTTCTTAGGCATAACAGAAATACTTGCACCAAGATCACATAAAGCATTACACTCAAAATCATTAAATTTCATCTTAATGATGGGCTCCCAACCATCTTCTAACTTCCTAGGAATAGAAGCTTCAAGTTTTAATTTCTCTTCCCTAGCTTTAATGAGAGCATTTGTAATATGTTTCGTAAAGGCTAAATTTATAGCACTAGCATTGGGACTTCTAGCAAGTTTTTGTAAGAACTTTATAACTTCAGTAATATGACAATCATCAAAATCTAAACCATTATGTTCTACAGCAATGGAATCATTGTCACCAATATTTTGAAAAATTTCAGCAGTTTTATCACAAACAGCAGTTTTAGCAGTTTCAGGCAATTTTGCGCGCTTTGTACTAGGAGTAGAAACATTGCCAACACCAATTATTTTACCATTGATAGTAGGAGGTGCAGCAACATGTGAAGAATCAACATTACTAGTGGTGGTAATAGTCCATACTTTAGCTACATTATTTTCTTTAGCAAGTTTTTCTTTTTCTTCTCTATCCCACCTAGCATGCAATTCAGCCAACATTCTAATATTATCATTAATTCGAACTTGGATGGCATTTGTTTTAGCAAACCTAGCATCTTTAACTTCCTCAGGCATAACTTTCAATTTTAAAAGATCAACATCAAGAGCAAGACTATCAACCTTGGAAGCAAGAACATCAATTTTACCAAGCTTTTCTTCAACAGTTTTATTGAAAGCAGTTTGTGTACTAATAAATTCTTTAAGCATGACTTCAAGACCAGAGGGTACACTCTTATTATTGTTGTAAGAATTACCATAAGAATTACCATAACCACTACCATTATTAGAAGGATATGGCCTATAGTTGTTGTTACCATAATTATTCCTATAAGCATTGTTGTTGAAATTATTATTCTTAATGAAATTCACATCAACATTTTCTTTTTGAGCAACCAATGAAGCTAAAGGAACATTATTAGGATCAATATGAGATCTACCATTTGCAAGCATAGACATAATAGCATCAATCTTATCACCCAAAGAAGAGGTTTCTTCAACGAATTTACCTTCTTACCTTGAGGAGTTCTTTCAGTGTGCCATTCAGAGTAATTGATCATCATATCATCAAGTAATTTAGTTGCGGCGCCCAAGGTGATGGACATAAAAGTACCTCCAGCAGCTGAATCCAATAGGTTCCTTGAGGAAAAATTCAATCCTGCATAAAAGGTTTGGATGATCATCCAAGTAGTCGGTCCATGGGTTGGGCAATTCTTTACCAAAGATTTCATTCTCTCCCATGCTTGAGCAACATTTTCATTATCAAATTGTTTAAAGTTCATTATGCTACTTCTCAAAGATATAATCTTAGCAGGAGGATAATATTTACTAATAAAAGCATCTTTACATTTAGTCCATGAATCAATATTATTTTTAGGCAAAGAAAGCAACCAATCTTTAGCTCTTCCTCTTAATGAGAAAGGAAACAATTTCAGTTTTATAATATCACCATCTATATCCTTATACTTTTGCATTTCACAAAGTTCAACAAAATTATTAAGATGGGCAGCAGCATCATCAGTACTAACACCAGAAAATTGCTCTCTCATAACAAGATTCGGTAAAGCAGGTTTAATTTCATAAAATTCTGCTGTAGTAGCAGGTGGAGCAATAGGAGTACATATAAAATCATTATTATTTGTGCTAGTGAAATCACACAACTTAGTATTTTCAGGAGTACCCATTATAGCAGCAATAAAGTAAACTAGGCAAATAAAGTAAAGACAAGTAACTATTTTTTGTGTTTTGATATAGAGCAAGTAAGCAAGACAGAAAGTAAAGTAACTAATTTTTTTGTGTTTTTAATATGAAGCAAACAAGACAGTAAATAAAGTAAAGTAAAGCAAGACAAAAACAAAGTAAAGAGATTGGAAGTAGATACTCCCCTTGCAGCGTGTCTTGATCTCCCCGGCAACGGCGCCAGAAAAAATGTGCTTGATGCGCGTAAATGTACACGTCCGTTGGGAACCCCAAGAGGAAGGTGTGATGTGCAGAGCAGCAAGTTTTCCCTCAGAAAGAAACCAAGGTTATCGAACGAGGAGCCAAGAAGCACGTGAAGGTTGTTGGTGGAGGAATGTAGTGCGGCGCAACACCGGTGAAACCGGCGCCAACGTGGAACCTACACAACACAATCAAAGTACTTTGCCCCAACGTAACAGTGAGGTTGTCAATCTCACGGCTTGCTGAAAACAAAGGATTAAGCGTATCGAGTGGAAGATGGTGTTTGTTTGCAAGAACAGTAAAAAGCAGTAGAATGTATTCAGATGTAAAAGAATGGACCGGGGTCCATAGTTCACTAGAGGTGTCTCTCCAATAAAATAACTAACATGCTGGGTGAACAAATTACAGGCGGGCAATTGATAAATAAAGATTCAATACATATACATGATGATTACTATGTGATTTAATCAGGGCATTACGACAAAGTACATAGACCGCTATCCGGCATGCATCTATGCCTAAATAATCCACCTTCAGGTTATCATCCGAACCCCTTCCACTATTAAGTTGTAAACAACAGAGATAATTGCATTAAGTATGGTGCGTAATGTAATCAACACAAATATCCTTAGACAAAGCATCGATGTTTTATCCCTAGTAGCAACAGCACATCCACAACCTTAGAACTTTCTGTCACTGTCCCAGATTCAATGGAGGCATCAACCCACTATCGAGCATAAATACCCCCTCTTGGAGTTACAAGTATCAACTTGGCCAGAGCCTCTACTAGCAACGGAGAGCATGCAAGAACATAAACAACACATATATGATAGATTGATAATCAACTTAACATAATATTCTATATTCATCGGATCCCGCCAAACACAACATGTAGCATTACAAATAGATGATCTTGATCATGTTAGGCAGCTCACAAGATCTAAACAATGATAGCACAAGCGGAGAAGACAACCATCTAGCTACTGCTATGGACCCATAGTCCAAGGATGAACTACTCACGCATCAATCCGGAGGCGGGCATGATGATGTAGAGCCCCTCCGGTGATGATTCCCCTCTCCGGCAGGGTGTGATACGTCTCAAACGTATCTATAATTTCTTATGTTCCATGCTACTTTTATGACAATACTTGAATGTTTTATACATACTTTACAGCATTATTTTACATTTTCCGGCACTAACCTATTAACAAGATGCCGAAGCGCCGATTCTTTGTTTTCTGTTTTTGGTTTCAGAAATCTAGTAAGGAAATATTCTCGGAATTGGACGAAATCAACGCCCAGGGTCCTATTTGTGCACGAAGCTTCCAGAAGTCCGAAGAGGAGACGAAGTGGGGCCACGAGGTGGGGACACACCAGGGCGGCGCGGCCCAAGCCCTGGCCGCGCCGGCCTGGTGTGTGGCCCCTCGTGATGCCCTGACCTACCCTTCCGCCTACTTAAAGCCTCGTCGCGAAACCCCCATGCCGAGAGCCACGATACGGAAAACCTTCGAGAGACGCCGCCGTCGCGATCCCATCTCGGGGGATTCGGGAGATCGCCTCCGGCACCCTGCCGGAGAGGGGAATCATCACCGGAGGGGCTCTACATCATCATGCCCGCCTCCGGATTGATGCGTGAGTAGTTCATCCTTGGACTATGGGTCCATAGCAGTAGCTAGATGGTTGTCTTCTCCGCTTGTGCTTTCATTGTTATAGATCTTGTGAGCTGCCTAACATGATCAAGATCATCTATTTGTAATGCTACATGTTGTGTTTGGCGAGATCCGATGAATAGAGAATATTATGTTAAGTTGATTATCAATCTATCATATATGTGTTGTTTATGTTCTTGCATGCTCTCCGTTACTAGTAGAGGCTCTGGCCAAGTTGATACTTGTAACTCCAAGAGGGAGTAATTATGCTCGATAGTGGGTTCATGCCTCCATTTAATCTGGGACAGTGACAGAAAGTTCTAAGGTTGTGGATGTGTTGTTGCTACTAGGGATAAAACATTGATGCTTTGTCTAAGGATATTTGTGTTGATTACATTACGCACCATACTTAATGCAATTATCTGTTGTTTACAACTTAATACTGGAAGGGGTTCGGATGATAACTGAAGGTGGATTATTTAGGCATAGATGCATGCTGGATAGCGGTCTATGTACTTTGTCGTAATGCCTGATTAAATCACATAGTAATCATCGTTGATATGTATTGAATCTTTATTTGTCAATTGCTCGTCTGTAATTTGTTCACCCAGCATGTTAGTTATCTTCTTGGAGAGACACCACTAGTGAACTGTGGACCCCGGTCCATTCTTTTACATCTGAATACATTCTACTGTTTTACTGTTCTTTGCAAACAAACACCATCTTCCACTCGATACGCTTAATCCTTTGTTTCAGCAAGCCGGTGAGATTGACAACCTCACTGTTACGTTGGGGCAAAACTTTGATTGTGTTGTGCAGGTTCCACGTGTGCGCCGGTTTCACTGGTGTTGCGCCGCACTACATTCCTCCACCAACAACCTTCACGTGCTTCTTGGCTCCTACTGGTTCGATAACCTTGGTTTCTTACTGAGGGAAAACTTACTGCTGCGCATCACACCTTCCTCTTGGGGTCCCCAACGGACGTGTCGACTACACCCACAAAGACTTTTACAGCGCCGTTGCCGGAAGATCAAGACACGCTGCAAGGGAGTCTCCACTTCCAATCTCTTTACTTTGTTTTTGTCTTGCTTTATTTTATTTACTACTTTGTTTGCTGCACTTAAACAAAACACAAAAAAATTAGTTGCTAGCTTTACTTTATTTACTGTCTTGTTCTCTATATTAAAACACACAAAAAAATAGTTACTTGCACTTAGTTTACTTTTGTTATCATGTCTAGTTTCGTACTT
Organism: Lolium multiflorum; assembly: GCA_030979885.1. NCBI lineage: Eukaryota > Viridiplantae > Streptophyta > Magnoliopsida > Poales > Poaceae > Lolium > Lolium multiflorum. Next base: position 353,809,967 of record CM061750.1, on the reverse strand, counting down.
GTTACTTCTTCACCTGAAGAATTAGTCTTTACTTTTAAACAAGGGGATGAGGAGAGTTTTAAAGATGCTTGGTCTAGAATTTTTGATGCTTATCGTAAAGTTGAACCTCAAATGACTCTAAGTTTGCTCCTTAGTAATTTTTATTTTGGGCTTATGATTCGCTATAGATATGCCTTAGATGTTATAGTGGGAGGAGATTTCCTTCATTGCAACGGTGATCAAGCTTTTAATGCCATAAAAAAATTGGTTGCATCACATAGTTCGGCTAATAACTTTGATTCAGCTCTTATTAGCATTTATAATAGATTAAACACTCTTGAGACAAATGCATCTTACTTGAAGGAAAGTTGTGGTTATGTTCGAAACCGTCTTGATGAAGTTTTAGTGAACTCTGAACCCTCAATGTGGAATCCTACTATCAAAGTTACTATTGGTGGTGAAACTTTTCATGCCCGTTGTGATATTATGTCTGAATTTTGTCTTATGCCTGAGAGTATTTATAAATCTTTGACACTTTGGGGGCTTGTTGAAGGGGGAGAAGGAATAACTCTTATTGATAACTCCGTTATAATTCCTAAGGGAATAGCCGAGGGTGTGCACACAACCATTCTTGGAAGAACGGTATCCACTGATTATCTTGTTATTGAATGTGTAGGAACTGGACAAATCACACTTGGAAGATCCCTGCTGAAACTATTGGGAGCAATCATAAATGCAGGAGAAGGCACCCTAAAAATCCCACTAGGAGGCCGACATGTATTCCCTAAACCAAAGAATAAGAAAAAGAACAAGAAGGGTAAGTGTAAGGCCCGAGGTAATGTTGATGCTTCATCTCTTGAAAATACTTTCTGCGCCTAGCTGAAAGGCGTTAAAGAAAAGCACTTCTTGGGAGATAACCCATGTTTTATTTTATTTACTGTATTGTTGAGTCTTGGAAGTTGTTTACTACTGTAGCAACCTCTCCTTATCATGTTTTTGTGCCAAGTAAAGTTTCTATCCTAAAGTTGATGTTATATTTGGGATCGCTGCGCAGAAACAGCATTGCTGTCTGTCACGAATTCTGGCATAAGTCTCTGTAAAAATTCAAAAAAATCTGCAAATTTACGAGCGTGATCCTCGGATATGTACGCAACTTTCATTAGTTTGAGTTTTTCCATTTGAGCAAGTTAAGTGCCCAGTCCAGATGCATCTTTACGGACTGTTCTGTTTTTGACAGATTCTGTCTTTTATTTCGCATTGCCGCTTTTGCTATGTTGAATGAGTTTCTTTGTTCCATTAACTTTCAGAAGCTTTGTGCAATGTCCGGAAGTGTTAAGAATGATTGTGTCACCTCTGAATATGTGAATTTGTGGTTATGCACTAACCCTCTCATGAGTTTGCTTGAAGTTTGTGTGAAGGAAGTTTTCAAGGGTCAAGAGAAGAGGATGATATACTATGATCAAGAAGAGTGAAAGGTCTAAGCTTGGGGATGCCCCGGTGGTTCATCCCTGCATATTTTAAGAAGACTCAAGCATCTAAGCTTGGGGATGCCCAAGGCATCCCTTCTTCATCGACAACATTATCAGGTCACTTGTAGTGAAACTATATTTTTATTCCGTCACATCTTATGTTCTTTACTTGGAGCGTCGGTTTGTTTTTTTGTTTTGTTTGAATAAAGTTGGATCTCGCCATTCTTATATTGGAGATATTACGCTCCGCTTTTTCATATGGAACACTTGTGTTCTTAATTGTGCTTTAATGTTCATGGCGAAAGCTCATTGCTTCGTTAGATTGCTATTTGGTTGGAATTGGAAAATGTTGCATATGGTTTGGTAAATTTGGCAATTGTTTGAGCTCTCATAGATCATGTTTAAGCTCTTGCATCATGTAGTTTAATCTATTAATGAAGAACTACCTGTAGAGCTTGTTTAATTTGGTTTGCATGATTGTTCTCTCTAAGTCTAGATATTTTCGGGTAAAGTGTTTGAACAACAAGGAAGACAGTGTAGAGCCTTATAATGCTTGCAATATGTTCTTGTGTGAGTTTTGATGTACCTGTTCATACTTGTGTTTGCTTCAAACAACCTTGCTAGCCCAAACCTTGTACTGAGAGGAAATGCTTCTCGTGCATCCAAACACCTTGAGCCAAAATCCATGTCATTTGTGTCCACCATATCTACCTATTATGTGGTATTTCCTGCCATTCCAAAGTAAATTACTTGAGTGCTACCTTTAAAATTTCATTCCTTTACCTCTGCAATATATAGCTCATGGGACAAATAGCTTAAAAACTATTATGGTGATGAATATGTAGTTATGTGTCTTAATTCTTATAAGTTGCTTGTTGAGCGGTAACCATGTTTTCTGGGGACGCCATCAACTTTATCTTTGTTGGATATCATGTGAGATGCTATGCATGTTTGTCTTGTCTGAAGTAAGTGGACTTCACGATCAAATGGTTTGAGTATGCATATGTTAGAGAAGAACATTGGGCCGCTAACTAAAGCCATGTATCATGGTGGAAGTTTCAGTTTGGACATACAACCTCAATCTCTTATGAGAATATTAACTGTTGTTGAATGCTTAAGCATTAAAAAGAGGAGTCCATTATCTGTTGTCTATGTTGTCCCGGTATGGATGTCTAAGTTGAGAATAATCAAAAGCGATAAATCCAATGCGTGCTTTCTCCTTAGACCTTTGTACAGGCGGCATAGAGGTACCCCTTTGTGACACTTGGTTGAAGCATATGTTATGCGATGAGAATCCGTGTTTCCGAGCTAAGTAGGACAAGGTGCGAGCACTATTAGTACTCTATGCATGAGACATGCAACTTGTAGGAAGTATTATGCATAGCACATATGAATTATTACTACCGTTGACAAAATTGTTTCTATGTTTTCAAAACAAAAAGCTCTAGCACAAAAATAGTAATCAATGCTTCCCTCTGCGAAGGGCCATTCTTTTACTTTATTGTTGAGTCAGTTTACCCACTCCTTTCTATCTTAGAAGCAAACACTTGTGTTAACTGTGTGCATTGATTCTTACATGTTTACTTATTACACTTGTTATATTACTCTATGTTGACAAATATCCATGAGATATACATGTTACAAGTTGAAAGCAATTGCTGAAACTTAATCATCATTTGTGTTGCTTCAATGCATTCTACTTAGAATTTATTGCTTATGAGTTAGCTCTTATGCAAGTCTTATTGATACTTGTTTGAAAGTATTATTCATGAAAAGTTTTGCTATATGATTCATTTGTTTAGTCATTATCTTTGTTAGCAATCTTTTGTTCAGATCACTCCATTCATCTCATATGCTTTACAATAATGTTGATCAAGATTATGTTGGTAGCATGTCACTTCAGAAATTATTTGTGTTATCGTTTACCTACTCGAGGACGAGTAGGAACTAAGCTTGGGGATGCTTGATACGTCTCAAACGTATCTATAATTTCTTATGTTCCATGCTACTTTTATGACAATACTTGAATGTTTTATACATACTTTACAGCATTATTTTACATTTTCCGGCACTAACCTATTAACAAGATGCCGAAGCGCCAGTTGCTGTTTTCTGCTGTTTTTGGTTTCAGAAATCCTAGTAAGGAAATATTCTCGGAATTGGACGAAACGCCCGGGTCCTATTTTGCACGAAGCTTCCGAAGTCCGAAGAGGAGACGAAGTAGGGCCACGGGTGGGGACACACCGGGCGGCGCGGCCCAAGCCCTGGCCGCGCCGGCCTGGTGTGTGGCCCCCTGACCTACCCTTCCGCCTACTTAAAGCCTCGTCGCGAAACCCCAGTGCGAGAGCCACGATACGGAAAACCTTCCGGAGACGCCGCCGTCGCGAATCCCATCTCGGGGATTCAGGAGATCGCCTCCGGCACCCTGCCGGAGAGGGGAATCATCACCGGAGGGGCTCTACATCATCATGCCCGCCTCCGGATTGATGCGTGAGTAGTTCATCCTTGGACTATGGGTCCATAGCAGTAGCTAGATGGTTGTCTTCTCCGCTTGTGCTTTCATTGTTATAGATCTTGTGAGCTGCCTAACATGATCAAGATCATCTATTTGTAATGCTACATGTTGTGTTTGGCGAGATCCGATGAATAGAGAATATTATGTTAAGTTGATTATCAATCTATCATATATGTGTTGTTTATTTTCTTGCATGCTCTCCGTTGCTAGTAGAGGCTCTGGCCAAGTTGATACTTGTAACTCCAAGAGGGAGTAATTATGCTCGATAGTGGGTTCATGCCTCCATTTAATCTGGGACAGTGACATAAAGTTCTAAGGTTGTGGATGTGTTGTTGCTACTAGGGATAAAACATTGATGCTTTGTCTAAGGATATTTGTGTTGATTACATTACGCACCATACTTAATGCAATTATCTGTTGTTTACAACTTAATACCGGAAGGGGTTCGGATGATAACCTGAAGGTGGATTATTTAGGCATAGATGCATGCTGGATAGCGGTCTATGTACTTTGTCGTAATGCCCTGATTAAATCACATAGTAATCATCGTTGATATGTATTGAATCTTTATTTGTCAATTGCTCGCCTGTAATTTGTTCACCCAGCATGTTAGTTATCTTATTGGAGAGACACCACTAGTGAATTGTGGACCCCGGTCCATTCTTTTACATCTGAATACATTCTACTGTTTTTACTGTTCTTTGCAAACAAACACAATCTTCCACTCGATACGCTTAATCCTTTGTTTTCAGCAAGCCGGTGAGATTGACAACCTCACTGTTACGTTGGGGCAAAGTACTTTGATTGTGTTGTGCAGGTTCCACGTTGGCGCCGGTTTCACTAGTGTTGCGCCGCACTACATTCCTCCACCAACAACCTTCACGTGCTTCTTGGCTCCTACTGTTTCGATAACCTTGGTTTCTTACTGAGGGAAAACTTACTGTGCGCATCACACCTTCCTCTTGGGGTTCCCAACGGACGTGTCGACTACACGCCAGGTGCCGGAGGCGATCTCCTGAATCCCCGAGATGGGATTCGCGGCGGCGCGGAAGGTTTCCGTATCGTGGCTCTCGGTACGGGGGTTTCGCGACGAAGGCTATTAAGGCGGAAGGGTAGGTCGGGGGCGTCGCGAGGGCCCACACACTAGGCCGGCGCGGCCAGGCCTGGGCGCGCCGCCCTGGTGTGTGGCCACCTCGTGGCCCCACTTCGTTTCCCTTCGGTCTTCGGAAGCTTCGTGCAAAAATAGGACCACGGGCGTTGATTTCGTCAATTCCGAGAATATTTCCTTACTAGGATTTACGAAACCAAAAACAGAAGACAGCGTGGTGCTTCGGCATCTTGTTAATAGGTTAGTTATAATAATAATGTAAAGTATGTATAAAACATTCAAGTATTGTCATAAAAGTAGCATGGAACATAAGAAATTATAGATACGTTTGAGACGTATCAGTCGCTCAAAGCATATTCAGCGGCTTGAAGTCTTTAGCGAAGATCTTCGACACCGGTAGCATCCTTTTCAGCCTTTTCGCGAGATTCCTCGCTAGCTTTGAGCTTCTCCTCCAAATCGTTGGCGCGTTCTTTGGCACGACGCAATGCCTCTGGAAGAAAAGATAAATGAAGATACAAAACAAGATATGAATATATAAAACGTCAAGTGCGGCAAAGTCTTACCTCTCAAGGTTTCGGCTTCGTCGTAGAACCCGATAAAATGGGAGCCAAAGTTGACCATTTCCTTCATCAAGGGCTGCAAAAGGTTGACAAGAAATAAATATAGTACCAATAAGCATAAAGTTGTTCGAGTAAACAAAAAGGCAACAAACAGGAAGATATAACTTACATCGTCAAGGAGAGGAGTCGACATACTCCCTGCGGCAAGTTCTTGTTTGCCAGCAGCTCCCGTTCTAGCCCTCTTCTTCTTCGGGGCTCGGGGGCTGGGTGCTGGAGTCGATGCTTCTAGATCATCTTGCGTTGGAGGCGAAGCTTCTGGCGCAACACGACGATCCTCAGAAAGGACCAACGTGTTGGAGGTGCTCGTGTTGGCTGGCCCATGAGCTTCGGGTTCCAGCTCTTCTTTGTTTTCTCTATCATTATAGCGGCAGTACAAATATGAGGAAACCAAAAGAAAAGAGATAGGAAAGAATAGGAAATGGAAACTTACGAGCTAACGTCGCTAGTAGCGGCGTAGGGGCCGAAGACTTCTTGTTCTTCGGGAGAAGATTCTTCAGCGGCTGGTTCGGAGAGTTTGGACGCGCCAGAATCTTCTTCATCGGTGTTTCTCTTCCTCTTCCCAGAATCTTCTTCGGCGGCTGGTTCGGAGAGTTCGGAGAAGCACCAGGAGGAGGAGAGACGGAGTGAACGGAGTCATAAGGTTTCTCTGACTCCGAATCTTTGTCAGAGGAACCCACACTTTTCTAAGATTCTGCGGGTTCACTCTCAGGAATGGAAGATTCTTGTGAGTCGTCTGTAACGTTGGCTCACTCATATACATCTCCACCTTCAGGTAGTGGCGGAAGGGAGGAAAGAGTCTGGTGATCCTATAGCAAAAAGGGATTTCTATTTTCGTGCCCTTAGGTCCTTAGTTGTACTCAGTTTTCCCCAGCTCCTTAGTTTTTCCTCAGTTTTCCCCAAGCCCTTGTCTGAACCCGCAGAAGGAGCTCGGACGGAAGGAATCCGTTAAGTTGACCGTTCCGTGCTGACGAGTGGGGTCGTGTCGTTTGTGGGGTCGCGTCGTGTGGGACCGCGTCGTGTGGGGCTGGTAGGAAGGGACCGCGTGGGACAGGACGAGGCCGTGTTTGTGTGGCCGTAGCGTGTGGGGCCGTAGCGTGTGGAGCCGTGTGGGTCCGGGACGGGGGCACGAGTGGTTTCTGTCTCTTTCGCCCAGATTAGCAGTTTTCAATGTACCTTTTTCCTCTCTCTCGCTCGATCTCATTCATATTTGATAGCCCAAATTGGTAGCAAATCTAGAGCAGCTTCTCCTTCTATTTTTTAACGCCATTCATTTCTTTATGCCTTCGTTTTTACCCAATCAGGTAGGAAATCTAGGGCACAAATCCAGAGAGAAAATATAGGATAAGCTGCATACAGCAACCAACATAGCATAGATATATTCAGGACAGATCCAAAAGTAGTACCGATAGATCCAACATAAGCTACATTTTACATGAATTTAAGCTGCTCTACAGATAGAGCAGTCACATACAGAGAGTGCAGTAGGCACGTTCAACGCCTCCAGGTAGCGCGTGTGACTCGCTTGGAGGTTGCGCAGGTGAATCCCAAGTGCTTTGTGTTTGGCCATGAACGCATGCACGTTCACGGTCCTTCCAACTCTAGCGCCACATCTGCCAATGGATTCAGCATGGTTCACCAGGGAGTTGAAGTCGGTGGCGCGGAGCTTCCTGTTGCAGAAGGGGCACTTGTAAATGCCTCGAGCAAAGGGGCCATCGTAATGGCCGGACTGCAGCCTCCTGAGGACGTGACGAGTCTTGGTGTGGAAGGACTCGTCGTCGCTGTCGACGTCGCTGCTCTGCACCTGTCACGTAGCACCAAAGATCGTGCAAAAAACACGGAGTCAATTGCAACGATGATGGAACAGAGAGTGAACAAAAAATCATGCATGATAATATGGGCTCGAAAAAAGAGGTAGCCTCAGTTACATTGGACACACTTATATCCAGGATTTGAGTCAGTAAACCAAAGATCATGCACAACAAATTTGTACACACCAATTGTTTACTGACCAAACCCTGAATCAATTTATGCCCAAATATTCATCATCATCGGCACAAATCTTAAACAAAAGCAAATCACAAACACTAATAACGCAAGATCTAACACAAAAGGATTGAACTAGGAACAGACGAACAGTAATAACGCAAGATCTAACACAAAAGGATTGAACTAGGAACAGACGAACAGTAATAACGCAAGATCTAACACAAAAGGATTGAACTAGGAACAGACGAACAGTAATAACGCAAGATCTAACACAAAAGGATTGAACTAGGAACAGACGAACAGTAATAACGCAAGATCTAACACAAAAGGATTGAAATGAGATAAGAACAAGGGAACACAGGGTTACCTCCGGCTCGTTGTCGACGATGCTGGTGTCGTAGGGGTTCTCCGGCGCATCGTACTGCACTGGTTCGTACGGGTCCCAATCGACGGGGGCTGGACGGTGGCGGCCGATGCGCCGGCTGCTACGTTGGAAGCAGCGACAGGGGCTGATACGTCTCCAACGTATCTATAATTTCTTATGTTCCATGCTACTTTATTGATGATATCTACATGTTTTATGCATACTTTATGTCATATTTATGCGTTTTCCGGAACTAACCTATTAACAAGATGCCGAAGTGCCAGTTCCTGTTTTCTGCTGTTTTTGGTTTCAGAAATCCTAGTAACGAAATATTCTCGGAATTGGACAAAATCAACGCCCATGTTCCTATTTTGCCGGAAGCATCCCGAACACCGAGAGCCGCCGGAGGAGAGCCACAGGGGGCCCACACATGGTGGTGTGATACGTCCAATTTGCATCACTATTTTGTATCATAATTTGCTGTTATTCATTGATATATTTCATATTGGGACACAATACTTATGTTATTTCATCTATTTTGCATGTTGCATCATTATTGGAGGATCAAGCACCGGAGCCAGGATTCTGCTGGAAAAAGCACCGTCAGAACGCAATATTTTGGAAGATCAACTGTGGAAGGAAATTTCACGTAAATTCCTATTTTTCCAGATGACGGAGGGAGCCAGAAGGGGAAGAAGAGGGGAGCCAAGGTGGGCCCAGACCACAGGCCGGCGCGGCCCATGGCCTGGCCGCGCCACCCTGTGGTGTGGCCCCACAGCCCCTTTCGCCTCCTTTTCTTCGCGTACTCCTTCGTCCAAAACCTAAGCCAGAGGGAGGACCTCACGAAGAGTTACAGCCGCCTCTGCGGGGCGGAGAACACCAGAGAGAAAAGAGCTCTCCGGCGGGCAGGAATCCGCCGGGGAAATTCCCTCCCGGAGGGGGAAATCGACGCCATCGCCATCGTCATCGAGCTGGACATCATCTCCATCATCATCATCATCATCTCCACCATCTACACCGCCATCACCACCGCTGCACCTCGTCACCGCTGTAACAATTTGGGTTGGATCTTGATTGTTTGATAGGGGAAACTCTCCCGGTGTTATTCTCTACTTGTTGTAGATGCTATTGAGTGAAACCATTGAACCAAGGTTTATGTTCAGATTGTTATTCATCATCATATCACCTCTGATTGTATTCCATATGATGTCTCGTGAGTAGTTCGTTTAGTTCTTGAGGACATGGGTGAAGTCTAAATGCTAGTAGTGAATTATGGTTGAGTAATATTCAATGTTATGATATTTAAGTTGTGGTGTCATTCTTCTAGTGGTGTCGTGTGAACGTCGACTACACGACACTTCACCATTTATGGGCCTAGGGGAGTGCATCTTGTATTCGGTTGCTAATTGCGGGGTTGCCGGAGTGACAGAAACCTAAGCCCCCGTTAGTATATCGATGCAAGAGGGATCGCAGGATCTCAGAGTTTAAGGCTGTGGTTAGATTTATCTTAATTACTTTCTTGTAGTTGCGGATGCTTGCAAGGGGTATAATCACAAGTATGTATTAGTCCTAGGAAGGGCGGTGCATTAGCATAGGTTCACCCACACAACACTTATCAAAACAATGAAGATTATTTAGCTACATGAAGCGAAAGCACTAGACTAAAATCCCCGTGTGTCCTCAAGAACGTTTGGTCATTATAAGTAAACAAACCGGCTTGTCCTTTGTGCTAAAAAGGATTGGGCCACTCGCTGCAATTATTTCTCTCGCATTTTACTTACTCGTACTTTATTCATCTGTTACATCCAAACCCCTTGAATACTTGTTTGTGAGCATTTACAGTGAATCCTTCATCGAAACTGCTGCCAACACCTTCTGCTCCTCGTTGGGATCGACATTCTTACTTATCGAAGATACTACGATACACCCCCTATACTTGTGGGTCATCAAGACTATTTTCTGGCGCCGTTGCCGGGGAGTGAAGCGCTATTGGTAAGTGGAATTGGTAAGGAAAACCTTTACTGTTTGTGCTGATTTTATTTCTGCCTGCTGCTATAAATCATTATGGAGAGATCTTCTCTTCAATTTCTATTTGGGAAATCTACTACTACTGCAACGGTAGTGGATGAAGCGCCAGGTGAGGAAGTAGTACCATATAAAATACCTATGAAAATTATTGAACTTGTTATGGATAACCGCTATGAAGGGGATGGAACTGTCCATCCTGGTGATCATTTACTGTTTTTGCATGAATTATGCGGGTTATTCAAATGTGCAGGTATTTCTATGAATGAAGTTAGAAAGAAACTATTCACTATATCGCTGTCTGGTAAAGCGGCGCACTGGTATAAATTGCTGAAGAATGGTGATTCTATTGATTGGGAGGACATTGTGCCTTTATTTTATTCCAAATTTTATCCTCCAAGTGAAATTCACAAAGATCGGAACCGCATATATAATTTCTGGCCTCATGATGGAGAGAGTATTGCCCAAGCTTGGGGGAGATTGAAGTCTTTAATGCTCAAATGCCCCATTCATGAGCTTCCTGGTAATGTTATTATTGATAATTTCTATGCAAGACTTTCTTTTCAAGACAAGACCTTGCTGGATACTTCTTGTTCTGGATCATTTACACGCAACAAAGAAGAGTTTAAAAGGGACCTTCTTGATCGGATCCAAGAAAATACTGAAGGATGGGAGAACGACAAAGATAGAGAATCAGGTATAATTTATGATTATAAATGCATTGAAGCTTTTATGGATACTGATAAATTTCGTAATATGAGTGCTACATATGGTCTTGATTCCCAAGTTGTTGCAAATCTTTATAAAGCTTTTGCCTCTCATTATGAATTGCCTAAGAAGAATTTTGATAAGTATCATGAACCGTATAAAGATAAAGTTGATTCATCTGTAAACAAATGTGTAGTGATTGAAACTGTTGATAATGTTATTCCTGAAGCTTATATTGAAAAAACTCCTTTCCCTGCTAAAATGAAGGAGTACTCTGTCGTATCTAGTGCGGTTAATAAAAGTGAAAAGAAACCTAAAGAACCTGAAGAACAAATTAAAATTGAACCTGCTGTTGCAATAGTTAAAGATCTTGTGACTGAAAATGTGGAGGATGGTCATATTATTTTCTGTGAAGATGCTTCTAATATTGTTTCACATCCTAATAAACCCAAACAAGTTAGTGTTCCTATGCTATATGTTAGAATTGGTGATCATTGCTATTATGGTTTATGTGATATTGGTGCAAGTGTTAGTGCTATTCCTTATGAGCTTTACACGGAGATTATGCACGAAATTGGTTCTTGTGAACTTGAAGATATTGATGTGGTTATTCATCTGGCTAATAGAGAAACTATTTCTCCAATTGGTATTGTTCGAGATGTGGAAGTTCTATGTGGTAAGATTAAATATCCTGCTGACTTTTTGGTACTTGGTTCTGCTGCTAGTGATCATTGTCCTATCATTTTTGGTAGACCTTTTCTAAATACTTGTGGAGCTATTATAGATTGTAAGAAAGAGAAAATTTTGACTAGATTTGCTGGTGAACCTTATGAATTTAACTTTTCTAAATTTACCAAAACTCCTTATAAAGCTGACTTGCCTAGTAATGATTTTAAAATGGAGCAGTGTGCATCTATTGTTCTTGTTCCTAATAATCATTTGCAGCAACATTTGGAGAATAGTGAAAGTGAAGCTTTTAGGAAAGAAAGAGATGAGCTTGAGGAAATTTTCTTCGCCAACCTATTCTCAAGCATGATTTACCGGTGGAAGATTTGGGTACAACACCGCCACCAAAGGAAGATCCTGTTTTTGATTTAAAGCCTTTACCTGATAATCTTAAATATGCTCATATTGATGATAAGAAAATATATCCTGTTATTATTAGTTCTAAGCTTTCAGAGATTGAGGAAGAAAGGTTATTGGAAATATTGAAGAAACACCGAGGAGCTATTGGCTATACTCTTGATGATTTGAAAGGGATTTCTCCTTCTATTTGCCAACATGCTATTAATATGGAAGATGATGCAAAGCCTGTTGTTGAACATCAACGTCGTCTAATTCCGAAGATGAAAGAGGTGGTAAGGAACGAGGTATTAAAACTTCTTGAAGCTGGTATTATATATCCTATTGCTGATAGTAGATGGGTTAGTCCTGTGCATTGTGTTCCTAAGAAAGGAGGAATGACTGTTGTGCCTAATGATAATGATGAGCTTATTCCTCAAAGAATAGTTGTAGGGTATAGAATGTGCATTGATTTTCGAAAAGTTAATAAAGTTACTAAGAAAGATCATTACCCTTTACCCTTTATTGATCAAATGCTAGAAAGGTTATCTAAAAATACTCATTTTGCTTTCTTGATGGTTATTCTGGGTTTTCACAAATTGCTGTTAAAGCTAAAGATCAAGAGAAAACCACGTTTACTTGTCCTTATGGAACTTATGCTTATAGGCGTATGCCTTTTGGTTTATGTAATGCTCCTGCTACTTTTCAAAGATGCATGTCTGCTATTTTTCATGGTTTTTGCGAAAGTATTGTAGAGGTGTTCATGGATGATTTTTCTGTCTATGGGAATTCTTTTGATAATTGCTTGCGAAACCTCGATAAAGTTTTGCAGAGATGTGAAGAAACTAACCTTGTTCTTAATTGGGAGAAATGCCACTTTATGGTTAATGAAGGAATTGTATTGGGACATAAAATTTCCGAGAGAGGTATTGAAGTTGATAGAGCTAAAGTTGAAGCAATTGAGAAGATGCCCTATCCGAGGGATGTTAAAGGTATTCGTAGTGTTCTTGGTCATGCTGGGTTTTATAGGAGATTTATTAAAGATTTCTCTAAAATTTCAAAGCCTCTTACTAATCTTCTTCAAAAAGATGTACCTTTTGTTTTTGATGATGATTGTAAGGAAGCTTTTGAAACTCTAAAGAAAGCCTTAACAACTGCTCCTGTAGTTGAACCTCCTGATTGGAATTTGCCTTTTGAAATTATGTGTGATGCTAGTGATTTTGCTGTAGGCGCTGTTCTTGGACAACGGGTAGATAAAAAATTAAATGTTATTCATTATGCTAGTAAGACTCTTGATGCTGCTCAAAGAAATTATGCTACAACTGAAAAGGAATTGTTAGCTGTAGTCTTTGCTTGTGACAAGTTTAGACCCTATATTGTTGATTCAAAAGTCACCATTCATACTGATCATGCTGCAATTAGATACCTTATGACAAAGAAAGATGCTAAGCCAAGGCTTATTAGATGGGTACTTCTTTTGCAAGAATTTGATTTACATATTATAGATAGGAAAGGTGCTGATAATCCTGTTGCTGATAATTTGTCTAGATTGGAAAATATTGCTTATGATCCTGTTCCTGTTAATGATAGTTTTCCAAATGAACAATTGGTTGTAATAAAGGTGAGCTCGCGAGAGAGCCCTTGGTATGCAGATTATGCTAACTTTATTGTTTCGAAGTATTTGCCTCCAACCTTTTCAGCTCAGCAAAGGAGGAAATTCTTTTATGACTTGAGGCATTATTTTTGGGATGACCCACACTTATATAAAGAAGGAGTGGACGGTATTATGCGAAGATGTGTTCCTGAATATGAACAACAGGAGATATTGAGTAAATGTCATGGTAGTATTTATGGAGGACATCACGCTGGAGATAGAACCGCGCAAAAGGTTCTACAATCAGGTTTTTATTGGCCAACACTCTTCAAAGATGCAAGGAAGTTTATTTTATCTTGTGATGAATGTCAAAGAGTTGGTAATATCTCTAGACGCAATGAAATGCCTATGAATTATACTCTTGTTATTGAACCATTCGATTGTTGGGGATTCGACTTCATGGGTCCTTTCCCTTCTTCAGATGGTAACACTCATATACTTGTCGCTGTTGATTATGTTACTAAATGGGTAGAAGCTATACCTACAAAAAGTGCTGATGGTGAGACCTCTATAAAAATGCTTGTAGATGTTATATTTCCTAGATTTGGAGTACCTAGATATATTATGACTGATGGAGGTTCTCATTTTATTCATGGAGGTTTTAGAAAAACTCTTGCTAAGTATGGTATTAATCATAGAATTGCTTCCGCTTATCACCCTCAAACTAGTGGTCAAGTAGAATTATCAAATAGAGAGATTAAAGCTATCTTGGGAAAGACTGTTAATAAATCTAGAAAGAATTGGGCTAGCAAATTGAAAGAAGCACTATGGGCTTATAGAACTGCTTATAAAAATCCTATGGGAATGTCACCTTATAAAATGGTTTATGGAAAAGCTTGTCATTTACCTTTAGAACTAGAGCACAAAGCTTATTGGGCTGTTAGAGAACTAAATAAAGATCCTAAACTAGCCGGTAATAAGAGGTTGTTGCAATTAAGTTCTCTAGATGAATGGAGAAGTGAAGCTTATGAAAATGCTAAACTCTTTAAAGAAAAAGTTAAGAAGTGGCATGATAGAATTATCTCGAAGTGGGAAGGACCATATGTTGTTGAGGAGGTGTATCGTCAGGAGCAATTAAAATTAGCTCTCTCCAAGGCAATGCTACACAAGTGGTGAATGGACAAAGACTCAAGCATTATATCTCGGGTGATTCTTATAATGTTGATGTTGATATTATTCGAGTGGAAACACCGGAGGATTTCATCAAAGGACAAATTGACAGGCCGCCATAAGTCATGCTGCTAGTTTCAGGTTTCCGGAGACCAAGATGTCTTTTGTTGATGGAGGGCCTCTTCCATGGAAGTCTGATGACGGCAAAGATTCACCATCATCACCGAAGGAGTAATTCATCATCGGTATTGGCATCCCCTTGGTTTGTTCCAAGCTTGGGGGAGTGCCGCGGTATCACATCATCACTACCTTTATCTTTTACTATCAAGTAGTGTCATATCATGAGTAGGGAAGTTATCATATGGAATAGTATGCAATGTGGAAGTATCTCTCTTAGTTGGTTATCTATGTATCCGTTGGTGTGAGTTATCGTTATGGAATATTAATGAGAAGTCTTATCATTTACTTTTTGCACACCTTATTTTAGTTTGCAATTTCCATTATATGATTACTCTTGACATAAGTATTGATATCACTTTGGGAGCATTAAGTAAATCTATTTGGTTTTGGCAAACTTAGCATTGGTCAATAGCAACAACACCCTGATGTTTAAATAAAGAGAGAAATACACTTAGATACATTACTCTATTATCTCTATGCTAATGAGTTTAGTATTCTGAAGTTAAAATTGCTTGTGCTTATGGGAAAGATGCATGATTGTTCTATCATATGTATATTTGTTTGTTTCCCTCAACCTTTATGCTTGCTATCAAACCTTGCTAGCCAAAGACCTGTATCGAGAGGGAATGCTTCTCATACATCCATAACCTTAGACCAAACCTATGCCATTTGTGTCCACCATACCTACCTACTACATGGTATTTTCTGCCATTCCAAGTAAATACTTCATGTGCTACCTTTAAATTATTCAAACTACTACTCCTTATTTGTGTCAATGTTCTATAGCTCATGAGGAAGTATGTGGTGTTTTATCTTTCAATCTTGTTGGGCGGACTTTCACCAATGGACTAGTGGCACATCCGCTTATCCAATAATTTTGCAATAAGAGCTGGCAACGGGGTTCCCAGCCCCAATTAATAACTTTCATTAATAATTCTCTTCACATGTTTTGCCCTGATTTATCAGTAAGCAACTTAATTTTGCAATAGACACTCCTCCATGGTATGTGAATGTTGGAAGGCACCCGAGGATTCGGTTAGCCATGGATTGAGAAAGCCAAGGTTGGGGGAGTGTCATCCTTAATAAAACTAAAATACATGTGTAAACAAAAGAGAAGGGGGATGATCTACCTTGCTGGTAGAGATGCCGTCCCTCATGGGAGCCGCTCTTGGAAGGTTCGTTTGGCAAGGGGGTTAGAGTGCCCGCTACCATTCGTTGACAACAACAAACACCGCTCAAAATCTTACTTTTATGCTCTTTATATGATTTCAAAACTTGAAAAGCTCTAGCACATGATTTAATCCCTGCCCCTCTGCGAAGGGCCTATCTTTTACTTTTATGTTGAGTCAGTAAACCTATTTCTCTCTATCTCAAGCAAGCAATTGAGTTGTTGTGAACCAATCATTTATGCTATGATTCAGTTGATCATGTCTTTTATACTTTCTTATTTAGTACCAATTTTATCTGAATGAATATGACTTTGAAGTTATCAATGATTATGAGGAGATTGTTATGCTTGAATATGAAAGCTCAGCTATAAAATCTAATATGAAAGCTTTGCTTAGAAGTACAATCCGTTAGTAGTTCTCTGACCAAGAACAAAGTTTGCCATCACCACTTATGATTTCTTATGCACCTTTACTTGTGATTTCTCTTTACTTATTTCAAGATGAGTTATGTGAGGAAGTTGTTTACTAGAATGTCTTGTGTGAATGAATATGATGCTTCTTGTCCGTATTTTATTTATCGACTCTTCACTCCATAAACATGTGGTCTTGTTTATCGAGCTCAGTTTCGCTTGGGGACAAGCGAGGTCTAAGCAGGGAGTTGATACGTCCAATTTGCATCACTATTTTGTATCATAATTTGCTGTTATTCATTGATATATTTCATATTGGGACGCAATACTTATGTTATTTCATCTATTTTGCATGTTTCATCATTATTGGAGGATCAAGCACCGGAGCCAGGATTCTGCTGGAAAAAGCACCGTCAGAACGCAATATTTTGGAAGATCAACTGTGGAAGGAAATTTCATGTAAATTCCTATTTTTCCAGATGACGGAGGGAGCCAGAAGGGGAAGAAGAGGGGAGCCAAGGTGGGCGGACCACGGCGGCGCGGCCCATGGCCTGGCCGCGCCACCCTGTGGTGTGGGGGCCCGCCCCTTTCACCTTCTTTTCTTCGCGTACTCCTTCGTCCCGAAAACCTAAGCCAGGGAGGACCTCACGAGTTCAGCCGCCTCGCGGGGCGGAGAACACCAGAGATAAAAGAGCTCTCGCGGGCGGGAATCCGGAAATTCCCTCCCGGAGGGGAAATCGACGCCATCGCCATCGTCATCGAGCTGGACATCATCTCCATCATCATCATCATCATCATCTCCACCATCTACACCGCCATCACCACGCTGCACCTCGTCACCGCTGTAACAATTTGGGTTGGATCTTGATTGTTTGATAGGGGAAACTCTCCCGGTGTTATTCTCTACTTGTTGTAGATGCTATTGAGTGAAACCATTGAACCAAGGTTTATGTTCAGATTGTTATTCATCATCATATCACCTCTGATTGTATTCCATATGATGTCTCGTGAGTAGTTCGTTTAGTTCTTGAGGACATGGGTGAAGTCTAAATGCTAGTAGTGAATTATGGTTGAGTAATATTCAATGTTATGATATTTAAGTTGTGGTGTCATTCTTCTAGTGGTGTCGTGTGAACGTCGACTACACGACACTTCACCATTTATGGGCCTAGGGGAGTGCATCTTGTATTCGGTTGCTAATAGCGGGGTTGCCGGAGTGACAGAAACCTAAGCCCCCGTTAGTATATCGATGCAAGAGGGATCGCAGGATCTCAGAGTTTAAGGCTGTGGTTAGATTTATCTTAATTACTTTCTTGTAGTTGCGGATGCTTGCAAGGGGTATAATCACAAGTATGTATTAGTCCTAGGAAGGGCGGTGCATTAGCATAGGTTCACCCACACAACACTTATCAAAACAATGAAGATTATTTAGCTACATGAAGCGAAAGCACTAGACTAAAATCCCCGTGTGTCCTCAAGAACGTTTGGTCATTATAAGTAAACAAACCGGCTTGTCCTTTGTGCTAAAAAGGATTGGGCCACTCGCTGCAATTATTTCTCTCGCATTTTACTTACTCGTACTTTATTCATCTGTTACATCAAAACCCCTTGAATACTTGTTTGTGAGCATTTACAGTGAATCCTTCATCGAAACTGCTGCCAACACCTTCTGCTCCTCGTTGGGATCGACATTCTTACTTATCGAAGATAGTACGATACACCCCCTATACTTGTGGGTCATCATGGTGGCGCGGCCAGGGCTGGGCCCGCGCCCCCCTAGTGTGTCGTCGCCTCGTCAGCCCTCCGACTCCGCCTCTTCGCCTATATAAAGGTCCCTGACCTAAAACACGATACTTTCATTAGTTTTGAGTTTTTCCATTTGATCAAGTTAAGTGCCCCTTTCAGATTCATCTTTACGGACTGTTCTGTTTTTGACAGATTCTGCCTTTTATTTCGCATTGCCGCTTTTTGCTTTGTTGAATGGGTTTCTTTGTTCCATTAACTTTCAGAAGTTTTGTGCAATGTCCCGAAGTGTTAAGAATGATTGTGTCACCTCTGAACATGTGAATTTTGATTATGCACTAACCCTCTAATGAGTTTGCTTGAAGTTTGGTGTGAAGGAAGTTTTCAAGGGTCAAGAGAAGAGGATGATATACTATGATCAAGAAGAGTGAAAGGTCTAAGCTTGGGGATGCCCGGTGGTTCATCCCTGCATATTTTAAGAAGACTCAAGCATCTAAGCTTGGGGATGCCCAAGGCATCCCCTTCTTCATCGACAACTTATCAGGTTTCTTCTAGTGAAACTATATTTTTATTCCGTCACATCCTTATGTACTTTACTTGGAGCGTCTGTTTGTTTTTATTTTTGTTTTGTTTGAATAAGTTCATCCTTGTGTGGGAGAGATACACGCTCCGCTGGTTCATATGAACACATGTGTTCTTAGCTTTTAATGTTCATGGCGAAGGTTGAAACTGCTTCGTTAATTGTTATATGGTTGGAAACAGAAAATGCTACATGTAGTAATTGGTAAAATGTCTTGGATAATGTGATACTTGGAAATTGTTGTGCTCATGTTTAAGCTCTTGCATCATATACTTTGCACCCATTAATGAAGAAATACATAGAGCTTGCTAAAATTTGGTTTGCATAATTGGTCTCTCTAAGGTCTAGATAATTTCTAGTATTGGGTTGAACAACAAGGAAGACGGTGTAAAGTCTTATAATGTTTACAATATGTATTTTATGTGAGTTTTGCTGCACCGGTTCATCCTTGTGTTTGTTTCGAATAACCTTGCTAGCCTAAGCCTTGTATCGAGAGGGAATACTTCTCATGGATCCAAATCCTTGAGCCAACCACTATGCCATTTGTGTCCACCATACCTACCTACTACATGGTATTTCTCCGCCATTCCAAGTAAATACTTCATGTGCTACCTTTAAACAATTCAAAAGTTATTATCTCTTATTTGTGTCAATGTTTTATAGCTCATGAGGAAGTATGTGGTGTTTATCTTTCAATCTTGTTGGGCAACTTTCACCAATGGACTAGTGGCTTCATCCGCTTATCCAATAACTTTGCAAAAAGAGCTGGCAATGGGATTCCCAGTCCCAAATTAATTAACAAAAATAGACACTCCTCCATGGTATGTGATTGTTGGCAGGCACCCGAGGATTCGGTTAGCCATGGTTTGTGAAAGAAACGTTGGAAGGAGTGCCACACAAAAATAAAAATAAAATGGGAGCCGCTCTTTGAAGGTTTGTCTGGCAAGGGGTTAGAGTGCCCACTACCATTCGTTGACAACAACAAACACCTCTCAAAACTTTACTTTTATACTCTCTTGATGTTTTCAAAATAAAAGCTCTAGCACAAATATAGCAATCGATGCTTTCCTCTTTGAAGGACCTTTCTTTTACTTTTATGTTGAGTCAGTTCACCTATCTCTCTCCACCTCAAGAAGCAAACACTTGTGTGAACTGTGCATACATACTTGCATATTGCACTTATTATATTACTTTGCATTGACAACTATCCATGAGATATACATGTTATAAGTTGAAAGCAACCGCTGAAACTTAATCGTCCTTTGTGTTGCTTCAATGCCTTTACTTTAAATTATTGCTTTATGAGTTAACTCTTATGCAAGACTTATTGATGCCTGTCTTGAAAGTGCTATTCATGAAAAGTCATTGCTTTATGATTCAGTTGTTTACTCATGTCATTACCATTGTTTTGATCGCTGCATTCATTACATATGTTTACAATATGATCAAGTTTATGACGGCATGTCACTTCAGAAATTATCTTTGTTATCGTTTTACCTGCTCGGGACGAGCAGAACTAAGCTTGGGGATGCTGATACATCTCCAACGTATCTATAATTTCTTATGTTCCATGCTACTTTATTGATGATATCTACATGTTTTATGCATACTTTATGTCATATTTATGCGTTTTCCGGAACTAACCTATTAACAAGATGCCGAAGTGCCGGTTCTGTTTGCTGTTTTTGGTTTCAGAAATCCTAGTAACGAAATATTCTCGACGAAATCAACGCCCAGGTTCCTATTTTGCCCGGAAGCATCTAGAACACCCGAGAGCCGCGAGAGGAGGCCACGGGGGCCCCACATGGTGGTGGCGCGGCCAGGGCTGGGCCGCGCCCCCCTAGTGTGTCGTCGCCTCGTCAGCCCTCCGACTCCGCCTCTTCGCCTATATAAGGTCCCTGACCTAAAACACGATACGAATAAGCCACGGTACGAGAAAAGTTCCGAGCCGCCGCCATCGCAAAGCCAAGATCTGGGGACGGGAGTCTGTTCGCACGCCCGGGACGGGAAGTGCCCGGAAGGCTTCTCCATCGACACAGCTGCCATCTCCACGCCATCATCAACGCTCTGCTCCCATGAGGAGGAGTAGTTCTCCATTGAGGCTCGGGGCTGTACCGGTAGCTATGTGGTTCATCTCTCTCCCATGTACTTCAATACAATAATCTCATGAGCTGCCTTACATGATTGAGATTCATATGATGATGCTTGTAATCTAGATGTCATTATGCTAGTCAAGTGGGTTTTACTTATGTGATCTCCGGAGACTCCTTGTCCCACGTGTGTAAAGGTGACAGTGTGTGCACCGTGTGGGTCTCTTAGGCTATATTTCACAGAATACTTATTCACTGTTATGAATGGCATAGTGAAGTGCTTATTTATATCTCTTTATGATTGCAATGTGTTTTGTATCACAATTTATCCATGTGCTACTCTAGTGATGTTATTAAAGTAGTTTATTCCTCCTGCACGGTGTAATGGTGACAGTGTGTGCATCCGTGTTAGTACTTGGCGTAGGCTATGATTATGATCTCTTGTAGATTATGAAGTTAACTATTGCTATGATGGTATTGATGTGATCTATTCCTCCTACATGGTGTGAAGGTGACAGTGTGCATGCTATGTTAGTACTTGGTTTAGTCGTGTCGATCTTTCATGCACTCTAAGGTTATTTAAATATGAACATTGAATTGTGGAGCTTGTTAACTCCGGCATTGAGGGTTCGTGTAATCCTACGCAATGTGTTCATCATCCAACAAGAGAGTGTAGAGTATGCATTTATCTATTATTATGTGATCAATGTTGAGAGTGTCCACTAGTGAAAGTCTAATCCCTAGGCCTTGTTCCTAAATACTGCTATCGCTGCTTGTTTCTGTTTACTGCGTTACTACTGCTGCGTTACTACGCATGTTTACTTCCTGCAATATTACTACCATCAACTGCACGCCAGCAAGCTATTTTAGCGCCGTACTACTGCTCATATTCATTCATACCACTTGTATTTCACTATCTCTTCGCCGAACTAGTGCACCTATTAGGTGTGTTGGGGACACAAGAGACTTCTTGCTTTGTGGTTGCAGGGTTGCTTGAGAGGGATATCTTTGACCTCTTCCTCCCTGAGTTCGATAAACCTTGGGTGATCCACTTAAGGGAAAACTTGCTGCTGTTCTACAAACCTCTGCTTTTGGAGGCCCAACACTGTCTATAAGAATAGAAGCACCCGTAGACATCAGGGCCTAGACGGGGGCGGCGGCCGATGCGCCGGCTGCTACGTTGGAAGCAGTGACAGGGCCTGGACGGGGGCGGCGGCCGATGCGCCGGCTGCTACGTTGGAAGCAGCGACAGGGGCCTGGACGGGGGCGGCGGCTGATGTGCCGACAATGGGCATCTCATTCTTCTCCATCGCCGGCGGTTTTCTTCGGGGTTTTTTCTTCGGTTGTGGAGAAGATGATGGGACAGGAGAGGCGGTTGCAGTGAGAACGTGCGTCGAGGGAGAGAAAGATGGGCTCTATAAAGACGAAGGTGGCGTGTACCGCAACACGCGTCCGCTATGCACGGCTGCAGCGTGCACCGCTACACGAGTCTAACCCTGGGACGTTTGGTGTACTCAGTTATAACCTCAGGCCTTATACAGAAATTTTATCTGTACTCAGTTTTCCCCTCGAGGACTTAGACCGACAAGTGCAATATACTCAGTTTTACCCTCAAGTAGCTGGTCAACAGAGAGTCAACAAATGAGATTAACATAGCTAATTGAGTCATTTCATGCGCAAAAAAATACAAAAAAAAATAAAAACATAGTGGCAACTACTCATGGAGTCTTCCTACGCAACCTGCCACCTAGAAAACCTTAACAAACATATATAAATCAAGTTTTACCACAAATTGCCACTTCTCAGAATCACTAGTGTAGCTATGAAGATGCATGGTTTTCCACCCAAACCCCTTTGCAAAACATCTTTCCCAAAAACATAGTTTGTCTAAATGATGCCATAATTGTCACACTCATGTATATTTGAATTGCAAATAATTTGATGTAGCCCAATATGAATTATATTGTACAAAACACGCATTTTTCATTTTGTAATTCTTTTGTTTGAATCCCTTAGTCTATTTACTATTTATGTGCCCTTGGATTCTTAGTACTACTCAGTTTTGCCCTCAAGTACTGTCACAAATGCTCTGAGAAGCCCAAACTTATCCTGATTGGTTGAGCCGTTGTCACACGGATCGACTCCACGAACCGTTGATCCACTGATCTAACGGGCAGTATACCCCTATCTGTCTCTTCATGGCAACCTCTCTCTCTCTCTCTCTCTCTTCGTGGCCACCCCTCTCTCTCTCTATCGGTGGAGAGTGTTCACCCCTCTATTT
The DNA here is from genome assembly GCA_030979885.1 of Lolium multiflorum. Lineage (NCBI taxonomy): Eukaryota > Viridiplantae > Streptophyta > Magnoliopsida > Poales > Poaceae > Lolium > Lolium multiflorum. Next base: position 353,786,914 of record CM061750.1, on the reverse strand, counting down.
ATGTGCAATAACGAGTTTGCCACTTAATATAGTTTGGGATATAGTATTGGTATAAACATGAGGCATACATATTTGCGGATTTTGGTGATTGCATTATTTGTCACCCCTCTAACAATTATCAACTATCTTTAGCTGTCCTTTTCTTTTAGGGAATATAGTTTGGGATATAGTATTGGTATTTTGAAACGGCCTAAAAGTGGTATAATTTTGGTATAAACATGAGGCATACATATTTGCGGATTTCGGTGATTGCATTATTTGTCACCCCTCTAACAATTATCAACTATCTTTAGTTGTCCTTTTCTTTTAGGGAATATAGTTTGGGATATAGTATTGGTATTTTGAAACGGCCTAAAAGTGGTATAATTTTGGTATAAACATGAGGCATACATATTTGCGGATTTCGGTGATTGCATTATTTGTCACCCCTCTAACAATTATCAACTATCCTTAGCTGTCCTTTTCTTTTAGGGAATATAGTTTGGGATATAGTATTGGTAATTTGAAACGGCCTAAAAGTGGTATAATTTTGGTATAAACATGAGGCATACATATTTGCGGATTTTGGTGATTGCATTATTTGTCACCCCTCTAACAATTATCAACTATCTTTAGCTTTCCTTTTCTTTTAGGGAATATAGTTTGGGATATAGTATTGGTATTTTGAAACGGCCTAAAAGTGGTATAATTTTGGTATAAACATGAGGCATACATATTTGTGGATTTTGATGATTGCATTATTTGTCACCCCTCTAACAATTATCAACTATCTTTAGCTTTCCTTTTCTTTTAGGGAATATAGTTTGGGATATAGTATTGGTATTTTGAAACGGCCTAAAAGTGGTATAATTTTGGTATAAACATGAGGCATACATATTTGCGGATTTTGGTGATTGCATTATTTGTCACCCCTCTAACAATTATCAACTATCTTTAGCTTTCCTTTTCTTTTAGGGAATATAGTTGGTAATTTCGGTGAATGCACACACTAACTTTGAAAACAACTACAAGTACATGTAACTGAATAATGGATTTGTAACAAGGTATCCCTTGTAACAACTTCTAGCGCCTGGTGAGCAATGATAAGAATCCGATCGTAATTATACAACAAAAAAACAACCAGCCATCATATTAGCTTGCTTCTTCAACTCGATCAGCTGCCTTAACTGCTTGTTCATTTTCTTCAGTTCTCCCTTCACTTCCACCAGTTCTGCATTGGGAGCATTAGGCATAATCGGAACGGCTCCTCTCTCCGCCGCATTCTCTACAGCAAGTCACCCCCCCCAAATTGCGCCCCGCCAATTGATTCCTGCAACTGAAGCCTCTGAACGTACACATCGATCCACTCGAAATGCCTGCATTTCTTCAAGATCTGAAAACAACAACGTGAACTCTAAATCCCAAATTTGAGGGAATAACAAGAAAATCGAGAGAAAACAGAGAAATTGGAGCGAGATCTAACCTTATCCCCCTCTCTATATGGCAAGCTCTCGCATGCAACGAACTCACGTCCACGGTTGCCGTTCTCGTCCGTCTTACAGATCGACCGCTTCAGAGGCTCCTGGCGTGGGCAGTCAGGGCATCTTGTCAAAGGCACGGGTCCATACTGCGGCCATGAAGAACGGGAGGTCGAAGAGAAACTAGACATCACCCGCCTGCCGGAGAAGGGCTGCCGCTGGCGGAGAAGAAGAACAATGGGGCGCGGAGAAAGAAAGGGGAAGCAATGGCACGGGCACGGGCTGGCTCGGGCTCCCATTTTGCAACGGTCACCTGGGTAAGCTGTGGGTCCAGCGCGCTAACGTGGACAAGTTGTAGGTCCCACGATGATCTGGATAAGTGGAGACGTGTCCACTGCGGGGCACCAACAGCGGCCCCACTTGCCAGCACCAACCAACGTCAACTAAACGGGATTCCTTCCGTCCGAGCTCTTTCTGCGGGTTACAGACAAGGGATTGGGGAAAATTGAGGAAAAACTATGGAGCTGGGGAAAACTGAGTACAACTAAGGACCCGAGGGCACGAAAATAGAAATCCCTAGCAAAAAAGAACGAGAGAGCAAAATTAAATTATCAAACCTTGAAGGACAAACAATTGCAGCCAAAAAGATAGAAGTAAAATTCGAAGAAAAGCACTTACATCGGAAAGAGCATGGTCACCACTGAAAGGTTCCACGCGGCAGGAAAAAGGGACTTCGTTGTTCTTGCTCAGGGAGGTGAAGCGGCGGACAAGCTTCTCCAAATCTTTCAAGGGAAGATCTTCGAAAACCCTGTCACCGTCCTCAGCACCCAAGTACATCCACAGAGGATTTTGGCGAGCCTGAAGAGGCTGCACTCGAATTCGCAGAAAGTGTGCAATAATTTGCACCCGACAGTTCCACCCCTTGAGTGTTTTGGAGCTCTTGGATGCGAGCGATCAACATGTCAGTGGTTGCCTTTTCTTCGGCTGTAGCCTCTGCGTCCTAGGACTTGCGCCTCTGAATATCTTCGGAAGCGTCAAAGGGCAGCCACTTCCTACGCCAGCCTTGGGCAGCCACTTCCTACGCCAGCCTTGGACGGAGTCGGTGAACTTCACATCAAAATACCCGACCTCTGGCCGGACGCAGATGCACACACCACCTACGTTGTAGATGGTGTTTTTCGAGTTGTTGCGGCGGAGGTAAAAGATGCGTTTCCACAGGCCCCAGTGAGGAAGAAGAATCGAGGCAAGAGGAGATGTGCGACGCAGCGAAGGGGGAAAAGTGAGGAGTAGGGTAGAATTTATAGGTGGAAGACGATGAGTTCAGCCGTTGGCTGAAAAAGGGAGGATCCTGAGCCCTACGCGTGATTGAATGGTAAAATTGTCTTTACACTTTATTTTTACCATGAGGAAGTTACCGCGCGCGTGCCGGGAATATCGGAGGACGTGTGCGCCCACTTGCGCGACGTGGAGGATGTGCAGAAGTTTGGACCCACAGAACAGTGGTCTGATAGCAGTCGTGTCTTCCCAAGGTGGTTACACATGGCTCTCGTCAGCAGCGACGTCATAGTATTGGAAAAATTTTGACAGGAGCAAAATATAGTCGGAAAGAAAATTCGAGAGTTGAAACAATACATAGCTAGAAGAAAAAAATCGGGAGCCTATACCCAGATGCAAGCACCTGTTCATATGCTCGGGGGCTACTCTTATCAGAAGTATTGTATATACTTCTGATAAGATGATATGGTAAAAGAAAAATACAGAGTTGATCAAAATAGGGGCTACTCCCATCGGGAGCGCTGGTCGCGTACCCGATGAAATATGGAGAAGAAAAAGAACACAACGTAATAAGTCAATATAGAGTTGCAGTCGAAGAACTTCTGTCGTACGTCTTCGAGATACACGTAACTCGTCATGTACTACCATCGGGAGTTCAAGATATCGTTTTATGAGTCAACAAGAACAAATAAAGAATTCCAGCAGCCTTACAAAGGCGCTCGACAAAAATATTCTCAGAGCGCGTCCGCCGCGGTCAAAAACTCTGAATGTCGTAACTCGAAAAAGAGTGCGAAGGTAAGACCCTAGGACCTGTCCTGCGTGGCGTGGCATCGCACCCGAATGTGCTCTCCCACTTTATCCATATCAGCAGATACGAAGAAAAATCCCGATGGACGCGTTAGGTACTCGATAAAATAAAGCTGGGATTCGATTCACGATAAGTCCTTAAGCGGCACGTGTCGAATTACGCCAGTATCCTGAGTTCGAGTCGAGGGACTCGAGCTTGAAGTAGGTTTATGCGGGTTTTCCACAAGAGCAGTTAACGGGTACCAGATCCGTCAGATGAACCAACCTCATTTACCATCATCCCTGTACAAAATAGACGTTGAGCAAAATATTCATTATGATTTGAAAGTTTTACTAAATAAACATGTGACTCAGTTTACGATGGAGATTTTACTCGACTCTACGATTCAAGCAAAATCTCGGGGGCTACTGACATAGGTATGCCGAACAAAGTACCCGGGTTAAATGGAGAGGACATGAAGCCCACAGACCCGAAGTTTTGGAGGCCCAGAAGCCCAGAGCTCTTCGGATAAGGAAAGTAGAGTTGTAGTAGGAATATTTTATCAATATAGGAAAGGTCCAATACGCCTCTCGTAGTTTGTAACTTGTACGACATGAAAAGCCTCGGCTCCGCCTCCTATATAAGGGGGAGCGGAGGGATAAACGTGGGATCGAATCTTTGTCAGCAAAACCACCGTAACCTTTAGTTGAGCACCATTGTCGGCTGAAACCTTCGAGATCTACTTGCCCTCTACTTCTTACGAAACCCTAAGTTTACAATCTGTAGGCATTGTCGAGTTAATCCCTCGTCACCCTGTGCCTCCCCTTTGTCTCTCCTCCGGACTTCGTCTTCGTTACGGTAAAATATTGACTTCGGCTTTTGTATCGTCCAATTCCAAGAATATTTCCTATACAACTTTTCTAAAATACAAAACAGCAGAAAACAGGGAACTGACACTGTGGCATCTTGTTAATAGTTAGTGCCAGAAAATGTATAAAAGTGCAACAAAGTGTAAGCAAATCATATATAAATTGGTGTAAAACAAGCATGGAGCATCAAACGTTATAGATATGTTTGCAACATATCAGCATTCCCAAGCTTAACTCTTGCTCGTCCTCCAGTAGGTAACTGATAACAAAAATAGTTTTTGTGGTGACATGAAGGCAACACAATCTTGATCAAGTTATTGTAAAGAATTGCGAGCTGGGATCAAAGTACTCTAAACATAGGCATGATAGATAAAATTCTAACAATAGAACTTAGTACCTATGTTATAACATGAGACGTAACTCAAACAAAGGATCATGAATAATTGTGAAATTGAAAGCAACTGTTTGTTCATGAGCATAGAGAAAACTTAGCAAAGTGGTACTCAACATGTCCTTTATGAAGTAGCAAAACATAAATGCTAGTACACCTTAAAAGTTCAAAGGGTCATTAGATACAAGTAATTTGAGAACAAACAATAGCATAATCATCAATCAATCAATAATAATTTGGGGACTATGCGCATTGCACTAAGAATGACAACTATGATCTCTTAATTGGTGCATAAATAGATCGAAGATGAAGACTCAACTTAAAATTAAAAGAAAGGCTCTTTGCAGAGGAAGCAAGATTAACAAGTTTTATAAACCTTCGAAAAAGTATGGTACTCATTAGCTTTGAGCTCTCATTACCCTTATCATAATAATCTTGAATGATTAAAGTTAATGTGAGGGTAAATATGAGTTATATTCTTGACAAATCACAAGTTGAAAATCTCGTGCCCCTTGAATACGAGTACCTAAACCTCATGCTACTCAACTTAGGTCCCAAATAAGTTCTTGTCATTGTAAGTATACATGTATCATTGAGAACGCCAACGGGGTACCTCCTGCCCCATGATATGGAAGTACTCCTGCATAGGAGCAATCCCATGCCAAAATGACAAGACAAACAGATAATGACCATCTCAGCAATTCTTTTATTTACTATCGGCATGGCTTTTTTGTTGAAGATGTTTCATAGAATGCTCACTATGGTTTGTTGTAAATTTCCACCATGAATGATGCATTGCTTAAATTGGCCACCCAGGCGTTTCTCTAACATATATACAAACTCCATGGACTTACAAGTTTCCACCTTATTTCGCACCGCTAGGCATCCATAAACAAAAGAACAGGATATCAACTAAATAGGAATAAGTGCAATGTTGAAAGCGTGCCCCATGAAAGCATGGTTGTGCTAACTCCCAACTTGCAATTTTCAAGCATATAAACTTCATAAGATAGTCACAATGGCTCAAGTTTATTAATTGCAAGAAAGTAAATGTGCCATCAAGTTCGTGAGAGATTTACTAACTAATTTTCTCATGCCAAAATTTAATTTGGAAGATAAAAAAATGATGAATATACTTGGAATAGCAATAATGCTAGTAGGTAGATATGGTGGACACAATTGGCAAATTTTGGTTTTTGATGGTTGCATACTCAGTACATGCGAAGGCTAGCAAAAGACTGGGAGCGACCAACTAAGAGAATAGTAATGGCCATAATCATGCATAGCGACAAAACATTATCAATCAAAGCATAAAGTGATATTACAAGTCAAAACTAAATGATCATAGAAACTTTAGTTGACTGGTTGGATTCATAACATAATGTAAACATGTGCCAAGTCAACTCAATAAAGCATCAAAGGAGAATACCACAATATTATGCTTTGTATGATGGAAACAACACATGATTCTTTCAATAGCACATTATGCACTCTCAGCTATTTGAGAAAAGTCATGCTACAACAATAAATACTAAGCATATGATAAGAAAAACATCCAATATGACATGTCAAAGTCTATGCCACAGTCTAGACAAGCTTCCTTTTGCACCACTATAAACATGAAACTTTTTACTCGTTTCCAACACCAATTAATTTATTTGAAAAAACTCTCAGAGATGAAAAAATATGGACCAGAGAGCTAATCATACATAAATAAAGAATACTAACGAGCTCTGGACATAATTCAAGTGAAAGAACAAGAGCTAAACGCAGTACTAGCAAACTAGAACACTCGCAGAATAATAAGAGTGAAAAATAGAGCGTTCTATGCAATTAAGACAAAGTGTGTCATTCTCCAAAACAAATATGCTGGGATTCAACCATGTGCTAGAGCAAACAAAACAAAACTTAACTAAAAACAAATATAAAGATGCTCCAAGAACAACACATAGTGTATGAAGCAATAAAAATATAGCGCATAGAAAGATAACCTGATGCTTTGTTGATGACGAGGGGATGCCTTGGGAATCCCTAAGCTTTGAATTTTGTACCTCTTGGATATTTCTTGGGGTGACATGGGCATCCTCAAGCTTGAGATTTTTTCCATACTTCTTCTCATTACATCATTCTTCTCTCCCTACACTTGCAAACTTCCTTCATACAAAACTTCACACAATTCTTATTAGCAGCATTAGTACATTCAAAACAACAAATCAACTTAGGTTAAATTCTAACATATATCAAGCATCTACTAATGCAACCTCTTCAAAAAGCCATTTTCTCAAAAGAACTAAAAAAAGAGATTAAGGGGCAAATGCAAATAGTGACAGAATTCAATCAAAATAGAACATCAGGTAAATATCGGTTTTTTCGAAAATCTTATGTTGCTCAGATCGAAAAGTGTTCAACTAACGAAAGTTAGATAATAACCTGGAACATATGAAAAAAAATTGGCAGCTCAAAGTTCAGCTCTGGCTGAGAATACGAATTTTTATGGTGACAACACAGAATCTGTTTTCAGGACAGAAACTTTCCAAATCTTACTTTCTTCCTATTAGAGGCTATTATAGGCACAAAAACGAAATAAAAATGATAAGGAGAGGTTATTACAGAGGTAATATCCTCCAAGACTCAACAAAAGAAAAATTACAGAAATAAACATGGGTTATCTCCCAAGAGTGCTTTTCTTTAACGCCTTTCAGCTAGGCACAGAAAAAGAGCTAGCATCAAGTAATATCAAGTGAAGAAGCATCAAGATCAATGCCAAAAGTCTTTTCATCAAGGAATTGTATTTTATCAATATAAGTTTTAGACGACCCTCTCTCAGCACTTTTAGGTTCACTACTTTCATCAAATGGATTTTCAGGAACAATCCAATCAAAATTCTTTTGTAAAGATTCATGCATTTCTACAAGTTTGAAAGGTATTGGTATTTTGACTTCCTCCCTATTTTCAGGTTTGGTTTTGTCTATATTTTCAAGTGTACCAATAACATCTACACAAGAGCCTAGCATCTTAAACCGATCAAAGACTTTTCTAGCTTCTATAACAACATCTCTAAATTCTTTAAGCAAAGTTTCTAGGATAAATCTCTCTTTTCCTCATCCTCAACTTCATGAAGTTTGAGAAACATTTGCTGCATTATGGGGTTAAGGCTAACAAATCTAGCCTCCAACATTTGAACCAAATAAGCTACAACTGTTTCATAATTAGGAGCAAGTTCTACTAGGGATTTATCCTTAATATCTTTATGCTTACTAACATGATTAAAGAATTCTTCAATGTTATCTTTCCCAATTATAGAACCACTACCTACTGATAGGTCTTTTATATTGTACTTAGGGATCAACATAATGAACTAAAAGCAAAATAACAATTATAAAAGCAACTAATTTTTTGTGTTTTTGATATAAAGAAGCAAACAAAACAAAATAAAATAAACTAAGCAAAACTATAACAAAGTAAAGAGATTGTAGATGAGAGACTCCCCTTGTAGAAATCCTCTTTCTCCCCAGCAACGGCGCCAAAAAAAAGTCTTGATGGTGCTTGACGTACGTAGATTTCACACCGTTGGGTAACCCCAAGAGGAAGGTATGATGCGCACAACAATAAGTTTTCCCTCAGTAAGAAACCAATATTTAATCGAACAGTAGGAGAAAGGCATGACTTCTGAAGGTGTTGGTAGCTGACTTGTGGCAGGGCGCACTACCGGAGTCAGTAACAATGTGGAACCTGCACACAACACAACCAAAATACTTTGCCCCAACTTACAGTGAGGTTGTCAATCTCACTAGTTTTGCCGAACACAAAGGATTAAACGTATCACGTGGAAAGAGATGTTTGCAGTGAAATTAAAGAGAACAATGCTTGCAGAAAGTAAACAGAACATGAGTAGATGAATTTATCAGTATAAAAGAAAGGACCGGGGTCCACATTTCACTAGAGGTGCCTCTCCATAAAGATAAATAACATGCTGGGTGAACAAATTACAGCTGGGCAATTGACAGAATAAAGACCATACATGACAAGATGATTACTATGAGATTCATTTGGGCATTACATCATAATACATAGACCGTAATCCAATTGCATCTATGCCTAATAATCCACCTTCCGGTTATCGTTCGAACCCCATCCGGTATTAATTTGCAAGCAACATATTATCGCATTAAGAAATGTGTGTAAAATAAACAATAGAATTACCCTTGGATAAAACATTGTTGTTTTCTCCCTAGTAGCAACAGCACATCTACAATCTTAAAAGTTATTGCCACTCTTCCAAAACTAGAGGCATGAACCTAGTATCGACCATAAATACTCTCTCTTGGAGTCACAAGCATTTACTTGGCCAGAGTATCTACTAGTAGCATGCAAGATCAGAAACAACATATGACAAATATATAATCAATCTCAACATAGTATTCAATATTCATCGGATCCTAACAAACACAACATGTAGCATTACGTAAGGATGATCTTGATCATGATAGGCAGCTCACAAGATCTAAACATGAGGCACAAATTGGAGAAGACAACCATCTAGCTACTGCTATGGACCCATAGTCCAGGGATGAACTACTCACGCATCACTTCGGAGGCGGGCATGGCGATGTAGAGGCCTCTTCATCAGGTTGTGTGGGTGATGCCACTCCATTTTTCCAGATAGTTCCGAGGCGCTCTAGGTGGTATGTTGTTCGATGTAGGGTCGACACACGTATAGAAGCGTGACATTGATACACCCCAGAGATAGACATCTTAGCCATCCTCCCCTTCTCGGGGGCAGGTCTCAACGGGGCGGCTGAGATTCCCTATCCACAAATAGCCTCTCCAGGCTGCTTAGTGCCAAGGGGAGCACACGTCTGTATCCTCTCATTGGCGTGATGCCCAAGAGCTTCCTAAGGCAATCTTAGCCTTGACATTGTCAATTTTGGGCCACTCACTCCTGAGTAATCCATGAGATCGGCTGGATGGGCCACACCCACTGGGTCATGGACACCCTAGTTCCCACAGGCTCGATAATAGCCATGAGCATGGCTACGGTGCAAAAAGAGGCAGAGTGACCAGAGCCATGCCCCTGAGCAGGGTTTGGGTAGTCGCGGTGGTCCTCTTCTCGCGTAGTAGTTGAATGACATGGACCCAAGGCCCATAGACACGGTTTTCGGTCCCTGATGCGGTTGTCCTCATAGTCTTAGCTGGACCGGCTTCCCTAGCTAGAATTTGTCCTCTTCAAAAGTAGTCCAAAACGGTGAAGCCAAAGACGCTCAAGGCGGAAGACCAATTTTTTCGAAAGCCAACTGAAGGTAAGTCCCCTGCACAAGGTTTTTATATATTCCGGTAGAACCTGAAGACTTGTCCTCAAAGAGATGCATGCGAGGGAGGGTTCCACATGCATTTCACTAACTGCTGCTCGTGAGTAAAATTGACACGACTTGAGTTGTATAGGTTCACCCCGGGCACAACATGACCTTATGTCACGCCCAGATACGACATGATACAGCTTGTACTTGCTCGCATTTCCCCCCATCATTCCCTTAAGGATGTTGAAAACACGCTAAGTCGACCCGAAGACACAAAGATACCTTACGATTTTTAGTAGGTTGAGCTGGGCTGAAGGCACAAAGATCCCTTATTTCTGTTATCTGACAGGCTGAGCTGTCTCAAAGGTGCTAAGCTCCCTTAAATTTTATTCTTTAGCAGGCTGAGCTGCCCAGGAGGCGCCGAGATTCCTTCAGCTTTATTTTTAGTAGGTTGGGTTGGCATGAAGGGGCAGAGCTCCTTTAAATTTGGTTTTTAGCAGGTTGAGCTGGCAGAGAGGTGCAAAGCTCCCTTATTTGGGATCTCTGGGTTGTCGAAGACAAACACGGAGGATCCATTCCATTCGAGCCTACCATATTGGCCTGGGCTGCGATGTATAACTGCTTCACGCATGATGCAGAGTCCTCGTGACTTGACCTTATCGTGGCGATCCCTTGTTCGGTCCATCTTTAAGGTGTTCTATGCGTAGTGGTACGCTGCCATGAAATTGGCCAATGCCTTTCGTCCAACTACTCCGTTGTATGGCATGTAAGTATTGCAAATGTCAAACTCTTCATCCTCTGTGTGGCAGTTACTTCCTTAGCCAATTCTAACTAGTAGGGTGACCTTCCCCTACAGACTGGTGTGCCCACTGTTTATCCCTTGAATATGCCTCAATGGGTGAAAGTACTCATCTGGGATCTACACTCCCATGGCTTGTCTGGATGACAGGATACCGATCCTGGTTCCTCCGTCAACTAACATTTCGGTGATCCTGAACTGATACTGATAACACCTGGGGGAGTATCCCAACGCTAGTGGTGTGGAGCAGATTGTCCGACAAGTCAAAGGCTAGGGGTATAGTGCCTCCAAATCTAGCAACCTTCTAGCCCTCTTCCTGGGCTATGCTGCTCCTGGCAGCTTTAGTTCCCATCCGAGGAATGGAGAGCATATTTCCTCTCTAATAGCAACTACTTTATAAAAAAATCTTGACCTCGGCATCCCTGTGTGCATGCGGTTAGAGAGACCTCAGTGGGGTAAAATACACACGGGAATAATTTTGGCACCATAACAGAAATTTCGCACACGGCCCAACCCATAATAAGCGCGAGTGTACACGTCCAACATTGCAAACGATTTCAAGATTTGGCATTGTGTGTAAACTTTTTGTGACATTTTCTTGAATGGGCCCTTATGTTTTCTTCTACCCATCCCAAAAGTTAACAATGAAAATTTGTGTGTATTGACTCCTGACATTTCGTTGATGCATGTAGCCTTCTCTGCCTTCGTCCCGCGTGACACATAGCGTCTCCTATGACTCGGTTTCCCCAGCCCTGCTATATAAAGCCCCCATCGCTGCCATATTGGCACACACCACCACGATAGTAAACACACAAAACTTGTTCACAACAAGAAGATATCTCGCCTCACTTACGTCTGGCAGTGCTCGCCGGTGCAACATCACCGTATTCAGCGGAACTTCCAGTGGCGAAGGAGGAACAAGCATCTCTGGTCACAGAGGAGGAGCATCCCTCCTGGCAACTGACCAACAAGCCGTCTCCCCCCCCCCCCAAACTCTTGCTGGTCCTCCTCCGATGACGAAGGCGAAAGGAATTTGGAGGAAGACGAAGATCACACACACTTTCTTATATGGAAACTGTATGCGATGATAATTATCACACACAGTTTAAGATATTTATCGCAAACATTGTATCTGTAGGAACCGGTCTTTGAATATTTTGGTCGTGAAATATTCCCACAAGTTCACCTTTTTTCACTCAAAATGCAAACTCTCTAAATCTTCGCGCTGCTTACATCTTCAAGCATCCTTCCGGCAAGTCCACCGCAAGACTAGAGCGAATGACAAGGCCGGTCGCTATGAGTTTCAGGGTTCTCTTGAGGATGTTGATCACCAGGTGCCGTTGGATTTTGCTGATTTTCTTGTCATGCATGCAGAAAGCCATGTCACAAATACTCATTAAAAACTCCAAAAATTTCTCATAGATCATGTGGGGAGGCTAAAAGGAGAGGTGAACTTCAAATTATTAGATTTTTTGTATGTTTAATTTCCATTTATAATAAAACATATTTTTTGGTGTGTTCAAATTGGTTTTGTTCCCGGAAATGGGAAATTACAAAAACAAAAATTAAAAATCTGTTTGGCGACGTGTATGGTGGACACGGCTAGGAACGGACACCTCTCACATGCGGCACTACAGGGCGACATCCCCAATTGTCTGATTCAATGCTCTAGCCGGACACCATTCGCGGGATGCGAATCAAGTTGATCTTAAACCCGGATGTGTTATGTGAGGTTCATATTTTTCAGTTCATGTTTTGGCAGTAGAATTTCATTTTTTTCTAGGAATATAACAATTCAATGTCAAAACTGTACATCTTTAAAAGACACACAACTTCATGTTGACCACTTTTTCATTTGAGATCATCTTAGAGACACTTAGACCCAGGACAAAACTTTTTGTCAACTTTGTGTCCTGATTCCCGGCTTGGCTTGGGTTGCATATAACTCGGATTGACATGATTCAGATCGGAAGGTGATAAAAGTCCCCCACACCTCTCTAGCGAGGGAGAATCGGGAGGCGCCCAAAACCTATCCACCACCACCTCTCCCCTTCTCCACCTCACCACCATAGTAAGAGGACACCGTTAGACGCAACCCATGCATGGCAGCAGGGCTCCTTACGCTGATTCTCCCACATCAGACCAACTACTGGCTTCTCGTGCTCCCTGGTGGACGAAAACATACCCCCCGTTCCGGTGCCAGTCTACCGGTAGCATTGCTCCGCCTTTCCCTTCGTAGCCGGTCATGGCTGGTCTGCACGGGGGAGGGGGGAGGTGTTGAAGTTCGGATCTGGCTTGGGGTCGGTGTAGATCACGACATGTGGGATCTCCATGTGGCCGGCGGAGCTCCTCTACCTGTCCTCTTGACTTCTTCTCGCAGGGGAGCCGGTCTAGAGCGAGCTTCGATTTCGTGGCTGGTGGGAAAGGCCTTGATGGGTTTTGCCCTCCAGCCAATTTTGACGATCGTAGGGGCGGTGCATTCAATTCTTCCCTCTCCGAGGATGGCCGGGCATCATCGCTTTGCGGGTGTGCTGGTGGCAGGATGCGATTGGTTTCTGCTTGATATTTTGGTCAGCACTAATGATAATGAGTTTGATGGTGTGTTTGTGAAAGCACCGCAAGGCTTCAACCATTGTGCTCGACAACGGAGCCTAGGAATGCCATTGACCTCCTTGGAGGCATGGCCAAAATACACATACTGCTGTTGGTTGCTTTTTTCATGGGCACTATCTGCTACCCTATTTTCTTGCGTTTTCTTTGAGTTCCTCCTTGGAATCCCTATTCGTCGATGCCTTGTGTCAAGTTGTGATCGTTTTTTTATAAACAGTGTGCCTGTAGTTTGCATGGCCTCTCTTGAGCCTAGGGGGTTGTCAGTGTTGTGACATGGGGGATACTGGTATTTTCACCGGGTTGGTTGCTACCTCAATTGCAAGTTCAAATGCATAGGTTTTCCCCTTGGGGTGGGTGCTGAAGCTCCAGCGAATTCATTACACAACACTGATAACGCGTGAAGCACACGTCCGTTGGGAACCCCAAGAAGAAGGTGTGATGCGTACAGCAGCAAGTTTTTCCTCAGAAAGAAATCGAGGTTATCGAACCAGTAGGAGCCAAGAAGCACGTGAAGGTTGTTGGTGGAGGAGTGTAGTGCGGCGCAACACCAGTGAAACCGGCGCCAACGTGGAACCTGCACAACACAATCAAGATACTTTGCCCCAACGTAACAGTGAGGTTGTCAATCTCACCGGCTTGCTGAAAACAAAGGATTAAGCGTATCGAGTGGAAGATGGTGTTTGTTTGCAAAGAACAGTAAAGAACAATGATTGCAGTAGATTGTATTCAGATGTAAAAGAATGGACCGGGGTCCACAGTTCACTAGTGGTGTCTCTCCAATAAGATAACTAACATCCTGGGTGAACAAATTACAGGTGGGCAATTGACAAATAAAGATTCAATACATATCAATGATGATTACTATGAGATTTAATCAGGGCATTACGACAAAGTACATAGACCGCTATCCAGCATGCATCTATGCCTAAATAATCCACCTTCGGGTTAGCATCCGCACCCCCTCCAGTATTAAGTTGTAAACAACAAATAATTGCATTAAGTATGGTGCGTAATATAATCAACACAAATATCCTTAGACAAAGCATCGATGTTTTATCCCTAGTAGCAACAGCACATCCACAACCTTAGAACTTTCTGTCACTGTCCCAGGCATGAACCCACTATCGAGCATAAATACTCCCTCTTGGAGTTACAAGTATCAACTTGGCCAGAGCCTCTACTAGCAACGGAGAGCATGCAAGAACATAAACAACACATATATGATAGATTGATAATCAACTTGACATAATATTCTAGATTCATCGGATCCCACCAAACACAACATGTAGCATTACAAATAGATGATCTTGATCATGTTAGGCAGCTCACAAGATCTAAACAATGATAGCACAAGCGGAAAAGACAACCATCTAGCTACTGCTATGGACCCATAGTCCAAGGATGAACTACTCACGCATCAATCCGGAGGCGGGCATGATGATGTAGAGCCCTCCGGTGATGATTCCCCTCTCGGCAGGGTGCCGGAGGCGATCTCCTGAATCCCCCGAGATGGGATTGGCGGCGGCGTCTCTGGAAGGTTTTCCGTATCGTGGCTCTCGATACAGAGGGTTTCGCGACGAAGGCTTTAATTAGGCGAAAGGATAGGTCAGGAGGGGGCGCGAGGGCCCCACACGCTAGGGCCGCGCGACCAAGGGCCAGGCCGCCGCCCTGTTGTGTCGGCGCCTCGTGGCCCCACTTCGTATCTCCTCGGTCTTCTGGAAGCTTCGTGGAAAAATAAGACCCTGGGCGTTGATTTCGTCCAATTCGAGAATATTTCCTTTGTAGGATTTCTGAAACCAAAAACAGCGAAAACACTGGCGCTTCGGCATCTTGTTAATAGGTTAGTGCCGGAAAATGTATAATAATGATGTAAAGTATGTATAAAACATTCAAATATTGTCATAAAAGTAGCATGGAACATAAGAAATTATAGATACGTTTGAGACGTATCAAGCATCCCCTTAGTTCCTACTCGCCCTCGAGTAGGTAAACGATAACACAAATAATTTCTGAAGTGACATGCTACCAACATAACCTTGATCAACATTATTGTAAAGCATATGAGATGGATGGAGTGATCTGAAGCAAAAGATTGCTAACAAAAGATGATGACTAACCAAATGAATCATATAGCAAAACTTTTAATGAATAGTACTTTCAAGACAAGTATCAACAAGACTTGCATAAGAGCTAACTCATAAGCAATAAATTCAAAGTAGAATGCATTGAAGCAACACAAAGGATGATTAAGTTTCAGCGTTGCTTTCAACTTGTAACATGTATATCTCATGGATATTTGTCAACATAGAGTAATATAACAAGTGCAATAAGTAAACATGTAAGAATCAATGCACACAGTTAACACAAGTGTTTGCTTCTAAGATAGAAAGAAGTGGGTAAACTGACTCAACATAAAATAAAAGAATGGCCCTTCGCAGAGGGAAGCATGGATTACTATTTTTGTGCTAGAGCTTTTGTTTTGAAAACATAGAAACAATTTTTTCAACGGTAGTAATAATTCATATGTGCTATGCATAATACTTCCTACAAGTTGCAAGCCTCATGCATAGAGTACTAATAGTGCTCGCACCTTGTCCTAATTAGCTTGGATTAACACGGATTATCATTGCATGGCATATGTTTCAACCAAGTGTCACAAAGGGGTACCTCTATGCCGCCTGTACAAAGGTCTAAGGAGAAAGCACGCATTGGATTTCTCGCTTTTGATTATTCTCAACTTAGACATCCATACCGGGACAACATAGACAACAGATAATGGACTCCTCTTTTAATGCATAAGCATTCAACAACAGATAATATTCTCATACGAGAGTGAGGTTGTATGTCCAAACTGAAAACTTCCACCATGATACATGGCTTTGGTTAGCGGCCCAATGTTCTTCTCTAACAATATGCATACTCAAACCATTTGATCATGAAAATCACCCTTACTTCAGACAAGACGAACATGCATAGCATCTCACATGATATCCAACAAAGGTAAAAAGTTGATGGCGTCCCCAGAAACATGGTTACCGCTCAACAAGCAACTTATAAGAACTAAGACACATAACTACATATTCATCACCACAATAGTGTTTAAGCTATTTGTCCCATGAGCTATATATTGCAAAGATAAAGGAATGAAATTTTAAAGGTAGCACTCAAGTAATTTACTTTGGAATGGCAGAAAAATACCACATAGTAGGTAGATATGGTGGACACAAATGGCATGGGTTTTGGCTCAAGGTGTTTGGATGCACGAGAAGCATTTCCTCTCAGTACAAGGTTTGGGCTAGCAAGGTTGTTTGAAGCAAACACAAGTATGAACAGGTACAGCAAAACTTACACAAGAACATATTGCAAGCATTATAAGACTCTACATTGTCTTCCTTGTTGTTCAAACACTTTACCAGAAAATATCTAGACTTAGAGAGACCAATCATGCAAACCAAATTTTAACAAGCTCTACGGTAGTTCTCCATTAATAGATTAAACTACATGATGCAAGAGCTTAAACATGATATATGAGAGCTCAAAACAATAGCCAAGTTATTCCAAACCATATGAAGCATTTTCTGATTCCAACCAAATAGCAATCAACGAAGCAATTTCAGCCTTCGCCATGAACATTAAAGCACAACTATGAACACAAGTGTTCCATATGAAAAAGCGGAGCGTAATATCTCCAATATAAGGATGGTGGGATCCAACTTTATTCAAACTAGAACAAAAATAAAAGCAAACAGACGCTCCAAGTAAAGAACATAAGATGTGATGGAATAAAAATATAGTTTCACTAGAAGTGACGTGATAAGTTGTCGATGAAGAAGGGGATGCCTTGGGCATCCCCAAGCTTAGATGCTTGAGTCTTCTTAAAATATGCAGGGATGAACCACCGGGCCATCCCCAAGCTTAGACCTTTCACTCTTCTTGATCATATTGTATCATCCTCTTCTCTTGACCCTTGAAAACTTCCTCCACACCAAACTTCGAGCAAACTCATTAGAGGGTTAGTGCATAATCAAAAATTCATACATTCAGAGGTGACATAATCATTCTTAACACTTCTGGACATTGCAAAAAGCTTCTGAAAATTAATGGAACAAAGAAACCCATTCAACATAGCAAAAGCGGCAATGCGAAATAAAAGTCAGAATCTGTCAAAACAGAACAGTCCGTAAAGACGAATTTTACAGAGGCACTTAACTTGCTCAAACAGAAAAACTCAAAACTAATGAAAGTTGCGTACATATGAGGATCACGCACGTAAATTGGCAGATTTTTTGATTTTTTACAGAGAGAGCGAATTCGTGATCAGACAACAATTCTGCGCAGCAATCCAAATCTAGCATCAACTTTACCATAGAGACTTTACTTGGCACAAAAACATGATAAGGAGAGGTTGCTACAGTAGTAACAACTTCCAAGACTCAACAATACAGTAGTAAAATAAAAACATGGGTTATCTCCCAAGAAGTGCTTTTCTTTAACGCCTTTCAGCTAGGCGCAGAAAGTGCAAATCAAGTAACATCAAAAGCAGAAGCATCAACATCATAATTTGTTCTAATAATAGAATCAAAAGGCAACTTCATTCTATTTCTAGGGAAGTGTTCCATACATTTCTTGAGAGGAAATTGATACTTAATATTTCCTTCTTTCATATCAATAACAGCACCAACAGTTCGAAGAAAGGGTCTTCCCAAAACAATAAGACAAGATGCATTGCATTCAATATCCAAGACAACAAAATCAACGGGGACAAGGTTATTGTTAACCGTAATGCGAACATTATCAATCATCCCCAAAGATTTCTTTTTAACATTATCAGCAAGATTAACATCCAAATAACAATTTTTCAATGGTGGCAAGTCAAGCATATCATAAATTTTCTTAGGCATAACAGAAATACTTGCACCAAGATCACATAAAGCATTACATTCAAAATCATTGAATTTCATCTTAATGATGGGCTCCCAACCATCTTCTAACTTCCTAGGAATAGAAGCTTCAAGTTTTAATTTCTCTTCCCTAGCTTTAATGAGAGCATTCGTAATATGTTTTGTAAAGGCTAAATTTATAGCACTAGCATTAGGACTTCTAGCAAGTTTTTGTAAGAACTTTATAACTTCAGTAATATGAAAATTATCAAAATCTAAACCATTATGTTCTACAGCAATGGAATCATTGTCCAATATTTTGAAAAATTTCAGCAGTTTTATCACAAGCAGTTTCAGGCAATTTTGCACGCTTTGCACTAGGAGTAGAAACATTGCCAACACCAATTATTTTACCATTGATAGTAGGAGGTGTAGCAACATGTGTAGAATCAACATTACTAGTGGTGGTAATAGTCCAAACTTTAGCTACATTAATTATTCTCTTTAGCAAGTTTTTCTTTTTCCTCTCTATCCCACCTACCATGCAATTCAGCCAACATTCTAATATTATCATTAATTTGAACTTGGATGGAATTTGTTTTAGCAAACCTAGCATCTTTAACTTCCTCAGGCATAACTTTCAGTTTTAAAAGATCAACATCAAGAGCAAGACTATCAACCTTAGAAGCAAGAACATCAATTTTACCAAGCTTTTGTTCAACAGTTTTATTAAAAGCAGTTTGTATACTAATAAATTCTTTAAGCACGACTTCAAGACCAGAGGGTACACTCTTATTATTTTTGTAAGAATTACCATAAGAATTACCATAACCACTACCATTATTAGAAGGATATGGCCTATAGTTGTTACTACCATAATTATTCCTGTAAGCATTGTTGTTGAAATTATTATTCTTAATGAAATTCACATCAACATTTTCTTCTTGAGCAACCAATGAAGCTAAAGGAACATTATTAGGATCAATATGAGATCTACCATTTGCGAGCATAGACATAATAGCATCAATCTTATCACCCAAAGAAGAGGTTTCTTCAACAGAATTTACCTTCTTACCTTGAGGAGTTCTTTCAGTATGCCATTCAGAGTAATTGATCATTATATCATCAAGAAGATTTGTCGCGGCTCATAAGGTGATGGACATAAAAGTACCTCCAGCAGCTGAATCCAATAGGTTCCTCGAGGAAAAATTCAATCCTGCATAAAAGGTTTGGATGATCATCCAAGTAGTCAGTCCATGGGTAGGGCAATTCTTCACCAAAGATTTCAATCTCTCCCATGCTTGAGCAACATGTTCATTATCAAATTGTTTAAAATTCATAATGCTACTTCTCAAAGATATAATCTTAGCAGGAGGATAATATTTACCAATAAAAGCATCTTTACATTTAGTCCATGAATCAATACTATTTTTGGGCAAAGAAAGCAACCAATCTTTAGCTCTTCCTCTTAATGAGAAAGGAAACAATTTCAGTTTTATAATATCACCATCTATATCCTTATACTTTTGCATTTCACAAAGTTCAACAAAATTATTAAGATGGGCAGCAGCATCATCAGTACTAACACCAGAAAATTGCTCTCTCATAACAAGATTCAGTAAAGCAGGTTTAATTTCATAGAATTCTGCTGTAGTAGCAGGTGGAGCAATAGGAGTACTTATAAAATCATTATTATTTGTGCTAGTGAAATCACACAACTTAGTATTTTCAGGAGTACCCATTGTAGCAGTAATAAAGTAAACTAAGCAAATAGAATAAAATAAAGTAAAGACAAGTAACTAATTTTTTTGTGTTTTGATATAGAGCTAGTAAACAAGACAGAAAGTAAAGTAACTAATTTTTTTGTGTTTTTAATATGAAGCAAACAAGACAGTAAATAAAATAAAATAAAGTAAAGTAAGACAAAAACAAAGTAAAGATATTGGATGTGGAGACTCCCCTTGCAGCGTGTCTTGATCTCCCAGGCAACGGCGCCAGAAAAAGAGCTTGATAACACGTGAACACGTCCGTTGGGAACCCCAAGAGGAAGGTGTGATGCGTACAGCGACAAGTTTTCCCTCAGAAAGAAACCGAGGTTATCGAACCAGTAGGAGCCAAGAAGCACGTGAAGGTTGTTGGTGGAGGGGTGTAGTGCGGCGCAACACCAGTGAAACAGGCGCCAACGTGGAACCTGCACAACACAATCAAGATACTATGCCCCAACGTAACAGTGAGGTTGTCAATCTCATCGGCTTGCTGAAAACAAAGGATTAAGCGTATCGAGTGGAAGATGGTGTTTGTTTGCAAAGAACAGTAAAGAACAATGATTGCAGTAGATTGTATTCAGATGTAAAAGAATGGACCGGGGTCCACAGTTCACTAGTGGTGTCTCTCCAATAAGATAACTAACATCCTGGGTGAACAAATTACAGGTGGGCAATTGACAAATAAAGATTCAATACATATCAATGATGATTACTATGAGATTTAATCAGGGCATTACGACAAAGTACATAGACCGCTATCCAGCATGCATCTATGCCTAAATAATCCACCTTCGGGTTAGCATCCGCACCCCCTCCAGTATTAAGTTGTAAACAACAGATAATTGCATTAAGTATGGTGCGTAATGTAATCATAACAAATATCCTTAGACAAAGCATCGATGTTTTATCCCTAGTAGCAACAGCACATCCACAATCTTAGAACTTTCTGTCACCGTCCCAGATTAAATGGAGTCATGAACCCACTATCGAGCATAAATACTCCCTCTTGGAGTTACAAGTATCAACTTGGCCAGAGCCTCTACTAGCAACGGAGAGCATGCAAGAACATAAACAACACATATATGATAGATTGATAATCAACTTGACATAATATTCTAGATTCATCGGATCCCACCAAACACAACATGTAGCATTACAAATAGATGATCTTGATCATGTTAGGCAGCTCACAAGATCTAAACAATGATAGCACAAGCGGAGAAGACAACCATCTAGCTGCTATGGACCCATACTCCAAGGATGAACTACTCACGCATCAATCCGGAGGTGGGCATGATGATGTAGCCCTCCGGTGATGATTCCCCTCTCCGGCAGGGCCGGAGGCGATCTCCTGAATCCCGAAATGGGATTGGCGGCGGCGGCGTCTCTGGATGGTTTTCCGTATCGTGGCTCTCGGTACAGAGGGTTTCGCGATGAAGGCTTTAAGTAGGCGAAAGGATAGGTCAGGAGGGGGCGCGAGGGCCCCACACGCCAGGGTCGCGCGGCCAAGGTCCAGGCCGCGCCGCCCTGTTGTGTCGGCGCCTCGTGGCCCCGCCGTATCTCCTCCGATCTTGGAAGCTTCGTGGAAAAATAAGACCCGGGCGTTGATTTCGTCCAATTCCGAGAATATTTCCTTTGTAGGATTTCTGAAACCAAAAACAGCAGAAAACAGCGCTTCGGCATCTTGTTAATAGGTTAGTGCCGGAAAATGTGTAATAATGATGTAAAGTATGTATAAAACATTCAAGTATTGTCATAAAAGTAGCATGGAACATAAGAAATTATAGATACGTTTGAGACGTATCAAACACCGCCCTGTGCCGACAATGGCAACGCTCTCCAGCGCCATTTCCCTTGCTAGAGGCATTGTCACGAAGTTTCCTCCTTTGAACTCTAGAGTTTCATCTTCTCATAACGTAGTTAGCTAGTTCCCTTAGTGTGAGTGCTCTTCTACGAGAGATAGGATTCTTAGTGGTGCTAGTTAGTTTGGTGCAGTCCCTTGGAGTGGCCTCTCGGTGCTTGAAGCTTCAGGTCGAGCCGCTAGTGTGTAACTAAAATCTCGGGCTTGACTTATAGATCTTGTAGTTCGGAGTCTTTCCTTGGTCTTCTTGTTCTTCTCTCCTTTTAGGCTTTAGCTCCTCACCACATGTTCTTGTATCTCTCATGGGTATCTGATGTCTACGGGTGCTTCTATTCTTGTAGACAGTGTTGGGCCTCCAATAGCAGAGGTTTGTAGAACAGCAGCAAGTTTCCCTTAAGTGGATCACCCAAGGTTTATCGAACTCGGGGAGGAAGAGGTCAAAGATATCCCTCTCATGCAACCCTGCAACCACAAAGCAAGAAGTCTCTTGTGTCCCCAACACACCTAATAGGTGCACTAGTTCGGCGAAGAGATAGTGAAATACAGGTGGTATGAATAAGTATGAGCAGTAGTACGGCGCCAGAAAATAGCTTGCTGGCGTGCAATTGATGGTAGTAATATTGTAGGAAGTAAACAAGCAGTAGTAACGCAGCAGTAGTAACGCAGTAAAACAGTAAACAAGCAGATAGTAGTATTTAGGAACAAGGCCTAGGGATTAGACTTTCACTAGTGGACACTCTCAACATTGATCACATAACGAATAGATAAATGCATACTCTACACTCTCTTGTTGGATGATGAACACATTGCGTAGGATTACACGAACCCTCAATGCCGGAGTTAACAAGCTCCACAATTAAATGTTCATATTTAAATAACCTTAGAGTGCAAGAAAGATCGACATGACTAAACCAAGTACTAACATAGCATGCACACTGTCACCTTCACGCTTATGTAGGAGGAATAATACACATCAATACTATCATAGCAATAGTTAACTTCGCAATCTACAAGAGATCATGATCATAGCATAAACCAAGTACTAACACGGATGCACACACTGTCACCATTACATCGTGCAGGAGGAATAAAACTACTTTAATAACATCACTAGAGTAGCACATAGATAAATTGTGATACAAAACACATTGCAATCATAAAGAGATATAAATAAGCACTTCACTACGCCATTCATAACAGTGAATAAGTATTCTGTGAAATATAGCCTAAGAGACCCACACGGTGCACACACTGTCACCTTTACACACGTGGGACAAGGAGTCTCCGGAGATCACATAAGTAAAACTCACTTGACTAGCATAATGACATCTAGATTACAAGCATCATCATATGAATCTCAATCATGTAAGGCAGCTCATGAGATTATTGTATTGAAGTACATAGGAGAGAGATGAACCACATAGCTACCGGTACAGCCCCGAGCCTCGATGGAGAACTACTCCCTCCTCATGGGAGCAGCAGCGTTGATGAAGATGGCGGTGGAGATGGCAGCGGTGTCGATGGAGAAGCCTTCGGGGCACTTCC
Source organism: Lolium multiflorum (assembly GCA_030979885.1). NCBI lineage: Eukaryota > Viridiplantae > Streptophyta > Magnoliopsida > Poales > Poaceae > Lolium > Lolium multiflorum. The sequence continues at coordinate 353,763,377 of CM061750.1, read as the reverse complement.
CCGCTCCGGCAGGGTGCCGGAACAGAGACTCCTGTCCCCAGATCTTGGCTTCGCGATGGCGGCGGCTCTGGAAGGTTTCGTGCACCGTGGCTTTTTCCGTAGGGTTTCGATGCGGGGCTTTATAGGCGAAAGGGCAGCGTCGAAGGTCGAAGGGCGACGACACCATAGGTGGCGCGCGGGCCCAGCCGCGCCACCCTATCATCTGGGCCCACAGGCCCCTCCTCCGCGGCTCTCGGGTGTTCGGATGCTTCCGGCAAAATAGGAACCTGGGTTGATTTCGTCCAATTCCGAGAATATTTCGTTACTAGGATTTCTGAAACCAAAACAACAAAAACAGAACGCACTTCGGCATCTTGTTAATAGGTTAGTTCAGAAAATGCACGAATATGACATAAAGTGTGCATAAAACATGTAGGTATCATCAATAAAGTAGCATGGAACATAAGAAATTATCGATACGTCGAGACGTATCAGCATCCCAAGCTTAGTTCTGCTCGTCCCGAGCAGGTAAAACGATAACAAAGATAATTTCTTAAGTGACATGCTATCATAATCTTGATCATATTGTAAACATATGTAATGAATGCAGTGATCAAAACAATGGTAATGACATGAGTAAACAAGTGAATCATAAAGCAAAGACTTTTCATGAATAGTACTTTCAAGACAAGCATCAATAAGTCTTGCATAAGAGTTAACTCATAAAGCAATAAATTCAAAGTAAAGGCATTGAAGCAACACAATAGAAGATTAAGTTTCAGCGGTTGCTTTCAACTTGTAACATGTATATCTCATGGATAGTTGTTAATGCAAAGCAATATAACAAATGCAATATGCAAATATGTAAGAATCAATGCACACAATTTACACAAGTGTTTGCTTCTAAGATAGAAAGAATAGGTAAACCGACTCAACAATAAAGTAAAAGAATGGCCCTTCAAAGAGGAAAGCATCGATTGCTATATTTGTGCTAGAGCTTTGATTTTGAAAACATATAGAGAGCATAAAAGTAAAGTTTTGAGAGGTGTTTGTTGTTGTCAACGAATGGTAATGGGTACTCTAACTACCTTGCCACAAACCTTCAAAGAGTGGCTCCCATTTTATTTTATTTTTGTGGTTTTACTTCCAACTTTCTTTCACAAACCATGGCTAACCGAATCCCGGGTGCCTGCCAACAATCTCATACCATGAAGGAGTGCCTTTTTATTTTAGTTTTATTATGATGACACTCCTCCCCACCTTTGCTTTCTCAAGCCATGGCTAACCGAATCCTTCGGGTGCCGTCCAACAATCACATACCATGGAGGAGTGTCTATTTTTGTTAATTAATTTGGGACTGGGAATCCCATTGCCAGCTCTTTTTGCAAAATTATTGGATAAGCGGATGAAGTCACTAGTCCATTGGTGAAAGTTGCCCAACAAGATTGAAAGATAAACACCACATACTTCCTCATGAGCTATAAAACATTGACACAAATCAGAGGTGATAAATTTTGAATGGTTTAAAGGTAGCACTCAAGCAATTTACTTTGGAATGGCGGAGAAATACCATGTAGTAGGTAGGTATGGTGGACACAAATGGCATAGTGGTTGGCTCAGGATTTTGGATGCATGAGAAGTATTCCCTCTCGATACAAGGTTTAGGCTAGCAAGGTTTATTTGAAGCAAACTCAAGGATGAACTGGTGCAGCAAAACTCACATAAAAGACATATTATAAACATTATAAGACTCTACACCGTTTTCCTTGTTGTTCAAAACTCAATACTAGATATTATCTAGACCTTAGAGAGACCAATTATGCAAACCAAATTTTAGCATGCTCTATGTATTTCTTCACTATAGGTGCAAAGTATATGATGCAAGAGCTTAAACATGAGCACAACAATTGCCAAGTATCACATTATCCAAGACATTTTACCAATTACTACATGTAGCATTTTTCAATTCCAACCATATAACAATTTAACGAAGAGGAAACTTCGCCATGAATATTATGAGCTAAGAACACATGTGTTCATACGAACCAGCGGAGCGTCTCTCTCCCACACAAGGATGAACTTATTCAGAGAACTAAGATAACAAAACAAAAAATAAAAGCACACACAGACGCTCCAAGTAAAGTACATAAGATGTGACCGAATAAAAATATAGTTTCAAGAGAAGGAACCTGATACTTTGTCGATGAAGAAGGGGATGCCTTGGGAATCCCCAAGCTTAGACGCTTGAGTCTTCTTAAAATATGCAGGGATGAACCACGGGGCATCCCCAAGCTTAGAGCTTTCACTCCTCTTGATCATAGTATATCATACTCCTCTCTTGACCCTTGAAAACTTCCTTCACACCAAACTTCAAGCAAACTCATTAGAGGGTTAGTGCATAATCAAAAATTCACATGTTCAGAGGTGACACAATCATTCTTAACACTTCTGGACATTGCACAAAACTTCTGAAAGTTAATGGAACAAAGAAACTCATTCAACTTAACAAAAGCGGCAATGCGAAATAAAAGGCAGAATCTGTCAAAAACAGAACAGTCCGTAAAGACGAATTTTAAAATGGCACCAGACTTGCTCAAACGGAAAAACTCAAAACTAATGAAAGTTGCGTCCATATCTGAGGATCACGCTCGTAAATTGGCAGATTTTTTAGAATTTTCTACAGAGACTTGTGCCAGAATTCGTGACAGACAGCAATGCTGTTTCTGCGCAGCGATCCCAAATATATCATCAACTTTAACATAGAAACTTTACTTGGCACAAAAACATGATAAGGAGAGGTTGCTACAGTAGTAAACAACTTCCAAGACTCAACAAAACAAAAATTGCTGTAGTAAAATAAACACATGGGTTATCTCCCAGAAGTTCTTTCTTTATAGCCATTAAGATGGGCTCAGCAGTTTTAATGATGCACTCGCAAGAAATAGAAGTTGAAGCAAAAGAGAGCATCAAGAGGAAAATTCAAAACACATTTAAGTCTAACATGCTTCCTATGCATAGGAATCTTGTAAATAAACAAGTTCATGAAGAGCAAAGTAACAATCATAGGAAGATAAAACAAGTGTAGCTTCAAAAATTTCAGCACATAGAGAGGCATTTTAGTAACATGAAAATTTCTACAACCATATTTTCCTCTCTCATAATAACTTTCAGTAGCATCATGAGCAAACTCAACAATATAAATATCACTTAAAGCATTCTTATCATAAGTCTCATGCATAAAATAATTACTACTCCCAACATAAGAATAGTCATTCTTATTAATTGTAGTGGGAGCAAATTCAACAAAGTAGCTATCAAATATAGGAGGTATATTGTAATCATAATCAAATTTATCCTCCATAACAGGTGGTAACAAAAGACTACTATCATTATAATCATCATAAATGGGAGGCAAAGTATCATCAAAGTAAATTTTCTCCTCAATGCTTGGGGGACTAAAAATATCATGCTCATCAAAGCCAGCTTCCCCAAGCTTAGAATTTTCCATAGCATTAGCAACAATAGTGTTCAAAGCATTCATATTAATATGTTCCATGGTTTTTTTAATTTTCGCATCAAACCATCCATGTCTCAAATCAGGAAATAGAATAAGAAGTTCATTGTTGTTCATTATGCCTAACTAGTGTAAACAAGAAACCAAATGTCGCAATTGCAGAGTCTAAAGGAAATAGCTTCGAGTACTTACAACGGCGCCGGAGAATAGCTTAGTAGCCGAGATCCGGAGTGTGAGTACCTTTACCTTTCCTCCCCGGCAACGGCGCCAGAAAAGTGCTTGATGTCTACGGGTGCTTCTATTCTTGTAGACAGTGTTGGGCCTCCAATAGCAGAGGTTTGTAGAACAGCAGCAAGTTTCCCTTAAGTGGATCACCCAAGGTTTATCGAACTCAGGGAGGAAGAGGTCAAAGATATCCCTCTCATGCAACCACGCAACCACAAAGCAAGAAGTCTCTTGTGTCCCCAACACACCTAATAGGTGCACTAGTTCGGCGAAGAGATAGTGAAATACAGTGGTATGAATAAGTATGAGCAGTAGTACGGCGCGAAAATAGCTTGCGTGCAGCTGATGGTAGTAATATTGTAGGAAGTAAACAAGCAGTAGTAACGCAGCAGTAGTAACGGTAAAAAACAGAAACAAGCAGCGATAGCAGTATTTAGGAACAAGGCCTAGGGATTAGACTTTCACTAGTGGACACTCTCAACATTGATCACATAACAGAATAGATAAATGCATACTCTACACTCTCTTGTTGGATGATGAACACATTGCGTAGGATTACACGAACCCTCAATGCCGGAGTTAACAAGCTCCACAATTAAATGTTCATATTTAAATAACCTTAGAGTGCAAGAAAGATCGACATGACTAAACCAAGTACTAACATAGCATGCACACTGTCACCTTCACGCTTATGTAGGAGGAATAATACACATCAATACTATCATAGCAATAGTTAACTTCGCAATCTACAAGAGATCATGATCATAGCATAAACCAAGTACTAACACGGATGCACACACTGTCACCATTACATCGTGCAGGAGGAATAAAACTACTTTAATAACATCACTAGAGTAGCACATAGATAAATTGTGATACAAAACACATTGCAATCATAAAGAGATATAAATAAGCACTTCACTACGCCATTCATAACAGTGAATAAGTATTCTGTGAAATATAGCCTAAGAGACCCACACGGTGCACACACTGTCACCTTTACACACGTGGGACAAGGAGTCTCCGGAGATCACATAAGTAAAACTCACTTGACTAGCATAATGACATCTAGATTACAAGCATCATCATATGAATCTCAATCATGTAAGGCAGCTCATGAGATTATTGTATTGAAGTACATAGAGAGATGAACCACATAGCTACCGGTACAGCCCCGAGCCTCGATGGAGAACTACTCCCTCCTCATGGGAGCAGCAGCGTTGATGAAGATGGCGGTGGAGATGGCAGCGGTGTCGATGGAGAAGCCTTCCGGGGCACTTCCCCGCTCCGGCAGGGTGCCGGAACAGAGACTCCTGTCCCCAGATCTTGGCTTCGCGATGGCGGCGGCTCTGGAAGGTTTCGCGTACCGTGGCTTTTTCCGTAAGGGTTTTCGATGGGGCTTTATATAGGCGAAAGGGCAGCGTCGAAGGTCGAAGGGCGACGACACCATATGGCGCGGCCAGGGCCCAGCCGCGCCACCCTATCATCGGGGCCCACAGGGCCCTCCTCTGGCGGCTCTCGGGTGTTCTGGATGCTTCGGGCAAAATAGGAACACGGGCGTTGATTTCGTCCAATTCCGAGAATATTTCGTTACTAGGATTTCTGAAACCAAAAACAAACAGAACGCACTTCGGCATCTTGTTAATAGGTTAGTTCCAGAAAATGCACGAATATGACATAAAGTGTGCATAAAACATGTAGGTATCATCAATAAAGTGGCATGGAACATAAGAAATTATCGATACGTCGGAGACGTATCAGTATCCCGAGTTTATATTTTCTGGTGTTCGTGTCGTTGTACTCATGGCTGGTTGATGGCTCTTCGAGCTTTTCGGTTAAAAGATGATTCATATAAAAAATCGTCTTAGAGAGACAAAAGAAAACTTCATTTTGAACACGTCCTTATTTTTTCCCATCTTAAGGATGCTTTCAAAGCCTTTGTTTGGAGCCGAAACTGGTTGTCAACACTCAACACATGCTCTATGTTTTTTTTTTGGTAAAGGCTATGTGCCAATATTTTTTTGGTTGCATCATCTTTGTTCTAAGGATGATGTCGACACTAATTGTGGGTATACTTCATGTGTGTATCATCGACATTGCCTAGATCCGGCAAGCCTGGGTGGTGATGGTGGCATACGGCCCATCGAGCGGCCCAGTTGCTGTTGATCAAGATGGAGAAAGTCCAACCCAGGAACAAGGAGCCGGATCCCAACCAACGTACGCCTGGGGTTAGATTCGGCCTGGCCCATCAGAGGTAGCCGGATGCAGTACGGCATATTAGGTAGTAAGCAGATCCTTGACGTGCACGGCAATGTAATATTCCGTAGTTAGGCAAGATTGTATTTCGGCTAGGACTCTCCATAGAAATCCTAGATCCTGGCGCCTTTATAAGACGGATCCCGAGAGCTCTAGAGGCACAACCACAACTCATTGTAACAACACGAAAGCGCCCAGATAATTCCAGACAAGCAGCAGTAGGTCCTGCCATCGTGCAGCGTGTTTTGAAGCTAGGTAACTCGCATACCACCGTCTCGAAAGCTCTCCGTCCAATGGCCCCTACTTCTTCCCCCTCCATGAGGATCCCTCCTCCACGGTACCGTTAAATAAGCAACGACAACATCCACCAGCTATTTATGGTTAGAGCGATAAATGTATATCGGCCATATATGTTAAAGGCCAATAGATAGATATGTACAATTGTATGTTCAGGCTTGTGCCACTTGGGTTGAATTTCTTCGAATAGTTGTTGCTGAGAGCAACATCTCATTTTTGTGACTAATAAATGTCACAAACGTTTGTTTGTACTTCTCCCATGGCCGTCCTCTCTTGTCGTGCTCACAAGAATATCACAAACTTACAATAAATACCGTCACTTATTGTATTTGACAACAAGTTGTAAGCTTTGGAAATAACGCTCCAAGAAGGTAGCATCAGTTAGGTATAGTTAGGCTGGCATCTAGCGGAGCACTGTACAGGAAGTAACAATTATGTTGTTTCCCCTGATAATGTATAGACCAAGAACAAGCTGCTGTACTCCTCTCGGCAAGTTTGTCATTACTGTTGATAAATTTTAAATGCACACCCAAACTAAGGAATAACGAGAGGCAAGCACTCGCTATCTGTTTTCTTGAATTATTATGCGACCAATAGTTGCACGAGAAGGATTGATTAATTTCTGTTAGGTAAATACTTTTCACTCACCTAGTTACGCAACTAGTCACTCTCACTAGCTAATTGGTATGTGAAAGAACCAATAATTAACTGCACATGAGAAGTTCAGAGTCTTATTTTTCAGGTGAAAGTTCAAGGTCTGGTTTAATTGGTTGTGCCTGACAATGTTCTTGTTGAAGGCATTGTTTTGAGAGAGATGACTTTTCTTCAAGGTGAAAACCTAAGATCTATGATCGGGCGACGACAATGTTTGTGCACTGTTTTCTTCTTGGAGGCGTCGCTTATGGCGAAGCTGATCTTCTGTTGTTGTTTTGGTGGTGTCAGTTGCTGTTTCAAGTTATGGATATCTGTAGCGGGGCCTTTCTTTTTGTAATTTTTTTCTCTTTTTTGGTTGTGTGCATTCTTTATGTCATTAGGGTATGATGTTGCTGTAAAGGCTGAGTTTAATTGGTATCTCCGCGATATTAATATATGCTTTTTATTGAAAAAATTAACTGCCCGACAGAAAGCGTGCGTACTTCTAACCTGCCGAATAACAATACATGACGTGAAAAAGAGCAAGGATCCATCATTATCCAGTTGGAAACAAGAATATTTAACTAGCAAGGTGCTCAGCATTTGACAACTGGGCCATCTTTATGGCATAGTGGATTGAAAGGCACAAGAGCAGGAATGAGCTACAACTTAACCGTGACAACCGTAAATCTTGCAGCGCTACATTGCCAAAAACTAAATGTCGGTCATACTTGCTCGACTCTTAATTCTGGCCAGAACCGTTAGGTTGAATATGTCGCGGCCGGCGGTTCTAGAAGCCTGCTGCAGTCGCCATGGAAAAGAGACACCGATGATTAACACAATAACACTTCAAAACTGAGTCAATACCGACGAAGATACGACGCGTTAGTGTTCGCGAGGCGTGCTCTAATGGAGTACTCCACGTACGGTAATAATACTCCACTTGGCAAGAGGCACATGTATTCATACCCGGCTGACGCACGCATTCGGCTTCCAGCAGCTCTCGTCGTGTACTTTCATTATCCAATGTCAACTTCCATATATAACAGGTAAAGTCTAGTCTATGTAGGGACCAAGCTCAAGGCGGCTACACAGATACATCCAACACTTGAGGTTCAAGTGCAAGCCACTTGAGGTCGACACTACTGCCCTCTTGCTCCACGTAGGTACGTGCTATATATAGCAAAGCACACCCCCTAGCTAGTTCTTCTCTTGTGCTCCTCTCTACAGTTCATTAACAAGAACATGGGAGGTGTCTACATTTTCAACGCATCCATCTCCTTCCTTCTCATACTCTCCACTGCTCTTGCAAACGACCATAGCAGCAGCAGCGTCCTTGCTAGAGGCTCCTCCATCTCCACCAAGGACGACACCAGTATCACCATCCTCGTGTCACCAAACGGCGCCTTCGCCTGCGGCTTCTACAAGGTCGCCACCAACGCCTTCACGTTCTCCATCTGGTTCTCCGGCTTGTCCACCGTCGCATGGACGGCCAACCGCGACGCTCCCGTGAACGGCAAAGGGTCCAGCCTCACCTTCCACAAGGACGGGAGCTTGGTCCTCCGTGACTACAACGACAAGCCTGTCTGGAGCACCAACACAAGCAGCGCGGCCGGTGGTGCCAGCCACGCGGAGCTTCTCGACACCGGCAACCTCGTCGTCATGGACACAAACGGCAGGCACCTCTGGAGGAGCTTCGACTCGCCCACCGACACGCTTCTTCCGTCGCAGCCCATGACTCGGGGTGCAAACCTGGTATCTGCATCTGCTAGGGGTCTACTTTCTTCCGGGCTCTTTACCTTCTTCTTTGATAATGACAACGTGCTGAAGCTTATTTACTATGGCCCTGAGACCAGCAGCTTGTACTGGCCTGACCCTTACAAAACTTCGTTGCAAAACAATAGGGTTACTTACAACAGCACACAATATGGGGTTCTGGATCAGAAGGGCAAGTTTCTAGCTAGCGATGGGCTTAGCTTCGAAGCGTCTGATCTTGGTCATGACATGGTCATGAGGAGATTGACTCTGGATTACGACGGAAACCTTAGGCTGTATAGCCTGGACGCAAGTAGCGGTAGTTGGTCGTTTTCTTGGATGGCACTTCGTCAAGTCTGCGAAATACATGGCCTGTGTGGCCAAAACAGCTTCTGCACAAGCACACCAAAGCTCCCGTACTGTTCTTGTATCCCTGGCTTCAAAATGAATGACCCTGGCGACTGGAGCAAGGGGTGTAGGCGCAAAGTGAACTTATCAGCCAAAAGAGGAGGTGGAAAGGGGGCAACCAAAGATTTCTCATTCGTCAGACTCGACACAACTGACTTCTACGGGTATGACTTTAAAATCATTAATTCAGTGCCAGTATTTGATTGTAGAAATAAATGCTTGGACAGCCTAGATTGCCAAGCTTTTGGTTACAAAAGGGGATTAGGCTCGTGTTTCTTGAAGAACTTTCTTTTCAATGGCAAAATGCTGCAATCCTTTGATAATTTCATCTATGTGAAAGTTCCCAAAACCAACACAACGTTGCCTTCACAAGAATTAGCTTCTGGACCAGCCCATGTTTGCAAGCTTGCCGAGACAGAGGCGTATCCTTCATCACAGCTGGTCCAAAGTGACACTTCCAAATTCAAGTTTGGATCCTTCCTCTCTTCTGCATTGACACTGCTTGTTGTTGAAGTAGTTCTTATCATTGGCGGGTGTTGTGTTGTTTACAAATGGGAAAAAGGACCCGAGATTACAGATGATGTAGGCTACATGATAATTTCCAGCCAGTTTCGAATGTTTAGCTACAAGGAGTTACAGAAAGCAACCAATCATTTCCAACAAGAGCTGGGCAGTGGAGGGTCAGGAGCAGTTTACAAGGGAGTCCTCGATGATGAAAGGAAGGTCGCAGTGAAGAAGCTAAATGATATCATCCAAGGAGACCAAGAATTCAGGTCTGAGTTGAGTGTTATAGGAAGAATTTATCATTTGAATCTGATCACAATCTGGGGATTTTGTGCCGAGAAGAACCACAAGCTCTTGGTTTCCGAGTTCATTGAAAATGGTTCTTTAGACAGAATTCTGTTTGATCATCAGGACTTTTCTCCTGTGCTCCAATGGCACCAAAGGTACAATATTGCACTTGGAGTAGCAAAAGGACTAGCCTATCTCCACCATGAGTGTCTTGAATGGATAGTGCACTGTGATGTCAAACCAGAGAACATATTGTTAGATAAAGACTTCGAGCCCAAGATTGCAGATTTTGGACTGGTGCAGCTACTGAAACGAGAATCAAGCACACAAATGTTGTCTAGGGTGCATGGAACTAGGGGATATATTGCACCAGAATGGGCTCTAAATCTTCCAATCACTGGTAAGGCTGATGTTTACAGCTATGGAGTAGTGCTTCTTGAATTAGTGAAGGGGATCCGTGTCTCTGAATGGGTGGTTGAGGGCCAGGAGGAGGTGGAAATGGCTGTTAGATGCTCTACTGAGATTATTAAAGAGAAGTTAGCAAACGAGGATAAGTCATGGCTTCTGGAGTTTGTTGACTACAAACTGCATGGAGATTTTAACCATTCACAAGTTATCATGCTGCTTAAGATTGCAGTATCATGTGTGGAAGAGGAGCGGCGCAACAGACCAAGCATGGGCCATGTGGTGCAAACTTTGCATGCACCGATGGAATAATGTTCCCTACCATAATTACCATCGTTACAAAGAGGTGATATTGTACTCTGTAACTGGTGTGAAAATAATTCAATGTGATAAGTAAATAAATTTTATTAGCATACATATCTTTACTATTAAATTTGAACAGGTGACTGCCTGATATCACACATAGACCAGTTTTTGTTAATTTTTTAATATGGGCAAGAATTTTTTTTGCAGGCCTGAAGTCATTTTTTTCGATAAAGGGAATATATTAATATCGAAAGATACCAATTACACCCAGCCTCTGCAACAACGGCCCACCCTAATGGCAGTACAGATGCACACAGCAAAAAAAGAGTAAAGAAAACTAAGAAATAAAAGTACCACTACAGCCTTCTAGACCTAGCAAAAGCAATACAACCACCACCGTGACAACACCTGAAGTACAGACTCTCCAAAAGCGACGTCTTCAAGAAGGAAACAGTGCACCAGCACCGTCATCGCCCGACCAAAGGTCTTAGGTTTTCACCCTGAAGATAGTCCCCACTCTCAAAACAATGTCTCCAACAAGAACATTGCCATACACAGCCAGCTAAGGCCAGACCTTGGGTTTTCACCCTGAGAGGTAAGACTCCAAACTTCCCCTGTGCTGCCGCCCCCACATGCATACCACTGCTGCAAGCCCGGAACGCCAAGCAGATCCCTCAGCATCACGTTGACTCGAACCTCCTTTAGCCAGTCCACCAATCCGGTCTTCATGATATTCCTTCTTCTGACTTTACCATGGACCAAAAAGTCACCTGATGTCAACACGAATATAGCTTCGCGCGCTCCCTCCGGAACCAAACGGTCGGAATAAAAACATGGGTGCGCGCGACCGAATACCACCCGATCCAGCAAACTGCAGGCAATATATGCACTGTTCCATTCGCCATGAGCTTTCCGAACTCATCTCTAGCCGATCAAAGCAAACCGACATCCGGTAGATCTTCATCTTCGCTTGCGAGAAACCCGAGGACCGCCACCAAAAACAAAGCAAGACCAGCAGCCCCACGCCGCCAGTCCCTCCTGCCGGATCACCAGGGAAGTGGACGGCGGCGCGGATCATGCGTACCACCGCTGAACCGTCACCGGGGCGGAGGCCGCCACCGCTCCACCGAATCCTCCATGGCTACCGACGGAGAGCATCAGGTCCCGGCCAAGTAGCCGTGCCGCCCGGCTTCCTCCACCGGCGCTTCATCACCTCCCATGGAACGCCACAGTGGAAACCCTCTCCGCCACCGCCGCCGTGGCCGAGGCTGGGGCCGGGGAAGTGGCCGAGGCCGGGGCCGGAGCCGGGGCCAAGGCCAGTGCCGGGGCCGGGGCCGAGGCCGGCAGCAGCGGCGGCGTCTGAGGTGGGGCGGTCCGGGGGCGGCTGCTCGGAGCAGGGCGGGCAGATCCTCCGCCGCCGCCTAGGAGGGGGGTGGGAGAGGAGGAGGCGGCGGCTCATCTCAGGTCTGAAGTCATATGTGGCCAAAAAAAAAATTAAACCAACCTCCAACGGGGAAAAAAAATTTTGTGACACAAAAAGTTATAGCGTGATGAATGAATTTCGTTCATACCTACTCGTTATGTGCGTCACAGTAATTCGCTCGGCTAGGGTTCTCTCTGCATGGACCATTGACAGGGAAAAAAAGAAAAAAATCTTGACACAAAAAATTCGTACCCAGCGTGTGATGAACGAATATCGTTCATAATGGAAAGCAATCGCCTATCTTTACTATCTATTATATACTAAAAGAAAAATACGGATGTTTAAATAGAGACACCACGTTAATCCACATCATCCTAATTATTGTGGTTGTTAGATCTATAATTTACGGTGAAGATTTAAAGATAACAAAGGTTACGTAAAACTATGGTTAGTAGACACAGCCGTTAAAGATGGCACTTATAAAGAGTCCCTTTTTTATGAACTGTCACGTATACGTGAACCACTCAAATAAATGGGGGGTTCCAATTTAAAAGGAAACAAAAAAAAAACAAAGCTAGGTAGCGTGCATCGCTAGGACTTGTAGAAACAAAAGGTCTCCGTCATGGGGCTGATTACCAGAAACCGGTACATGCATGTAAGTAAAAAAAATAACGCCCACATACCATTAAACAAGCTTGCCACGTGTTTCTCTATCTAGAATATATATTTAATAGTTTTCATAAATATGGATATATCTGTAATTAAAATAAACTAAAAAATATGTTTATCTAGACAAAAGTAAGACACTTATTTTAGCACAAAGGAAATACTACTCTTCCCATAAAAATAGCTACTCCTACTCCATGATCATGACGGGAGAAGGAGAGTCGCTACTATGCCGACTGGCCGAGCATCATGATATTCATGAGAATGTTGGTCTATTCAAGTTTTAATAAATATTTTTTAAAAGGAGTAAAGGTGAGTTTTGTATAAATTGATCACAATAAAATATGCGAGCTATACTAGACCACTTGCATATCCCATGGTTATGGCTCACACATTACACCTGAATATGAAAAATATAAGGATACGTGTTGAGGTTTAAGTGCTCGCGAGCTCCAGTGAACTCGCGATTTTAAAAATCAAAAAGCTATTTTAGTGTTTATCTTTTTTCAAAAAGTATTTACATGGATATTTGCCAAATAATATGCAGACATGCATATATTTTTGACATGTATATAGATATTTGCCAAATAATACATTGTGTTTTTGGCTACAAAAAAATCACAAAACCGTGTCTTTAAAAAGGTAAAAAATAACTCCATTTTTAAAATATGTGTCTCTTTTTATAGACCACATATGAAAATATTTTTCAGTGAAAACATGGTCGTACATACTAGACACGTATATGTACCCGTATATTTATGTACAGATTTTTCACGAGAAGAAAATGAACTTTTGATTTTTTTTTCTAAACCAATCTCATTGAACCTCGTGAGCCAAAATAAATTTTCCTTATATATCAGTATTATCATATTACTAAGACCATTGTATTTATTTAGCATGATTGTACATACAGGCTAAAAATATTTATATTTGTTATATAAACTTTCTTTAGGTGGATGAATGGTGCAATCCTATCATATTAATCCATATCTATATAACATTTACATTTTCTTTGTTTTGTCATTTTTTCTCTGGAATTCAAAAACAGAAAATGAGAGAAAAACATGATTTTGTTTTCATAAGAAATCGATATCAAGTAATGCAACCGAGCTTTCTATAGAATTTCCAATAAATTATGTGCACATATAATTATGTTTTCTCACACAGACAAGTGTCGAGGGCAACTTGTATAAGATGAGCACGAGCAGAAAATTTAGGGAGTACAAATGCACGAAGTGCTAAAAAGACAACAATTTGACACAACTTAAGTGTGAAAGAATACATGCGAAAGACGCATGTAAGATTGTGTGGTGATCATGGATCAGTTTGTTCAATATATTTTATTTATATATAATAGATATATTCAATTATACATGTGAGCAAAAACTTAGCAAATATATACCAACTTTTTTTGCAACAACGATACCAACAAGAACATTAGATTTTAACACATAGCTATGTGTAAAACTATAAATATGCATAGAGCTGGAGACCACCTACACCAGAGAGCATACACTAATTGATGTAAAGGCCTTGCAGATTGTGGCATACTTTATAGGTGTCACAGCTCCAGCATTTTGTGTTACATAAATGTATTTGAGAAAATATAAACCACTACCATCCGATTTCCCTCAGAGATATTTCATTTTATTTTTTATTTCTGTGCAACATACTAATATATTAACTTACAAAACCGAGATAAAGTTAACCAGTACCAAAGTATTTATTTTCAAAAATAATTTCGCAATGAAGAAGATTAATAGAAGGAAAAAGATTTAAATAATTTTAAACATTTTAATATAGATGATGCCCTCGCATTTGCGAGGGCCACCATGCTAGTTAAAATAAAACATGCAATGTCACGCTTTTCGTGATGTCATGCTTCTGGTGATTTTACACTTCGCAATATTTACTCGCAAATGCCACCGCACATGCTCACTCTCAACGCACATATCGTCCGCGAGAGAGAACTGTAGCCCGCTGAGTTATCCTCGCTTCGTCCACCCCCTCACTTTCCACCCCTTATCCCCACGCTCACATCTCCCCCTGGAACGGACACCGTTAGCGCCCTCCACTCCAGCTAAGGGCATCTCCAACGGGGCGACGCATTTCGGACGCCTAAATTGTCCGCGGGCGTCCGTTTGCGTTCCCTGGCGGACGTGGAAATGGTCGTGCGTCCGTTTGCGTCTGGGGCTGGCTCCAGCGGGCCGACGCATTTTCGGCGCAAGCCAGAATTCAAAAAAGAGGTTGTAGCCTCAAATTTGCACGAAATTACAGCCGCAAATTGAGGTCTGAAATAAGTTCATCACACTTTGCACAAGGTACGGCGCAAAGTGGAGTTCAAAAGGGACACAACAAGGCATGAAAAGCAATAAAAAAAAGTCCAAAAGGAGGCCAAGGTGCTGGGCGCATGGCGATGGCGATCAGGCGTCTCGCGCGCGGATTTCGGCGCACCTCTTCATGAACCAGGCGCTAGTATCGTCGTCGACGCCGCTCAAGTCGGCAAGCATGATCCTTGTGTCTTCTGCACGGGTCTTGGCCTCGGCGTCCATCCTCCTCGCCTCGGCGTCACGCAATTTGGCCTCGGCGTCTGCCTTTTTAGCCTCAACGTCCATCATTTGGACCTCAATGACCTCTTTCGCGAGGTTGTGGTAGATGGCAGTTGCGGCCTCTTTTTCCAGGCGCCTCTTCTAGTCCCTAGCAGCCAAGGCGGCAAGATTCTTGGCCATTATATTCTGCATGATCTGGGTGAACGCAATGGCCTGTGCCTCCCGGGTTAGATCGGCCTTGGTAGCCTTATGGCCTCGGGGACGAGGTGGAAGGGCTTGACGGCCTTGATCGTCATCTTCGCCATCGAGGCTGACCGCTGTCCCATTCCTCACAACTTCATCGTAGGCTGCAAACCTTGTCCTCCACTTCTGCGCGTCCTTGAGCTTTGATACGTCTCCAACGTATCTATAATTTCTTATGTTCCATGCTACTTTATTGATGATACCTACATGTTTTATACACATTATATGTCATTATTATGAGTTTTCCGGAACTAACCTATTGACGAGATGCCGAAGTGCTGTTTTTCGCTGTTTTTGGTTTCAGAAATCCTAGTAAGGAAATATTCTCGAATCGGACGAAATCAACGCCAAGATCTTATATTTACTCCAGAACACCCGAGAGGAGCCAGAGGGGGGCCACAGGGGCCCCACACACCATGGCGGCGCGGCCAGAGGGGGGGCGCGCCGGCCTGGTGTCTGGGCCCCCCGTAGCCCTTCCGACTCCGCCCTTTCGCCTATATAAGGTCCCTGACCTAAAACCCCGAGACGAATAAGCCACGGTACGAGAAAAGTTCCAGAGCCGCCGCCATCGCGAAGCCAAGATCTGGGGGACAGGAGTCTTCCCGCACGCCGCCGGGACGGGGAAGTGCCCCCGGAAGGCTTCTCCATTGACACCGCTACCATCTTCACCGCCATCTTCATCACCGCTGCTGCTCCCATGAGGAGGGAGTAGTTCTCCATTGAGGATCGGGGCTGTACCGGTAGCTATGTGGTTCATCTCTCTCTATGTACTTCAATACAATAATCTCATGAGCTGCCTTACATGATTGAGATTCATATGATGATGCTTGTAATCTAGATGTCATTATGCTAGTCAAGTGGGTTTTACTTATGTGATCTCCGGAGACTCCTTGTCCCACGTGTGTAAAGGTGACAGTGTGCACCGTGTGGGTCTCTTAGGCTATATTTCACAGAATACTTATTCACTGTTATGAATGGCGTAGTGAAGTGCTTATTTATATCCCTTTATGATTGCAATGTGTTTTGTATCACTATTTATCTAGGTGCTACTCATGTGATGTTATTAAAGTAGTATATTCCTCCTGCATGGTGTAATGGTGACAGTGTGTGCATCGTGTAGTTCTTGTCGTAGATTATTATCATAATCTCTTGTAGGTTATGGAGTTGATTATCGCTATGATAGTATTGATGTGATCTATGCCTCCTTCATAGTGTGATGGTGACAGTGTGCATGCTATGTTAGTACTTGGTTTATTTTGCAAAGATCTATTATACTCTAAGGTTACTTAAACATGAATATAGAATGTTGTGGCGCTTGTTAACTCCGGCATTGAGGGTTCGTATAATCCTACACAATTAGTGGTGTTCATCATCCAACAAGAGTATATGTAGCACAAGAAAGAGAACTTATTTATTATGTGATCAATGTTGAGAGTGTCCACTAGTGAAAGTATGATCCCTAGGCCTTGTTTCCACCACAAAGAATTGCTTCCTACGCCAGCAAGCTATTTTCCGCGCCGCTTGTGTTTTTACTGCATCTTTACTTATTACCACCATCTATACCACCTGTGTTTTACTATCTCTTCGCGAACTAGTGCACCTATACATCTGACAAGTGTATTTGTGTGTTGGGGACACAAGAGACTTCTTGCTTTGTGGTTGCAGGGTTGCTTGAGAGGGATATCTTTGACCTCTTCCTCCCTGAGTTCGATAAACCTTGGGTGATCCACTTAAGGGAAAAACTTGCTGCTGTTCTACAAACCTCTGCTCTTGGAGGCCCAACACTGTCTACAGGAAAAGAAGCGTGAGTAGACATCAAGCTATTTTCTGGCGCCTTTGCCGGGGAGGAAAGGTAAAAGGTACTCACACTCCGGATCTCGGCTACTAAGCTATTTTCCGCGCCGTTGTAAGTACTCGAAGCTATTTCCTTTAGATCCTGCAATTGCATCTTTTGGTTTCTTGTTTACACTAGTTAGGCATAATGGAAAGTAACAATGAGCTTCTTATTCTATTTCCTGAGTTAAGACATGGATTGTTTGCTGCGAAAATTAAAAAACCTATGGAATCTTATTTGCATGCTAGTAGCAATGATATTAGTATGAACGCTTTGAACACCATTGTTGTTAATGATATGGAAAATTCTAAGCTTGGGGAAGCTGGTTTTGATGAGCATGATCTTTTTAGTCCCCCAAGCATTGAGGAGAAATTTTTTTTTGATGATACTTTGCCTCCTATTTATGATGATTACAATGATAGTGGTCTTTTGGTGCCGCCTACTATGGAGAGTAAATTTTATTATGATTATACTATGCCTTCTACACTTGATGAGAATAATAATGATAGCTACTTTGTTGAATTTGCTCCCACTACAACTAATAAAATTGATTATGCTTATGTGGAGAGTAATAATTTTATGCATATGGCTCATGACAAGAATGTTTTATGTGATAGTTATATTGTTGAGTTTGTTCATGATGCTACTGAAAGTTATTATGAGAGAGGAAATATGGTTGTAGAAATTTTCATGTTACTAAAACACCTCTCTATGTGCTGAAAATTTTGAAGCTACACTTGTTTTGTCTTCCTATGCTTGCCACTATACTCTTCATGAACTTGTTTATTTACAAGATTCCTATGCATAGGAAGCATGTTAGACTTAAATGTGTTTTGAATTTGCCTCTTGATGCTCTCTTTTGCTTCAAATACTATTTCTTGCGAGTGCATCATTAAAACTGCTGAGCCCATCTTAATGGCTATAAAGAAAGAACTTCTTGGGAGATAACCCATGTGTTTATTTTACTACAGCAATTTTTGTTTTATTGAGTCTTGGAAGTTGTTTACTACTGTAGCAACATCTCCTTATCATGTTTTTGTGCCAAGTTAAGTCTCTATGGTAAAGTTGATGCTAGATTTGGATTGCTGCGCAGAAACAGATTTTCTGTCTGTCACGAATTTGAGCAGAAGTCTCTGTAAAAACATCACAAAAATCTGCAAATTTACGTGTGTGATCCTCAGATATGTACGCAACTTTCATTAGTTTTGAGTTTTTCCGTTTGAGCAAGTTAAGTGCCCCTTTCAGATTCATCTTTACGGACTGTTCTGTTTTTGACAGATTCTGCCTTTTATTTCGCATTGCCGCTTTTGCTTTGTTGAATGGGTTTCTTTGTTCCATTAACTTTCAGAAGTTTTGTGCAATGTCCAGAAGTGTAAAGAATGATTGTGTCACCTCTGAACATGTGAATTTTGATTATGCACTAACCCTCTAATGAGTTTGCTTGAAGTTTGGTGTGGAGGAAGTTTTCAAGGGTCAATAGAAGAGGGTGATATAATGTGATCAAGAAGAGTGAAAGGTCTAAGCTTGGGGATGCCCCGGTGGTTCATCCCTGCATATTTTAAGAAGACTCAAGCATCTAAGCTTGGGGATGCCCAAGGCATCCCCTTCTTCATCGACAACTTATCAGGTTTCTTCTAGTGAAACTATATTTTTATTCCGTCACATCTTATGTACTTTACTTGGAGCGTCTGTTTGTTTTTATTTTTGTTTTGTTTGAATAAGTTTATCCTTGTGTGGGAGAGAGACACTCTCCGCTGGTTCATATGAACACATGTGTTCTTAGCTTTTAATGTTCATGGCGAAGGTTGAAACTGCTTCGTTAATTGTTATATGGTTGGAAACAGAAAATGCTACATGTAGTAATTGGTAAAATGTCTTGGATAATGTGATACTTGGCAATTGTTGTGCTCATGTTTAAGCTCTTGCATCATATACTTTACACTCATTAATGAAGAAATACATAGAGCTTGCTAAAATTTGGTTTGCATAATTGGTCTCTCTAAAGTCTAGATAATTTCTAGTATTGAGTTTTGAACAACAAGGAAGACGGTGTAGAGTCTTATAGTGTTTACAATATGTCTTTTATGTGAGTTTTGCTGCACCGGTTCATCCTTGTGTTTGTTTCAAATAACCTTGCTAGCCTAAACCTTGTATCGAGAGGGAATACTTCTCATGCATCCAAAATCCTTGAGCCAACCACTATGCCATTTGTGTCCACCATACCTACCTACTACATGTTATTTCTCCGCCATTCCAAAGTAAATTGCTTGAGTGCTATCTTTAAACAATTCAAAAGTTATTACCTCTTATTTGTGTCAATGTTTTATAGCTCATGAGGAAGTATGTGGTGTTTATCTTTCAATCTTGTTGGGCAACTTTCACCAATGGACTAGTGGCTTCATCCGCTTATCCAATAATTTTGCAAAAAGAGCTGGCAATGGGATTCCCAGTCCCAAATTAATTAACAAAAATAGACACTCCTCCATGATATGTGATTGTTGGACGGCACCCGAAGGATTCGGTTAGCCATGGCTTGAGAAAGCAAAGGTGGGGAGGAGTGTCATCATAATAAAACTAAAATAAAAAGGCACTCCTTCATGGTATGAGATTGTTGGCAGGCACCCGAGGATTCGGTTAGCCATGGTTTGTGAAAGAAAGGTTGGAAGGAGTGCCACCCAAAAATAAAATAAAATGGGAGCCGCTCTTTGAAGGTTTGTCTCAAGGGGTTAGAGTACCCGCTACCATTCGTTGACAACAACAAACATCTCTCAAAACTTTATTTTTATGCTCTCTTTATGTTTTCAAAATAAAAGCTCTAGCACAAATATAGCAATCGATGCTTCCCTCTGCGAAGGGCCTTTCTTTTACTTTTATGTTGAGTCAGTTCACCTATCTCTCTCCACCTCAAAGAGCAAACACTTGTGTGAATGTGCATTGATTCCTACATACTTGCATATTGCACTTGTTATATTACTTTACATTGATAATATCCATGAGATATACATGTTATAAGTTGAAAGCAACCGCTGAAACTTAATCTTCCTTTGTGTTGCTTCAATACCTCTACTTTGAATTATTGCTTTACGAGCTAACTCTTATACAAGACTTATTGATGCTTGTCTTGAAAGTACTATTCATGAAAAGTCTTTGCTTTATGATTCATTTGTTTACTCATGTCATTACCATTGTTTTTGATCGCTGCATTCATTACATATGCTTACAATAGTATGATCAAGGTTATGATGGCATGTCACTTAAGAAATTATCATTGTTATCGTTTACCTACTCGAGGACGAGTAGGAACTAAGCTTGGGGATGCTGATACGTCTCCAACGTATCTATAATTTCTTATGTTCCATGCTACTTTATTGATGATACCTACATGTTTTATACACATTATATGTCATTATTATGAGTTTTCCGGAACTAACCTATTGACGAGATGCCGAGTGCCGGCCTCGTTTTCTGCTGTTTTTGGTTTCGAAATCCTAGTAAGGAAATATTCTCGGACGGACGAAATCAACGCCCAAGATCTTATATTTACACGAAGCCTAACACCCGAGAGGGCCACGGGGCCCACACACCATGGCGGCGCGGCCGGGGGGGGCGCCGGCGGTGTCTGGGCCCCCGTAGCCCTTCCGACTCCGCCCTTTCGCCTATATAAGGTCCCTGACCTAAACCCCGAGACGAATAAGCCACGGTACGAGAAAAGTTCCAGCCGCCATCGCGAAGCCAAGATCTGGGGACAAGAGTCTCGTTCCGGCACGCCGTCGGGACGGGGAAGTGCCCGGAAGGCTTCTCCATCGACACCGCGCCATCTTCATCGCCATCTTCATCACCGCCGCTTCTCCCATGAGGAGGAGTAGTTCTCCATTGAGGCTCGGGGCTGTACCGGTAGCTATGTGGTTCATCTCTCTATGTACTTCAATACAATAATCTCATGAGCTACCTTACATGATTGAGATTCATATGATGATGCTGTAATCTAGATGTCATTATGCTAGTCAAGTGGGTTTTACTTATGTGATCTGAGACTCCTTGTCCCACGTGTGTAAAGGTGACAGTGTGCACCGTGTGGGTCTCTTAGGCTATATTTCACAGAATACTTATTCACTGTTATGAATGGCGTAGTGAAGTGCTTATTTATATCCCTTTATGATTGCAATATGTTTTGTATCACTATTTATCTATGTGCTACTCATGTGATGTTATTAAAGTAGTCTATTCCTCCTGCATGGTGTAATGGTGACAGTGTGTGCATCGTGTAGTTCTTGTCGTAGATTATGATCATAATCTCTTGTAGGTTATGGAGTTGATTATCGCTATGATAGTATTGATGTGATCTATGCCTCCTTCATAGTGTGATGGTGACAGTGCATGCTATGTTAGTACTTGGTTTATTTTGCAAAGATCTATTATACTCTAAGGTTACTTAAACATGAATATCGAATGTTGTGGCGCTTGTTAACTCCGGCATTGAGGGTTCGTGTAATCCTACACAATTAGTGGTGTTCATCATCCAACAAGAGTATATGTAGCACAAGAAAGAGAACTTATTTATTATGTGATCAATGTTGAGAGTGTCCACTAGTGAAAGTATGATCCCTAGGCCTTGTTTCCACCACAAAGAATTGCTTCCTACGCCAGCAAGCTATTTTCTGGCGCCGCTTGTTTACTGTTTTACTGCATCTTTACTTTCTGCAATATTACCACCATCTATACCACATGTGTTTTACTATCTCTTCGCCGAACTAGTGCACCTATACATCCGACAAGTGTATTTGGTGTGTTGGGGACACAAGAGACTTCTTGCTTTGTGGTTGCAGGTTGCTTGAGAGGGATATCTTTGACCTCTTCCTCCCGAGTTCGATAAACCTTGGGTGATCCACTTAAGGGAAAACTTGCTGCTGTTCTACAAACCTCTGCTCTTGGAGGCCCAACACTGTCTACAGGAAAAGAAGCGTGAGTAGACAT
Source organism: Lolium multiflorum (assembly GCA_030979885.1). NCBI lineage: Eukaryota > Viridiplantae > Streptophyta > Magnoliopsida > Poales > Poaceae > Lolium > Lolium multiflorum. The sequence continues at coordinate 353,741,118 of CM061750.1, read as the reverse complement.
CAAGCTTGTCCCAGCAATGGACCATATGGAAGCCCGAGAGAATTCCTTATTTGGCCCTAGCTGAAATTTGCCTTCCTTTGTTGGCCCTAGCAAAAAAATTCTTCCTTTTTTGACAAACAAAGTTTCGTTGATTCCTTATTTGGCCCTACCGTTAATTCTGTTAGCTGCTCCCGTTAAATTTTGTGCTGCTGGACTATTATACCCCTAACAGATTACTGAGAAAAAGAGAAGAAAAAAAGGAAAAAGGGAACAAACCGACCACCCCGTTCCCGAACGCGTGCTGGATGCCTCCAGTCCTCCACCATCACAGCGCGCCCATCGCCATCCCCGGCTGCCCCTCCCCATTCCCGGTGCCCTCTCCCCATCCCTCTCCAAGGACCGGGATACCTGCAATCACGCCAAAGCAGCCAATGATGTACATAGAATGATGTAAATAGAGTAGAATGATGATGGTTGTATCTTGTTTACCACTGAAATGACGCCAGCGCCGCTTACGGGGTGGCTCTTAGCATGTTCGACAGCCGAGCATAACTTGCTTGTCTCTTGTTTGATGTAGTTCCATCTTTTTCTGATGGACTCTTCCGTGCGAGGGCCTGGGATGTTGTAGGGGTGGTGAAGCTTTCTTTCGCTGTACTCCTGCAGGACCTTGGCCCAGTACACCTTGCCCTTTTGCTGGGCGCCATTAATACAGTCATGGCTTGTTGCAAGCCACGCATCGCACAAACACTTGTCCTCGTCGTCGATGAATCCTTGTGTCCTGCGGCTCTCCCCCTTATTGTTGGTAGCATTGTCTGTGGGGACAGGCTGTGTTGGTGCGTCGTCAAAGTCATCGACGCACACGGGTGTTGGCTGCGTGGGCTGGGTGGTGAACAGTCGTGCGCCTTCGATGTACTCCGCATCTTCCGTCGGTGCCCAGTCATCATGCGGGCCTGTCCCGGCCCATTCGTCGCCAATGAAGCCGCCACCGAAGATCATGGCCTTGATGTCTGCCTCATTCTGGTCCTTCCAATAGACCTATGAATGACCGGACGTCAGACGCATGATACACGGCAGTCACACACATTGAGAGAGCTCACGTACCGGGTCGTCCATCGTCGGGGCAGGCGGTGCCATTTCGTCGAACAGGATGCGGGGCACCGGCATGCTCTCCTCCCAAGCCGACGCGTCTTCCGTGTCGCGCCCGGGCACGAGTCACCGCTTCTAGGCGTCCGGTTGAGGTCGGAAACCGCCGCCCCGTTGAACTGCAGCGGTGCCTCGTTCAACTGCATCGGCGGCACGCCGAGGCGAACCCGCGACGCCAGGTGGACCTGCAAGGGAGAGGGAGTTCCGTGGATGCACTGGAAACATACCGAGCTCACCGACGAGGCCGGAGGAGCGCCGGCGATCCCCTCTCTCTTGACGATCATGTAGACCTCCGCTAAGCTCGGATGGAGGGCTACTTGCGCGACGCCGGCTTTCATCTGCATCTGCCACGCCTGCTGGTTGGCGGTCGCGGCAGTCTTCTTCTTCAGGTTCTTGCGCTAGCCGTGACGCTTCGCGGCCTCGACGATTTTCTCCTCCTTGGAGAGTACCTTCTCCGCCGGAGCTGCAGCCTCCATTGTGGCTATGGTCGTGGCTACGGGGAGTGTGGGGCGGTGGCGGGTGCGAGGGTTTGCTCGGCATCCATGGTGGTGGCTGCGGCGGCTAGGACGTCCATCGCTTCTGGACTGCTCGCGCCGATCTACTTTGATATTTCGCGCGGGGAATGGCCACTGGCAAGAATAATATCGGCCTCCCTACCACAGACGCGCGGGTCCTACGTCTTTTTCGGTGGACACTCAGCGCGACCGCGGAGCATCCGTGGAGACGCAAACCTGTCGCATACTTGGGCCATGTTTGTGTCGCCGCGGACGGCTCGGTCACTCTGCTTCTTCCCGCTGGAGCAGGGCCAGACGCATTTCTGGTCACGGCGGATGCAAACGGTCGCTCGTCCGTTTGGGTCGCGCCGCTGGAGATGCCCTAATGGCGAGAACCGCCACTTTTTAAACAGGAGGCACAAAGTGCCCAGCTTTAAATTAATAAAGCCCAAACGGCTAGAAGGTACAAGAATGCTGAAACAGCTTACAACATCCAACACCACATCAAACACAAGAAAAACAAGAAACCCAGCTGAAGTCCTCGATGTCCTCAAGCGAGAACGAAGCACTTGGGAGCGACGAAGGTGGAGCAGGGTAGGAGCACCGAACGCGAAGCAGCGGAGGCCCGTCTGCCCCAGGAGCAATCTGTTGTCTTGCAGTACTCCTCCATGGCCGGAGAGGGCCCCTGCCCCCTCGTCCTGGCTCGAAAGGACGCTGAACGCCGGCAAAGGAAACGCTCCCCTTGAGCAGAGCACAGCAGGAACCAAGCCTAGCACTAGGGCTGGAACAAAACCCCGACACTCGCCGCACGAGCCCACCTTGCGAAGCCAAGCCACCCGCCAAGGGTTCACCCACGCAGAGCCGAAGCTGCGGACAAGGTCGTTGATGAAAAAAGCCAATGTTGACGAGCAACACCGCCACCTCCACTCTGCACGACGACATCAACCACTGACCCCGAGAGTTCCCAACAGCAGCGCCTCCAAGGAGAACACGACGCCCGTGGCGCCGTCGCCGCCCAACAAGTTAGGGTTTTCACCCCGGGAACGCAACAGGGGTGGGGTGGAGGGAAGGGAGTACCTCGACGTCGCCACCAGTGAGGAAAACGGCGCCACTCGGGCGTCGCCGCCGTCGAAGCCGAGACCGGCCAAGGGATTTCTCCCGGACTCCACTTCCAACCACCAGCACCACCTCCATCCAAGGAACCAGCGGCACAAGGCCCTCGAGATCTAGATCCGGCATGGTGGGCTGCACCGAGGTGAGGAGAAGGAGCTTCTTCAGATTTGGTGCCGCCAGCCACCGGAGCAGCCCCGCGCCACGACCAACATCCGCTGGAGACCTCGCCGCCCACGCGACCAAGATCCCGGAACGCATCCGCGCCCACCGCTTGCCGTCGGAGCCGGTGGCGCCTCACCGAGCGAGGCTGCCGCCTCGCAGTCCCGAGCCCCCACCGAGGGTGCCACCGGACAAGACCACCCGAACCAACCGCCGACCAGAGGCCAGCCATCGGAGGGGGGAGCCCGTCGAGCCGCTACCTTAGGCATGGCGAGCCCGCCGCGGAGATCCTCCACCTAGCCACCGTGGGGGGAGCTGAGAGCTCAGATCCCCACCGCCCCCTTCACCGGCGTCGCGGGCTTAGCCCGGAAGCGCCTCTAGGAGCGGCGGAGATGGGAGGGAGAAGGGGAGGGGGGCGGCGGCGGCGCGCTATGGTTTCTCCTCCCCGGTTGCCAGGAGGGGGCGACGCGAGGAGAAGATACAGGAGCGGAACGGCCACTCATCGCGAGATCCTCTGCGCGCAGGCATAACAGGGTCGCGGGATAGACCATGCGTGGGCACATCGAGAGATCCTCTGTCTGCATCCGGCGTGGGCGCTAGACCTGCATGATGTCGGCCTTCTCGTCGCCGCCCGCGGCTCCATGAACGTCGCGTATCCAGGCCGTCGTCACGGGCGCCACCGACAGCACCTGCCGTGCCATCGCCTCCGTGCTTGGCCTCATGCTCGTCGGCCTCAACCCGGACAAGCTCGCTGCCGTCTCCGAGGAGATCTGGTTAAAGCACCCCAAAAGGCCAAAATTGAGGTCTGCACCTTCGTCCTCGACTTCGGCGGCGAGGGCCTTGGTTATGGATGTGCCTCCGATTTCGGCAATCTCCTCACCACCCAGTCCGATCCCCTCCTATAAGTACATCACTAGTAGAGAAACCCCCCTTTAGTACCGGTTCCAAAGGGTCTTTAGTACCTGTTTTGGAACCGGTACTAATTATTCGGTACTAAAGGCCTCCCACCTTTAGTACCGGTTCCTTACGAACCGGTACTAAAGGTGCCGCCACGTGGGCACGGAGGAACCCGTGGGGCTGGTGACCTTTGGTACCGGTTCGTAACACGAACCGGTATTAAAGCCTATTTTGTTTAATTTTTTTTATCCATTTTTTCTAATTATTTTTCACACCCTTTTTTTTCACTCCCTTTTTTTTATTTTTTTAGAATTACTACTATTTCCATTAGTCTCTAACTACACTTAATCTCTAGTCAAATTACTTACCCGTGGTCAAACTTCCCGGTCGGTCACCCATCCTCACACTGCTCCCGCACTAGCACGCTTAACTTCCAAGTTCCATCCCATTCCACTTCCAAGTGCATGTATGTGATAGTAGTATCATATCAATCCTATTAACATGTTGGTCGATGTCACACTTTTATCGTTTAAATTCCAAATAATTCTTTTAATAAACAAAAGTAATGATGTAATAATAATGTTGAATAAATAAATAAAATTAACTTTTTTAATTTTTATTATTTTTTATTATTTTTTAAAATTTTAATATTTTTTGCAAAACCTAAAACTTGAAAAATTGAAAATCTTATAATTTGATAAAAGTAATAGTAATATGTTAGGACTCAAAAAATCTTATAATTATTATTTTAATTTAAAAAAATTAAAAATATATAAAATTCTAAATTTCTGGAAAAAAACTAAAATCTTCCTGCTTTCATATTTTCATTTGGAATTTTGAGAATCTAAAAATTGGCTAACCGGGTAAACCCGGGTGAATTCGGATGTAACTTTTTCCCAGGATTTTTTGATATATTATACGTTTTTTTCCGACGTCGTATGCAAAAGTTAATGCGGTTTTACCATTTTTCAAACTTTTTTTGCAAAAAAAGTCAAAATTCGAATTTCTTAATTTCACCGAATAGTAGATTGCATAACATATGAGAATCTGAAAACATTTTATTTTTTTGAATTTTCTATCATTTTCATTTGTATTTTACAAAGCAAAAAAGGCGATCCACGGGTGGGTGTGCGGTGGGAGCGAAAAACCTTTAGTACCGGATCGTGACACGAACCGGTACTCTACCTTTAGTACCGGTTCGTGTCACAAACCGGTACTAAAGTTTTTGGCTGACGCTAACCCTTTAGTACCGGTTCGTGTCACGAACCGTACTAAAGGTCCATACGAATACAAAGGTAAAAACCCCCTTTAGTACCGGTTCGTAAGGGATCCGGTATTTATGGCTTAGATGGATGAGAGGTTTTCTACTAGTGAATTTGGCTGCGGCCTGACAAAGTAAGAACCAATCTTTTCATCCTTTTATATTTGTTCATTTCGTTGATGGATGCCTGCCATTTTAAATAGGTTTAGAATGATACACGTATATCTGGGGCCTTGTGTGAATTCAACAAGGATTTGGATCCTCACGATGCAGTATATGATAATGATGAATATTCTGAAAATAGTGTTCTTTTTTGTTGGAGAGAAATTGTGCATCTTGAAGCAATTATTTGGTATCTACCAATCTGGAATTTAGTTGTACAAAAATTTCTAATATTAGAAGACATGGATGGAGAATTTAATTAGCGTGCAACTACAAGATGTATGTCAAATTCAGTTCTGTATTACAAAAATATTGTTAAATTGGAGTTACTAGCTAAAGTTACAGTTTTTATTGGATGCCGAAGCACAGACTATAATCAAATTAAGCTAACCAACAACACATTGAAGTCCATTAGGATCTGTAGACCTTTTGGGGGTTCAAAAGTGTTAATGAGATTCATTGTTCTATATTGTTCCCTGGAAGAACCTATTCTAACGTGGCGAAGAGGACTCGAAAGTTCTACCGGACGGGCCCCTAATGCTTTTGACACCACCAGTGGCATGAATAATGACTATTGTCACTTGAGTTCTTTACAACTGAACACTATCGGTGTTCAATCATACATCTCCTAATCTTCTTTATGCAAATGACACGATTTTTTAGGTTATTGTATTTAGCACTCTCACTGCTGGACATCTTCTAATATGTAGTACAAATCTGAACTGTTATCTATAAGGCAAGCAAAGCCTCCAGCCTTGACAGAGAAATTGTTGATTCTTCAATGATATTTAATTACAAAGATGGCGGTTTACCCTTTTGTCAAGTTATGCTAACCATACCAACCAGTACTCCTACTGGGTGTATTAATGCAGTGCTTGTTGTGGTTCCTCCCAATTCCAGCATCCACTACGAAGAGGAGATTGTTTCCTTCGACAAGGTAACGTGGTGGCTATCTACTTTCTTGCATCTATGCATCTCCGTCGCTTCTATATTGGTTAACATAATATACCTGCTGTTTGTTCAAGTGTATCCTTCATTCAATGACTTGAAAATAATCCTGCTATCTCTGCGCCTTTAGTTTGTGAGTTCTGTAATTGTAATAACTTTATGCTCCCATATTTTTATGTTGACATTCTAAATGCTCTGATTGTTAGATGATTTGGTAAATACGTGCGATGCAAGTGCAGGACACCTATCTCCTGATGCTTAATCAGTTTCAGCAGTAAGTTATCTTGAGTTCGAATAATAAGTAAACAGGTCTTGGATTGCATGAGGTGGTTTGAGAACAAAATTCAGTGATGTCACGAAGGTTGATAAAGCTAAAGCTGAACTTGAGGAAATAGTTCACGCTTATGAGATCCCAAAGTGAAGATTTATCAATTAGCTTCAAACTCCATCTAGAGATACCTACACTCTGTAGTAAAGATTTAGCTATGCGGAACGATTACAGACTGAATATCATGTCTCATTAGTGTTTGGGACGATTTACCGTGTAATTATTGTAGAAGCTTCACTGAAATTATATGTACCAAAAGTAACAAATTGTATTAAAAAATAAAAAATTTACATACTTATGAGCATATGTACTCCCTTTAATACCAGATAATATGTTTATGTGCAGACCTAAAAGCAGCGCACAAAAACTTATCTTTGGCATTTTCATGGCATCTGTCTTGTTTTCACTTTTTTTTTTGTATGGCAAGAAAAGAGAAATGAGTGTCATAGAATGATTTATGCACATGATACAATAGATGACTTGAAGTGGCCAGCTAGCTTGAAGTAACAATGTTCAGTAATCTGTTGAACAAATACATGAACCAATTTGCATCAGCTTATCAATGCTCTTCTTTCAGACAACCACGAGCCCATTACATGATTTGCATGGCAAGGGGGAAGTTCTGTTGCCTATCACATATCGACAAATCATGAACATTGATGCAAGCACTACAGAATGTGTTGACAATTTGAATTATGGTACACTGGTAAATGTAAAACAGAAGTCCTTGATTGTATCCCCCTTTGATTTTCCTTTATTGTTTGTGACCAATAGTACTGCTCTACAATAAGTGGTTATAGTATTCAACAGAAATGGGTTGTTAGTGTGTGGTTCTCCAGTATTATTGTTGATGTCTACTACTTCATGTTCCATTCTCAGTATTGGATACACATAATTCTTTCTAAGCGAGAAGACCAGGGCGGCTGTTGGTTGAAGAATTGAGGGAAGAAAGTTGTATTTGATATGGGGAAATCGTGCCAAAGGTTAGTTGCAAGCCTGACACTTCAATTTTATGTTATTCTGGTATGCGGTACTTTTCAAATATTGAGAAAATGTCTATCGTTATATGAATAGGTTAGAAGAAATGTCATATTTGAGCTACTTTAATGGAATACAGAACTGGTAGCTTGCAGTACTTCTCAAGTACCCTAATTTAGATCAACTTCAATGGAATAAAAAGTTGGTATCCTAGGGTTATCAACTACCATAATTTCGAGCTACTTAAATGGAATAACATATTATCCTTTTCTTTCTGAGCAAGGTGAAGCACATGGAAATCTAATTTTCCCACATATGTTTTGGCGATTAACATTGTGACGCTTAAATCTGATAATGTCGATGTCAATCGTGCTTGAGCTTCAGTCTTTACACATTTGTTTCAGCCTTTACAGAGTTCATACTCTGAGTTGTATGGTTTTATCTTGTTTCCAGGTTCGTGTACCACCATCTGTCTTCACCAAGGATACACTTGTGGTTTAGGATGATCGAGGGGCTGGCGCTGATCCTCGCCAACGACCATGCGTTGGATGGGCTCGAGCCGATTTGCGATAAGGAGCATCAACGTGCAGTCAGATCTGTGTATTGCTGATTCATCTTGTGCGTGATTTCTGTTTTTCAACAGGCTCAAATGTAGGCATATGCATCTACAGGTCCACATCAAGCGCAATAGAGATTCATCAGTGTATACCACTGTGGTATACTGCTTAATTAGTTATATTAACTTCTATGCAAAAGGAAATTTGACTCTATAGGCACCAAGGTGCAATGACACCAAAACTGTGTAGATAAGTCGAGCAAAATTTGTCTGCTACTCTAATGTTGATCTTGAAGATTGTCTTATTTTTCCTCTTGGTTTCTTTGGATGAAAGATGACTGTTTGGCGTTCTGTAATAAAGTATTAGTGCTAACCTGTTAATATTGTATCGTAATGAAGTATGAGAGCTGACAGATTTTTTGCATTTGAGCTACGAGGGAGACCAAACAGAGCTCGGGAGCGGCCAAGCTACATAGGCGGCGCGCGGCGCCGTGAAAAAAACGAGGCTCATATGCGGCGTACCGAGTAATCAGTGTAGACATACGCGGCTCACATGTAGGCTCACGTGGTGTGTCTTGCTTGCACAGTGTCCGCCTATAGAAGGTGGAGTCAATGAGTGAACATCAAAACTGCACGATAACGTCCAGATTCCACGACAAGGTAAGGGGTGAAGGAGCATTTGCTAGCGAAGGTTAGAGTGGATGATTCAGATCCTATTATTATTATTTCCCCATTTGTTTTTTATCTACGTGTTGAGCGAAGTTCCTAGCGAAGATCGATGCGGATGCCAACATTGATGTCAGATAGGGACATGCCAACAATCGCATAGCTTTAAGCCATCTTTAGAAAGTATCTGGCCCTGTCAATTGGCCCAAGTTCGTTCATTTTAAAAATACTTCCTCCATTCAAAATATAAGGTATACTTAAACTTTGCTGGTAAAAAATATAATTTTAACTATGATTTATAATTATAATATACCTACGAAATTTGTATAAATATATGTGAAATGAAAGAGATTTGCAAAAAAAAAAAGTTGAGCAGTCTGAAATCATATAACTTTGTATAATTATTGGTCAAAGTTGTGCGTTAGAAACTGTGTGAAAAAACATGTCTTATATTTAGGGATGGATGGAGCAGTAAAGATTAAATTATGTGTGCTGATTTATTGATACATCGTGAGTTGGGATTAGCTTCCGAATCACACAAGCTTTCGATAGATTGGCTAGGTAATTTAGTTTTTTGGTTACTTAGTTTTTAGTTTTATGCTCTTATGGAATGGTAAAAGACTTGTTCATCAAGTTTGAACATTGAGTATTATTTGTTCACATTTTTTTATTTTTATGGGGAAAATTCATGTTAACATAATAGACTCCTTGTGTAGGATGGCTACGAGTTGATGAAGAAGTTTTTGATACTCATGCTCAGATACCATGCAAATGAAGTTGATGATAATATTACTGGTGTTATTCGAGAATACCTCATACGTGTTGAGGAAGAATGACTCTTAAAATAAGGGATAATGTGTTGGTCCTTGCATTTTATAACTTAAATATTTCTAATATATATATATATATATATATATAATTTTTTCTACAAAGTCAAATATTGGGGTTTCGGCTATGATACATGTTGGGGTCTCGGCTATTCGTTGGCCAATATGAAATTGCAGAAATGACCGTGTTTAACAAGACTGGATCTACAAAAAAAATTGCAGGTTGTTTACTTGGCTGTCAGTGGATTCAGCTATGATATTTCCATTTCCTAGAGGACCATCGGGAGTTTATTGTTACTGGATGCAACAAGTTGCTGATGGTTGCCCAGGAGGCGATTTATAATTTTTCGCCAGCTGCTTTTTTATCAACCCATGTAATCCTTAAGCTATAATACTTTGAATTTTTTTTTGAAACGAGGCAAAAGCATTGCCTTTCATTTTGATAAAGAAGGAGCAAACATAGAGGCCAAGGCCAAGTGAAAAAGAAAAATAAAACGAACATAAGTATGCCGTTCTTTCTCCTAGGTGTTTAGCTCCCGCCAAGATCCAGTTCTTCTCTCCTCCTTTATCTTTTGCATGACGGACATAGGCATGGAAGCCTTGTTGTTGTAAACCCTGGGATTTCTCTCCTTCAACAACTCCCATATTATCAGGGTGACAACAGACTTCAAGCCTTCGCGACCTCGTGATGGCATGCCAGTACTGAAGAACAGTTTCGCGTCCCGATCCCAAATTCAATAGTAACGATGGGCACGAGAGCCAGGTGGTCGCTTGCTGCCAAACCCTATTGGAGTATATACACTCAAAAAGAATGTGTCTTGCGGTTTCCGTCTGGCATTTCTAGCATTTGCAGTTCTAACAAGTAGGTTCATGAGGTCATCCACGGATTGCAAGGCGGTCCAAGATCCACAGCCTGTTCTGGACAGCAAGTCAAGCGAAAAAAGCTGCACTTTGGAGGGGCCCATGCCTTCCAAACGATGTTCTGGAAGGAGCAGGAATTGATCCCATGAACTAGGCTCCGTAGGTGATTCAGTGGAGTAGGATCCGCAAGGAATGAGGGTGTAGATTTTATTAGATTCACAATCTTGACCATGGAGTCTTGATGAAACCCTCTGCTCCGGGTCCATCTGACGGCGATGTTGCATTTGAGGCAGAGGATGAGGTGGTTCCGGATCTCTGTCAGCCCCGCCCTACTAAACGTAGACAGGAAGCTGAAGAGCCTAGACCCGCCAAGCGTGGATGTGATGGACCTTGCGCTCACAGTAGCTCCCGAGACGTCACTAAGGCCCTAGAGAAGGAGAAGCTCCGCCTCCAAGAGCTGAATGTCACGAAGAAAGATGGAATTGACATGTTTTTCCCAAGATTGGGTAAGACCTTCTTTTAGGCTCAATCTTTACCCTATTGACTTCAAAGCATCCTGTTGAATCTTCTCACTAACTTGTGTGTTTGTTCGTGAAGCAAGAAAAGTGCAGGATAAGCCCAAGAAATCGAAGGCCAGGCCATCTTAGGCTACCTTGTTTGAAACTCCCGCGGCCGGTGTGCCGTCAAAACCTGCTCCGAGCAAGACATCCTTAAAGGACAAGGACATCATCCATCTTGACAACGAATCCAACAAGGTTGGCTAATCCGAACAAGGTGCTGATGTCAAGATGGTGTTTGCTTGCGAAGATTAGCAAGTACATTCGACTAAAGCTCTGGCTAACGTTGCCCCTTAGTAAGTACATCCGCACCTTTTTCCGCCTCTGCGTCGAGCCCCCTTACAACGTCACTTCGGTGAGATGACTGAAATGATGAACGATGTCTAGGACAAGCTGGAATACGAGAAGTAGGAACTTAATGATATTTCTAATGCTTTCACAACCTTCTTCACCAAGCACAAAACCTTGTAAGTGAAAACTTTGACTTGTAGCCCCCAAAGGATCAGTTCTGGCTAGAGAAAATAGCAGAAACAAGGCTTTAACCTTTTTTTAGCCCCCGCCCCCGGTGTAACTTTTGTCAATTTTTTATGAACACACGCCCTGCACTAAGACTCTTGAAGCTGAGCACGAATCCATCGAATCTAGCCTCAAGGAATCTCAAAGCAATGTGTCGAGGGTGCTCCTCGGCAATGCCCTCCGATAGGGGCTTAGGGTTGATGGAATCCTGCAAGCTGACACGAGACATCGGTTCACAGACAAACGAGGGGAGCGATTTACCCAGGTTCGGGGCCCTCGATGAGGTAAAACCTTACGTCCTGCTTGTCTGTTCTTGATTATGATGATAATAGGTTACAATGGGGTGCCGAATAGTTTGGCTGAGATCTCGTCGAGATGCTAAGCTTTACGTTGACCTAGCTCTAAGCTTTAGGTGGCTAAGATTGCTAAGATTGATTGTGTCCCTCGGCAGCCCCTCTCCTGGCCTTTATATAGGAGGCCAGGTCCCAAGAGGTCTAACCGAGTACGACTAGGTTTACAATAGTTTTAGATCTAATCTTTCCTCGTTCGGCTGCTTCTTCGTCTTGCTTGCCAAGAAATCTTCTGGCGCACCGTCCAGATGGGCCACTTCGCCTCCACGTGCCTTCATGGGCCTCCAGCCAGGAAATATAGGATAGGGCAACATCGGTTACCCGAAAGGTAGTGCCCACGTCAGTAGCCCCCGAGTGTCTAGCCGAAGATAGTTCGGGTAGAGACTAAAACATGGTCTTTTCTAATGTCTTTCTTTTTTATTGTTCTTGTCCTTCTTCTCTCGTCGGTGCGCGCGCTCCCGATGGGAGTAGCCCCCGAGTCTAGGTACGGATGCTTGCAATCCGTGCGTAGACTCAAGTTGCACCACTCGAATATCTTTTTTGTTCTGCCGAAGGTTTTCTGCAAGTCTTCATAAGTCATCCGACACATTTCCTCATGCAAGGGATAATGAGTAACGCGCCCAACTTTTTTTGGTTAACTGCCGATGGCAAAACAATGTTACCCTACACAGAATCAAGTCCCCGGGCATGATCCTGCAAAAACTTTTATCGGGTGCACAGCCAGTGCTCCCGATGGGAGTAGCCCCCGAGTCTGGACACGAACGCTTTACGTTCGGGTGTAGACTTAAGTTGAACATTCCATCCTTCTATCCAAATATATCTTCGAGTCCTCATCCTTTCGAATGCGCATCTTCTTTTTATCGGGTGCGCGTCAGCGCTCCCGATGGGAATAGCCCCCGAGTCTAGGCGTGAATGCTCTGCAATCTACGCATAGACTCAAGTTTGCTATCCGATAGATTCTTTTATTCCTTCGAATGCTTTAAACATGACGTCATTGATGACGCTTTGCTAACATCTTGATTTGGACTGATAGGACGTGACCCGCCGGGCCTATTCTGCCTCTGCCCAGCCTCGTTTTTAAGCAACATCCACTTTTCATGCACAGTTACCGAGGTGCCTCCTCGATTTCCGCAATCCTTAACGAAAAAGGACCACTTAAAGAACAAAAAACTCTGGTCCTTCCCAGTCTTGCCATAACGCCTCTTCGCCCTTCTCTGCTTCACCTTCATGCGCCGCCACCACCGTTTTTCGATCCTTCCTTGATCTCACGATGGTGAAGAAGAAGAGCGTCACCACCGCCGCCAGCTCCACTAGCGGAGGCGCCGCCGCCAAACCCCCCTCGATTCCTCCCGGGGGCGCTCCAAGCGCTCCTCCCCAGCTCCGGCGCCGCCAGCACCGCCAAGTTCGGTGGCCAAGCCCGGAGATTGGACAGCGTCTACAGTCACCAAGCGTGACGAGAAAAGATCCCGAAGCCTAAGACTTATCTCCTCTGACGAGGGGAATGTGATCTTGCGGTGCGATTTCTCGGCCTAATCCCCCTGACGGTTTCACCGTGATGTTCTTGTCGTTCTTATATCGGGGTCTTTCGCTCCCCGCTCACGAATTCCTCCTCCACCTCTTGCGAACTTATGAGATCCAATTGTGGCAACTCACTCCCAACTCAATCCTCCACGTTGCTGTGTTCATCACCCTTTGCGAGGCATTTCTGGGTATCAAACCTCATTTTGGGCTGTGGAAAAAGATCTTCTATGTGAAGAGATACAGCGGTAGTAATGGACCCTTTGTCACCGGAGGAGTAGGGTTCGTAGCTCGTTCAGAGGTCAATTACTTCAATTTCCCAATAAGAGAATCTGTGCAAGGGTGGATACTCAAATGGTTTTACGTCAGGGATTCCTCGTCACCCGAATCCTAGCTCCCCTGCTTTACCGATGTTTTTGAAGCCAAGCCTAAAAATTCCTGGAAGAACATTCTCTCTCCCGACGAAAAAGTAGCAACCGACGAATTATTTGCCAAATTTCTTCGAATCAAAGAGGCCGATGGCCAAACCATGGTCGGCACAGAGGTGGCAGCAGTGTTCCTGAAGCGTCGGGTCCAACCAGCCATGGCCAGAGTTCATCCGATGTGGTTGTATTCAGGCCCAAAGGACGTAACCAGGGTTAATGCTGCCGAACTGTCGGAAAAGGAACTGCTTGATGAAGTCCGTCGCCTTACTTTCTTCAGTCAAGAAGATTCGATCCCATTGACATGTACTTACTCTCCTCTTGATGCTGATCATCTACCGCCCGAGGTATCTTTCCCTTTCAAATCCTTACTGTGCTTCTCTTAGTTAACATAATTACCATTGTTCTTATTCATTTTCCTTTTTGACAGGTTCCCATAGTCTCTGGGAATTTGCATGATTCACCAAACGATACTTCTGAAGGAAGAGGCTCCTCAATACCCGTTGATTTTCACACTGTCGAGCATACAAGCCCAGAAAGCGATGTCGATCCGATAGATTCTGAAACTGTCCACACCGATCTCCCTCCCCCAGCCGATGACGCTTGCAACACAGAGGGATCAATGCGTGATGATGACGCTGATCATGATGCCTTTGTTAATGCAGCTGTGGAGGAGGCCAAAGCTTCACCCGCGAAGATATCAATCGGCGGTTTCGCCGACGAAGACGATCTCCTCGACTGGTAAGTACTTCCTGCTCTGACGTCATATTTGGTCCTCTTATTTCTTACATCCGTTTCATAACCTTCAACGATCATTTCCCTTTTTGCAGGGACGAAGGTTTCGTCGAGCCTCCGTCCAAGAAAGCTAAATCTGATACTGCTCCGCCGGCCGCTGCAGCTTCCGAAGCTTCAGCTCCTCAAGCAGCTCCCGCGGCTCAGGCTTCGACTGCTTCTTCCCTCTCCAAGGGAAAGGATGTTCCTGCCACCACCATGACTCCTCCTTCTGTAAGTCCCTTTTGAATACAACGCGAATTTCTTGAAATATGCCTTGTCTACTGATTCCTCTCAATTTAAGGACTTGCGAGGCGTTATATCTTCCTTGGAGGCCTTTGCCTCTCAATTTACCTCTCTGGAGGCGGACAACGTTCGGCTGCAGGAGGAAGTTAAATCTTCCTCTTCGAAGTTGGATGGCGCCATTAAAAAGGCTCGCCAGGTCGGAAGGAGGAGCTAGGCAAACTGAAGGAGAGGCTGAAAGAGGAGGAAACTCTGGCAGCCGAAAAGGATGAGCTCCTTCGGCAGTCTTCTTTGGCTCTACTTGGTAAGCTCTTTTATACGCCGCTGCCGATTATTACTCTTACGGATTCATTCCTTTATCAACGATGTTTTCCAATTTTATCTTTCTGTAGAAGCCGCCAACATTCCTGCTGCTGCCTTGGACACGGTCCCAAACAACTCTCCAGCAAATGGTGTGTCAATGGCCCTTGGCTCCCACCAGCTCACACGGGAGCTTCTTGAAAGGGGAAAGGTGCCCTGGCGCGGATGCATTTGATGATTTTCCCCAAGCTCAAGCAGGACAAGACTCTGGGGCAGTTGGTTGAAGCCTTCGCGGTTGACACCAAGGAGGTTATCGAGGTATTCAAGCGTACTTCGCGTACCTATGGTGCCCTCCTTGCCTTCCAACTTATGATGGGTCATGGCTTTAAGGCTAACATCGAAGAGATGACTAAGGAGCTGCCGAAAGGGCAAGATGGGCAATTTGTTGACTTAAGCGTCTTTACAACGCCTGCCCTTACTTGTGCTCGCCAGCTCCTTGGACTAGTTTCGTCAAGAAAGACATCGACTGGACCCAGTCTATCGACCCAGACCCAAGCTCCTTGACTTTTGTAACAAACTTTCTTCGGGCTGTTGTGGAACATTGTTCTTTTGCAAAACTTGTGCTTGTAATAAACTCCGTGTTTGGAAATGTTGCTAGCACACCTTTATTATGATATTTTTATTTGCACCTCACCTCTCCCGATGGGAGTTTCCATGGGCGCTCAATTTGACCATATCTGTCATCCCTTTTTTTAACGCTGTTTTCCTGCAGGTTTTCCCAGTGCCGTCATTTGTCGATGACTCTTCGGGTGCTCTTCCTGAAGTTGGTCGGATCCAGCGTATGAAGGATCGGATCACTCAGATGGAAAAGGACTTGCGCAGTACGTATGCCTTAGCTGCAATTGTCAATAAGAAGAGTGAGATTGCAGCCGACGTGGAGCGGTACGCTCTTACTGAACTGCACAAAGCTACCGAGAGTTTGAACTGTAAGTTTCTTGATCCCGACTCCCTTTTGTCGACAACGCCTTGTCTGATCCTCTAATTATTTCCTTGCCAGTCATAGCTCTGAACCGTGCGGAGGAAAACAAACGGATTCACGAGTGTGTACATGCTTTAACCCAGCTGTCCTCAGCCGAAGAGATTTTCTGGCGGGAACACTCGAAGGCTTCGACTGTTGCACAATTTCAGGATCGGGTTCAGCAAGTCCACCATTTCTTTGACAAGTGCTACAAAGCAATGAGGGTGGTTTGGAAGACAATGTTCCCTTTAAACGCCGTCCCCCCTACGCTGCTGACTTTGATGTCTGAATTTAGAAATGCTAAGAAGATTCGGGACTTGGTGCGAGCTAAGGTTTTGCAGGGGCCAGGTTTACGCTTGCCCTTGTACTTGCTCGTTATCCCTCGGCAAGTCTGCTGTCTATTGCCAACGCGGCTGGCGACTTAGAGGTACTGTATCCGAAGGTATTGTTGCCCGCCAATATAATTGTCGACAGGCTTGAGAAGGATTCACAAGTACCTGAAGAAAGGGAAACTCCACAAGGGTGAATTCAGGAATCGATGTTACTTTGTAAATAGGTTTTTCTGGCTACTTTATCCAGGTGTTGAAGATTGTTTAGCCGAAGCTTTTTATTCGGTGGATACATGTAGATGTATTTTTACCGTGTTAATGTCGTTGGTAAGTTTTGGAGGAGCAAATCTTAATTGCCCGTTTAAATGTATGTGTACTCGTTGGTCAGCAAAACATTTGAGTGATCAGCTCGTGTTGCAGGTTTTGCTAAACCTGTTGTATGCGCAACGTTGCTTTCAACCGATGTATGTTTCGACAGGCACTCCCGAATATTTCGGGTGCAGTGGTTCTGCCGATGAGCCCGTTGTTCTTTGATATTTCCACAAGTAAAATATCGAACGTGGGTTGTGTTTATATGTAGTTCCGTACTCTTGCTATTTACGGCACTTGTGAAGGCATCTATAGCAGAGGGAAGGATTAACATCCTTGTTTGCTTTGTATCTTTTTTGCACTCGTAGAGGCTTTTCTTTTGAAGCACGATCTGCTGTCGCGGATTATGTGGCATGGTGATGCAGCTTAGTCGTTTTGAATTACTGCAATGCTTAACAAAAGATCGAAACTTAAGTTCTCATTAATATGGTAAGCACGAGACTAGAGGGCGAAAAAGGAAGGCCCTGTTTAAAATAAAGGGAAAAAATTAAACGCTAATAAATTGCTTTAAGCAAGGAAGGGGTTCTTCTCATCTTCGGCTTTTTCACCACGTTAGTGGTTGCTGCAGCGTTGTTGATTTCACCAAGGGTCTGGGCGGTGGTTGCCGCGTCTTGTCTCCTATGTCTTCTGTGCCACTGCCGAACCCTTTGCTGGAAGCTTTAGCTGAAGCTGCTGCCGAGGCTTCCGCCGAGGCTTTAAGAGCAAGGTCGGCTGGCTTCTTCTTGATTTCCCTGTCTTGTTTCTCCTCCTTGATTTCGCGTATCGACAGCTTGGGTGGAGGATTGATAATTTCTTGTTTGAACCCAAACTTCGCAGCAATCCTCAGAAAATCGTGATCACAATTGTCTGAGCGCGAAAAACTTCCATAGACTGTGATGTTTGTCCCGTTGTTCCCAGGCATTTTCAGCTTAAGGTACGCGTAGTGCACAGCCATGAACTTGGCATAAGCTGGTCTTCCGAGTATAGCGTGATACTGTGACTCCCAGTTCACTACTTCAAACTCAATCTTTTCCTTCCTGAAGTTATCGGTCTTGCCAAAGACGACGTTCAGGTAAACTTTGCCAAGAGAGTAACCCGGCGCAGTTGGAAGGATCCCATGGAAACAAGTGTCTGTTTCTTCTAGCATCCTCATGGTGATCCCCATACTCTTGATTGTGTCGACGAAAATCAGGTTTAACCCGCTTCCACCATCCATAAAGACTTTGCTCATCTTGAATCCCCTATCTGTGCCTCAACTACTAAGGCAGCGTGTCCTGGTTTTGGTATGGTCATCGGGTGATCTGCTCGACTGAACGTAATGTTCGAGAGGACCACTCGACATACTCGGGGATGTTTGCCATGATGCTTTCAGCCAGATTAATCTCTCGGGTGAGCTTCTTCATCTCTCTTCTCGAGACACCTGTCCAATGGATCATGCTCATCTTCCCACGTGGTGGTGGGAACGCCTCGTTGGGTTGGTGAGGTTGAGCCTGCTGGACTTGATGCTGCTGTGGAGGTGGGGGTGGAGGTGGTAACGGTTGCTGTCCTGACTGCTGGATGAGTTTGTGCATGTCGAGGAACTACCGACAGTCCCTGAGCAAGTGACTCGACTTCGTTTTGCCGTCCTTGGAATCGACATACGAGTGCAGGTAACAGGGGGCGTTGATCTGCTCAGCGTAGGGTAGCTCAGGAGTCCTCTGCTGACGTAGTTTATAGTTGCCACGGTTCCCAGAGTTATTCCGATTGCCGTTGATGTCTACGGGTGCTTCTATTCTTGTAGACAGTGTTGGGCCTCCAAGAGCAGAGGTTTGTAGAACAGCAGCAAGATTCCCTTAAGTGGATTACCCAAGGTTTATCGAACTCAGGGAGGAAGAGGTCAAAGATATCCCTCTCAAGCAACCCTGTAATCACAAAGCAAGAAGTCTCTTGTGTCCCCAACACACCAAATACACTTGTCAGGGTATAGGTGCACTAGTTCGGCGAAGAGATAGTAAAATACAAGTAATATGGATGTATATGAGTGGTAATAGCAATCTGAATAAAATATGGCAGCGAGTAAACATGCAACAAAACAGTAAACAAACGGAGATTCGATGCTTGGAAGCAAGGCCTAGGGATCATACTTTCACTAGTGGACACTCTCAACATTGATCGCATAATAAATAACTCTTTCTCTTATGTGCTACATACACTCTTTTGTTGGATGATGAACACATTGCGTAGGATTACACGAACCCTCAATGCCGGAGTTAACAAGCTCCACAATTCAATGTTCATATTTAAATAACCTTAGAGCATAATAGATCATTGCAAAATAAACCAAGAACTAACATAGTGCACACACTGTCCATATTACACTATGAAGGAGGAATAGATCACATCAATACTATCATAATGATAATTAACTCCACAATCTACAAGAGATCATGATCATAGCATACGACAAGAACCACACGGTGCACACACTAGTCACCTTTACACCATGCAGGAGGAATAGACTACTTTAATAACATCACATGAGTAGCACATAACTAGTAGCGATACAAAGCTCATCATATGGATCTCAATCATGTAAAGCAGCTCATGAGATCATTGTATTGAAGTACATAGGAGAGAGATTAACCACATAGCTACCGGTACAACCCCGAGCCTCGATGGAGAACTACTCCTCCTCATGGGAGCAGCGGTGATGAAGATGGCGGTGGAGATAGCAGCGGTGTCGATGGAGAAGCCCTCCGGGGGCACTTCCCCGCCCGGCAGGGTGCCGGAACAGAGACTCCTGTCCCCGATCTTGGCTTCGCGATGGCGGCGGCCTGGAAGGTTTCGCGTACCGTGGCTTCCTCTATCGGGTTTTTAGGTCAGGGACCTTATATAGGCGAAAGGGCAGCCTCGGAGGGGCACCAGGGTGTTCTGGATGCTTCCGGGCAAAATAGGAACCTGGGCGTTGATTTCGTCCAATTCCGAGAATATTTCGTTACTAGGATTTCTGAAACCAAAACAAAAACAGGAACGGCACTTCGGCATCTTGTTAATAGGTTAGTTCCAGAAAATGCACGAATATGGCATAAAGTGTGCATAAAACATGTAGATATCATCAATAAAGTAGCATGGAACATAAGAAATTATCGATACGTTGGAGACGTATCAGCATCCCCAAGCTTAGTTTGCTCGTCCCGAGCAGGTAAAACGATAACAAAGATAATTTCTGAAGTGACATGCCATCATAATCTTGATCATACTATTTGTAAACATATGTAATGAATGCAGCGATCAAAACAATGGTAATGACATGAGTAAACAAGTGAATCATAAAGCAAAGACTTTTCATGAATAGTACTTTCAAGACAAGCATCAATAAGTCTTGCATAAGAGTTAACTCATAAAGCAATAATTTAAAGTATAGACATTGAAGCAACACAATGGAAGATTAAGTTTCAGCGGTTGCTTTCAACTTGTAACATGTATATCTCATGGATAATTGTCAACATAGAGTAATATAACAAATGCAATAAGCAAGTATGTAATAATCAATGCACAGTTCACACAAGTGTTTGCTTCTTGGGAGGGAGAGAAATAGGTGAACTGACTCAACATAAAGGTAAAAGAATGGTCCTTCAAAGAGGAAAGCATCGATTGCTATATTTGTGCTAGAGCTTTGGTTTTGAAAACATAAAGAGAGCATAAAAGTAAAATTTTGAGAGGTGTTTGTTGTTGTCAACGAATGGTAGTGGGCACTCTAACCCCCTTGCAAGACAAACCTTCAAAGAGCGGCTCCCATTTTATTTTATTTTTGGGTGGCACTCCTTGCAACCTTTCTTTCACAAACCATGGCTAACCGAATCCTCGGGTGCCTTCCAACAATCTCATACCATGAAGGAGTGCCTTTTTATTTTAATTTTATTATGATGACACTCCTCCCCACCTTTGCTTTCTCAAGCCATGGCTAACCGAATCCTTCGGGTGCCGTCCAACAATCACATACCATGGAGGAGTGTCTATTTTTGTTAATTAATTTGGGACTGGGAATCCCATTGCCAGCTCTTTTTGCAAAATTATTGGATAAGCGGATGAAGCCACTAGTCCATTGGTGAAAGTTGCCCAACAAGATTGAAAGATAAACACCACATACTTCCTCATGAGCTATAAAACATTGACACAAATCAGAGGTGATAAATTTTGAATGGTTTAAAGGTAGCACTCAAGCAATTTACTTTGGAATGGCGGAGAAATACCATGTAGTAGGTAGGTATGGTGGACACAAATGGCATAGTGGTTGGCTCAAGGATTTGGATGCATGAGAAGTATTCCCTCTCGATACAAGGTTTAGGCTAGCAAGGTTATTTGAAACAAACACAAGGATGAACCGGTGCAGCAAAACTCACATAAAAGACATATTGTAAACATTATAAGACTTTACACCATCTTCCTTGTTGTTCAAACTCAATACTAGAAATTATCTAGACCTTAGAGAGACCAATTATGCAAACCAAATTTTAGCAAGCTCTATGTACTTCTTCATTAATAGGTGCAAAGTATATGATGCAAGAGCTTAAACATGAGCACAACAATTGCCAAGTATCACATTATCCAAGACATTTTAGAATTACTACATGTAGCATTTTCCAATTCCAACCATATAACAATTTAACGAAGAAGAAACTTCGCCTTGAACATTATGAGTAAAGCCTAAGGACATATTTGTCCATATGCAACAACGGAGCGTGTCTCTCTCCCACAAAGTGAATGCTAGGATCCATTTTATTCAAACAAAAACAAAAACAAAAACAAACCGACGCTCCAAGTAAAGAACACAAGATGTGACTGAATAAAAATATAGTTTCAGGGGAGGAACCTGATACTTTGTCGATGAAGAAGGGGATGCCTTGGGCATCCCCAAGCTTAGATGCTTGAGTCTTCTTGAAATATGCAGGGATGAACCACCGGGCATCCCCAAGCTTAGACTTTTCATTCTTCTTGATCGTAGTATATCCTCCTCTCTTGACCCTTGAAAACTTCCTTCACACCAAACATCAAGCAAACTCATTAGAGGGTTAGTGCATAATCAAAAATTCACATGTTCAGAGGTGACACAATCATTCTTTACACTTCTGGACATTGCACAAAACTTCTGAAAGTTAATGGAACAAAGAAACTCATTCAACTTAACAAAAGCGGCAATGCGAAATAAAAGGCAGAATCTGTCAAAAACAGAACAGTCCGTAAAGACGAATTTAAAGCTGGCACCAGACTTGCTCAAATGGAAAAACTCAAAACTAATGAAAGTTGCATACATATCTGAGGATCCCGCTCGTAAATTGGCAGATTTTTTCGAATTTTCTACAGAGAACTGTGCCCAGATTCGTGACAGACAGCAATGCTGTTTCTGCGCAGCGATCCCAAATATAACATCAACTTTGACATAGAAACTTTACTTGGCACAAAAACATGATAAGGAGAGGTTGCTACAGTAGTAAACAACTTCCAAAACACAAATATAAAACAAAGTATTGTAGCAAAATAACACATGGGTTATCTCCCAAGAAGTTCTTTCTTTATAGCCATTAAGATGGGCTCAGCAATTTTGATGATGCACTCGCAAGAAATAGAAGTTGAAGCAAAAGAGAGCATCAAGAGGCAAATTCAAAACACATTTAAGTCTAACATGCTTCCTATGCATAGGAATCTTGTAAATAAACAAGTTCATGAAGAGCAAAGTAACAAGCATAGGAAGATAAAATAAGTGTAGCTTCAAAAATTTCAGCACATAGAGAGGTGTTTTAGTAACATGAAAATTTTTACAACCATATTTTCCTCTCTCATAATAACTTTCAGTAGCAACATGAGCAAACTCAACAATATAACTATCACATAAAGCATTCTTATCATGAGTCTCATGCATAAAATAATTACTACTCCCAACATAAGCATAGTCATTCTTATTAATTGTAGTGGGAGCAAATTCAACAAAGTAGCTATCAAATATAGGAGGTATATTGTAATCATAATCAAATTTATCCTCCATAACAGGTGGTAACAAAAGACTACTATCATTATAATCATCATAAATGGGAGGCAAAGTATCATCAAAGTAAATTTTCTCCTCAATGCTTGGGGGACTAAAAATATCATGCTCATCAAAACCAGCTTCCCCAAGCTTAGAATTTTCCATATCATTAACAACAATGGTGTTCAAAGCATTCATATTAATATGTTCCATGGGTTTTTTAATTTTCGCATCAAACCATCCATGTCTTAAATCAGGAAATAGAATAAAAAGGTCATTGTTGTCCATTATGCCTAACTAGTGTAAACAAGAAACCAAATGTCGCAATTGCAGAATCTAAAGGAAATAGCTTCGAGCACACACACAATGGCGCCAGAAAAGTGTTACCTGGAACCGAAGTATGAGTGCCTTTTACCTTTCCTCCCCGGCAACGGCGCCAGAAAAGTGCTTGATGTCTACGGGTGCTTCTATTCTTGTAGACAGTGTTGGGCCTCCAAGAGCAGAGGTTTGTAGAACAGCAGAGATTCCCTTAAGTGGATTACCCAAGGTTTATCGAACTCGGGAGGAAGAGGTCAAAGATATCCCTCTCAAGCAACCCTGTAATCACAAAGCAAGAAGTCTCTTGTGTCCCCAACACACCAAATACACTTGTCGTGTGTATAGGTGCACTAGTTCGGCGAAGAGATAGTAAAATACAAGTAATATGGATGTATATGAGTGGTAATAGCAATCTGAATAAAATATGGCAGCGAGTAAACATGCAACAAAACAGTAAACAAACGGAGATTCGATGCTTGGAAGCAAGGCCTAGGGATCATACTTTCACTAGTGGACACTCTCAACATTGATCGCATAATAAATAACTCTTTCTCTTATGTGCTACATACACTCTTTTGTTGGATGATGAACACATTGCGTAGGATTACACGAACCCTCAATGCCGGAGTTAACAAGCTCCACAATTCAATGTTCATATTTAAATAACCTTAGAGCATAATAGATCATTGCAAAATAAACCAAGAACTAACATAGTGCACACACTGTCCACATTACACTATGAAGGAGGAATAGATCACATCAATACTATCATAATGATAATTAACTCCACAATCTACAAGAGATCATGATCATAGCATACGACAAGAACCACACGGTGCACACACTAGTCACCTTTACACCATGCAGGAGGAATATACTACTTTAATAACATCACATGAGTAGCACATAACTAGTAGCGATACAAAGATCATCATATGGATCTCAATCATGTAAAGCAGCTCATGAGATCATTGTATTGAAGTACATAGGAGAGAGATTAACCACATAGCTACCGGTACAGCCCCGAGCCTCGATGGAGAACTACTCCCTCCTCATGGGAGTAGCAGCGGTGATGAAGATGGGTGGAGATGGCAGCGGTGTCGATGGAGAAGCCTTCCGGGGGCACTTCCCCGTCCGGCAGGGTGCCGGAACAGACTCCTGTCCCCCAGATCTTGGCTTCGCGATGGCGGCGGCTCTGGAAGGTTTCGCGTACCGTGGCTTCCTCTATCGGGGTTTTTAGGTCAGGGACCTTATATAGGCAAAAGGGCAGCCTCGGAGGGGCACCAGGGTGTTCTGGATGCTTCCGGGCAAAATAGGAACCTGGGCGTTGATTTCGTCCAATTCCGAGAATATTTCGTTACTAGGATTTCTGAAACCAAAAACAGCAGGAACGGCACTTCGGCATCTTGTTAATAGGTTAGTTCCAGAAAATGCACGAATATGGCATAAAGTGTGCATAAAACATGTAGATATCATCAATAAAGTAGCATGGAACATAAGAAATTATCGATACGTTGGAGACGTATCAGCCGTCCTGTCGATCGTCTCTTCTTTCGTCATACCGGTCGTCATGTCGATCGGAGTATCCTGCGGCTACCAGGTTGTTGTCGTCATAGTTGCGGTTCTTCCTTCTCTTGTGGCGATCCCTTCGACCACCCGAGTCGTGCTTCAGATGATCGTCATCTTCATCATCGCTGCGCTGCCGCGGTCTTCGCACGTTGTCCTCACCATCAGCCCAGCTGTTGGCGATTTCCATTAACTTGGTAATGGTTTTTGGCTTTTTGCGTCCTAGTTCTTCTATGTAGCTTTCACGTCGGACGCCATCGCTGAAAGCGTCGATTGCTCTGTCGACAGATACATCTTCGGCAGCGTTTAGGAGTTTGGTGAATCTCCCGATGTATGAGCGCATCGACTCCTTCTGCTTCTGCTGGCAGTTGCGTAACTCTTCAATCCCGACGGGTCTCTTGTATGTTGCCTGGAAATTAGCAACAAAGGCGTCCACTAGGTAGTCTCATGATTTAATGGAACCCTTCGGCAGCCCCCTTAACCAGGCTCGCGCTGAATCCTTCAAGTAGAGCTGCAAGCACTGCATTGCTGCTATCTGGTTCCCCTTATGCAGAATCACAGTCTGCAGGTAATCGTCTATTCAAGATCTTGGTTCCTGCTGCCCATCGTACTTGGCAGCGTCGGTAGGAGTAGGCTTGAACTTCGGCATCGTCTCGCGGATTTTGTAACTCAAACAATCGGCCCCTGAGTTCGCCATCATACTCCTGATCCTCATCCGAAGAATCACTGTCGTCCTTCCTGGCGGCGCGTCGCCTTGCTTTATCGATCCTGCTCTGGGTGATTTCATCCCGAGCATCTCTCGCATGATATTTTGAACCACTAGCCTGTGTCGTGGTCTTTTCCTTTTGCGGAACTAGATTTTTTCCCAATATCGCGAGACTTTCCAGGGCGCCTCGGTGAGCTTGAGCCATGGATCCTTCGGGGCGCTGGTTGATGAGGTACGCAGCGAGATTAGCAGTTGCTCCCGGCCGTGGCATGCCCGCGGTGTCCGTGGTCATAAAGGACTTGGTTAGGTTCGACGTTATTTCTCTAGCGTCGTCTTCCGAGAGCCTGGACAGCCTTGACCGGTGCTTGCCTGCCCCATGAGTACTTCGAGAGGCGCTTCCTTGCGAGGCTCTCCGTCGTTCGCTGGATCGGTCTGCCGCAGATAGACGTCTCTCGAGGGTGGCTTGCTCTCTCGACAGGTGCTCCCGGTTTTTCTCTAGTATAGAGCGGTAGGCATTTAGGGTTCCAACCGAGGTTCCTGCAGGGAGCGGGGTGTTGTTAAGTACGGCTGCCCTAGCCG
This sequence comes from Lolium multiflorum, assembly GCA_030979885.1. Taxonomy (NCBI): domain Eukaryota; kingdom Viridiplantae; phylum Streptophyta; class Magnoliopsida; order Poales; family Poaceae; genus Lolium; species Lolium multiflorum. The sequence goes on along the minus strand of CM061750.1, from coordinate 353,715,201 downwards.
CCGCCCACTCTTCGTCTGCGATGGTGTAATCGCTGTCGCGGTTGTTGGCGTTGTTCTCGAAGCTTGCTCGCCTACTAGAACGAGGCGTGTGGTCTCCGTTTCCTCTGTGTCCTGTGTTGTTGGCGGCATAAACTTGATGATGTGCCGTTCTTCGGGTGGTTCCTCGGACGATGTTGTCGACACTGTCTTCTCCCGATGAATATTGGGCATTGCAGATAAACGGTGTGTCGCTCGACCCCAAGCCGTGCCTGGCGTCGCAGTTCAAGCAGTAGTACGAGGTTAACTCCGAAGATATGGGATCGTCGGATCCTACCGACATGGAAGACGCCGAACGGGGAGTCGAGGGCGCGGGCGAACTCATCGATCCTGTCAGACCAGCCAACAGGTCGAGTGATGATAACGCGCTAGGACTCGTTGATTCGGAGGTGGGTGATTCCAGCAGCTGAAGAATTCCTTCTGCGTTGACGTTGTAGTGGACGCTGCCGATGGTCATCTCCATGTTTCCTTGTAGATCCGAGAAGTTTGAGCGAGAAGAATCGCTGTGTGGGGTGAATTCATAGGAGCCGAATCGAATCGGACTTCCCAGGTTTGGTGATGACGGTGTCGATGAAAACGTCGATGACATGACTGGATCTGCTGATGACCGATTGATGGCGTGTAACTCACACGTTCGTTGGGAACCCCAAGAGGAAGGTATGATGCGCACAGTAGCAAGTTTTCCCTCAGAAAGAAACCAAGGTTTAATCGAACCAGGAGGAGCCAAGAAGCACGTTGAAGGTTGATGGTGGCGAAATGTGATGCGGCGCAACAACAGGGATTCCGACGCCAACGTGGAATCTGCACAACAAAACCAAAGTACTTTGCCCCAACGAAAGTGAGGTTGTCAATCTCACCGGCTTGCTGTAACAAAGGATTAAGCGTATCGAGTGGAAGATGATTGTTTGCAAGAAAACAGAAACACAATTGCAGTAGATTGTATGCTATGTAAAGAATAGGACCGGGGTCCACAGTTCACTAGAGGTGTCTCTCCCATAAGATAAAAGCATGTTGGGTGAACAAATTACAGTCGGGCAATTGACAAATAGAGAAGGGCATAACAATGCATATACATGATATGATAAATATAGTGAGATTTAATCCGGGCATTACGACAAAGTACATAGACCGCCATCCAACTGCATCTATGCCTAAAAGTCCACCTTCGGTTATCATCCGAACCCCATTCAGTATTAAGTTGCAAAGCAACAGACAATTGCATTAAGTATGGTGCGTAATGTAATCGACAACTACATCCTTAGACATAGCATCAATGTTTTATCCCTAGTGGCAACAAGCACATCACAACCTTAGAACCTACTGTCACGATCCCAGGTGTCAATGAAGGCATGAACCCACTATCGAGCATAAATACTCCCTCTTGGAGTTAAGAGCAAAAACTTGGCCAGAGCCTCTACTAATAACGGAGAGCATGCAAGATCATAAACAACACATAAACAATAGATTGATAATCACCATAACATAGTATTCTCTATCCATCGGATCCCGACAAACACAACATATAGTATTACAGATAGATGATCTTGATCATGTTAGGAAGCTCACAAGATCCAACAATGAAGCACAATTAGGAGAAGACGACCATCTAGCTACTGCTATGGACCCATAGTCCAGGGGTGAACTACTCACTCATCACTCCGGAGGCGATCATGGCGATGAAGAGTCCTCCGGGAGATGAATCCTCCGGCAGGTGCCGGAGGCGATCTCCTGAATCCCCGAGATGGGATTCGCGGCGGCGGCGTCTGATGACCCACAAGTATAGGGGATCGCAACAGTCTTCGAGGGAAGTATTACCCAATTTATTGATTCGACACAAGGGGAGAAAAAGAATACTTGTAAGCCTTAACAACGGAGTTGTCAATTCAGCTGCACCTGGAAACAGACTTGCTCGCAAGAGTTTATCAGTAGTAACAGTTTTATGGCAGTGGAAATAGCGAAATAACAAGCGGTGAAATAAAGACAGCAGTAGTGATTATAGTAAACAGCAGGATTAAAATACTGTAGGCACAAGGACGGATTTAAAGGGCGTTGCATGGATGAGAGAAACTCATGTAACAATCAAAGCAGGGCATTTGCAGATAATAATAAAACGGTATCCAAGTACTAATCAATCAATAGGCATGTGTTCCATATTTAGTCGTACGTGCTCGCAATGAGAAACTTGCACAACATCTTTGTCCTACCAGCCGGTGGGGGCCTCTAGGGAAACTACTGGATATTAAGGTACTCCTTTTAATAGAGTACCGGAGCAAAGCATTAACACTCCGTGAACACATGTGATCCTCACATCACTACCATCCCCTCCGGTTGTCCCGATTTCTGTCACTTCGGGGCCATTGGTTCCGGACAGCGACATGTGTATACAACTTGCAGGTAAGATCATAAACAACGAATATCTTCATGAATCAATAACATGTTCAGATCTGAGATCATGGCACTCGGGCCCTAGTGACAAGCATTAAGCATAACAAGTTGCAACAATATCATAAAAGTGACATCTACGGATACTAGGCACTATGCCCTAACAATCTTATGACTATTACATGACCAATCTCATCCAATCCCTACCATCCCCTTCAGCCTACAGCGGGGGAATTACTCACACATGGATGGGGAAACATGGCTGGTCGATGGAGAGGCGTTGGCGGTGATGGCGGTGAAGATCTCCTCAATTCCCCGTCCCGGCGGAGTGCCGAACGGAGACTTCTGGCTCCCGAGACGGAGTTTCGCGATATGGCGGCTCTCTGGAGGGTTCTGGCGACTTCGACTTCTCTCCGTGCGTTTCAGGTCGAAACCAATAAGTAGTCCGAAGGGGGGCGTCGGAGGCCGGCCGAGGGGGCCACACCACATGGCCGCGCGGGCCCCCCCGGGCCGCGCCGCCATGTGGTGTGGGGCCCTCGGGCCTCCACCTCCCTTGCCCTTCTGGCTCCGTCAATATTTTGGTAAAATAGGGCCTTCCGCATAAATTCCGAGGATTTTCCCGAAAGTTGGATTTCTGCACAAAAACGAGACACCAGAGCAGTTCTGAAAACAGCGTTAGTCCGTGTTAGTTGTATCCAAAATACACAAATTAGAGGCAAAACAATAGCAAAAGTGTTCGGGAAAGTAGATACGTTTTGGACGTATCAACTCCCCCAAGCTTAGCTTATTGCTTGTCCTCAAGCAATTCAGTTAACAACTGAGCGATAAAAGAACTTTCACGAACACATTTGCTCATATGATGTATATATTCTCATGCTATGGCTAATACTTAAACAGTTCATAATGAGATACATGCAAATAAGATCATCCAACAGCTATGTCAATCATGGAGAGGTATCAACAATTAATAATAAGCACCATGAATCATGTATATAAGCAGGATTGCAATGTTCATAAGAGAATATGATAAAGTGGTATCTCGCTTGCCCGTATTTGATCGGCAAAACATAAATGCCGAGGCACCTCTGGAGTTCATAGAAAGACTAGAAGTAGTGATTGTCAAAGATAAAAGCATCAAAGTTATGCCACAATCAATCATATTTTGAGACAAGCATATTATACTAAGAATGACAGTTGTGCTCTCAAGATAGTGCTCAAAGAAAGAATGGAGACACAACATAAAAGTAAAAGATTGACCCTTCGCAGAGGGAAGCAGGGATTAACATGCGCTAGAGCTTTTCATTTGTAAAGCAGGAGTAAAATTATTTTGAGAGGTGTTTGTTGTTGTCAACGAATGGTAATGGGTACACTAACTACCTCATCAACCGGACTCACAAGAGCGGCTCCCATTTTATTTTTGGTTGGCACTCCTTCCAACCTTTCTTTCACTAACCATGGCTAACCGAATCCTCGGGTGCCTGCCAACAATCACATATCATGAAGGAGTGCCTTTTTATTTAAGTTTTATTATGATGATGACACTCCCCCCAACCTTTGCTCACACAAGCCATGGCTAACCGAATCCTTCGGGTGCTGTCCAACAATCACAAACCATGGAGGAGTGTCTATTTAAGTTAATTAATTTGGGACTGGGAATCCCATTGCCAGCTCTTTTTGCAAAATTATTGGATAAGCGGATGTGCCACTAGTCCATATGAGAGTCCGTCAAAAGTAAATGACAAGGTTGAAAGCTAAACACCACATACTTCCTCATGAGCTATGAAACATTAACACAAATTGAGAAGCATTTTGAAGGTTTTAAAGGTAGCGCATGAGAATTTACTTGGAATGGTTTGAAATGCCATGCATAGGTATTTATGGTGGACACTTTTGGAACAACTTGGTTTTCAGGTGTTTGGAAGCACGAGCGGCGTTACCGCTCAGTACAAGTGAAGGCTAGCAAAAGACTAGGGAGCGACAAATCAAGAGAGCAGTAACTGTCATAATCATGCTTGCGGCAAAATAAATCGACGGAGGCATAAAAGTGATACAATAACTCTGAAGCAATATAAATCATCGAGGCTTAATTGAATTTTTGTTCAGTCATATGCATGCGTGAGCATGTGCCAAGTCGATATAAATGAATTATTCAGAGGAGGATACCACAATGCCATACTTACTTATGAATAAAACAATGCAAGCAAACATCCATGACATGCTACTCATATTAATAAATTGGAACTAAACATGAGAGATCATGAACTACTAGACTTTCTCAAATAACATATACCTCACATGAATCAAATAAGCATGCTCATATGGATGAGTATATGTACAAAAATGAAAGCAAATAGAGTTCATACCAGCCTCTCACCACAATCAGATTGTCGTAGATCGTCATTATTGCCTTTTCACTTGTGTAGCTTGGATAATATGAAATGAAAACCACGCTCCAGCCACCGAAGACCATTGAACTCATGATGAACTTTACAAACCAAAGAAGAACAGCAAATATTTTTGGTGTTTTCGAATTAGAAACAAGAACGAAAGAAAACAAGCAAACAAAGCAAAATCTTTTTGGGTTTTCTCATAGCAAACTAACGATAGCAAATGAAATAAACTAAGAGCAAGAAACCAAATAAACAAATGGTAAAGAGAAACAACAGAAATATTTTTGGTCTTTTTGTGTTTTAGGAAAGAAACAAAGCGAAAACAAAAGAATGCAAACTAACAGAAACACAGAAAAGCAGGATGACAGAAATCTGCCAAATCCTGACAGCAGTACAGAAATCGAAATTAACAAAAATCTTCCATTGCTCAGACCAAAAAGTGTTCAACTAATGAAAGTTAGATAACAACCTGGGGAACATGCTCAAAAATTGGCAACTCAAAATAACGTTCTGTCTGTGCGTACGAATTTTTTTGGTAACAGTCCAGAATCTGTTTTTGGACAGCACTTCCCCAAATATCATCTCCCTCTCATTAGAAAACCACTCTAGAGACTAAACAAGTATGTACAAGTATCCAGCAACCATAATATGCAAAGAATGAGTGATGCCGGTATACCTCCCCCCAAGCTTAGGCTTTTGGCCTAAGTGGAGTTCATTCCCACGGTCCCCATGAAGTGGTGTCTTCGTAATATGACGAAGAACGACCCGGTTCCATGTATGTGCTGGAGGAAACGTCGGGGTACGTGACGGTGTAGTCGTAGGAGGGCTCGGCGTTCTCGGAGTCATGTTGCTGGTGGAATTCCTGTATCTTCATATGTTCCTCCACCGCCTCCTTAGTGAGCGACCATGATTGCCTGTCAATATTGAACAAACCTGGCTGGGGAAGAGGGATTTCCTTCTCATTCCCATCAGCAAACAACATTCTATAGACCATATTATCTATAGTGGAGTCAGTAGTAACAAAACGATGGCTCTTCATAGCAGCAATATCTAGTTTCCTAGGGGTTAATGGTACATCATTAGAATCAAGAGGAATATCTAGATGTGTTAAAATGCGCAGTGCAATAGTTCCTCCAAAAATAGGCCCCCTGCTAGACAGGCGGCGAGCAATAAGAGAACCAAGATGATAAGGTGTCTCTCCAGTAAGTGCAACATTCAAGAAAGCAAGATGGTAGCTAGAGATGTTGCTAGTATTTTCTCTACCCAAAATGCTAGTACCAATGTAATATGCGAAATATTTAATAGCGGGGAGTTGAATGTTTCTTATCTTCCCTCGCTGGATGGTGCGGCAATCATCCCCGGTGATCCCTCGGTAGAGCTCCAACAAGTCCCGGGGGTTGTCATCAATCCTCCTTGCTGTACCTACAGGGGCAATACCCAATGCACAACAAAATTCTTCCAATTTCATAGTAACAAGAATATCATAGATCTTGAATGCAACTGTCGGCTCATATTCCGTGTTGTGGAACTTGAAGCTCTCAACGAAAACCTTGGTGAGCCTGTAGTATTGTCCCCTTTCATCTCCCACGTAGGTGGCTAAGCCCGCCCTATTGACAAGGGTGAAGAAATCATCCAATATCCCTGCATTTGTCAGAAACTCATAACAGGGGAAGGATGAAGCATTAGGAGCCCCATGGTCCTCCTCGGGCGCGAAGCTAGGCGCGATGACATCCTCATTGTAGGATCGCCTAATTTGAGTAGACGCCCTTGAGGGCCTACCGGTGCTGGTTGTTGCTTTCTTGAACAATTCTCCAAATTTGAATTTCTTCATCTTCCCCTTCTGAAATTTTCAACAATCATTATAAAATTTGATTTCAAGGTATGTAATTGAAGGGAACTACTATAGGAACTTGCTAGAGTACTAAACATGCATCAAAACTAGTTTCTTCCACTTAGAACAAGCATGCAAGCTCACTAAACATGTTATCTACAGCAGCAAAATATTCAAGATATACTCAACCAAATGAAATTCTAATTGGACAATCAAAGGAGTCACATACCAAGGAGTAAATGTGCCAAATTTCAAACAAATCTGGGCTGAGCAAGGAGATCGAAAAATCGCGAGTTCTTGAGCAGAAACACGAGTGAGAGGAACTTGGTACGAGCTTTTTCGGGAGAGAGAAGGCTGGGAGGAAGAGATGATGTAGTGGGGCAAGGGGTGGCCCACACCACAAGGTGGGCGCCCTTGCCCGCGCCGGCCTATGGTGTGGCACCCCCTGGTGCCCCACAGGTCATCCTCTGGTGCTCCCAGGTGCCTCGTCGAAAAATAGGACCAACGGTGTAATTTTTGTAATTTTTAGAGAACTTGAAAAATGCACATTTCTGGGTATTAAATTAATGATTACTGCGCAGGAAAATGATTTCTAACATCTTAAATGACTAAAGCATATTGCAAAACAAAAGTGCTACAGCAAGTAAAATAGGTGGAGGGAGAAAGAAAGAAAGAAGTGTTGTTTAGCTCTTTTATGCAATAAAATATACTTGTTAACAAGGTTGATCAAGTCTTGCTACCAAATAAATTTTATATGACATAAGAAGAAATAAACCTCAAATCAATCATGTTACCTTATATTGAATTGATATGGATCCAATCACAAGAGTTTGATATTCTTCTTTAGGCTCATATATAGGACAATCAATGGATCCCACTTTGATAGTTTTCACATTAAAAATTGTATTGACTCCACATACTTTATCAATCCTCTTGGGAAAATAGACAGTGTGTTCCTTATCATCAACATTGAAAGTAACCATGCCTTTATTGCAATCAATAACAGCCCCTGCAGTATTAAGAAAGGGTCTTCCAAGAATAATGGACATATTATCATCTTCAGGCATTTCCAACACAACAAAATCAGTTAATATCAAGCAATGCTGAGTAACTTGCACATGAACATTTTCACATAAACCAACAGGAATAGCAGTAGATTTATCAGCCATTTGCAAGGATATATCAGTTGGTATCAATTTATCTAAATCAAGTCTCTTATAAAGAGAAAAAGGCATTACACTAACACCTGCTCCCAAATCACATAGAGCAGTTCTAACATAATTATTCTTGATGGAACAAGGAATAGTCGGTATACCTGGGTCTCCAAGCTTCTTTGGAATCTTACCATTGAAGGAGTAATTAGCGAGCATAGTGGAAATTTCCTCATTGGGGATTTTCCTTTTGTTAGTAACAATATCTTTCATATACTTTGAATAAGGAGGCAATTTAATAGCATCAGTCAAAGGGATTTGCAAAAATAAAGGTTTCATCCAATCACAAAATTTATTATAATGTTCCTCCTCCTTTGATTTAAGTTTATTAGCAGGAAAAGGCATTTGCTTTTGAACCCAAGGTTCTCTTTCATTACCATGTTTCTCAGTAATAAAATCTTCTTTAGTGTACTTTTTATTTTTAGCATGCTTTTCAGGTTCTTTTTCAACCTCTTCTTTATCAGGAGTATCATTCTTATCACTATCTTTATCATGTTCATTACCACTTTCAGTTTCAGCATCAGAAATAGAAATACTATTAGGATCATTAACAGGTTTAGAGGATTCTACAACATTCTTATGTTTCTTTTTCTTTTTCTTAGATGGAGCACTAGTTTTAATTAGTTGAGAATCTTGTTCAACTCTTTTGGGATGCCCTTCAGGATATAGAGGATCCTGGGTAGAAACACCACCTCTAGTTGTTACTTCATAAGCATGTTTTTCTTTAGAATTATTTCCCAACAAGTCATTTCGCACTTTAGTAAGTTGATCAATTTGAGTTTGAACCATTTGAAAATGTTTAACAAGTATCTTAACATCATTGGAGGTTCTCTCCACAATACCATGCAATTCACTAATAGCTCGAGAATTTTCCATTAAATGATTCTCTACTCTCATATTAAAGTTTTCTTGCTTAACAATATAATTATCAAATTCATTTAAGCATTGAGCAGGAGATTTTGAATACGGAATATCTTCCCTAGTAAAGTGTTGAAGCGAGTGTACCTCAATCATGGATGAAGGGGGAATTGTCTCACATATATCTTCTATAGGAGGTAAATTCTTCACATCTTCAGGTTTAATACCCTTCTCTTTAAGAGACTTCTTGGCTTCCCTCATATCTTCATCATTCAATTTAATCATACCCCTCTTCTTCACTATCGGTCGGGGTTGGTTCAGGTGTAGACCAATCATCATGATTCCGTCCTATTTTAGCCAATAATTCTTCAGCGTCTGGAGTTCTTTTCCTGAAAACACAACCAGCACAACTATCCAGGTATGCCCTAGACTCAATGGTTAGTCCACTATAAAATATATCAAGTAAATCATGCTTTTCCAAATCATGGTCAGGCTGAGCTCTAATAAGAGAGCAAAATCTCGCCCAAGCCTCAGGCAATTTCTCTCCATCTTCCTGGTCAAAATTATAAATTCTCTGCAAAGCAGCATGTTGAGCACTAGCAGGAAAGTATTTTCGAAAGAAAACATCACGCAAGTCGGTTGGACTTTTAATAGAACCAGGAGGCAAATTATTATACCAAGTTTTAGCATCATCCTTTAATGAGAACGGAAAAATTTTAGCGACAAAATAAGTATGCATCTTGACATCATCAGAAAACACGCCACTAAGAGTAGATAACTCAGTCAAGTGTTCAACAGCACTTTCTTTTTCAGTACCACAAAAGGGTGTTTTCTCAACAATAGCTATATGAGATAGATCAAGAGAAAATCATAATCTTTATCCCTAATGTTTATAGGAGATGTGGCAAATTTAGGATCAGGAGATGGTTTATATCTAACAGCATGTTCTGCAAGCAACTTTTTAATTTTTCTTGCATCAGTAGTAGCATTGCATTTTTCAATAAAATCATCATCAAGCTCTACATAATCTTCATCAGGATCATCACTAGAATAATCAAGTTCAGGTGATTTAACAGGTGTAGTAGCATTAGGAGTTTCAGTATTTTCAATTTGTCTAGACCTAGCAATTGTAGCATCTAGAAAAGATCCCAATGAACCACTATCATCAAGCACAGCAGAAACATTATCAATATTATGAGAATTTTCAGATTCAGCAGAAGTACCAGCATGTGAAGCATGTGGCGGTGAAACAAGTTTATCAATCACAGAGGGTGAATCAAGAGCAGCAGAGGTACTCAGAGTTGTACCTTTTCTTGTAGTGGATGGTAATATGGCGATCTTAGTATCGCGAGGTTTACCCATAATGGAGAATTTGCAGCGAACAATATCAATCCAAGTGAACTTCCAAATAAAGCTATGCTCCCCGGCAACGGCGCCAGAAAATAGTCTTGATGACCCACAAGTATAGGGGATCGCAACAGTCTTCGAGGGAAGTATTACCCAATTTATTGATTCGACACAAGGGGAGACAAAGAATACTTGTAAGCCTTAACAGCGGAGTTGTCAATTCAGCTGCACCTGGAAACAGACTTGCTCGCAAGAGTTTATCAGTAGTAACAGTTTTATGGCAGTGGAAATAGCGAAATAACAGCGGTGAAATAAAGACAGCAGTAGTGATTATAGTAAACAGCAGGATTAAAATACTGTAGGCACAGGGACGGATTTAACGGGCGTTGCATGGATGAGAGAAACTCATGTAACAATCAAAGCAGGGGCATTTGCAGATAATAATAAAACGGTATCCAAGTACTAATCAATCAATAGGCATGTGTTCCATATTTAGTCGTACGTGCTCGCAATGAGAAACTTGCACAACATCTTCTGTCCTACCAGCCGGTGGCAGCCGGGCCTCTAGGGAACTACTGGATATTAAGGTACTCCTTTTAATAGAGTACCGAAGCAAAGCATTAACACTCCGTGAACACATGTGATCCTCACATCACTACCATCCCCTCCGGTTGTCCCGATTTCACTTGGGGCCATTGGTTCCGGACAGCGACATGTGTATACAACTTGCGGTAAGATCATAAACAACGAATATCTTCATGAATCAATAACATGTTCAGATCTGAGATCATGGCACTCGGGCCCTAGTGACAAGCATTAAGCATAACAAGTTGCAACAATATCATAAAAGTGACATCTACGGATACTAGGCACTATGCCCTAACAATCTTATGACTATTACATGACCAATCTCATCCAATCCCTACCATCCCCTTCAGCCTACAGCGGGGGAATTACTCACACATGGATGGGGGAAACATGGCTGGTCGATGGAGAGGCGTTGGCGGTGATGGCGGTGAAGATCTCCTCCAATTCCCGTCCGGCGGAGTGCCGAACGGAGACTTCCGGCTCCCGAGACGGAGTTTCGCGATATGGCGGCTCTCGGAGGGTTTACGGCGACTTCGACTTCTCTCCGTGCGTTTCAGGTCGAAACCAATAAGTAGTCCGAAGGGGGCGTCGGAGGCCGGCCGGGGGCCACACCACATGGCCGCGCGGCCCCCGGGCCGCGCCGCCATGTGGTGTGGGGCCCTCGGGCCTCCACCTCCCTTGCCCTTCTGGCTCCGTCAATATTTTGGTAAAATAGGGCCTTCCGCATAAATTCCGAGGATTTTCCCGAAAGTTGGATTTCTGCACAAAAACGAGACACCAGAGCAGTTCTGCTGAAAACAGCGTTAGTCCGTGTTAGTTGTATCCAAAATACACAAATTAGAGGCAAAACAATAGCAAAAGTGTTCGGGAAAGTAGATACGTTTTGGACGTATCAGCGTCTCTGGAAGGTTTTCCGTATCGTGGCTCTCGGTACTGGGGTTTTCGCGACGGAGGCTTTAAGTAGGCGGAAGGGCAACGCGGGGGCCACACGAGGGCCCCACACCATAGGTCGGCGCGGCCAGGGCTGGGCCGCGCCGCCCTATGGTGACGGCGCCTCGTGGCCCCACTTCCTTCCCTCTTCGGTCTTCCGGAAGCTCCGTGCAAAAATAGGACCTGGGCGTTGATTTCATCCAATTCGCGAATATTTCCTTACTAGGATTTCTGAAACCAAAAACAGCGAAACAACAACTAGCTCTTCGGCATCTTGTTAATAGGTTAGTTCAGAAAATGCGTAAATACGACATATAATGTGCATAAAACATGTAGGTATCATCAATAAAGTAGCATGGAACATAAGAAATTATCGATACGTTGGAGACGTATCACCGATCTTGCGCCAGCAGGGTTCCCACAGACGGCGCCAATTGTCGAGGGTGCTCCTCGGCAATGCCCTCCGATAGGGGCTTAGGGTTGATGGAATCCTGGTGACACGAGACATCGGTTCAGACAAACGAGGGGAGCGATTTACCAGGTTCGGGGCCCTCGATGAGGTAAAACCCTTACGTCCTGTTTGTCTGTTCTTGATTATGATGATAATAGGTTACAATGGGGTGCCGAATAGTCCGGCTGAGATCTCGTCGAGATGCTAAGCTTTACGTTGACCTAGCTCTAAGCTTTAGGTGGCTAAGATTGCTAAGATTGATTGTGTCCCTCGACAGCCCCTCTCCTGGCCTTTATATAGGAGGCCAGGTCCCAAGAGGTCTAACCGAGTACGACTAGGTTTACAATAGTTTTAGATCTAATCTTCCCTCTTTCGGCTGCTTCTTCGTCTTGCTTGCCAAGGAATCTTCTGGCGCACCGTCCAGATGGGCCACTTCGCCTCCACGTGCTTTCATGGGCCTCCAGCCAGGAAATATAGGATAAGGCAACATCGATTACCCGAAGGGTAGTGCTCACGTCACAATGAGATCAAACTGAAAAAAGAGATGGAGGCGAAACATGCTGCAGCAATGGCGGAAATGGAGAAGAGCTTGATTGAAAGCAAGGTGCAGGCGGAGTCTCTGACGACACTGCTGAAGGACAATTTGATGAAAGCATCCTGCATAAGTTTCTTGTTCCGTGTATTTGGTTTGTCTCCGGCTAGAGTGAGCACTGCAATATGACTAATGTGCTTGATGGTTTCATTTATTGATTTAGCTCCTCTTGGCTTCGAAGAAGGTATTTCGGTGGCCAGGTCTCGATTCAAGGTTTACACTGATGTCGGAGCTTCCATCACAAGACTAATGGGAGCCTGTCAAAAAATCGGCAAAACTCTATCTCTGAAAGATTTTGATACGAAGGATTCCGGCCAGATGACTTTCAGGATGTCACTTGTGGTGCTGCCGGGCATGCCTTGGTTATAAGCAAAGGACATTAACCGGAGATGAACTTGGCGGAAATGTTCAGGGCGTCCCAAAGGGAACCACGGTTTCCTCCGTGATCAAGAGCGTCAGGGGTTTTATGATTGGATGGCCTCCAACATCAACCATGAGAGCTAGTATGAGAAATATGATATTCCGGCTGAAGATGCTCCTGTTGTTGATACGTCCAGCTCCGGCAGCCCCCTCTTTTGGATCTGGCAAAAAAAGTTCTTGTGAGGAAGCATGTGTTGATTCAAACGCAGACAAGTCGGAATCGACTGACACAATAACAACTGTGTAACAAAAACATGAATGCATCATTCTTCCCCAAACTGGGTTTGTAATAACTTAGTTAAACTTATGTGCTTTTGCTAAGTAGTGTGCGTCAACTATTTAGGCGGAAAAAACTTATCCTGCTATTTTGTTTGTTCGCATGCACAAACATGGTAATGTTTAAGAAAGTGGTGGTTTCCGCATATTTCGGAATAATCTGCTTGACGTTTAACGAGTGAGAAAACTTTTAGCTGGAAAAGCTTTCTTAAGCGATAGAGCCTAATGGCCAACCATCAAAAACCTCAAAACCAGCCCCAGCCTAAGTGACGAAAATCGTTACAAGGAATCCACAGGTGAGCAACAGAAAACGTGTAGGCCAGAAAACTTAAGCTCACATGATGGTTTTTTTAAGATCTCAACTAGAAAATGCTAGGTGGAAACTTCCACTTCTGCGGCTTTAGTTAGAAAATTTTATATGATCTAAAAATGAAAAACTAAAGGAGGTAAAATCCTCATAGAGTGAACCATATGCTTTATTTCATTAATCATACAAGAGATATGTTACAGAGTATGAAATATGCTATTCTATGGACGGTTTGTTTCGTCATAGATGTCACCCAGATCTTCCCTCTTTCAAACCCTCCTTCTAAGAGCTTAGCTAATTTCTTTCCTATGGCGCGACGTTTCTTGTCTCCAAAGCATCTCAAATCTGGGATAGATTCAGATCAATTCACCACAAAACAGCCTACCATGGATTGCCGTTGGTGATCTAAATGAAGTTCTTTTTTATAGTGAGAAGGAGTCTGGAAGAATTAGACCGCAAAGATTTATTAAAGCGTTCCAGGATGTCTTGGATGACTACCAATTATTGGATGTCGGGTATGTGGGTGATCCGTTCACTTTCTGCAGTACATCGTCTCGGATGCTGTCCCCCGGCCCTTGTGGCCTAGCCGTTGGTCGTGTAGACCGTTGTTAGCCAGGGCCCAGTCAGGGCATCTAGGATAGCTCACGAGGGTTTGCCCCGGAGTCCTCCGGCCGTGTGCTCAGGAGAAGCAGAAGTGCGCAATCACCATGCCCAGAATCAACGAGAGTTTCAGGCGGGAGGACACTTAGCCTTCATGGCGTAAGGCCCCTGCCCACGGCTTCATCGCAGATCTTTTTAGAGGAGAAATCCAGACTGCTTGCGAAGCTGACTCTTTGAGGGAGTGGTTTTGGGCGTCTATTGATGCCAATGTTGGTTGTATTGTGGCAGCGCACCGGGGGGGGGGGGGTACCTGGTTGAAGTCTGACAATGACCCTGCCTTGATGGGCCCCCGTGTTCTTGGCCAACTCCGCTATCCACGAGGCATGCTGTGGCCGCTGCCCTGGGCCTACCCGTCCTCGCAGGTCCCTCAGGCAGGCAACCATGAGATTATTCGGGTGGCCCTTAGAGGAAAATGCCCTGGATGCACGTCCTTGCCATCTCCTCAGAGGGGTAACCGTAAGGCTCTGCATGTAGAGATTGTCCTGCGCACCCGTCCATCTTGACCCCTCGTGGAGACGACCATGGGACTCCATTTGCGGCTCCAAAGAATGATCGTCATGTATGCGTGTTCTTGTTGGCTCCTCAAGGAGGTGACCATAAGACTCTGCATGTAGGGTCTGAAGGCAATCGTCCTGTATGTGTGTTCTTGTTAGTTCCTCGGTGAGGTAACCGGATGTTCTAAGCACGTGGGGGTATCCTGTATGCACGTTCTTGTTGGTTCCTCAGGGAGGCAACCGTAAGACTTTATATGTAGGCACAGACGCGGCGCCACAGCTGTCCCTCTGGGGAGGTGGCTGTTGGACGCGTACGCGTAGGGGGTATCATGTATGCCTTTCTTGTTGGTTTCTCGGAGAGATAACTGTAAGACTTTATATGTAGACTTTGACGTGACTCCTTGTTAGTTCCTCAGAGAGGTAACTGTAAGGCTTGCAGATAGGGGGTGTCCTGTATGCGTTCTCTCTATGGGTCCTCGAGGAGGCATCCATAAGATTCACATGTAGGCTCTGATGTGTCTCCTTGTTAGTTCCTCGGGGAGCTAACCGTAAGGTTTGCACATGTATAAGAAGGTATCCTGTCAGCGGATTCTTTTGGTTCCTCGCGGAGGTAACCGTAGACCTACGCCTTAGGCTTTACCGCGACTCCTTGTTGGTTCCTCGGGGAGGTAACCGTAAGGCTATGCGCGTTGTTTTGCTCGTGCGATGTGTTTCTCGGGTACTCATGCTGCATGAGTGAATCAGACTCCGGAGGCCCTGGAGAGGTGGCTTAGTGCGGGTAGCGACCCCACCGCCAGAGCTCGTTTTCCAGGCACGGAGCTGATGGGTTGCCCCGACTAAAGCATGATACCCAGTCCCAGCTCATGCAACGCAGTTTAGCGAGAACTCAGGGAACGCCTTGAGACAATTATATCGGGATTCAGGAGAGTAAATCTGATGGCAATCGGCAGCGCATTCTTGAAGGACTTGACGACCGTTTTGATATCAATGTTGCCTCCAAAAAATCCCTCCAAAAAGAAACATGACTTGAGGGTCTCGCGTCAGACAGGCCTCATATTGGCAGATCGACGCGCCCCTATTTTCTTCCTGCAGAACACTTGCCGCTTCAGATTCCTCTAGAAGAAATATGGCCGGAGGGACTCGCGCCATGTGTGCCTTGGGGAGGCAACCCGACGCGTCCCTATTTATCCCCCACAGAACACTTGGCGCTGTCTAGATAGGAGGCCTGATAATCTACAAATGGCAAGAGAGGGTCGCATACTGATGGCGCAAGCCCCCAGCACCCGGGCCTTGCCTACTCCTAGCGTGCCGGGGAATCCTCCTCTGATGTGCCTAGAACCCGTGTACCGTTGGGGTGCCAGAGAGGAGGAGACTTCTACTTGAAGCGGTGGAGAAACCTTCCTTGCGGTGAGGGCTCTGCCGAACTATCCTCGTCCAGGTCCTTGTTGGCGTGTTCATATGCCATCTGAAAGAGCTAGGCGATAGTGACCGACTCTAGAGAGAAGATCAGATCTTCCACTATTTGTCGGTTGATGGTGCCTGCCTCGAAAGCGCTCACCACCAACGTTTCACTGACCATTGGAAGTCGGAGGTAGAGGTCGGCGAAGCGCTGCATGAAGGATCGCAACGGCTCCCCTGGGCGCTGCTTCAGACGATGGAGATCCCCCAGCGTAGGCGGGCGCGAGGTGTGCTCTCGTTGCTCCATTGAGGTGGAGACTTCTTTCCTTTTGCTGCCTGAGTGCTTGGCGTGCCCGACGTCGCTGCCACGCTTCACCTTGACTCGCCCTCGGGCGAGGGGCAAGAAGGGTAGCCTGGCAGCCAGAGTGCCTTTCGTTGTAGCACCTGTCGAGCCCCCAGCGACTGTCGCAACTTTGGCTGCGCTGGCTAACCGTCACCGAGAGCCGGTCGTTGAGACCGCTCTAAGACTGACACAAGAGCTGCTCCAGCTCCGCCCGGAAGGGACGAGCTCTGACCGGAGAGGTAAAACCCTTACGTACTGCTTTGGTGGATGTATTGCAGGTCTCGATGGAGAAGATGAACGTACAAGGATCTAGGGTTTGAGATCGCTCTGGACAAACCCCTTCTACGCTAGCAAGGCTAGTCCTTATATAGGGGAGATGGTCCTCTTCCCCTGAAATATCTTGAGGGGGGAGGGTTTCCACATCTCCAAATTGAGGGCGTGAGATGCCCTCGTCCTTTACAGGATGGACCTAGTCCATGGTCGATTAAAGAGTCGGTTCATGGCAGGTAATGAGGTCGTTGATGATGCCTCGTGTGGCTGCTTGTGCCGTCCACCCGGCCTAGCACCAAAGTGACAAGGACAGAGTCTTGCGGCTCCCGTCCTTGTCGAGCCCGCTTTAGCACTAAAGTGGCAAAGAGCATCTATCTGCCTCGTGACAGAGCTTTTGAGGTCAGCGGTGGCGTCAGCTCCGTCCGTCCAGCTTGACTCGTAGCTCTTGATGCCTGCTCCTCCCGTCCTTGCTGCGGGGCCCACAAGGATGGAATCCAAGGCTCCTGGGTTAGGTCTTATCCCTCCCAAGGCGCCCTCTAGTTGGGTGTTGTTGGTAGCTCGGGAATCTCCGAGAGGGAGTTCCTTCCCAGGCCCGTCTTCCGCTCCAGCGTGATGTCTCCAAGAGGGTTGTACACCTCGTGGAGCCTCACTCGGGAGTAGCCTCCCCGAGTGATTGCTTCTAGGTTGCCACTATGGGCCCAGCAACCGTAGGTCCATGGCACCCTAGTTGCCAATGGTCCCTCAAATGGTGTCAACATTCCCGCGCGAATTGGATCCAAAAGGGAGATAAACAATACTAGCTTTTTTCATAGTTATGCGTCGGCAAGGATAAAGGAATCTGATCAAGAAATTGAAAGGACCAACTGGTGAGTTTGTGGAAGGCACATAAAACATAAAACCGGTTGTTCTGGACTATTTCTCTAATTTGTTCAACTCAGATAATAACATGGTGGACCCCCTTTTCTTGGAAAAAGTTATTCCTAGGGTTACTGCCGATATGAATGAGAAACTGATGGCACCATACACAACGGAAGATGTAAAGAAAGCGGTTCACAGTATTGGTGATATGAAGGCACCTTGGCTGGATGGGTTACATGCCCTTTTTTACAAGAGATTATGTCATTTGGTTGGGAATGATATTACACATGCGGTGCTGAAAGCTATTAATGAAAGGAAAAAATCCTAGAGGATGGAATGATACACTAGTGATTCTCATTCCTAAAGTAGATTCACCGGAGGAGGTATCTCAATTTAGACCAATTTATTTATGCAATGTTGTCTATAACATTATTTCTAAATACTCGTAGCTAGATTGAAGATTTTTCTTCCTCAGATCATCTTACCAATGCAAAGTGCGTTTGTCCCTGGAAGGCTAATCACAGACAATGTGTTGGTGGCTCATGAGTGTATCCACAAAATCAACAAAACAAAAGGAAAGGGAAAACATGCATGTGTGCAGTGAAATTAGATATGCACAAAGCTTATGACAGAGTGGAGTGGAATTTCTTGAAGGAGATGATGATTAGGTTGGGATTTCACAAGCAGTGGGTGGATCTTATTATGGAGTGTGTTACCTCAGTTTCCTATTCGATTAGGATAAATTCTGAGTTGACAGAAGAGTTTAAACCCACTAGAGGCATCAAACAAGGGGACCCTCTATCTCCCTACTTGTTCATGTTATGTGCAGAAGGTCTCTCAACTTGCTTGCTGAACGTGGAGGAGATTGGTGGCATCGAAGGGGTCCAAGTGTGTAGAAATGCACCATCAGTATCACACCTACTATTTATCGATGATTCTTTTATTCTCTGAAGGCATATTTTGAACAATGCAATCTTGTTGAAGCAAGCTCTTGACACTTGCTGCGCAAATTCGGGTCAGCTAGTGAGTGTGTTAAAATCCAGTATATATTTTAGCCCTAACACACATGTGGAAGTGATAGTTGAGATGTGTAACACCTAGGATATTAATACTGAAGCGTTACCTGATAAATATTTGGGACTCCTGGCATTAGTGGGACCTGACCAAAGTGACTGTTTCATCCATTTTGTGGAAAGAGTGATGCAAAGAATTAAAGGATGGATGGAGAAGCTATTATCAATTGGACGGAAGGAAATCTTGCTTAAGGCTGTTGCTCATCCAATTCCAGTTTATGCAATGTCAGTGTTCTTATTGCAAAAGAACATATGTATATCATTGCCCAATATTGGTGGGGAGATAATGCACAAGGGGAGAAAATGCATTGGTACTCCTGGTGGAAATTATACTTTTCCCAAAATGAAGGAGGCTTGGGTTTCAGGGGTCTGCACTCTTTTAACCCGGCAATGATGGCAAGCAAGTTTGGAGGCTAATTGACGCCCCCAACTCCCTTTGTGCCTGTATTCTGTGTGCAAAGTATTATCCTTCTGGAGACATTCTTAAAACAGGACCCAAAGTAGGCTCTTCGTTTACTTGGCAGAGTTTGGTGGCTGGGATCTATACGTTTAAATGAGGGTATACATGGAGAGTGGGAACCGGAGAATCAATACAAATTTGGAAGGACCCATGGATACGGGCGAGCCCTGATCATCGAGTGGTGACACACTGCATTTTGACAGGTTTCTGTGATGAAGCTTTGATTAGCTCCATTTTTCAGCCACTAGATGTTCCAAGAGTTTTGCAAATTCCGTTAAACTACAATGCATTCGATGATTTTATCTCTTGGCACCATACAAGTTCTGGAGTTTTTTCTGCGCGATCAAGATACCATATTGAATGGAAACATCAATTCAATGGAGTGACCTATTGAGCGCTAATTTCTTGTACCTCTCTGAATAATCGCATTTGAAAAATTCTATGGAATCTCTAAGTGCCAGCAAAGGTGAAGATCTACTGCTGGAGGATTATGCATGATGTACCCCCCCTAAAGGCGATTCTGTTTAAAAGGCATATAGGTATGTCGAAAGTTTGCCATTTGTGTAATGGAGAATCTGAAGACGCTTTGCATATGATATTTAGATGCTCGGGAGCGGTGAATATATGGAGAGGGCTTGGTCTTGAGAATCTAATTAAAAAAAATGCATCCGCGATGATCAGGATCCATGGTGCTGGAATCTTTGCTGAAATCCAATGCACAACATCTACCTGGTTTCGATTCCATGAAAACCCATGACATAATTGCTGCGACAACAACATGGTATATATGGTGGCTTCGAGGAACACAAACTCATAATGAGCAAATTCCACCTTTGATGCAGTGCGTAAACTCTATCAAGGAGATTACGGCTAATGGGGCACGAGGAAAGAGTCAGTCAAGCCAACATAAAATAACATGGTCCAAACCCCTGGCAAACTCGGTTAAGTTAAATGTTGATGTGGCATTCAACGCAGACAACAATATTCGAGCATCCAGTGTAATCATCAGGAAAAATCATGGTGTGTTCATTGCGGCTTCATCAACCTCCATCCCGCACGTGGCGTCTGCTGCAATGGCAAAAGCAATGACAATGCATGGGTTTATTTTTCCAAAGTCATTGGGTTACTCAGATGTTGAAGCAGAATCAGACTCAAGAGAGGTAATC
Organism: Lolium multiflorum; assembly: GCA_030979885.1. Lineage (NCBI taxonomy): Eukaryota > Viridiplantae > Streptophyta > Magnoliopsida > Poales > Poaceae > Lolium > Lolium multiflorum. The sequence goes on along the minus strand of CM061750.1, from coordinate 353,694,860 downwards.
CAGCTTTGTTCGGGAGAGGATCGCATCTGGAATGACGCTATAGCTATTTATGCTTATATTCTCACTCAAGCTGGAGATATTGGGAAGGTCGCCTTCAAACACAGAGAGAAGCAAACAAAGTTACACATGATATAGTTAGGAGCTATTTTAATTCTACTAATTTTTGTAATTGGGTCGATGAATCCCCTAGCTTCATTCTGCAACTTCTTCTAGCTGATGTAACCATACTTTGAAACTATGGAAACAAATTTCTTACACACTTTTTTCCTTACCAGTGTACCTAAGGAGACTGGAAGGTTTTTAATGAGGTGGCTTGCTTGCTTAATATATTACTCCCTTCATTCCTAAATATAAGCCATATAGTTTTTGGCACGGAAATTAAAGAACGCATATTGGGAGAAAATTACACTAGGTTTGGGCGGGATTACCGCTATACATTTGACATGAGAAAATAGAGGATTTTCAAAAAATAAGAAAATATAATCAAATCCCTAAAAAAAAATCCATACAAGTGGTGTGGCGCACTAAAGCCTATATTCTGGATTTTTTTCTCGAAAAATTATATGGCTTATATCCAGGAACGGAGGAAGTATGGTTTATCTCAATAAAAAGGAGCTTATATACTGATATTTTTTTTTGCAAAAAATATTGAGTATTCATTGCATACCCACGGATAGTTCTAACTCCGCCCTCAATGTATAATCTAGCTTAAGTTAGATAGAGAACAGGAGTCTGGTTGAGCATTACCTATCACCAAAGAATCCCTTCTCAGCCTCATCTTATATAAGTAGTAGGAAGTTAAAAACATGAATCATTATATGTCTCACACCAAAATGGGAAAAGCTTTATTGTCATAATTTATGTAGGTTATTGGCATTATTTACTTTTCTGCAATGTATTGTCTCCTTTATAAGCTTTGGCAAAATATGTTACGTCACACTTTAGATTAGGAGGGTCTTACGAGTAATCAGTTTACTGATTTGGTCCGACGCTAGCATTTTTGCTTAAGCTATTTTATTCTTCAAGGAATTTCATCATCATGATATTATCATTACCGGTCTTTTCAATACTCCCTCCAATTCATATTACTTGACACTAGTATAGATGCATCTAGACATATTTTAATTTTAGATACATCAATTTTAGTGGCAAATAATATGGATCGTAGGGAGTAGTATTTTTGGTCAAGTCTTGTGCACTCTCAGTCTCACTGATCACTCAAAGAAGGTCTCCAGCCAAATTCACTGACTCCCAGTCTCACCTAATAGTTACTTCCTAGTTTCTCCAATCCATATTACTTGCCATTAAAATGGATATATCTACAATTAAAATGTGTCTAGATACATCTATATTAGTATCATATAATATGAATCGGAGGGAGTAGTTTATTCCAGTGTGTGTGCCAGTTTGTAATTTGTATCTTAGGATGCTCTTTTGATAACAGGATCAACATATAAGGTTCAACTAGTTTGAGAAACCTACACGTATTGTATAGTAGCTAAGAGATCATTACCGTGATATATGTTCTATCCATTTCAGTTTTTGACAAAAACTGGATACAATCATTGAGTTTTCATACAGGTTGTATTATGGCGCGATGGCAATTGCCTTCTAATGGCGTATCTATAATACTATCTAGTATAAAGTTTATCTCCACTAAAATGCAATTAATATTTGCAAGCTCAAACCTCATGCAACCACATCACCCTAATTATTTTGATTCGTCAGATTTTAGATAGTAGATGGTCTTTATTATTTGTCGTTGCAACTGGCCAAGCTTACCGAGGCAGGCAAGCGCTGCCTTAGTGCCTTTCAACACCACACTTCCTCAGAAATCAGAAACGAGAGGACCTTGCATAATTAGCGAGGAAGGCAAGCGGTCGTCGCCTAATTATTTTCCTACACGCCACCATGGCCCACGCACCCACAACCCAATATCTTCTCAGCCAATCTAGCCTCCTCCATCCACAGATCTAGCTATGCACAGTTCTCTCTCTAAGAGCATCTCCACTCGTGCCCCCGTCGAGGCCCCCGGCGAGCGTTTTTCCATCCGGATGGCGTAATACGGTCCAGTCGTGCCCCCGGTTCCTCGTTTTCGTCCGGATTTGGCCCTTCATCCATCCGGCGAGCCCACGCCACCCCCGGCCCCCCGGGTAGCGCTCGGGACTCCGGACGAGTGAAAAGCGGAAGGGCCCGATCTGTCGGTGACTCGACGCACGAACCCTACCGCCACGTCGCTCAAAATCTCCCCACCCTCGTATCTCTCTCGCCGCCGGCACCACCCCGCCGGCTTGTTGCCCGATTCCGCCGCCCCTCCTTCCCCACCTGCCTATATTCCGCCGTCTTTGGACGACGGCCTATTTGGCTGCTCTTCCGCCGTCCTGCTTGCTCCTCGTCGCTCGCGGCTCGGGTTGCCTCGACCACGCCCGTCAGGTGTTCGTCCATTTGCCTCGCCGGCCATGGACTCGGACGAAGAGGAGGAGCAGATGTTCGTCGAGCTTATGCAAGAAGAGATGGCAGCAGCCGCCCAAGACGACGAGCACATGATGATCCTTGGTTGCTTGGCTAGCATGTACGCCGGACTGGCAACTGGTCGACGTGGTGGGTCGGCACGAGGTCGCCGGAAGTGCAAGCCGAGACAGCGAATGGAGGGCTACCGCATGTTGTACGCCGACTACTTCGCCGACAATCCATTGCACGGTGAGAGTGTTTTCCGGCGTCGTTTCAGGATGAGCAGAAAGCTATTTCTGCAAATTGTGTATGCCATCCGCCACTTTGATCCCTACTTCAGATGCAAGGCGGATTGCACTGGTTTGGTTGGATTTTCGTCACTGCAGAAGTGCACAGTGGCTATGAGGATGCTGGCGTATGGAGCTCCCGGTGATACTGCAGATGACTATCTTCGGATGGCGGAGTCCCTTGATTGTTTCTACCGGTTCTGCAGGGCCGTCATAGCAGTGTTCGGGGACTATTACTTGAGATCACCCACTGTCGAAGACACTGGAGGATCCTTGCAACAAATGAAGCTAGAGGTTTTCCAGGGATGCTTGGAAGCATTGACTGCATGCATTGGCAATGGAAGAACTGTCCGTTTGCGTGGCAGGGAATGTACAAGGGTCACAAAAAAGGCTGCACTGGCTACCCATGATCTCTGGATTTGGCACTCTTTCTTTGGTATGCCTGGATCCAACAATGACATCAACGTCCTAAACTGCTCCCCGGTCTTTTCCAAGCTTGTTGAGGGTCATGCTCCCCCGGTGGACTATGTGATCAATGGTCGGCACTAGAACAAAGGATACTACCTTGCAGACGGTATCTATCCAAAGTGGGCAACATTTGTGAAGACTATCTCGAATCCTAGCACCCCCAAACTTTGCGAGTTTGTCAAGAAACAAGAAGCTTGCCGAAAAGACGTCGAGCGTGCATTTGGTGTCCTCCAGCAGAGATTTGTGTCGTCCGGTTCCCCGCTATGACTTGGTCCAAAGATCAGATGTGGGAGGTGATGAACTGTTGTGTGTGCCTACACAATATGATTATTGAAAATGAGCGAAAGCATCCGGTTCCTCTGGCTGAGCAAGAAGCACCATATGAGAGAGAGGGTCCTCTTGCACAGCCTAATCACCAGGTGCCTCCATCATGGGCCGCCTTCATTGCTATGCGTCAGGAGATTCGAGACTCTACAATGCATCAGCTGCTGCAAGATGATCTAGTGGAGCACATATGGAGGCTCCGAGGCAACGCCAACGCCGACACCAACTAGTCTGTCTAATTTGTTTGAAAAATTGTGAAATTGTGTGCTTCATTTGTTTCAGCACTTGTTAAATATTGTACTGATTATCGCCGAATTTGTTTCAGCAATTTTCGTACTCTTGGTCGCCGAACTTGTTAAATTTTATGTTAAATTTGTTTGAAATATGTCAAATGGTCGAGGTTGGGGGTTTCCTGCCGGGGGGACGGCTGGAACTTCGGCGCTCCCCACGCCAAATCTTCCTCCAATCCGGACAAAAATTTCGCCGGATTTGAGCGTGGGGAGCGCCAACGAGTGGGGATGCTCTAATCAGCTCGCTCTGCGCCACAGTTACATCTACTCCTTTCATGGTCTTACCGTGCCAGATCCACCACATCGGCGGCAGGCACTATTCCTGAGAATTGTTTATAATTCTGAGAGTAGCTGTGATTCATTCACACACACACATACGGTACCTTTTTTTATTCTAATAATCTTACTAATACACTCCGAGAGTTTTAAGAAATAAGGCATCCTCATTTTACGTGTTTTTTATTTAACTAAAAATTACTTCAAATATATAATTTTTTTGTATGAAATTAGCATAATTAGAAGTGATTTTCAATACAAAACTAACGGTGCTAATTACATATAATATAATCAAAATTTTGTTGCTCAATTTTTATGGTCAAAGTTCGTCTCAGAATACGCGTGTGTAACTTATTTCATGAAAGAGAGGTAGTAGTCAGTACTCATAGAAGCAGAGAAGCATCCCAGCCAGCGACGCTGTTCCCAAGTTGATAGGCAGGATCCTGGAATAATCCGTATATTTATTGTTCAGAAATACGACGAAGGTGCATGCGGACATGCTTTTTAAATTTTTGGTTCGGTGGAATTTGTTTTCTTGACATCAGGTTGCTAAGTCCCGTTGATTGAATCATTTACCAGCAGTGTATTACAGTTGTTCGATGCAATGTCTAAGTGAGAGAAATATTGTATGAGAAATATTTTATGATTTTGAATGCTGTTTTAGGATGAGAGGACAAAGAAGAATGCACTATCCAACCATTTTCAGGGTCATTTGTGCCTTCTTTCTAAAAAAAGGTAGAATCCATTCAGCACCTCTGCTTTAATTTTCTCATTTAATTATGTAACTAAGTATGTGTCAATTTCTCATTAATTTACATGAATTTCTAATTTATTCTGCAATGCTGTTTTACCTCCTTATTTGCATGTGCATAAATATTTAGATGATTCTTATACAAAACAAAATTCATAGTGGACAAGCTGTGATCGGAGATTTTGTACTTCCTCCGGAGTCCGGACCTAAGAGCATCTCCACTCGTCCCCCCGACGAGGCCCCCGGCGAGGCTTTTTTCCATCCGGACGGCGTAAATCGGCCGCGCGCCCGGTTCCTCGTTGTCCGGATTGGGCCTAGTTTCATCCGGCGATCCCACGCCATCCCCCGCCCCCGGGCGCTCGGGGACTCGGACGAAACGAAAGCGCGGGAAATACCGAGGAACCTTCCCGCGCGTCCGGTGGCCCCAACTTGTCGGCGAGAGAAACCGATCGTCGTCCTCATCGCATCGTCTTCCGCGCGCTGTAAAAGCCTGCCGCCGTCTGCATTCGCCGTCCACGCGGCGAGTTAATGTCGTCGTCTTCCGCGCACGCATCGTCTTCCGCGCGCACTCCACGCGGTCAAAGGCTGCCGCCGGTCAGCTCGCCGCGGACGCGTCGCACTCCACGCTGCACTCCACGCGTCGCACTCCGGTGCGCGTCAAGAAGGAGCCGGCGTCTCCGCCGCCGACCAGAGGGCGCAGCAGCGGCGCCCTCGTCATCCGCGACCGCCTTCCGCGCCGCAGAGCGGCCGAAGAGGACGAAAGAGGCCGCAATCCAGCTCGCCGAGGAGGAGGCGAAGCGCGCGGAGGACGCCGCGATGGCGGAGGAGATCGCCGGTCGCTGAAGGATTTGGAGGAGGAGAAGCGCGCGGACGACGCCGCACTGGCTGGGCCGCGCGACCGGGAGCACCAGAGGAGGAGGAGCGGCGGGCTCCCGGCCGCCGCACGCCAACGCGCCGCCCGCGCCGCTACAACCGCCAACGTCGATGCCGCGCGCTTCCGCCGTCCCGCGACACCTCCTTCCGTCGGCTGTCCCCGTCGTCGACCTGGAGTCCTCCGACGACGATATGTACAAGCCATCCCCCGGTGTGGGGAGACGCCAGGCAGGAGCCAGCCGCGCACGAAGGACGACGGCCGACGACGACGACGGCGACTACGGTGTTCTACCGCCATTTAGGCATGTAGAGCGCCGTGTTTTAGAATTAGCATTTGAATTCCCCTTGCCGAATTCGAAATATAGTCGAATTCGGCGTCTATGTATGAACTCCGCCCGTTATATGATAAATATCATTAAATTTAGTCTATATTCACCCGTTTTTAGCCGTAGTTTGTCAAGTTTCCGTTTTTCAAATTCGCCTCGTCGACTTCGCCTGGGCACGCGGCTGGGAAACTACTACTCCCCACGCCAAATCTTCCTCCAATCCGGACGAAAAATTCGCCGGATTTGGGCGTGGAGAGCGCCAACGAGTGGGGATGCTCTAAATACATCCCCATGTGGCGGCTCCTCTCCTCATCAACTGTGCATGGAGTCACCCAAGTTCCGATGTGCATTAAACCCAACATAACCAGTATGATATATTGATTGTTTTCTTTGGTTACATTACAAAGAAATATTGCATTGCCTTGGTTTATCTAGATATTTTACTGCACCTATCAGATTACATGTGTTTAACAAACTTTTCTCAGCTTCTATAATTTTTTTCTTTGGGTAAATAGTTTTAATTCTTACGTATATGTTACATTTCAAATTATCACCTTGAACCTAGAAACTGTATCCCGCCACCAGCAACGGAAAAGTACATATTGTCAAAGGATTTGAATAAGCATTTGATTACTTAACTAATTCAATCGTTGAAGGATTATGGATTATCAAACCATATGTGTATTTTATTTTAAACAAGCGGGACACTCCACTCATTTTCTGGTATGTCACTTCTCAAGCCTTATTTTGAACTTATTTTATTTTTAATACATTAGTTTGTTATAAACAATTTAAGAGGTTTGCTTTCCCTTTATTGAATGGATCGGTGATTGAACATCAACGTGTATTTTATTTTGATGGTTTATCTTTCCGAAGTTTTGTGCTCAAACTTCATATGAATATATATGTAGATCCAATGTTAGTATTACTAATAATCATCATGGGCTATACTCTCTTCTGAATATTACAATATTTTACCGTGTATGTATGAAAATTATCTTTCATTCCCGTCGCGGGGTATCAACTAGTTGAAATACAAGGTTGCACCCTCCAATTGAGAATTGGAACCGCCCAGAGAATTGCCGTCTTTTCCCCCTCATCTCTCTCTTCTCTCCTCTCGCATGCTTCTCAACCACCTCAAACCGGGCAGATCCCGAGCTGTCTCCGCCGGCTTGGCCGGCCGGAGATGGCGGAGGAGAGGCGCCGGGGTAGGATCTAGTGGTAGTTGTAGGTTTTACGGCAGTTTGCCGGTGTTTTGGATTATTGCGGCTAGGTCTTTGGCCAAGATCTGGCGCTTCCGGCAGGTGGACTCCGATGACGAGCTCCGGCGGGCGAAGCAAGCTGTGAGACTCTTCTTGTCCAGGATCTCCACGGAAAAAGGGCTTTCTAGGTGCCTCACCTTGTTTTGGCGGTTGGTGCTCGCCCTCGTTCTCTTGGCCGGCTGTGGAGGCGAGGGAGAGAGGAGCTGCAGCATCAGAGGCAGTTCTTGGTCGTTTTTCCTGGCCTGCCATGGCGGCGAGGGGGGAAATCGGGATGTTCTTGCTTGTTCTTCCTCAGCTGCTATCAGATGGGGTTGTAGGTGTAGTGGTTTTATTCTGGGGAGATCGAACTCTGTCCCTGTTTCTCTGTCCTACCGTGGTGGGAAGGGGAGAGGACGTGGTGGAGTTTCGATCTCCTCCAGATGGAACTACCTGTGGTTGTACTACTATCTCGAGCTCATCAAGATGATAGTTGATGCCGCTCCGGTGAGTTGCCAGGCTCGTCACCACCTTCTCATATGCTTGCCCCCCCCCCCACCCCCAGTTTGTGGCAGAAGCTTCGGGTTGGATAGTGAGTTGGTCTTCTCTGTGTGTGTTGGGGTGGCTCAGTTCCTCTGCTCGAGCGGCTCTGCAGGTCAAGAACCTTCTCAGATTGGAGTTGTTTCTCAGCGTTGTTAGGAAGACGTCAATATCTATGGCCAAGATGGCCTTTTTGTTGCCGGTGTGCTTCGGCAAATCAGCAACCTCCGTTGTGAGGTCCTTCTACGGCTCAGATGCTGAGCGCTTTGCCAGGTCGAAGGCAAGTGTTGTCGTCCACGTCTTTGGCCATGGTTGCAGCGTCCTGAGCTCTCTGCTCCTCAGTGGGGAAGAGGATAGACTAGATTGCAATTCCAAACTATTTAGCGAAGTCCTTTCTACCAATGCTAGGGATATATGCACTATTTCCTTATTTCATGGGGTTCTTTGTAACAAAATTGTACCTCCACTGCTGTTTTAATGAAAGGCTGTTGAAACAAAAAAAAAACAAGGCTGCAGAGGCACCACACATGTACGGTACACGTTAGTTAGGTCCCCGGCTCTGGCTTCTTTTTCTTTTGTCTTTGTCTGTTCTGTTTTCTCTAGGACTGAGGCAGCAGGACATGGCAGGGAAATCTACATTGGTTCATAGGTGGAGATGCACCCACTATTCAAAATTATATTTTAAAATGTTTAATAATTCTGAAAAAATATTAGGATGTACACCCAAACATTCTAGGTCCACGCACAAAGTTTCATGGAAAAATATTATATTTTTTAGCCAGCGTCAAAAAAAATCCGGCGCTCCAAAATAGCTTTTAACAAGGCATTTTTTTTGTCTTTTTTTACATAGTGTACACAAAAATGCTTTTTCGTGCCAAACTTTTGTGAGCTAACATAAATTGTTAGGATGCGCGCTCAAAATTTTATTTTGAAATTTTTAGACATTTTGAAATAAATTTAAAATACATTTTTTTATAATAAGTGTATCTAGATCTATGAGCCAAAACACCATGTCCGACGTGGCATCCCTTTGCGACGGCGCGGTCGGAAAATGGGGCTAAACCCCCCAACGGCCCGATGTAAAACGATCGGTCTCTTCGCGGGAACGCAAATGCGACCCAATATGCGTTGTGAATGCGTCTCCGCGGACACGGCGCAGTTAGCGCAGGCATTCGCGCCCTTCGCACTTGGCCCACTCATCAACGACCACGAATGCTTCGTATTTTTCCGTGATAGTACTGGGGCGGGCGGCGTTGTGCAGCTTTCGGCGCCCCGTTACTAGCGCTCCTCACCTTCCGTGCGCCTGCACTGGCGGCGACGCAGCGCCTTCTCCGCTAGGGCATTTAAGGCAAGGCGGCCACCCCTTTTAAGTGGCACTAGCAGCGGCCATTTCCTCGCCCACGCCATGCCACCGTCGACCTACTAGTCGCCCCCCCCCCATTTCCTGATCTACACCATGGGCAAAAGTTGGCCCTTCCGAAAGAAGAACCACGACGGCGAGGTCGGCTCCTCGTGTGGCGGAAAGAAGCTGCAAGAACTCCGGTACGTCCCAGTTGAGCTTGCACGCCAGCTCTGGGAGACGAACTGGCTGGTGCCATCGTCGGATGCCAGCCTGCCGGACGGAGGCTGGTACCTCAACTCCCGCCTCGTGTCGGTGCCTTCCGTGCTTCATGCGGGGCGAGTGCGCTACGAGGTCGGGAGCCGGCGGTTCATACTGCCGTCAAATCTACGCGAAGAACCGGCGTTCGACCTCAACTCCTATAGTTGGATCATGTTCGGGACATGGGAGTTCGACCCGCGCCGCCGAGCGGGATACCTCGGTGACGTCAGGTTCTTCAAGCGTGAATTCACGAATGCCCTCACGAACAACAACAGGGACGACGAGGTCAACAACAACGAGGAGGGCGCCGAGGAGGCCGACGACCACGAGGACGACGGCTTCGATGATGACGACGCAGCATGGGATACAGAGCACCAGCCGCAGCATCTCACATAGGACAAGGCCATCCAGCTCACCATCGACCAGAGCGAGCTCGACCAGGTCGCCTAGTGGGATGGCCTCGACTTCCAGCTTCGGGACGCCGGTGACCCCTCCAGTGACTCCAGAGCGTGAGGCACGCGACCCATCAGCTGCTCTTCCCGTGGTGTGGGATCCGTGGCTAGATCCGCCGGCGGCGTCTACCCTTCCTCCTCCTCCTCCTCCTCCTCCTCCTCCTCCTCCTCCTCCTCCTGCGCCGCCGATATACTATATGTCTCCACCGCCGCCGGCAACGACTAGACGGTAGTAGATTTCCCTGTGTTTATTAGATTTCGTACGTATTTTTACCAACTATGTATCTCTATCTCGTCAATGAAAAATAAATGAAAAATAACAAAAAAATGTGTCGGACCGTTGAGAGCACTTCAGACCCAAATAGATACTCGTGGCCCGACGACCATTTCCGCATCCGTGACCTGACACGAATGGACGCGCGATTATTTTAAGGTCCGAAATGCGTCGGACCGCTAGAGATGCCTTGAGCCTTCTCTTGCTCGTTGGTAAGTAAAACTAATGGCAGTAAGAAAAATAAAGTGTTCAGATATTTTTTACCCGTAGTCTGATAATACCATAGTCCTCACTCATCATTGTGTCTTCACTCCTTTGTTTGTAAAACTATACACACTGTCAATGTATGGCAAGGTAGCGAGGATGGAAGCTATGATTGCAGTCACACGTGCAGAGGTTAGTTTGCATTGACAGTTGCTTCTGGTGAACGAATGCTTATTTGATTATTGCAGCCGACCTTTTGTACATTTTGTGTGCAAAACTAGCTTTGTCACTGTTACTATTGATGTATGATAACACACCATATCGATCGAGAGCAGCCGGGCAACAAAGGGACAGAGCTAGGAGTTTAAGGACTTGAGAAGACTTCTTGCTTATTGAAAATGTTAATATATGGATGCTTTTTTTCCCTATATAGCCAGTTTATGAAGATTGGAAAAATAATAATTAACTCTCATCGGTATCAAGATAAGCTAATTATATTGTAACTAATAGGATCTGCTCCAGTCCATGACAGTCAATTTGCATTCTGCAATAGAACTTGCTGGCCTTTGGTATTTGCTTTTTTTTTCTTTTCTTCAAACGATCTTAGGCCCTAGAATCTGGCAATGCCCACTAATCAGTTTTTAGCATGTATTCTTATTGCCATTATATACACCGTGAGATGGAGCTTTCATCAATTAATGTGTGTGTCCGGTTTGTTTCTCATCATGATTATTTACTTTACCTTGCAGTTTGGTGTTAATGTAATCTTGGATTTGGGTTAATCTTTATACGGAGTAAGTTTTTTTGTTTATTTAATGTACCATACACCACAATTTAATTGGTGGAGGGCATGTACCAACACATATGGCTGTTTTTAGAAATAGAGAGTGCGATCCATCTTTTAGGGTATTTCTACCTCCTAACAAATGTATAATAGATCCTTGCACCGCCAAGATATTGCAAAGCATACTAAAGCCTTATGGTGCTTATGTATACTGATATAAACATATTGATATGTTGTTGTTTGGGTGCCCCTATTGCGTCGGAGACATCTGTTTTGGCCACTTGAGTGGCGTCCACATCTCTGGCAAGTTCGCTGCATCCAAGGACATTGTGTGCCTTGTGGCCTAGGTCACATCAGATAAAAATCGTGAGATCAATCAAGGCCAAGTGGTAGTTGCGGTTTGATGATGAGGTGTATTATATTTGTAGGTGAGGCAATCCGATCTGGCTTGATGACATTAAATGCCTCCTGCCAGCTGCCTTCTTGCAGCTGATTTGTAAGTTGATAATACTAGTTTACTTTGCAATTTAGAGTCGTGGCTAACTATACCACAGTTATTTATGGATTTTTATTATTTCTACCACTATGACCAACGTGAATCTCAAATTTTCCATTTGACCGATGAAAACCACAATCTTGCCATTGTTCACTTCAAAACACTCATCAGTTTTGCCATTCTGTCATGTCCACCGTTAGTCTATAATCAGTTTTGCCAATTGAAACCTCAAATTTGCCACTGCTCCTTTGCAACACTCCTCGGTTTTGTCATTCTGCCATCTTCACTGTTAGTTTATAACCAATTTTACCATTCTAGGTTTTCCAAACATTTCTCTTTATTTTATATCTAACTAATTGGTGGGACCTATATGTAATCACTTTTAATGAATCCAAAGCAGTAGTTCCCACGCCAAGGTGTCTCCGGTTGCCCGCAAAATGCCACAGCATGGTGTCCTCGGTGGTAATTCCCTCCACCTACCAACGTGGAACAACAATAGGAAAGAGGCCGCATCTACCCACCGACATGAGGGTGAAGAGAGAGAAAGAGATGAGCCAATTGAAGAAGCAACCCATCGCTCCTTAATTAGTTGTTGCAAGTCCTTCATCAAGATTTTTCTTGCATAACTCCTTTCAATTGTTATCAGAATTTGAGTCATGCCATTAGTCAGTACTTTACAAGGGTAGCAATAGATATTGTGCTAGCATTCTTATTGGCTACAAGGGTAGCAATAGATATTGTGCTAGCATTCTCATTGGTGGTCTCTTACTCGTCAAATTTAGACTAAATTAATTCATGCATACAAACAAAAATAGTTTGTATGCCAAGCGTAGAAATTTGTGGAGACATTCCTTTGTAGAAAGAACATTACCAGGCTCTTTGTTTGTAATTCTAAATGTTGAATGCTTGCCCCTTTGACATATTAAATGCATTTCCATCTCCCTCCACTCTTCAGATGGCAAAACTGATTATAGACTAATGGTGGAGATGATGAAATGGCAAAATTGAGGAGTGTTTTAGCTGAGCAATGGCAAGATTGAGGTTTCCATCAGTCAAATGGCAAATCTGATATTCACGTTGGTCATAGTGGTAGGAATGATAAAAACCCTTATTTTATTTGTAAAATTATTTCAAGAATTAGCGTTTATTGGTCGTGGTTGTGCTTTAAATATTGATGATCTACTATTTTGGTACGATTATCCATCCCGTGTTAACAAAATTCTGTCAAAAACAATCAATCACGGTGCTCACAAACCTACTCTCCTACACTAAAAACCCGCTAACACCGCATCAAAACCGGATTAAACTGTGAACAGATGGGTCGCTAATGTTGCGCTGTGCAACAACTTTAGGCAGTCAGCTCGGCGAGAAGCATGCTATCTGTCTAGTTTGATGGTAACCCAGCTCGGCGAGAAGTGGTTTATTATATTTTTTCAGTGATCTTTCTAGAATCAGTGGGGGAACACCTCTCCAGTTCCATTTCTTTCAAAATGAAACCAAGTCTCCAGTACAGGGAACCAAAGCTACAAAAGACCAGCAAGGTTTTAGAGCATCTCCACTAGTCTCCCCGAGAAGCCCCATACGAGCCGTTTTTTACATCCGGACGGCGAAATCCGGCCCAGTCGCGCCCCCGGTTCCTCGATTTCGTCCGGATTTGGGCCTAAATTCATCCGGCGATCCCACGCCATCCCCGGCCCCGGGGAGCGGGACTCCGGATGGAGCAAAACCAACCGCCCACGCCCACGTGTCTCCTCTTTCGTCCGGACTCCCCGCCATCCTCTTTTTCCCAAGAAACGCCGGGGAGCACACGGAAATATACTGCCCCCAAAAATTGATCCAATCCGGACGAAAATTTCGCCGGATTTGGGCGTGGGGAGCGCCACGAGTGGGGATGCTCTTACCAGAGCCATACTTCTACCAGGCCAGGTCTAGGAGGCTCCCCGCGGGCACAACACCGATAAACAGCACTTTTACAATCAGCGCTCGAAAAACTGAACCACAACTAAATTAAAACCAAACATCTTGCGCCAAACTAATAAAGCCTATTCTCTCACCAAACTAATTGTATTTTTGCAATGATGGGATCATCGAATCTTAAGGCCGGAGCCTGCACTTATCAATATTCAATACCCGCATAGAGGAGCGACTTCTGTAAAACATAACAGTCAGGAGGCATTGTACGAATGCATATTTTCTTGAGAGGAAGATCAGATAAGCTTCAATTTATTTATTCAACAAAGGGGATAAATCATCTCATTACATCACATACAACAATACTGTATGCAACCTTTTTCCGAACAGCGTTACTAATGGTACATTCGGAGCAGATCGACGACAGCCCTCAGAATTCGGAATAGATTCAGAGCATGAGAAAATTATGGAAAACAGGGAAATACCAAGCAAAGGGTACACATGCAGATTGACCGAAGGAGCAGCAGCAGCATCCAGCAAGATCGAAGACCCATGATTCTCGTCTACTTGGTGAACTCGATGGCCCAGGCGTTGGCGTAGATGTATGTGGACTTGAAGCCGGCAAAGCCAGCTCCCCTGGCGAGCGCCTCGTACTCCCTCTCGTACCTCTCCCTGCCGCCTGGGTTGTGCGCGAGCATGATCATGTCGACGTGGAACACCCCCTGCGAGCTGGGCTTGGCCTCCGGGTTCACCGGCAGGATGCACTCCACCAGCACCACCTTACCGTGCACCGGCAGCGCGTCGTAGCAGTTCTTGAGCAGCGTGGCGCAATGCTGGTCACTCCAGTCGTGGAGGATCCACTTCATCAGGATGGCGTCGCCCGAGGGCACCTTCTTGAACATGTCGCCGCCGACGTGGGTGACGCCCGGGAATGGCGGTGCCTCGGAGATGACGTGGGGGAGGTCGAAGTTGATCCCCTTGATGGTGGGGTAGTGTGCGGTGATGGCGGCCACGGTGGCGCCGACGCCGCCGCCGACGTCGACGAGGGTGCCGAGGCCCTGGAAGCCGTCGTAGAGCTGGAGGAGCTTCTTGGTGATGATGATGGAATTGTTCTTCATCGCTTCGTTGAACACGCGGTTGAAGCGCGGGTCTGTGCCGTGGTACTCGAACGCCGACATGCCGTACGCCTTGTTGAACGGGATCCCGCCGTCAAGGACCGCGTCCTTCAGGTAGTACCTGAGGATTGATTCGGAGAACATATTTTATTCCCACGAACTAGTATATATCATCGTGTGAATAACGATAGCAGTAGAAACTGAGGTTGGATAGATTTCTCGGGAAGAAAATCTGCTTTTCTTTTCTAGAATACGGAAAGTTGCTTTTTATTGGTCCAGATTGGTAAACTACTGTACTAAACTCCGGGCGTACTATTAAAGCTCAATTTTTTGGCAAAGAAAAGTCAGCTATGATGTATGTGTGGACCCACACGCCAGCGACAGGAAATGGACAAGGTACGAAGCGGAACGATGTACAGGAGTAACTAACTCCACTGACTCACCAGCTCTCCATGAGGACCTTGTCCTGGTTCATGAGCGCGAGCGCCGCCATGGAGACGCCGTCCTCGTTAGGGGTGAGGAACTTGCACACCGGCGCGGCGCCGTACCGCCGGGAGAGGCGGCCATCCGTACCCTCCTCCACAAGGCACGACACTACGTTGTACGACGCCAGCAGCCGGAGCATCCGGTCCACCATGTCTGGTGCTTCCGGGTTCTTCGCCGCGCACGGGAGCTTTGCGGCCACCTCGGTGGGGGTCAGCGACTTCCCGCCGGCGGCCATGAGGGTCTCCAGGAGGCCAAGCTCGATGGTGTTCTTCAGCGTCATTGGGAGGATCGACGACGAGCCGAGCTGGAGGGCGTACATGCACGCATCCTCGTCGGCGGACGCGGCAATTTCGGCTGCGGTGGAGCCCATCTCTGCCTGTGTCTGCTTCTCCTAGGCCGAGAGACGCTGGTGTGCTGCTGGGTGTTTTTGGTAGTATGAGCGAGAGACCCGAGCGATCAGGTGTACATTGGAGGGAGGGTGAGAAGGGGCTATATATTGCCTCAAAAAAAAAAAAAAAAAGAAGGGGCTATATATATGGGGCTTTCTCCCTTCACCTACCACACACCACCTACTGTTTTTTTCCTGGCGAACTCCAGGGATCAGCCGACTGTAACTACAGCCGGTTATGGTACAAAAATTTCGGTTACTGATACAATTATTTTCTGAATGTAATAATTTTAGCTGTATTGCGGAGAGAGGCCAGCCCGCGACGGTCATCAGAGCGGTCGCGAGGTGCCAGGCGGTGAGCACTCTCAAGGGTTCCTTCTTCGGGGGCGGAGAGGGGAGGCGGGCAATGCGCTTTCTCCATGGCACAGAATGGTCCCTCACATCCCTAGGATAGCGGGGGCCCGCACCATCAAACGCGAGCGGCTAGTCCTCGGAAACGAGGGGCGCCCACGAAGTGCGCCAACCTTGGCAGACACGCATTGGCTCGCGAGTTGTCTCCCACTGCCTCCGGTTGAAATTCAAACTTGGTTTCCGCAGTGAGGGGGTGGTGGGATTGTGGGTCCCGAGGCGAGTCGGAACGGGATGCTGGCTACCAGCAATTCCCCGGGTCCATTGTCCTCCTCATGGTTTCGCGTTTGCGGTCTGTCGACAGGACGTGACCGCTGCAAGGGGTCGCCACCCTCTCACGCATGCGCGTCTGTGGTGCACACGCGCTCGTCTGAATGCCGTGTGGCCATCAACGAATTGTTTGGAGGGGCTTCTCCCACTAGCGCCTCGGCCAGGTGAGTCTTTTTGTTTGAGGACGTGAGGACGTTACATTAGGATTTTTGTATTTTATTGCGCTTGCGCGCACTTTTCTTTGCTTGTTTCGTCAGGGTCTTGAGATCTTAAGGAGCGATGGAAATGCCTTTTAAAGCTATTAATTTTGAAGAATAAACCGTCAAACTGAAGGTGCAGAAGTGCTCTGAATATTTATGCACGCACCTGGGTGAAAAGCCATCGGAGATACAAGCGTGAGAAACGATACGGGCACAACCCACCCGTATCGGGTCTCAGCGCAGCCGCCTCATCAAATACCTTCTCCCCTAAAGACGGATCAGAGATCCAACACACAGAGACACCAGAACTCCCTAAAGCCCGACCTCCAACATGATTTTCATCATCACCATCGCCATCAACACCGTCGTCATCAACATCTACAACCATTACCTCCATTCTTGTTGTAATCCCTAGATCTCATTACGGAATTTCACTTTCATCTATCCATTTGTGTACCATGCATATTATTATGATAATTTTGATTACATCCATGAGTGATTAGTTTGCCTTTTCTTGGGAGATGGAGAAACCCTAGCAACATTATGATATGAAATAAAGATGATTCATTCCTTAATTTATAATCGTATGTATTAGTTGTCTCTCTTGATCTTGTGTGAAGTCGACCACACAAGATTTGCATATGGGACGAGAGAGGGAACTACTCTTGGGTAGAGGGTGTTGTTGATGGTGCTAAGTAAGATGCCGCATCGGATCTCATTTTACCTATCCAAGAGGGCATGAGGAGACTCACTGAATCTATCCATAAACATGGGGAAACCCTTAGTTATAGTCGCATTGAAGTGGCTGACTATCAATCGCTATGGTGGTTGTGAGGGATGACAACTGGTGGTTGATCCGTTGTCATCCAGTTATGGAGCTCCACCCCATGCATACCCATGAAGGAAGGAATATATTATCCTAATTATGATTAATACCTTGTTAGTGGTGTACCCACACTTTCGTGAGAACTCTTTAGCCTATTTTAGTTTCATCTAAAATCCTTCATAATCAACCCCCTAGGTTGGAATCTCTAGTCTCTAACATTTCAATTCACTCAAATACAAACACTCTCAAAAGCATTGTTACTTGCAATAGTAGGCTTCACATAAATATACTTTAATAACGGTAATTAGGAGCATTAAGACCTTCTGCAATCTAGCTCTCCGCAGTTCGATACTCTTACTTCGAAATTAGCTATAAATGAATTGTACACTTGCATCCATCAAACTATTTTCTGGCATTGTTGCTAGGGAGCTAAATGGTTTTGGTATTTGTTTCTAATTATCTTAATTTATTATTGTTATACTAAAGTTGTTCGCTAGTTTAGGTAAACCACCATGACTGGGTTGGGTCTTATGAACCAGCTCAACGCTTCCACCAATGTTGGGGATTTCAATATTGCCATCATGAAAGGAGACCCGAATGTAAATATTGATTATGAAATTAACCCTCAACTCCTTGCAATTTTTCACAAAATAAATTTGCAGCAGATGGTATTGATGAATGATGATCCACAAGTATAGGGGATCGCAACAGTCTTCGAGGGAAGTATTACCCAATTTATTGATTCGACACAAGGGGAGACAAAGAATACTTGTAAGCCTTAACAGCGGAGTTGTCAATTCAGCTGCACCTGGAAACAGACTTGCTCGCAAGAGTTTATCAGTAGTAACAGTTTTATGGCAGTGGAAATAGTGAAATAACAGCAACAGTGGAATAAAGACAGCAGTAGTGATTATAGTAAACAGCAGGATTAAAATACTGTAGGCACAGGGACGGATTTAACGGCGTTGCATGGATGAGAGAAACTCATGTAACAATCAAAGCAGGGGCATTTGCAGATAATAATAAAACGGTATCCAAGTACTAATCAATCAATAGGCATGTGTTCCATATTTAGTCGTACGTGCTCGCAATGAGAAACTTGCACAACATCTTTTGTCCTACCAGCCGGTGGCAGCCGGGCCTCTAGGGAAACTACTGGAAATTAAGGTACTCCTTTTAATAGAGTACCGGAGCAAAGCATTAACACTCCGTGAACACATGTGATCCTCACATCACTACCATCCCCTCCGGTTGTCCCGATTTCTGTCACTTCGGGGCCATTGGTTCCGGACAGCGATATGTGTATACAACTTGCGGTAAGATCATAAACAACGAATATCTTCATGAATCAATAACATGTTCGGATCTGAGATCATGGCACTCGGGCCCTAGTGACAAGCATTAAGCATAACAAGTTGCAACAATATCATAAAAGTGACATCTACGGATACTAGGCACTATGCCCTAACAATCTTATGACTATTACATGACCAATCTCATCCAATCCCTACCATCCCCTTCAGCCTACAGCGGGGGAATTACTCACACATGGATGGGGGAAACATGGCTGGTCGATGGAGAGGCGTTGGCGGTGATGGCGGTGAAGATCTCCTCCAATTCCCCGTCCCGGCGGAGTGCCGAACGGAGACTTGGCTCCCGAGACGGAGTTTCGCGATGTGGCGGCTCTCTGGAGGGTTTCGGCGATTTCCACTTCTCCCCGTGCGTTTTTAGGTCGAACCCGATAAGTAGTCCGAAGGGGGCGTCGGAGGCCAGCCGAGGGGGCCACACCATAGGGCCGCGCGGCCCCCTAGGCGCGCCGCCTTATGGTGTGGGGCCCTCGGCCTCCACCTCTTGCCCTTCTCGCTCCGTCGTATTCTGGTAAAATAGGGCCTTCGCATAAATTCCGAGGATTTTCCGAAAGTTAGATTTCGCACAAAAACGAGACACCATTCTGAAAACATTAGTCCGTGTTAGTTGTATCCAAAATACACAAATTAGAGGCAAAACAATAGCAAAAGTGTTCGGGAAAGTAGATACGTTTTGGACGTATCAACTCCCCCAAGCTTAGCTTATTGCTTGTCCTCAAGCAATTCGGTTAACAACTGAGCGATAAAAGAACTTTCACGAACACATTTGCTCATATGATGTATATATTCTCATGCTATGGCTAATACTTAAGCAGTTCATAATGAGACACATGCAAATAAGATCATCCAACTATGTCAATCATGGAGAGGTACCAACAATTAATAATAAGCATCATGAATCATGTATACAAGCAGGATTGCAATGTTCATAAGAGAATATGGTAAAGTGGTATCTCGCTTGCCCGTATTTGATCGGCAAAACATAAATGCCGAGGCACCTCTGGGGTTCATAGAAAGACTAGAAGTAGTGATTGTCAAAGATAAAAGCATCAAAGTCATACCACAATCAATCATATTTTGAGACAAGCATATTATACTAAGAATGACAGTTGTGCTCTCAAGATAGTGCTCAAAGAAAGAATGGAGACACAACATAAAATTAAAAGATTGACCCTTCGCAGAGGGAAGCAGGGATTAACATGCGCTAGAGCTTTTCATTTGTAAAGCAGGAGTAAAATTATTTTGAGAGGTGTTTGTTGTTGTCAACGAATGGTAATGGGTACACTAACTACCTCATCAACCGGACTCCCAAGAGCGGCTCCCATTTTATTTATTTTTGGGTGGCACTCCTTCCAACCTTTCTTTCACAAACCATGGCTAACCGAATCCTCGGGTGCCTGCCAACAATCACATACCATGAAGGAGTGCCTTTTTATTTAAGTTTTATTATGATGATGACACTCCCCCAACCTTTGCTTACACAAGCCATGGCTAACCGAATCCTTCGGGTGCCGTCCAACAATCATAAACCATGGAGGAGTGTCTATTTAAGTTAATTAATGCGGGACTGGGAATCCCATTGCCAGCTCTTTTCGCAAAATTATTGGATAAGCGGATGTGCCACTAGTCCATATGAGAATCCGTCAAAAGTAAATGACAAGGTTGAAAGCTAAACACCACATACTTCCTCATGAGCTATGAAACATTAACACAAATTGAGAAGCATTTTGAAAGTTTTAAAGGTAGCACATGAGAATTTACTTGGAATGGTTTGAAATGCCATGCATAGGTATCTATGGTGGACACTTTGGAACAACTTGGTTTTCAGGTGTTTGGAAGCACGAGCGGCGTTCCCGCTCAGTACAAGTGAAGGCTAGCAAAAGACTGGGAGCGACAAATCAAGTGAGCAGTAACTGTCATAATCATGCTTGCGGCAAAATAAGTTAACGGAGGCATAAAAGTGATGCAAGAACTCTGAAGCAATATAAATCATCGAGGCTTAATTGACTTTTTGTTCAGTCATATGCATGCGTGAGCATGTGCCAAGTCGATATAAATGAATTATTCAGAGAAGGATGCCACAATGCCATACTTACTTATGAATAAAACAATGCAAGCGAACATCCATGACATGCTACTCATATTAATAAATTGGAGCTAAACATGAGAGATCATGAACTACTAGACTTTCTCAAATAACATATACCTCACATGAACCAACTAAGCATGCTCATATGGATGAGTATATGTACAAAAATGAAAACAAATAGAGTTCATACCAGCCTCTCACCACAATCAGATTGTCGTAGATCGTCATTATTGCCTTTTCACTTGTGTAGCTTGGATAATATGAAATGAAAACCACGCTCCAGCCACCGAAGACCATTGAACTCATGATGAACTTTACAAACCAAAGAAGAACAGCAAATATTTTTGGTGTTTTCGAATTAGAAACAAGAACAAAAGAAAACAAGCAAACAAAGCAAAATCTTTTTGGGTTTTCTCATAGCAAACCAACGATAGCAAATAAAATAAACTAAGAGCAAAGAACCAAATAAACAAATGGTGAAGAGAAATAACAGAAATATTTTTGGTCTTTTTGTGTTTTAGGAAAGAAACAAAGCGAAAACAAAAGAATGCAAACTAACAGAAACACAGAAAAGCATGACAGAAATCTGCCAAATCCTGACAACAGTACAGAAATCGAAATTAACAAAAATCTTCCATTGCTCAGACCAAAAAGTGTTCAACTAGTGAAAGTTAGATAACAACCTGGGGCACATGCTCAAAAATTGGCAACTCAAAATAACGTTCTGGCTGTGCGCACGAATTTTTTTGGTAACAGCCCAGAATCTGTTTTTGGACAGCACTTCCCCAAATATCATCTCCCTCTCATTAGAAAACCACTCTAGAGACTAAACAAGTATGTACAAGTATCCAGCAACCATAATATGCAAAGAATGAGTGATGCCGGTATACCTCCCCCAAGCTTAGGCTTTTGGCCTAAGTGGAGTTCATTCCCACGGTCCCCATGAAGTGGTGTCTCCGTAGTACGACGAAGAACGACCCGGTTCCAGGTATGTGCTGGAGGAAACGTCGGGGTATGTGACGGTGCAGTCGTAGGAGGGCTCGGCGCTCTCGGATTCATGTTGCTGGTGGAATTCTTGTATCTTCATATGTTCCTCCACCTCCTCCTTAGTGAGCGACCATGATTGCCTGTCAATACTAAACAAACCTGCTGGGGAAGAGGGATTTCCTTCTCATTCCCATCAGCAAACAACATTCTATAGACCATATTATCTATAGTGGAGTCAGTAGTAACAAAATGATGGCTCTTCATAGCAGCAATATCTAGTCTCCTAGGGGTTAATGACATATCATTAGAATCAAGAGGAATCTTTAGATGTGTTAAAATGCGCAGTGCAATAGTTCCTCCAAAAATAGGCCCCCTGCTAGACAGACGGTGAGCAATAAGAGAACCAAGATGATAAGGTGTTTCTCCAGTAAGTGCAGCATTCAAGAAAGCAAGATGGTAGCTAGAGATATTGCTAGTATTTTCTCTACCCAAAATGCTAGTAGCAATGTAATATGCAAAATATTTAATAGCGGGGAGTTGAATGTTTCTTATCTTCCTCGCTGGATAGTGCGGCAATCATCCTCGGTGATCCCTCGGTAGAGCTCCAACAGGTCTCGGGGGTTGTCATCAATCCTCCTTGCTGTACCTACAGGGGCAATATCCAATGCACGACAAAATTCTTCCAATTCCATAGTAACAGGAATATCATAGATCTTGAATGCAACTGTCGGCTCATATTGCGCGTTGTGGAACTTGAAGCTCTCAACGAAAATTTTGGTGAGCATGTAGTATTGCTCCCTTTCATCTTCCACGTAGGTGGCTAAGCCTGCCCTGTTGACAAGGGTGAAGAAGTCATCCAATATCCCTGCATTTGTCAGAAAATCATAACATGGGAAGGATGAAGCATTAGGAGCCCCATTGTCCTCCTCGGGCGCGAAGCTAGGCGCGATGACATCCTCATTGTAGGATCGCCTAATCTGAGTGGATGCCCTCGAGGGCCTACCGGTGCTGGTTGTTCCCTTCTTGAACAATTCTCCAAATTTGAATTTCTTCATCTTCCTCTTCTGAAATTTTCAACAACCATTATAAAATTTGATTTCAAGGTATATAATTGAGGGGAACTACTATAGTAACTTGCTAGAGTACTAAACATGCATCAAAACTAATTTCTTCCACTTAGAACAAGCATGCAAGCTCACTAAACATGTTATCTACAGCAGCAAAATATTCAAGATGTACTCAACCAAATGAAATTCTAATTGGACAATCAAAGGAGTCACATACCAAGGAGTAAATATGCCAAATTTCAAACAGAAATCTGGGCTGAGCAAGGAGATCGAAAAATCGCGAGTTCTTGAGCAGAAACACGAGTGAGAGGAACTTGGTACGAGTTTTTTCGGGAGAGAGAAGATGCTGGGAGGAAGAGATGATGTAGTGGGGAGGGGCCCACACCACAGGGTGGCGCGCCCACCTCCTTGGCCGCGCCGGCCGTGGTGTGGCACCCTGGTGCCCCACAGTCATCCTCTGGTACTCCCAGGTGCCTCGTCGAAAAATAGGACCAACGGTGTAATTTTTGTAATTTTTAGAGAACTTCGAAAAATGCACATTTCTGGGTATTAAATTAATGATTACTGCGCAGGAAAATGATTTCTAAAATCTTAAACGACTAAAGCATATTGCAAAACAAAAAGTGCTACAGCAAGTAAAACAAATGGAGGGAGAAAGAAAGAAAGAAAGAAATGTTGTTTAGGTCTCTTATGTATTAAAATATACTTGTTAACAAGGTTGATCAAGTCTTGCTACCAAATAAATTTTATATGACATAAGAAGAAATAAACCTCAAATCAATCATGTTACCTTATATTGAATTGATATGGATCCAATCACAAGAGTTTGATATTCTTCTTTAGGCTCATATATAGGACAATCAATGGATCCCACTTTGATAGTTTTCACATTAAAAATTGTATTGACTCCACATACTTTATCAATCCTCTTGGGAAAATAGACAGTGTGTTCTTTATCATCAACATTGAAAGTAACCATGCCTTTATTGCAATCAATAACAGCCCCTGCAGTATTAAGAAAGGGTCTTCCAAGAATAATGGACATATTATCATCTTCGCATTTCCAACACAACAAAATCAGTTAATATCAAGCAATGTTGAGTAACTTGAACAGGAACATTTTCACATAAACCAACAGGAATAGCAGTAGATTTATCAGCCATTTGCAAAGATATATCAGTTGGTATCAACTTATCTAAATCAAGTCTCTTATAAAGAGAAAAAGGCATTACACTAACACCGCTCCCAAATCACATAGAGCAGTTCTAACATAATTATTCTTGATGGAACAAGGAATAGTCGGTATACCTGGGTCGCCCAACTTCTTTGGAATCTTACCATTGAAGGAGTAATTAGCAAGCATAGTGGAAATTTCCTCATTGGGGATTTTCCTTTTGTTAGTAACAATATCTTTCATATACTTTGAATAAGGAGGCAATTTAATAGCATCAGTCAAAGGGATTTGCAAAAATAAAGGTTTCATCCAATCACAAAATTTATTATAATGTTCCTCCTCCTTTGATTTTAGTTTTTTAGCAGGAAAAGGCATTTGCTTTTGAACCCAAGGTTCTCTTTCATTACCGTGTTTCTCAGTAATAAAATCTTCTTTAGTATACTTTTTATTTTTAGCAGGCTTTTCAGGTTCTTTTTCAATTTCTTCTTTATCAGGAGTATCATTCTTATCATTATCTTCCTCATGTTCATTACCACTTTCAGTTTCAGCATCAAATAGAAATACTATTAGGATCATTAACAGGTTCAGAGGATTCTACAACATTCTTATGTTTCTTTTTCTTTTTCTTAGATGGAGCACTAGTTTTAATTAGTTGAGAATCTTGTTCAACTCTTTTGGGATGCCCTTCAGGATATAGAGGATCCTGGGTAGAAACACCGCCTCTAGTTGTTACTTCATAAGCATGTTTTTCTTTAGAATTATTTCCCAACAAGTCATTTTGCACTTTAGTAAGTTGATCAATTTGAGTTTGAACCATTTGAAAATGTTTAACAAGTATCTTAACATCATTGGAGGTTCTCTCCACAATACCATGCAATTCACTAATAGCTCGAGAATTTTCCATTAAATGATTCTCTACTCTCATATTAAAGTTTTCTTGCTTAACAATATAATTATCAAATTCATCTAAGCATTGAGCAGGAGGTTTTGAATATGGAATATCTTCCCTAGTAAAGCGTTGAAGAGAGTGTACCTCAATCATGGATGAAGGGGGAGTTATCTCACATAAATCTTCTATAGGAGGTAAATTCTTCACATCTTCAGGTTTAATACCCTTCTCTTTAAGAGACTTCTTGGCTTCCCTCATATCTTCATCATTTAATTTAATCATACCCCTCTTCTTCACTATCGGTGTCGGGGTTGGTTCAGGTGTAGACCAATCATCATGATTCCGGCCTATTTTAGCCAATAATTCTTCAGCGTCGTCTGGAGTTCTTTTCCTGAAAACACAACCAGCACAACTATCCAGGTATGCCCTAGACTCAATGGTTAGTCCACTATAAAATATATCAAGTAAATCATGCTTTTCCAAATCATGGTCAGGCTGAGCTCTAATAAGAGAGCAAAATCTCGCCCAAGCCTCAGGCAATTTCTCTCCATCTTCCTGGTCAAAATTATAAATTCTCTGCAAAGCAGCATGTTGAGCACTAGCAGGAAAGTATTTCCGGAAGAAAACATCAAGCAATTCTTTTGGACTTTTAATAGAACCAGGAGGCAAATTATTATACCAAGTTTTAGCATCATCCTTTAATGAGAAAGGAAAAATTTTAGCGACAAAATAAGTACGCATCTTAATATCATCAGAAAACAAGCCACTAAGAGTAGATAACTCAGTCATGTGTTCAACAGCACTTTCTTTTTCAGTACCACAAAAGGGTGTTTTCTCAACAATAGCTATATGAGATAAATCAAGAGAAAAATCATAATCTTTATCCCTAATGTTTATAGGAGATGTGGCAAATTTAGGATCAGGAGATAGTTTATATCTAACAGCATGTTCTGCAAGCAACTTTTTAATTTTTCTTGCATCAGTAGTAGCATTGCATTTTTCAATAAAATCATCATCAAGCTCTACATAATCTTCATCAAGATCATCATGTTATCACCAGAATTTGACCAAGTCAGAGGTGGGCCGCGATCAAGATGGACGTGAAAGATTATACATGGAGGAAATACGTGAATCGGCCTTTTATACCAAGTTGGGCTAAACTGCCCATGTATCTGTGACATATTAGATCGCATCTTAGTTTAGAAGTTAGAGTTTTACCCGTGCACGGTTTGGTGCACGCCCACATTAGAAAGTCCCCTGGACTATAAATATGTACCTAGGGTTTATGGAATAAACAACAACCAACGTTCAACACAAACCAATCTCGGCGCATCGCCAACTCCTTCGTCTCGAGGGTTCCTCCGGTAAGCACCATGCTGCCTAGATCGCATCTCGCGATCTAGGCAGCACGAGCCTGCCTAGTTGTTCATGCGTTGCTCGTACTGAAGCCTTTTTGATGGCGAGCAACGTAGTTATCATAGACGCGTTAGGGTTAGCATCGTTCTTAGCATCATATGCTCGCGTAGCGCAACCCTTGCGTGTCTAGCCGTCCTTGTGCCTCATCATGGGTGCAGGGGCGGCACCCCGCTTGATCTTTATTTAGTAGATCTGATCCGTTATGGTCGCTCCTTGATTCATCAAGGGTTAGTTTAATATCTGCAATAGTTAGGCCTTACAAAGGGTTGGAGGATCCAGCGGCATGCAGGGTGTAGTTTGCTGCCCCTAGACAGGACGTTCCGAGGATCAACCTAGTGTTGGTTTTTAGGCCTTGTCTAGGGCTGGCTTACGTTTACCGTGCGTGAGCGCGAGGCCCAATCGTGAGTAGGATGATCCGATTATGCGGTGAAAACCCTAGATCGTCGTGGATCTCATATGCTTTATCTTGATCAAGCAGGACCACCATATATTCGGCCACCTTGGACGAATCATGGGTGGATCGGCTCCATGAGCCGATTCACAGGACAACCTGAGAGCCGATCGAGGCTCGTATTTAACGTGTACGTGTGTGCCCTGCAGGAAACTAAGCGAGGCATCATCCACACCTTCCTGACCAGGTATAGGTCAGGTGGCACGCCCTTGCGACCCGCATCGGCGCGCGACCAGGAGGCTTTGCGGGCCGTCGCTCCGAGGGACTGGGGCCAGCCGCAGCCCTAGTCATTCCCGGCCTACCGTGTTGTCCGCCCGCCGGTGGGTTTCGACGCAACACATTCTCACGCACCGGTGGGACACATCTTCAACGACAACCATCTCGCCATCCACATCAGAGATGGCGAAAGACACCATACCGTCTTCATCAGAAGTGGCAGAAGAAACTCCGGTCACGTACGGGGATCTCACTGGCGAGCTCAAGAAGAAGTACGACGAGATCAAGTCTGCCCTCGAAGCCGACCTAATCGGCTCTTTCCACAGGACCCGCTCCCATGGCATCAGATGGAAGGGGTTCACACCTGAAGGCGCGCTTGATGGAGTGGACCTGTCCACCCCGTCGAAGAACGCACCAGGTCGCTGCGTCAGAGATCAACTTCATGGTGGCTCATTCGCTGCACCGCCATTCTGAGAGCCTGGTGAATACGTTGGAGCGCGT
Source organism: Lolium multiflorum (assembly GCA_030979885.1). Taxonomy (NCBI): domain Eukaryota; kingdom Viridiplantae; phylum Streptophyta; class Magnoliopsida; order Poales; family Poaceae; genus Lolium; species Lolium multiflorum. The sequence continues at coordinate 353,667,465 of CM061750.1, read as the reverse complement.
CGCGCTGCGCGTGATCCAGGAGATCATGAGCCATCAGTACTCTCCGTCAGGACCAGCCCTAGGGACTCACCAAGGGGAAGCGCTGCTCCATTCCCGTCCCCCGCTGCCATTCGCGTTGGCAGCGCCCGAAGCGCCGAACTCATCGGCTTTTGTCGTCTACAAGATTGGTGGTGACCCCAGTGACTACCAGCCCTACAGGACGCGCCCAAGGAGATCCCGCACGGATACGCATGTGCATACGTGCCAGACTGCAGCACCTGGGCACCCTCGAACCAGGTTGCTATAGCAGGGACTTCTGGGGCAACAGGAGGAACGTCGGAGGCAGACCCTGAGAAGCAAACGTGGCTAGCTAAATACGCCACCCCGACGAAACTCCCGAGCCCAGCTCCTGCAGTTGGCTCAGAACCAGAGAAACAGCATGGCTGGTTAAGTACGCCACTCCGACGAATCTTCAGGGTTCGGCACCTGCAGCCATCACCGCGGATCAAATTTGTACGATCCTGAAAGATCAGTTCGGCATGATGCCGAAGAGAAAGGCGATCGGCTATACCAAGCCGTACCCCAATGAGTACGAATTGATCCCGCTACCACCCAAATATCGGCTCCCGGACTTCACAAAGTTCAGTGGATCAGATGGCTCCAGCTCTATCGAGCATGTGAGCCGATATTTGGCACAGCTGGGCATGATCTCAGCGTCAGACGAGCTGCGCGTGAGGTACTTCTCACAGTCCCTCACAGGATCGGATGGTACACGTCGCTGCCACCGAACTCAATCCAGACTGGAAGCAGCTGGAAGAACGGTTCCATGAGCAATATCACTCAGAGGCTTCCGAGGCTGGCATTGCCGATCTAGCCCAAGTACGACAGAAGCGCGGAGAAACGGTGTCAGAATACATTCAGCGCTTCAGGACCGTTAGGAACCGATGCTATTCGGTTCATGTAAGCGAAAAAAGCAGTCGAATTGGCGGTGGTGGGTCTATCATCATCGATCAAGGAAGTGGCCTCCCAGGCGGACTATCCTTCATTAGCACACATGGTGCAGAAGTTGTCAGCATATGAGCAACGCCACCCGGATATCTACCAAGATAAATTCAAGCGCGTGGTTACCATGATTGACGCAGGCGAAGATGGAGGTCCTACGGGAGAGCGAGAGGTCGCAGTAGCTGAGTGGACTCGAGCTGCAGGCCCAGTAACCTGCAAATGGGTAAAGCCACCAGGGCCTCCAAGAGGGTTCGACTTCGACGTGACGAAAACCGAGCAGATTTTCGACCTCTTACTCGCGGAGAAGCACATAAAGGTACCCGAAGGCCACAAGTTTCCTACGGTGCAAGAGCTGAACGGAAAGCCATACTGCAAGTGGCATAACACGTTCACCCACACCACCAACGACTGCAGGGTGTGGCGTCAGCAGATCCAAGTGGCGATAGAAAATGGGCGATTAATTTTTAACCAGTACGCCATGAAGGTCGACACACACCCCTTCCGCCGTCAACATGGTGGAGTTTACCCACCTTGGAGGGTGCCAGCCTGATTTCTCAGCCAACATCAGCATGGTAGAGCTTGGACACCGCTCTGAGAAGGACGGGGATGAGGACAGCTGCTCTCAGAGCAAGGACACTGAGGGGGCCGCTCCATGCGATCGGCTCCGTCAAGATGGCAAGCGCTACGTCACAGAGGGGGAAGTGAAGAACATAAGATACCAACGACCCCTCTCTGATCACCTCCTCAACAAGTATGTTAGTCGATATGACCAACGCCGGCGATACGATAACAATGATGAAAGAGGTCGGATGACCATAAACGACGGAAGACATCGCCGGCATAATCATGATGAGGAGCGGCAGGAGCGCCACGGCAGGGAGCAGGACGATACGGACAGGCATTGGCACTGCCCCTTCTTCAGACACTGCTGGGATTCAGGAATGAGCCGATTACCAACAATCGGCAACTGCCCAGAATGCAACCGGAAAAGAAGGAGACAGCCAACGTGTCTGTGTTCGAGCGCCTAGGGCCTCTCCCACCGCAAAACAGACGTGCTGAGACCCCTCCGTTGGAAGATCTCGAGGATTCAGAAGACGAAGGGGAATACGAAGAAGACAGGTGCCACCGTCCAAGGTGGTGCCCGACGGTCTCAGCCATACACAAAAACGCAGGGTTCAGCGATTGCGCGGTCTGGAGGAAGCCGAAAGGATGTACTTGCATACGCTGAGGAAGGCGCGACCTGATCTGGCTGCGAAAGTCCAGAGGACCCTGGATGAGGAGGGACTGCCGCAAAGAAAAGAGTGGCGCCCCAAGCAAAAGAGAGCCGATGATGGCACATCGGCTGGCACAAACATGGTGTTCGTTCGTCCGGCGGAGTGTAGTGCTCCACGATTACACAGTGCACCCGACATGGATAACAGCAAGCGCACCAACGTGCTAAGGTCGAGATTGGGCTGGTTTTATCCGCCGACATGGACGAGTAGCAAGACTACGTCAATAAGCAACATGGCGAGGCCGATCCTTGCGATCGGCCCTCCGAAACTGATGAAGGGATATTACAAAACCTTCACCGAGCAAGCAACGTGGAGGCCGATTCCAGCGATCGGCCAAAATTATCCTCACCATCCATTCTGCCCGGGATCAACGTTTGACCCAACAAGGACTACCTGACGAGCCGATACCATCAATTCTCTTGACAGAATCGGCTCGGGGGGCACCTAGATGGATAATACTAAGTATAGGGGCCGATACACAAATCGGCCTAAAAATTTTAAAAAATTTACAGCCGATGCAAGGGCATCGACTTCAGAATTGAGAAGTAGCCGATGCGCGGCCATCGACTCAAGAGGAATAACTGTTACGATCAGAGGATCAATGAAGCACGAAGGGGGATTTTAATGGAAGAACTCCTCAATGGAGTAATTTAAGGGCTCGGATCCTCTCTTCAAGAGCAGCCTGGACGTGCAGATCAGGTCGAGGATGGATCGCATTAGATCCGCCGAAGGAAAGGAGCCGATCTGACCAGCAGGGCGCTAAGAGCGGACTGGAGAAACTCGGGGGGCAGCTCGCCTTGAAGGCTCTCTGCTTTGGGAAGCCGATTTATGTGCAAATCGGCTGGCTCTGCATGATCAAACCCAGGCTAATTCAGCTAAGTTACGCGTCCTCGTTTCTGTTTTTGCCTTGGCCAAGACTCGGGGGGCAGCAGGCCTGGTGGATGTTCTGTTTTACTCTGTTAAAAAGCCGATTGGGATACCATCGGCTGGTCCTTCATTACAACCTTCTTCACAAATGATGAGTATTGAAGAGCATTATTGGGTTTGGTTGGGAAAGTTCAAAGGTTTTCCTGAAGATCCTGCATTTTCTGCCAAATTTAGAAAATCATCAGTTGAAGAAGGGAAGGGCGAATTTTGAAGGACCGATGCGGTGCTATCGGCTCATCACGCATTGGCAAAGGGAACGAATCGGCAAGGTCAGTAGAAGAGGGAATCGGCTCAATTGAACTCAGAAGAAATCGGCAAATCAAATTGGGGAAAAGTTCTTCATTAATAGGCGAGATTTCTTACATAAAGAGCTAATTGCTCTCAAAAGGAGACGTTAGGGGATACATTGCCCCATCTACTACTGCTGGCCCTATTCTAGAGGTCCTATCTACGGGCCATCACTGCCCTCGTCGTCGCCGTCGTCGCTGCCGTCGGCGCTGCTCCCGGCGGGCTCGTCGTCGCTCCAATGGCCGCCAACCGGGCCCTCGTTGTCTTCGTCCTCTTCGTCAGCATCGTCCTCGTCGCTATCGGTCGCTAAGGTTGCCCGGCCAAGGGCAGAACCGCTTGGCCGGCGGCTCGTCGGAGGAGCTGTCGTCGTCATCCTCCTCCTCCGCTTCCTCCTCCTTCACCCCCTCGGAGGAGGTGAAGTCATCCCAGGAGAAGCGATCGTCATCGCTCTCCTCCTCCGGTTCCCCGTTGGCGAGGAAGCGGAGGTCGCTCTCCCCGTCCGTCGAAGACTGGTCGTCCTCGGACCAGACGGAGAAGTCATGGTCTGACTCCTCCCCGGCCGCAATGGCGCGGCGGACGTTGGCTGCGTGGACCTCCGCCGGGTTGTGCTCCGGCGTCGGCTCGCGGGACGAAGAGGACTGGGTGGAAAGATCCGATGAGGCAGAGGAGGAAGAAGACATGGTGGCACAAGAGGGTTTTTGGAGTGCTAATGCGAAGGAGATGCAGAGAAGAACTGTTCGTGGCAGTTAAATAAAAGGGGATATAGTAGAAATTCAATGCCACAGCAGTTTCCGAGGAGGTGGTACCAAAACTGTCAAATCATGCGGAGAAGTTGAGAAGGCAAGCTATCATGATGAAGGACTCTGCGACTCTGCGACGGTTCTGCTCTGCCACGACATGACCCTACGAGAGAAAAGCATAATGATTTTGGAAATGTCATTTCCAAAACCAGGGGGGCATGTGTTATCACCAGAATTTGACCAAGTCAGAGGTGGGCCGCGATCAAGATGGACGTGAAAGATTATACATGGAGGAAATACGTGAATCGGCCTTTTATACCAAGTTGGGCTAAACTGCCCATGTATCTGTGACATATTAGATCGCATCTTAGTTTAGAAGTTAGAGTTTTACCCGTGCACGGTTTGGTGCACGCCCACATTAGAAAGTCCTCTGGACTATAAATATGTACCTAGGGTTTATGGAATAAACAACAACCAACGTTCAACACAAACCAATCTCGGCGCATCGCCAACTCCTTCGTCTCGAGGGTTCCTCCGGTAAGCACCATGTCGCCTAGATCGCATCTCGCGATCTAGGCAGCACGAGCCTGCCTAGTTGTTCATGCGTTGCTCGTACTGAAGCCTTTTGATGGCGAGCAACGTAGTTATCATAGACGCGTTAGGGTTAGCATCGTTCTTAGCATCATATGCTCGCGTAGCGCAACCCTTGCGTGTCTAGCCGTCCTTGTGCCTCATCATGGGTGCAGGGGCGGCACCCCGCTTGATCTTTATTTAGTAGATCTGATCCGTTATGGTCGCTCCTTGATTCATCAAGGGTTAGTTTAATATCTGCAATAGTTAGGCCTTACAAAGGGTTGGAGGATCCAGCGGCATGCAGGGTGTAGTTTGCTGCCCCTAGACAGGACGTTCCGAGGATCAACCTAGTGTTGGTTTTTAGGCCTTGTCTAGGGCTGGCTTACGTTTATCGTGCGTGAGTGCGAGGCCCAATCGTGAGTAGGATGATCCGATTATGCGGTGAAAACCCTAGATCGTCGTGGATCTCATATGCTTTATCTTGATCAAGCAGACCACCATATATTCGGCCACCTTGGACGAATCATGGGTGGATCGGCTCCATGAGCCGATTCACAGGACAACCCGAGAGCCGATCGAGGCTCGTATTTAACGTGTACGTGTGTGCCCTGCAGAAACTAAGCGAGGCATCATCCACACCTGACCAGGTATAGGTCAGGTGGCACGCCCTTGCGACCCGCATCGGCGCGCGACCAGGAGGCTTTGCGGGCCGTCGCCCGAGGGGCCAGCCGCAGCCCTAGTCATTCCCGGCTCTACTGTGTTGACCAGTCTCTGCCCGCCGGTGGGTTTCTGACGTCAACACATCACTAGAATATTCAACAGACTCAGGTGAATTAACAGGTGTAGCAGCATTTTCATTAGGAGTTTCAGTATTTTCAATTTGTCTAGACTTAGCAATTGTAGCATCTAGAAAAGATCCTAACGAACCATCATTATCAAGCACAAGAAGCATCATCACAATTATGAGAGGAATTTTCAGATTCAGAAGTACCAGCATTTGAAGTTTGTGGTGGTGAAACAAGTTTACTTATCACAGATGGTGAATCAAGAGCAGCAGAGGTACTAAGAGTTGTACCTTTTCTTGTGGTGGATGGTAATATGGCGATCTTAGTATCGCGAGGTTTACCCATGATGGAGAATTTGCAGCGAACAATATCAATCCAAGTGAACTTCCAAATAAAGCTATGCTCCCCGGCAACGGCGCCAGAAAATAGTCTTGATGACCCACAAGTATAGGGGATCGCAACAGTCTTCGAGGGAAGTATTACCCAATTTATTGATTCGACACAAGGGGAGACAAAGAATACTTGTAAGCCTTAACAATGGAGTTGTCAATTCAGCCGCACTGGAAACAGACTTGCTCGCAAGAGTTTATCAAGAGTAACAGCTTTATGGCAGTTGGAAATAGTGAAATAAACAGCAGTGAATAAAGACAGCAGAGTGATTATAGTAAACAGCAGGATTAAAATACCGTAGGCACAGGACGGATTTAACGGGCGTTGCATGAATGAGAGAAACTCATGTAACAATCAAAGCAGGGGCATTTGCAGATAATAATAAAACGGTATCCAAGTACTAATCAATCAATAGGCATGTGTTCCATATTTAGTCGTACGTGCTCGCAATGAGAAACTTGCACAACATCTTTTGTCCTACCAGCCGGTGGCAGCCGGGCCTCTAGGGAAACTACTGGAAATTAAGGTACTCCTTTTAATAGAGTACCGGAGCAAAGCATTAACACTCCATGAACACATGTGATCCTCACATCACTACCATCCCCTCCGGTTGTCCCGATTTTTCACTGGGCCATTGGTTCCGGACAGCGACATGTGTATACAACTTGCAGTAAGATCATAAACAACGAATATCTTCATGAATCAATAACATGTTCAGATCTGAGATCATGGCACTCGGGCCCTAGTGACAAGCATTAAGCATAACAAGTTGCAACAATATCATAAAAGTGACATCTACGGATACTAGGCACTATGCCCTAACAATCTTATGACTATTACATGACCAATCTCATCCAATCCCTACCATCCCCTTCAGCCTACAGCGGGGGAATTACTCACACATGGATGGGGGAAACATGGCTGGTCGATGGAGAGGCGTTGGCGGTGATGGCGGTGAAGATCTCCTCCAATTCCCCGTCCCGGAGTGCCAGAACGGAGACTTCTGGCTCCCGAGACGGAGTTTCGCGATGTGGCGGCTCTCTGGAGGGTTTCTGGCGACTTCCACTTCTCCCCGTGCGTTTTTAGGTCGAACCCGATAAGTAGTCCGAAGGGGGCGTCGGAGGCCAGCCGAGGGGGCCACACCATAGGCCGCGCGGCCCCCCCCTAGGCCGCGCCGCCTTATGGTGTGGGGCCCTCGGCCTCCACCTCTCTTGCCCTTCTGGCTCCGTCAGTATTCTGGTAAAATAGGGCCTTCTGCATAAATTCCGAGGATTTTCCCTAAAGTTGGATTTCTGCACAAAAACGAGACACCAGAGCAGTTCCGCTGAAAACAGCGTTAGTCCGTGTTAGTTGTATCCAAAATACACAAATTAGAGGCAAAACAATAGCAAAAGTGTTCGGGAAAGTAGATACGTTTTGGACGTATCAATGAAGATCCATACAAACACCTGGATTTCTTCAAAGATCTTTGTGGGACTTTTAAACTGAAGAATTATACGAAGATGAGGTAATGTTAAAGTTATTTAACCAAACTCTAACCGGTACTGCTTTATCTTGGTATAGAACATGTCCCGCAAAAACTATTCGCACCTCGGACAACCTACGCAAATGATTTGTGTCTCGATTCTACCCGAAGAGTAAGTCAATAGTGATAAGACGACAATCTCCAACTTTAAGAATCATCCCAGTGAAAGTCTCGTGAGATCCTACAAACTCAAGATGGCAAGTATCTCTATAGGTAGAGCTAGGATAAGTCTAATCTACGAGTTGCTCTTCTAGAGTTTATTTGCGGTTTAGCTCATTGTAATTACGAGGCTGTGTTGATCTTCTGTAAGAAAGTACGTGTTGTAATTATATAGACATGCCTTGGACCCGCAAATGTTTCTGTTGTACCACTCTAAGAGACGTAATACTAGCGGAACAGTGTTTCGCTGGTGTTATATCAACGATTTGCATACTTCCCCATGCAGTTGTATGCTGAGTCACCAGAAAACATTGAAGAGAAAGAATAAAAAGGATGCTGCGAAGGTATTCGGCTATGTCATGAGAAGAATCATGTGCATGCCCAGAAAGAAGGTACCATAAAAAAGCGATAAAACCTCTCTCATAAAACATTCCTGAAAATCATGCGTAAGTACTAGGTAAGTCCACTTCGTATTTTCCTTGGTTGTAATTCTTCTTCTCGAATTTTTTATCTTCATTTTCGTTACCCTTGCATTTTTTTTTAGTTATTTGCCACTTTCTCGGGGTTGATACGGTCAGGCATACGGGCACACCCTGCCCGTATTGCTGACCCGAATACCCCTGGTATCTTTTGGTTTTCTAGAACTTTTGCCGCTAGCTGATACGGCAGGCATACGGGCAGCCTATACCCGTATCGCCTCTCGTTAAACTATCAGGTATCTTTTGAATTTTCTCGTAAATGTGATGTGGGAGGCATACATGCATACTTGCCCATGCAGTCTCTCGTTAAACTCTCAGCAATTTCTTAAATATTTTATCTTTTCTTTGTTATAAAAGAATACGTATTGGAAGTCGGTAACTTACGATACGAGCGGGCCATACGGGAAGAACTATGCCTGTTAGGAAAGGTTTACCAACTTGGGTTTGTGAAAATTTTGCCACGGAGACCTATACAGTCACATGATACGGGCAGCCACCTGTATCGGTGGTTGTTAAGGTGCCTGACATTCCCAGGTTTTTCTATTTCATGTTCCAATCTTCTTGGACTTTTTCTAATCAACCTAAAGGCCAATATGAAAAAATTTCCTTAACCCTCTTAAATACCTCTCCACATGATTTCTTTCTCTCATAACTTCGCATACCCAATCTACAACATGAAGTACCTATTTCCAGGCAAGGGGGAAGCACTCAGCCTCTTGCCGCCACATGAGGAAGAAGACAAGATCGCCCCCACGCGAGTTGGAGGTCTCAGGCCAATGGTGTGAAGTCCACGATGGATGAGAGCTTCCTCCGAGTAATACGACTATGACTATGATCTTGGAGAAGATGACCTCGAGCTTGGTGTCGAGATTTATGATGGATTTATCAATGAGCAAGAAGCATCCCGGTCATATGGCAAGGGAGTTATGGAATCCGTCAAAGTCATCACCACTGATCAAGGAAGTAAGAGGAGGATATCACCTAAGGGGATGGACAACGTGACTGGGGTTTATAAGAAGCTACCTTACGCATGGAGATGAACAAGAAGCTCACCTTCACCGCACGTAAGTCCGTGAAGCCACAAGAAGAGTGGACAGAAGAACTCTTCGAAAGCATGTTCACCGAGGAACCACCTACGTACATTGGAGCAACCCATTGGTAAGCTTGAAAAATATGATGAAGATGAACTAATTCACAGGGACTATGTACGCTACCGCCTTAACAATCTGGAGAACAACAAGGACATCACCAGGATGGGTGATGTATTCGTAACGAAGCTCTTGGAGATGCATGAAGAACAACGCAAGAGCAACGCCTGCATGGCCCAACTGGAGGAGTCAGACAGGAAACCGCGACCTGATCTCTGCCGCGCCGCTTCAGCACACTCGCCAACACCAACCTGCGGTACCAAATCATCGCAAGGGTTGTAATCTATCTTACAGTTTTAGCATGCTTACTTTCCCACAAGTATATTAGTTTATCTTTGCATAATAAGTTGCAACTCTAGCTCACTCGGATAAGGAAAGAATTATATATATCCTATAGATTTGTGAGACTATATTATATATGGACTATTGCACTTTGTGGTTATTTTATTAGATGTACGGATTAGGATGAGATCTATTATGCATGTACTTTATGATGATTTAGAAGTCTTCCACACTATTAGTACTAACAGAAAATTTGAATAACTTTTATAGTATGTGATGGCGTGTAACTCACACGTTCGTTGGGAACCCCAAGAGGAAGGTATGATGCGCACAGTAGCAAGTTTTCCCTCAGAAAGAAACCAAGGTTTAATCGAACCAGGAGGAGCCAAGAAGCACGTTGAAGGTTGATGGTCGCGAAATGTGATGCGGCGCAACACCAGGGATTCCGGCGCCAACTAGGAACCTGCACAACACAACCAAAGTACTTTGCCCCAACGAAACAGTGAGGTTGTCAATCTCACCGGCTTGCTGTAACAAAGGATTAAACGTATCGAGTGGAAGATGTTTGCAAAGAAAACAGTAAAACAAGTAGAATGTATGCTATGTAAAGAATAGGACCGGGGTCCACAGTTCACTAGAGGTGTCTCTCCCATAAGATAAAAGCATGTTGGGTGAACAAATTACAGTCGGGCAATTGACAAATAGAGAAAGGCATAATAATGCATATACATGACATGATAAATATAGTGAGATTTAATTGGGCATTACGACAAAGAACATAGACCGCCATCCAACCGCATCTATGCCTAAAAAGTCCACCTTCAGGTTATCGTCCGAACCCCCTCCAGTATTAAGTTGCAAAGCAACAGACAATTGCATTAAGTATTGTGCGTAATGTAATCAATAACTACATCCTTAGACATAGCATCAATGTTTTATCCCTAGTGGCAACAGCACATCACAACCTTAGAACTTTCTGTCACTGTCCCAGGTATCAATGAAGGCATGAACCCACTATCGAGCATAATTACTCCCTCTTGGAGTTAAGAGTAAAAACTTGGCCAGAGCCTCTACTAATAACGGAGAGCATGCAAGATCATAAACAACACATGAACAATAGATTGATAATCACCATAATCATAGTACTCTATCCATCGGATCCCGACAAACACAACATATAGAATTACATATAGATGATCTTGATCATGTTAGGCAGCTCACAAGATCTAACAATGAAGCACAACAAGGAGAAGACGACCATCTAGCTACTGCTATGGACCCATGGTCCAGGGGTGAACTACTCACTCATCACTCCGGAGGCGATCATGGCGATGAAGAGTCCTCCGGAGATGATCCCCTCCCGGCAGGTGCCGGAGGCGATCTCCGAATCCCCCGAGATGGGATTCGCGGCGGCGTCTCCGTAAGGTTTTCCGTATCGTGGCTCTCGCATGGGGGTTTCGCGACGGAGCTTTAAGCAGGCGGAAGGTCAACGCGAGGGGCCACACGAGGGCCCAGGGGGCAGGGCCGCGCGGCCAAGACCTAGGCCGCGCCGGCCACCCCCGGCTGCCTCGTGGCCCCACTTCGTTAGGTCTTCGGTCTTCTGGAAGCTTCGTGCAAAAATAGGAGGCGAAAGTTTCGTCCAATTCCGAGAATATTTCTTTACTAGGATTTCTGAAACCAAAAACAGCAGAAAAAAGAACTGGCTTTCGGCATCTTGTTAATAGGTTAGTTCCAGTAAAATGCATAAATATGACATATAAAGTGCATAAAACATGTAGGTATCATCAATAAAGTAGCATGGAACATAAGAAATTATCGATACGTTGGAGACGTATCAGCATCCCCAAGCTTAGTTCTGCTCGTCCCGAGGTAAAACGATAACAAAGATAATTTCTGAAGTGACATGCCATCATAATCTTGATCATACTATTTGTAAACATATGTAATGAATGCAGCGATCAAAGCAAAGGTAATGACATGAGTAAACAACGAATCATATAGCAAAGACTTTTCATGAATAGTACTTCAAGACAAGCATCAATAAGTCTTGCATAAGAGTTAACTCGTAAAGCAATAAATCAAAGTAAAGGTGTTGAAGCAACACATAAGAAGATTAAGTTTCAGCGGTTGCTTTCAACTTGTAACATGTATATCTCATGGATATTGTCAACATAAAGTAATATAACAAGTGCAATATGCAAGTATGTAGGAATCAATGCTTCACACAAGTGTTTGCTTCTTAAGGTGGAAGGAGATAGGTAAACCGACTCAACAATAAAAGTAAAAGAATGGTCCTTCAATGAGGAAAGCATCGATTGCTGTATTTGTGCTAGAGCTTTTATTTTGAAAACATGAAACAATTTTGTCAACGGTAGTAATAAAGCATATGAGTTATGAAAATTATATCTTACAAGTTGCAAGCCTCACGCATAGTATACTAATAGTGCCCGGTTAACTTGGACTACCGGATCTTTGCATGCCATGTTTCAACCAAGTGTCACAAAGGGGTACCTCCATGCCGCCCGTACAAAGGTCCAAGGAGAATGCTCGCATTTCGGATTTCTCGCTTTTGATTATTCTCAACTTAGACATCCATACCGGGACAACATGGACAACAGATAATGGACTCCTCTTAAATGCATAAGCATGTAGCAAAGTTATTATTCTCATATGAGATTGAGGATATATGTCCAAAACTGAAACTTCCACCATGGTTCATGGCTTTAGTTAGCGGCCCAATGTTCTTCTCTAACAATTTTGCATGCTCCAACCACTAAAATGATAGACCTTCAGACAAGACGGACATGCATAGCAACTCACATGATATTCAACAATAGTTGATGGCGTTCCCCAGAAACATGGTTATCGCACAACAAGCAACTTAATAAAATATAAAGTGCATAAGTACATATTCAATACTACGATAGTTTTTAAGGCTATTTTGTCCCATGAGCTATATATTGCAAAGGTGAATGATGGAATTTTAAAGGTAGCACTCAAGCAATTTACTTTGGAATGGCGGGTAAATACCATGTAGTAGGTAGGTATGGTGGACACAAATGGCATAGTGGTTGGCTCAAGGATTTTGGATGCATGAGAGGTATTCCCTCTCGATACAAGGTTTAGGCTAGCAAGGTTATTGAAGCAAACTCAAGGATGAACAAGTGCAGCAAGACTCACATAAAAGACATATTGTAAACATTATAAGACTCTACACTGTCTTCCTTGTTGTTCAAAACTCAATACTAGATATTATCTAGACCTTAGAGAAATCAAATATGCAAATCAAATTTTAGCAAGCTCTATGTATTTCTTCATTAATGGGTGCAAAGCATATGATGCAAGAGCTTAAACATGAGCACAACAATTGCCAAGTATCACATTATCCAAGACATTTTTAGAATTACTACATGTAGCATTTTCCAATTCCAACCATATAACAAATTAACGAAGAAGAAACTTCGCCCTGAACATTATGAGTAAAGCCTAAGGACACATGTGTCCATATGCAACAGCGGAGCGTGTCTCTCTCCCACAAAGTGAATGCTAGGATCCATCTTATTCAAACAAAAACAAAAACGAAAACAAACCGACGCTCCAAGTAAAGAACACCAGATGTGACTGAATAAAAATATAGTTTCAGGGGAGGAACCTGATGATGTTGTCGATGAAGAAGGGGATGCCTTGGGCATCCCCAAGCTTAGACGCTTGAGTCTTCTTAAAATATGCAGGGATGAACCACGGGGGCATCCCCAAGCTTAGAGCTTTCACTCCTCTTGATCTTAGTATATCATTCTCCTCTCTTGACCCTTGAAAACTTCCTTCACACCAAACTTCAAGCAAACTCATTAGAGGGTTAGTGCATCATTAATAATTCACACATTCAGAGGTGACACAATCATTCTTTTCACTTCTGGACATTGCATAATGCTACTGGACATTAATGGATCAAAGAAATAAATCCAACATAGCAAAAGAGGCAATGCGAAATAAAAGGCAGAATCTGTCAAAAACAGAACAGTCCGTAAAGACGAATTTATAAATGGCACCAGACTTGCTCAAATGGAAAAACTCAAAACTAATGAAAGTTGCGTACATATCTGAGGATCACGCTCGTAAATTGGCAGATTTTTTCGAATTTTCTACAGAGAATTATGCCCAGATTCGTGACAGACAGCAATGCTGTTTCTGCGCAGCGATCCCAAATATAACATCAACTTTGACATAGAAACTTTACTTGGCACAAAAACATGATAAGGAGAGGTTGCTACAGTAGTAAACAACTTCCAAGACTCAATAAAACAAAAAATTGCTGTAGGTAAAAACATGGGTTGTCTCCCATAAGCGCTTTTCTTTAACGCCTTTCAGCTAGGCGCAGAAAGTGCAAATCAAGTAACATCGAGAGTAGAAGCATCAACATCATAGCTTGTTCTAATAATAGAATCAAAAGGCAACTTCATTCTCTTTCTAGGGAAGTGTTCCATACCTTTCTTGAGAGGAAATTGATATTTAATATTACCTTCCCTCATATCAATAACAGCACCAACAGTTCGAAGAAAAGGTCTTCCCAACACAATTGGACAAGATGCATTGCATTCGATATCCAAGACAACAAAATCAACGGGGACAAGGTTATTGTTAACCGTAATATGCACATTATCAATCCTCCCCAAAGGTTTCTTTTTAACATTATCGGCGAGATTAACATCCAAATAACAATTCTTCAATGGTGGCAAGTCAAGCATATCATAAATCTTTTTAGGCATAACAGAAATACTTGCACCAAGATCACATAAGGCATTACATTCAAAGTCATTGAATTTCATTTTAATGATGGGCTCCCAACCATCTTCTAACTTTCTAGGAATAGAAGTTTCAAGTTTTAGTTTCTCTTCTCTAGCTTTTATGAGAGCATTTGTAATATGTTTTGTAAAGGCTAAATTTATAGCACTAGCATTAGGACTTTTAGCAAGTTTTTGTAAGAACTTTATAACTTCAGAGATGTGGCAATCATCAAAATCTACATCATTATGAGCTACAGCAATGGGATCATTATTCCCAAGGTTGGAAAAAATTTCAGCAGTTTTATCACAAGCAGTTTCAGCAGTTTTAGCAATTTCAGGCAGTTTTGTACGCTTTGCACTAGGAGTAGAAACATTGCCAACACCAATTATTTTACCATTGATAGTAGGAGGTGTAGCAACATGTGAAGAATTAGCATTACTAGTGGTGGTAATAGTCCAAACTTTAGCTACATTATTCTCTTTAGCTAGTTTTTCATTTTCTTCTCTATCCCACCTAGCACGCAACTCAGCCATTAATCTTATATTCTCATTAATTCTAACTTGGATGGCATTTGCTGTAGTAGTAATCTTATTATCAAGATCATTATTAGGCATAACTTTCAACTTTAAAAGATTTACATCAGAGGCAAGTCTATCAACTCTAGAAGCGATAGTATCAATTTTATCAAGCTTTTCCTCAACCGATTTGTTAAAAGCAGTTTGTGTACTAATAAATTCTTTAAGCATGGCTTCAAGACCAGAGGGTACACTTCTATTATTGTTGTAAGAATTCCCATAAGAATTACCATAACCATTACCATTAGCAGAAGGATATGGCCTATAGTTATTACCAGAGTTGTTCCTATAAGCATTGTTGTTGAAATTATTATTTTTAATGAAATTCACATCAACATTTTCTTCTTGAGCAACCAATGAAGCTAAAGGAACATTATTTGGATCAACATTAGATCTACCATTCACAAGCATAGACATAATCACATCAATCTTATCACTCAAGGAAGAGGTTTCTTCAACAGAATTTACCTTCTTACCTTGTGGAGCTCTTTCCGTGTGCCATTCAGAGTAATTCACCATCATATCATCAAGAAGTTTTGTAGCCGCCCCAATGTGATGGACATAAAAGTACCTCCAGCAGCTGAATCCAATAAATTCCGCGAAGAAAAATTTAGTCCTGCATAGAAGGTTTGGATGATCATCCAAGTAGTCATCCATGGGTTGGGCAATTTTACCAAAGTTTTCATTCTCTCCCAAGCTTGAGCAACATGTTCAATATCTAATTGTTTAAAATTCATTATGCTACTTCTCAAAGAAATAATTTTAGCGGAGGATAATATCTACCAATAAAAGCATCCTTGCATTTAGTCCATGAATCAATACTATTCTTAGGCAAAGATAGCAACCAATCTTTAGCTCTTCCTCTTAATGAGAAAGGAAACACTTTCAATTTAATAATATCACCATCTACATCTTTATACTTTTGCATTTCACAAAGTTCAACAAAATTATTGAGATGGGCAGCAGCATCATCAGAACTAGCACCAGAAAATTGTTCTCTCATGACTAAATTTAGTAAAGCAGGTTTAATTTCAAAGAATTCTGCTGTAGTAGCAGGTGGAGCAATAGGTGTGCATAGGAAATCATTATTATTTGCATTTGTGAAGTCACACAATTTAGTATTTTCATGGTTGGCCATTTTAGCAACAGTAAATAAAACAAACTAGATAAAGTAAATGCAAGTAACTAATTTTTTTGTGTTTTCGATATGGAGAGCAAGACAGTAAATAAAGTAAAACTAGCAACTAATTTTTTTGTGTTTTGTTTAGGTGCAGCAAACAAAGTAGTAAATAAAATAAAGCAAGACAAAAACAAAGTAAAGAGATTGAGAAGTGGAGACTCCCCTTGCCCCGGCAACGGCGCCAGAAAAAGAGCTTGATGGCGTGTAACTCACACGTTCGTTGGGAACCCCAAGAGGAAGGTATGATGCGCACAGTAGCAAGTTTTCCTCAGAAAGAAACCAAGGTTTAATCGAACCAGAGGAGCCAAGAAGCACGTTGAAGGTTGATGGTCGCGAAATGTGATGCGGCGCAACACCAGGGATTCCGGCGCCAACTAGGAACCCGCACAACACAACCAAAGTACTTTGCCCCAACGAAACAAGAGGTTGTCAATCTCACCGGCTTGCTGTAACAAAGGATTAAACGTACGAGTGGAAGATGTTTGCAAAGAAAACAATAAAACAAGTAGAATGTATGCTATGTAAAGAATAGGACCGGGTCCACAGCTCACTAGAGGTGTCTCTCCCATAAGATAAAAGCATGTTGGGTGAACAAATTACAGTGGGCAATTGACAAATAGAGAAAGGCATAATAATGCATATACATGACATGATAAATATAGTGAGATTTAATTGGGCATTACGACAAAGAACATAGACCGCCATCCAACCGCATCTATGCCTAAAAAGTCCACCTTCAGGTTATCGTCCGAACCCCCTCCAGTATTAAGTTGCAAAGCAACAGACAATTGCATTAAGTATTGTGCGTAATGTAATCAATAACTACATCCTTAGACATAGCATCAATGTTTTATCCCTAGTGGCAACAGCACATCACAACCTTAGAACTTTCTGTCACTGTCCCAGGTATCAATGAAGGCATGAACCCACTATCGAGCATAATTACTCCCTCTTGGAGTTAAGAGTAAAAACTTGGCCAGAGCCTCTACTAATAACTGAGAGCATGCAAGATCATAAACAACACATGAACAATAGATTGATAATCACCATAATCATAGTACTCTCTATCCATCGGATCCCGACAAACACAACATATAGAATTACATATAGATGATCTTGATCATGTTAGGCAGCTCACAAGATCTAACAATGAAGCACAACAAGGAGAAGACGACCATCTAGCTACTGCTATGGACCCATGGTCCAGGGGTGAACTACTCACTCATCACTCCGAGGCGATCATGGCGATGAAGAGTCCTCCGGAGATGAATCCCCTCTCCGCAGGGTGCCGAGGCGATCTCCGAATCCCCCGAGATGGGACTGGCGGCGGCGTCTCCGTAAGGTTTTCCGTATCGTGGCTCTCGGCACTCGGGGGTTTCGCGACGGGAGCTTTAAGTAGGCGGAAGGTCAACGCGAGGGGCCACACGAGGGGCCCAGGGGGCAGGGCCGCGCGGCCAAGACCTAGGCGCGCCGGCCACCCCCCCGGCTGCCTCGTGGCCCCACTTCGTTAGGTCTTCGGTCTTCTCGGAAGCTTCGTGCAAAAATAGGACCCCGGGCGAAAGTTTCGTCAATCCCGAGAATATTTCTTTACTAGGATTTCTGAAACCAAAAACAGCAGAAAACAGCAAATGGCTCTTCGGCATCTTGTTAATAGGTTAGTTCCGTAAAATGCATAAATATGACATATAAAGTGCATAAAACATGTAGGTATCATCAATAAAGTAGCATGGAACATAAGAAATTATCGATACGTTGGAGACGTATCAGTATGTCAGAGGTCATTGTTTTGATTTGAATAAAAATTGATAAAGAAATAAGTCAAGCAAATAAGAATCAATGATGAAAAGGCATGAAAATATAGTACTACAACTAAGTACAAGTTGAGGAAGATACGCAAACCACCAAGCGTTCTACTTTATATTCTATCCCGGATTTTGCATAAAAGTTCTTAATCTATTTTGAACCTTCTGATGGGATTGAAAATATGTCTAGTTTTTCTCACAGCACTTCATAACTATGAGTGCTAAAGAAAAACAAAAGCAAATTTGTGAGAAGAGAAAATAGACCTATACATGACCATGAGAGGACTTGAAAAAGATAGCTTCAAACTCTAAATTCATGCCCGCGCATATTCGCCACGCCGTCGAGCTCTCCCTCCAGGCGGCGTAGCAAGGGGAGGGCAGGCGACGACGCGCTGCTGGAGCAGCGGCGTCTGGCCTCCACCCTACGCAGGGAGAGGCGACGCGCGGAATAGGAGCTGCGGTAGAGGGGACGCGACGACGGGATGGGGCCGTCGAACGCACCGCCCGGGCAGCCAGTAGGCTAGGGTTAGATAAGATCTAGCCGTGTAATATATAATCAAATTTGAATAAAAAACCTTTGTTTCATGCACCTTTATTTATTTAGGGTGCGTTTTTGGGAGACGCGGCTGGGGCGACGTCCCCAAACGCGACAGGAACAAAACACGTCCCCCGAACACTCGATTCAGCGCCCTTTGAGAGACGATTTGGGGATGCGGCTGAAGATGCTCTTAGTCTGCTTATGTCACGTCACGTGTGTTTGCGTTTGATACCCTCGTGAGAAACCGGACGCAAGTAAATAAAACCATTCGTTCATCGCTTTGTTCGTGCTAACCTCACGCGCGCACCGCCTCCAGCCTGTCAATAAGAGCAAGTAAAATAAGTTCTAGTCAGCTGGCTATAAAAATTAAAGTAGTATAATATGGTAAACACTATCTATCAGAGTCCGATACGAAACGATCCGTCGGACCTCTCCAAGGACGTCCATCTCACTGCGATCGAACGAGCTGGTTTCCAGTCCCATCTCGTTTTTTTCCTCCATTATCGCTGACCAAAATCCTGAAATTTCTCCTGATCCCCAAATCGTGCCGCGCGCTCACCTTTTCGCCCGGGTCGCTCCGTGCCCTGATCTCCCCGCATCGTCCCAATCTCTCCCATTGTGTTGCTTCCTTCCCTCCAGGTCGTCACCTCCGCCTCCACCTGGTTCGTCTAGTGCGCCGGCGGCACACATGAAGCTACTCTGCGGGGAGACGTCGTCGGAGCATCACTGACCGCGCCCCGCTCTACCGCATCTTTCGCCATTCTTCCTCCATCATGGCGGACTCCACCCAATCTAGAAGCTTATTCCCCAGGTGGCAGCGCCGACGAGACCTCGTCTGCCCGTCTGTGTGGCCATTCCGGCCATTGGCATCAGCTGCTTCCTCCAAAGTCCACACCCTTGGTCGCATCGCGCGTTTGCAGCTGCCCGAGGAAAACAAGGTAGCTACAACGATGAGAATAGCACAAGTCCAGTTCTGTTCTCTTTCTAATGGCTTTCTTCTCCTGCTGCACTGTCTATATGGAAGAGTAAATGTCACGTAATACAAGAGCAAATCTGGGTAGCCCAGTCCTGGTGACAAACTGTCAAATTTGTTTACCGCTGCATGTTGATGCGCGTTGATGTACACGTCCGTTGGGAACCCCAAGAGGAAGGTATGATGCGCACAGTGGCAAGTTTTCCCTCAGAAAGAAACCAAGGTTTAATCGAACCAGGAGGAGCCAAGAAGCACGTTGAAGGTTGATGGTGGCGAAATGTGATGCGGCGCAACACCAGGGATTCCGCGCCAACGTGGAACCCGCACAACACAACCAAAGTACTTTGCCCCAACGAAATGCTGAGGTTGTCAATCTCACCGGTTTGCTGTAACAAAGGATTAACCGTATTGTGTGGATGATGATTGTTTGCGAAGAAAACAGTAAAGAACAATTGCAGTAGATTGTATGCGATGTAAAGAATAGGACCGGGGTCCACAGTTCACTAGAGGTGTCTCTCTCATAAGATAAAAGCATGTTGGGTGAGCAAATTATAGTCGGGCAATTGACAAATAGAAAAGGGCATAACAATGCATATACATGATATGATAAATATAGTGAGATTTAATTGGGCATTACGACAAAGTACATGGACCGCCATCCAGCATGCATCTATGCCTAAAAAGTCCACCTTCAGGTTATCATCCGAACCCCTTCTTAAGTTGCAAGCAATGACAATTGCATTAAGTATGGTGCGTAATGTAATCAATAACTACATCCTTAGACATAGCATCAATGTTTTATCCCTAGTGGCAACAGCACATCCACAACCTTAGAACTTTCTGTCACTGTCCCAGATTTAATGGAGGCATGAACCCACTATCGAGCATAAATACTCCCTCTTGGAGTTAAGAGCAAAAACTTGGTCAGAGCCTCTACTAATAACGGAGAGCATGCAAGATCATAAACAACACATAGGTAATAGGTTGATAATCACCATAACATAGTATTCTCTATCCATCGGATCCCGACAAACACAACATATAGTATTACGTATAGATGATCTTGATCATGTTAGGCAGCTCACAAGATCCAACAATGAAGCACATAAGGAGAAGACGACCATCTAGCTACTGCTATGGACCCATAGTCCAGGGGTGAACTACTCACTCATCACTCCGGAGGCGATCATGGCGATGAAGAGTCCTCCGGGAGATGATTCCCCTCTCCGGCAGGTGCGAGGCGATCTCCCGAATCCCCCGAGATGGGATTTGCGGCGGCGGCGTCTCTGGAAGGTTTTCCGTATCGTGGCTCTCGACAGAGGGTTTCGCGACGAAGACTTTAAGTAGGCGAAGGGCAACGCGGGGGCCACACGAGGGCCCCACACACCAGGGCCGCGCGCGGCCGGGCCGCGCCGCCCTGTTGTGGCGGCGCCGTGGCCCCACTTCCTTTCCCTCGGTCTTCTGAAGCTTCGTGCAAAAATAGGACCCGGGCGTTGATTTCGTCCAATTCCGAGAATATTTCCTTACTAGGATTTCTGAAACAAAAACAGCAAAACATCCACTGGCTCTTTGGCATCTTGTTAATAGGTTAGTGCCGGAAAATGCGTAAATACGACATATAATGTGTATAAAACATGTAGATATCATCAATAATGTAGCATGGAACATAAGAAATTATCGATACGTTGGAGACGTATCAGCATCCCCAAGCTTAGTTCTGCTCGTCCCGAGCAGGTAAACGATAACAAGGATAATTTCTGAGTGACATGCCATCATAACCTTGATCATACTATTGTAAACATATGTAATGAATGCAGCGATCAAAACAATGGTAATGACATGAGTAAACAAATGAATCATAAAGCAAAGACTTTTCATGAATAGTACTTCAAGACAAGCATCAATAAGTCTTGCATAAGAGTTAACTCATAAAGCAATAAATCAAAGTAAAGGTATTGAAGCAACACAAAGGAAGATTAAGTTTCAGCGGTTGCTTTCAACTTATAACATGTATATCTCATGGATAGTGTCAATGTAAAGTAATATAACAAGTGCAATATGCAAGTATGTAGGAATCAATGCACAGTTCACACAAGTGTTTGCTTCTTGAGGTGGAGAGAGATAGGTAAACTGACTCAACAATAAAAGTAAAAGAAAGGTCCTTCAAAGAGGAAAGCATCGATTGCTATATTTGTGCTAGAGCTTTTATTTTGAAAACATGAAACAATTTTGTCAACGGTAGTAATAAAGCGTATGAGTTATGTAAATTATATCTTACAAGTTGCAAGCCTCATGCATAGTATACTAATAGTGCCCGCACCTTGTCCTAATCAGCTTGGACTACCGGATCATCGCAATACACATGTTTTAACCAAGTGTCACAAAGGGGTACCTCCATGCCGCCTGTACAAAGGTCTAAGGAGAAAGCTCGCATTTTGGATTTCTCGCTTTTGATTATTCTCAACTTAGACATCCATACCGGGACAACATGGACAACAGATAATGGACTCCTCTTTAATGCATAAGCATGTGGCAACAATTAGTGTTCTCATATGAGATTGAGGATATATGTCCAAAACTGAAACTTCCACCATGATTCATGGCTTTAGTTAGCGGCCCAATGTTCTTCTCTAACAATATGAATGCTCCAACCATTAAGGTGGTAGATCTCTCTTACTTCAGACAAGACAGACATGCATAGCAACTCACATGATATTCAACAAAGAATAGTTGATGGCGTCCCAGAAGCATGGTTATCGCACAACAAGCAACTTAATAAGAGATAAAGTGCATAAGTACATATTCAATACCACAATAGTTTTTAAGGCTATTTTGTCCCATGAGCTATATATTGCAAAGGTGAATGATGGAATTTTAAAGGTAGCACTCAAGCAATTTACTTTGGAATGGCGGAGAAATACCATGTAGTAGGTAGGTATGGTGGACACAAATGGCATATATAGTGGTTGGCTCAAGGATTTTGGATGCATGAGAAGTATTCCCTCTCGATACAAGGTTTAGGCTAGCAAGGTTATTTGAAGCAAACTCAAGGATGAACCGGTGCAGCAAAACTCACATAAAAGACATATTGTAAACATTATAAGACTCTACACCGCCTTCCTTGTTGTTCAAAACTCAATACTAGAAATTATCTAGACCTTAGAGAGACCAAATATGCAAACCAAATTTTAGCAAGCTCTATGTATTTCTTCATTAATGGGTGCAAAGTATATGATGCAAGAGCTTAAACATGAGCACAACAATTGCAAGGTATCACATTATCCAAGACATTTTAGAATTACTACATGTAGCGTTTCCCGATTCCAACCATATAACAATTTAAGGAAGAAGTTTCAACCTTCGCCTTGAACATTATGAGTAAAGCCTAAGGACATATTTGTCCATATGCAACAGCGGAGCGTGTCTCTCTCCCACAAAGTGAATGCTAGGATCCATTTTATTCAAACAAAAACAAAAACAAAACAAACCGACGCTCCAAGCAAAGTACATAAGATGTGACCGAATAAAAATATAGTTCCAGGGGAGGAACCTGATGATGTTGTTGATGAAGAAGGGGATGCCTTGGGCATCCCCAAGCTTAGTCGCTTGAGTCTTCTTAAAATATGCAGGATGAACCACGGGGCATCCCCAAGCTTAGAGCTTTCACTCCTCTTGATCATAGTATATCATACTCTCTTGATCCTTGAAAACTTCCTTCACACCAAACTTCAAGCAAACTCATTAGAGGGTTAGTGCACAATTAAAAATTCACATATTCAGAGGTGACACAATCATTCTTAACACTTCTGGACATTGCACAAAGCTACTGGACATTAATGGATCAAAGGAATTCATCCAACATAGCAAATACGGCAATGCGAAATAAAAGGCAGAATCTGTCAAAAACAGAACAGTTCCGTAAAGACGAACCTGAAAGGGGCACTAGACTTGCTCAAATGGAAAAACTCAAAACTAATGAAAGTTGAGTACATATCTGAGGATCACGCTCGTAATTTTGCAGATTTTTTCGAATTTTTTACAGAGACTTCTGCCAGAATTCGTGACAGACAGCAATGCTGTTTCTGTGCAGCGATCCCAAATATAACATCAACTTTAGCATAGAAACTTTATTTGGCACAAAAACATGATAAGGAGAGGTTGCTACAGTAGTAAACAACTTCCAAGACTCAAATATAAAACAAAGTACTGTAGTAAAAACATGGGTTGTTTCCCATAAGCGTTTTTCTTTAACGCCTTTCAGCTAGGCGCAGAAAGTGCATATCAAGTAACATCAAGAGTAGAAGCATCAACATCATAATTCGTTCTAATAATAGAACCAAAAGGCAACTTCATTCTCTTTCTAGGGAGTGTTCCATACCTTTCTTGAGAGGAAATTGATATCTAATATTACCTTCCTTCATATCAATAACAACACCAACGGTTCGAAGAAAAGGTCTTCCCAACACAATGGGACAAGATGCATTGCATTCAATATCCAAGACAACAAAATCAACGGGGACAAGGTTATTGTTAACCGTAATGCGCACATTATCAATCCTCCCCAAAGGTTTCTTTTTAACATTATCGGTAAGATTAACATCCAAATAACAATTCTTCAATGGTGGCAAGTCAAGCATATCATAAATCTTTTTAGGCATAACAGAAATACTTGCACCAAGATCACATAAAGCATTACATTCAAAGTCATTGAATTTCATTTTAATGATGGGCTCCCAACCATCTTCTAACTTTCTAGGAATAGAAGTTTCAAGTTTTAGTTTCTCTTCTCTAGCTTTTATGAGAGCATTTGTAATATGTTTTGTAAAGGCCAAATTTATAGCACTAGCATTAGGACTTTTAGCATGTTTTTGTAAGAACTTTATAACTTCGAGATGTGGCAATCATCAAAATCTAAATCATTATGAGCTACAGCAATGGGATCATTGTCCCCAAGGTTGGAAAAAATTTCAGCAGTTTTATCACAAGCAGTTTCAAGCAGTTTTAGCAATTTCAGGCAGTTTTGTACGCTTTGCACTAGGAGTAGAAACATTGCCAACACCAATTATTTTACCATTGATAGTAGGAGGTGCAACATGTGAATCATTATCATTACTAATGATGGTAATAGTCCAAACTTTAGCTATATTATTCTCTTTAGCTAGTTTTTCATTTTCTTCTCTATCCCACCTAGCACGCAATTCAGCCATTAATCTTATATTCTCATTAATTCTAACTTGGATGGCATTTGATGTAGTAGTAATCTTATTATCAATATCCTCATTAGGCATAACTTTCAATTTTAATAGATCAACATCAGAGGCAAGTCTATCAACTCTAGAAGCAATAATATCAATTTTATCAAGCTTTTCCTCAACAGATTTGTTAAAAGCAGTTTGTGTACTAATAAATTCTTTAAGCATGGCTTCAAGACCAGGGGGTACACTCCTATTATTGTTGTAAGAATTCCCATAAGAATTACCATAACCATTACCATTAGCAGAAGGATATGGCCTATAGTTATTACCAGAATTGTTCCTATAAGCATTGTTGTTGAAATTATTATTTTTAATGAAATTCACATCAACATTTTCTTCTTGAGCAACCAATGAAGCTAAAGTAACATTATTTGGATCAACATTAGATCTACCATTCACAAGCATAGACATAATCACATCAATTTTATCACTCAAGGAAGAGGTTTCTTCAACAGAATTTACCTTCTTACCTTGTGGAGCTCTTTCCGTGTGCCATTCAGAGTAATTTATCATCACATCATCAAGAAGCTTTGTAGCCGCCTCAAAGTGATGGACATAAAGGTACCTCCAGCAGCTGAATCCAATAAATTCCGCGAAGAAAATTTAGTCCTGTATAGAAGGTTTGGATGATCATCCAAGTAGTCATCCATGGGTTGGGCAATTCTTTACCAAAGATTTCATTCTCTCCCATGCTTGAGCAACATGTTCAGTATCTAATTGCTTAAAATTCATTATGCTACTTCTCAAAGATATAATTTTAGCGGGAGGATAATATCTACCAATAAAAGCATCCTTACATTTAGTCCATGAATCAATACTATTCTTAGGCAAAGATAGCAACTAATCTTTAGCTCTTCCTCTTAATGAGAAAGGAAACAATTTCAATTTAATAATATCACCATCTACATCTTTATACTTTTGCATTTCACAAAGTTCAACAAAATTATTAAGATGGGCAGCAGCATCATCAGAACTAACACCAGAAAATTGATCTCTCATAACAAGGTTCAGTAAAGCAGGTTTAATTTCAAAGAATTCTGCTGTAGTAGCAGGTGGAGCAATAGGTGTGCATAGGAAATCATTATTATTTGTGTTTGTGAAGTCACACAACTTAGTATTTTCAGGGGTATTCATTTTAGCAACAGTAAATAAAGCAAACTAGATAAAGTAAATGCAAGTAACTAATTTTTTGTGTGTTTTTGATATAGAGAGCAAGACAATAAATAAAGTAAAACTAGCAACTAATTTTTTGTGTGTTTTGTTTAGGTGCAGCAAACAAAGTAGTAAATAAAATAAAGCAAGACAAAAACAAAGTAAAGAGATTGGGAAGTGGACTCCCTTCAGCGTGTCTTGCTCCCCGGCAACGGCGCCAGAAAACAGGCTTGATGCGCGTAGATGTACACGTCCGTTGGGAACCCCAAGAGGAAGGTATGATGCGCAAAGGGCAAGTTTTCCCTCAGAAAGAAACCAAGGTTTAATCGAACCAGGAGGAGCCAAGAAGCACGTTGAAGGTTGATGGTGGTGAAATGTGATGCGGCGCAACACCACGGATTCCGGCGCCAACGTGGAACCTGCACAACACAACCAAAGTACTTTGCCCCAACGAAACAACTGAGGTTGTCAATCTCACCGGCTTGCTGTAACAAAGGATTAACCGTATTGTGTGGAAGATGATTGTTTGCGAAGAAAACAGTAAAGAACAATTGCAGTAGATTGTATGCGATGTAAAGAATAGGACCGGGGTCCACAGTTCACTAGAGGTGTCTCTCCCATAAGATAAAAGCATGTTGGGTGAACAAATTACAATCGGGCAATTGACAAATAGAAAAGGGCATAACAATGCATATACATGATATGATAAATATAGTGAGATTTAATTGGGCATTACGACAAAGTACATAGACCGCCATCCAACATGCATCTATGCCTAAAAAGTCCACCTTCAGGTTATCATCCGAACCCCTTCAGTATTAAGTTGCAAGCATGACAATTGCATTAAGTATGGTGCGTAATGTAATCAATAACTACATCCTTAGACATAGCATCAATGTTTAATCCCTAGTGGCAACAACACATCCACAACCTTAGAACTTTTCGTCACTGTCCAGCATTTAATGGAGGCATGAACCCACTATCGAGCATAAATACCCTCTTGGAGTTAAGAGCAAAAACTTGGCCAGAGCCTCTACTAATAACGGAGAGCATGCAAGATCATAAACAACACATAAGTAATAGATTGATAATCACCATAACATAGTATTCTCTATCCATCGGATCCCGACAAACACAACATATAGTATTACGTATAGATGATCTTGATCATGTTAGGCAGCTCATAAGATCCAACAATGAAGCACATAAGGAGAAGACGACCATCTAGCTACTGCGCTATGGACCCATAGTCCATGGGTGAACTACTCACTCATCACTCCGGAGGCGATCATAGCGATGAAGAGTCCTCCGAGATGATTCCCCTCCGGCAGGGTGCCGGAGGCGATCTCCGAATCCCTCGAGATGGGATTTCGCGGGCGGGGCGTCTCTCCGGAAGGTTTTCCGTATCGTGCCTCTCGGTACAGAGGGTTTCGCGACGAAGACTTTAAGTAGGCGGAAGGGCAACGCGGGGGCCACACGAGGGCCCCACACACCGTGGCCGCGCGGCCAAGGGTGGGCCGCGCCGCCCTGTTGTGGCGGCGCGCTCTGGCCCCACTTCCTTCCCCCGGTCTTCCGAAGCTGCAAAAATAGGACCCCGGGCGTTGATTTCGTCCAATTCCGAGAATATTTTTACTAGGATTTCTGAAACCAAAAACAGCAGAAAACAACAACCGGCTCTTCGGCATCTTGTTAATAGGTTAGTGCCGGAAAATGCGTAAATACGACATATAATGTATAAAACATGTAGATATCATCAATAATGTAGCATGGAACATAAGAAATTATCGATACGTTGGAGACGTATCACATGTCTAGGATATACTAGCAAAATATATGAGTTTGATACCTCTACATTCTTCCATTCCTTGTAATATTGTTTATATGTTGCAGCTTTGCTAACGTTCAGATCGACATGCTGGTCCTCATCGTCGTTAATGGAAAGGCTGGTGAGGCACGTCAAGGAGCACGTTTTCCTTGCACCGACCCATCTTGGCAGCGGCGGCATCAAGGCGACCGGCTGCTTCCAAAACTTTCATAGGTTACAACTCATTGTCTCAACTGAGCTAGGTCACCGTCAATGAGGCCCTTTGCTAAGTTTTATCCATGCTACAGCTTTGCTCCATCCATGCAGTTTCAATCCCTTCACCATTCTCGCCGAGATAGGAAGAAAGGCCACCATCTGAAATTCTCGAATGAACCACCACCATCAAGGAAGCATGGTCTTCCTCTGAAGAAGCATGGTCTGCCTCTGAAGAAGCACCGTCTGCCTGAAGAAGCACAACTACAATATCTAGGAAGCACAGCTAGCGTTGGAACGTAGCATGACCACAATATCATAGGGTTGCAAGCAAAGACATCGGCTCATCAGCGGCGTTGTCATAGGTTGTACGAGATTAGGAAGAAACTATCAATTTGTTTGGAGCACAAGCATGGAATCGATAATTTTTGTCCACAGGAGCATGATTCCTTGTCAATGGAAGCAAGAAAATTATATATGAAAGCTCATTTGTATTTCTTGGAAGCACATTCCTACTTCTTTTGAATTATGTATAATCATGATAGCAGTTATTCTAACCCAAAAAAGTTTGTATTTGTTAGAAACAATTCCAGTTCAAAGTTTTTGTTGAAAGGGAAATACCTACATGAGAAATATTTGTTAAAACGAAGTAAGTTTAATTCACCATAGAAGCAAATTCGTTGGTAGACGGCACAAAATTGCTGAAAAAAAAATATAGAAGTAATGTCTTATCATATCGAAGCAAATTATTGTCGCTCTGGAAGCACATTGAAATAAGTTTGGAAACAAATTTAATACCTAACAATGCAAACCAAAAAGATTTGCTTCTAAGGAAGCATAGCACCGGAATCTATTACCTTAAATTTCGTAAATTCATTTCCTAAAGTAATGGATGAAGCGGTCAAACAGAACCCATGTAACTTAGTTTCCCAGATTTGACGTAATTTCCAGAAGCAGTTAGGGATACCAAACGAAATTAGGGCAGATCTGAACTAACTGCTCCGGCAACATGCGCGCTTTTTACTTGTCGTCATCGTACGCTCTACACTGATCGAATCGTGCGGAAACAACCAGTCCGATGGGAAGAAAATATCGGGCTCCGATCCCTAGTGGTTCCCGTATCAAGTGCAAGGAAGAGAGAGGAGAGAGAGTGTGAGTTCTTATGCAAAGGCTGGTCTACCACGCGCCTGACACTTTGTAGAGAAATGGCGCCATACACTGATAAAGTACTACATTTTTATAGCTCACTATTGTATATGAATGCTCTAAATTAGCTATAAATGCTACTTAGCTTATAGCCAGCACTTAGCTACACTATTGAAATTGCTCTAAAACCAAACAGGCCCAACATCGGACTATACCCTAGTAGTACTTACTACTGTAGAATTACTCAAAAAGGCCGCACGACCGTACTACATCAAGAACTGCTATGACAGGCAGCTTGCGTATCTGCAAGAAATCCATCCTTTTTTCTTGAGCAGTGGATCGGACTCTCTTCAGATATAACCATCAAATCCAGGGATTGTGATATTTCCTTGCACATCAATTTAAGTAATGACATGCTTATGTTCAGCGGACTAACCTGATTTTCCTCTTGAACTACATAAACATCCGTCAGCCCAAACCAATACGCACGGAATATTATTCAGAGCAAAAGAGAGATCGGGAGTGCTGTGAATGGGTCTAACAAAACTTAAGAAAACAAACAGGTGGCAGCTGCTAAGTAAGGAACTAACAATACCTTAACTGGACGTACAATCCAAGATTTAGTGGAATGATGTTATTCAATAAATGACTGAGCTTTTGTCGACAATGGATGGTGGAGACACATTTCTGCTCCAAGCGATGCCAACGGTTTTTGACGTTATGCGTAAATTCACAATAACCATGGATGATATATCACGGACAATTTTCATAGTTAATTTAAACAGCCCAATCAGACCCAATACTACAAACCTAAATGTTTTAGTCCGATGAATAAATCTTCCAAAATAATTTTTTGATAGCCACACATCACCGGTCAAATGTCGCTGTGTATAGTACTCCGTTTTCTGTCAAACCATCACAAAATAAATTTGATAGCCACACCGCATTGATCACATGTCGCCATGTTCCGTGGATCTGCTTCCTGTCGGCCACAAGATACTTCATAAACCGTGAGATGATTATTTTGGATTTACCATCACAAAACTAGATGATTGTAACATAAGTAGTCCGCTGGGAGACTGCATAGATAGAACATGGGTGCATGTGAACCCACTTTTTGAAAAGTTTCATTTGTGATGTCAAAACATGTTTTAAAAATCGAAACACAAAATGATTTCCCAGATGATCTCAAATATATGCCTTGACATGAGTTTCGTGACGAAAAAACCTTTTATTTTGTCTCGGCAAAAAAGTGAAATTTTGCAGGGCTATATAGCAGTATATATGTGACGTATTTTGTCTTTTTTAGATTCTAAAATAAAAAAGTGGTTTCTCCATGAAAACTTTCTACGCACACATGAAACATGAGTACGTACCCGGTTATTTTTATTTTAGAATTTTTTAACATTTGGAAAATGCATTTCCAACCTGGGTTCACATGCACCCGGTTCAAACCGGACTTTCCGCACAGTTTTCACCGGCCTTGTTTCATTGTGCTTGCTTCTTCTTTTAACTGGAAATGATTTTACCATAGCACACTCGTTAACTTGAAGTACTTAGTATTTTTAAAGTCGCGTCTCTCAAAACCTCCCCTGAAGTGATTTTGAGTATGCTGAACATTTGACCATCTTCATCGACGCGCTCTAAAGCTCTTATACGTTGTCCGACGCTTTGAGCCCATCCCTGATGTGTGTGTGTGTGTGTGGGGGGGGGGGTTGTATTCTAGGTGCGCAAACGAGCGCCTCGTCGCACATGACCGCGAGGCCCTCTGCCCGGTGTTATTGCGCCTGCCGTCGTTGTATAAAAGGAGAACCCTCCTTGTTGACGATTACTTATCGTTCGTGCCGCCCCCAACCTCGCCGTCCACTAGATCGCACCCACCTCCAGCATGTCTAGCCGTCGGAGCGTTCTTGCCGCCAACGGATTCGGGTGCGGCAACATCAACGTTGCAGAGGCATGGGCGATGTATGCGGCACGGTACCATGTGCCACCGGACATGCGCCTGCCGAGTTACGGCGGCTAGAAGATGGCCGTCAATGGGACCCGCCTCCCGCATGCGCCCGCGCCAGGTACTGATCGTTGGCGCAACAAGATCAGGGCTCAGCGGTGCCGACTAAGCCCAGAGGAGCACGTCGAACCCACCTTGGCCGCCACCGACAATGACAGCAGGGCAGACTCTTCAACGTTTCAAAAGAAGAACTACGAGACAGACGGCCTCATCGGGCCGCTCACTTCGTGGAACAAAGAAAGGCCCATCTCCGTCGTCATCGACGGTCAAAGAAATGGCGCCCCCAAGCTAAAGATGAAGCCGTCGCCGCCGCCGTTGCCATCGCGTTGGCTTTCGAGAGGGACAACTCGTGTCAGTCCTCCTCCCACTCATCGTCGTTAGGGCCAACACACTCGACGCTTCCTCCTTGTACCGCGTCTCCCCTAACTGTGCTGAAGCGCGAGGTGAATGAGGAGTACCAGACTGGCGCGCCCGACGCAGATGGCAGCGGAGGGACGATCCACGAGCGGCGCCACAACATCACGTTTTCTCCGACCGAACCCAGAGGTGAAGGAGGAGGACGACGACGACGATGATTGTACGAGGTGGCGACGCTCTTCTGCAAGCAACGACTACTCGCAAGAAGTGAAGACCCGAAGACAATGGTGGGATACAACACCATGTACATGTCGTCGTTGAACGACCAGTAACACGGAAACACGTCGTGAGTAGCGGGCATGCTTCGTCTGCGATGCATAGGTTTGGACTCGGGGTTTCGCATACCTCTGGTCAAACGGCGTAATGGTCACGCAACTTTCCCAGCGAGCTGCACAGTTTTCCTAGGCGGCGCAACGAAGCGTCTCATCGCACATGGCCGCAAGGCCCTCTGCCCGGTGTTATTGCACCTGTCGTCGTTTTATAAAAGGAGAATCCTTCTTGTCGACGATTACTCATCGTTCGCGCCGCTCCCCAACCTCGCCGTCCCCTAGATCACACCCACCTCCACCATGTCTAGCCGTCGGAGCGTTCTTGCCGCCAACGGATTCGGGTGCAGCAACATCACCGTTGCAGAGGCATGGGCGATGTAGGCGGCACGGTACCATGTGTCGCCGGACATGCGCTTGCCGAGTTGCGGCGGCTGGAAGATGGATGTCAACGAGACCCGCCTCCCGCATGCGCCCGCGCCAGGTACTGATCGTTGGCGCAACAAGATCAGGGCCCAGCGGTGCCGACTAAGCCTAGAGGAGCACGTCGAACCCACCTTGGCCGCCACCGACAATGACAGGTGGTGGGTAGACTCTTTCAACGTTTCCCCAAAAGAAGAACTACGCAGCACAGACGGCCTCATCGGGCCGCTCACTTCGTGGAACAAAGAAATGCCCATCTCCGTCGCCATCGACGGTCAAAGCAACGGCGTCCCCAAGCTAGAGATGAAGCCGTCGCCGCCGCCGTTGCCATCGCGTTGGCTTTCGAGAGGGACAACCTCGCGTTCGTCCTCCTCGCACTCATCATTGTTAGGGCCAACACACTCGACGCTTTCCTCCTTGTACTGTGCTGAAGCGCGAGGTGAATGAGGAGTACTAGACTCTTGCGGCGCCCCGACGCAGATGTGGCAGCGGAGGCATTACGATCCACGAGCCGGCGCCACAGCAACATCAGCGCACCGGTTTTCTCCGACCGAACCCAGAGGTGAAGGAGGAGGAGGACGACGACGACGACGAGGTGGCGACGCTCTTCTGCAATAGCCTATGTATCGGCGAATGACACTAGAATGAATGAGTACCAGCCGAGGGTATACGCATATGCTGGTTTGCATGAGTAAAAAGAAAACCCAATCCACCAGTTCAATCGTATGCTTACACTATTGATTAATTCCTCTAATTCATACGGCACTGACACATGGGTGATGTGTGTCTGCAATAAATCAAGTCTACGCAGCTACTAGCTAGATCCCCTTCAACCTTATGTTCTCATTCTGTAGCGCCAACCGAGATGTTGAGGTCCACCCGTACGATCGGTTAGCTGCAATAATCAAACTACTGCTATCGATAGATTCTAGACATAGCCAATAATGTATACTATAATAGTGTAAAATCTCAATACATACTACTTTATATTCTAGGCTACACAAAAATAACAAATTCTGATAAATTTTATAGACAATAGTACACAATTCAAGACTATTAATTTTGTCAGATTTTATCAATTTTGTGTAGTCTAGAATACAAATCAGTTTGCATTAAGAGTTTACACCATTATAGCATACATCATTGGCTACTACTAGGATTTTTTTTTAGAATTTTCTGAAGGTTTGAAATACACATTTTGAGTCTTTTAAAATAAAGAGCTACATGTAGTTCGGCCTGCAAAACGTCACACTCATATATATATGTACTATAAATATAAAATATAATAGAGAACGACACATGGCATGTATATTGCATAATAATAATGCTCCACTAATATAATTAAGATGTTTTGGAAATGTAGATTTCGAAAAAGTCTTATATTAGTGAACAAAGGTTGTAGTAATAGTATAGGAACTCAGACCCATAAGAGAAGCACAGATTTTTGGTTCACGAGATACACGGATCTCGTTTTTTCAACGGTTCAGCAAAAAGGCAACTTAAAGTTTAAAAATTTCAGATCAAAAGTTGTAAATGTCGGGAACTAACACGAAAATATCTCACCTCGAAATACCCACTATTTTGGGCTGCACAAAAGTAATAAAATCTAACATCTAAAATAGTGAACAGTGCAAATCTTCAGTTGGAAAAAGTTTAGGGTAGATTTACCTCTCGTTCTCGGAAATAAAGAGTTCTACTGCTCGCATAAACCGTTCAGGCGAAAATTTTAACGTCACTAATTTGCAGTCAACCCATGGCCTCTATGTGCATAAATATCGCCTCAATGCCAATGGAAGAGCAAACAGAGTCAGCGCGCGTGTACACAATCTGAACCCCATTACGCGCACAATGAAGCTGCTCAGTATCCTCTCGCTTCTCCTCCTCGCATCCGTGCAACCCGCCATCTCGTCCCTCCGGCGATACGATGCCATCTTCAATTTCGGCGACTCCTTCTCCGACACCGGAAATAACATTGTTGTATATGCGGAGAACTCGCTTCAAACCCAGCGGCGCAGCCTCCCTACGGCATGACCTTCTTCGGCCGCCCCACGGGCCGCAACTCGAATGGCCGCCTCATCATCGACTTCGTCGGTACGCACTCTTCGTTCTTGACACTTCTACACACGCTCCTGTTGATAGCAAAGATCAATGTCTAGCTAGTACTGATTTGTTCATGATTTGGCGGGTGTGCAGCGAAGAAGCTACGCTTGCCGCTCGTCCCGCCGTTCCTGTCGCAAAATGGCAGTTTCAGCCAAGGCGCCAACTTCGCTGTCTCGGGCGCCACCGCTCTGGACATCAGTTTCTTTAAAGATATACCAATTGCAAGCCAGATTGCTCTGAACACCACCTCGAGCGTGCAGCTACAGTGGTTCGAGTCGCTCAAGCCTTCGCTGTGCAGCCCTGCCCCAGGTTTTTTTAAAGACCATCATGCGCTTAATTGTGAAGGGATATTGAGTGATCTTAGTTGTCTTTGTCTTTGTGTTTAGAACTTTTAAGTTTTTTAAAAAATAATTTTTTAAACATATGAAAAATCTGCTCGAGGGGGCTCGGAATCCAAACAGGATGTACTCAATTTAGAATATCTGCTGCAAATAGTCTAAAAGCAACTTCTTATTTATGTCCTAGAGCTAGAGCTCAACATAGTAGCTGATGCACTAGGTAAATGGGGACAGTCAAATCTATCATACTTGAGTTGAGGAGTCACCATATTGCATTAGACCTCTCCTCATACAAGATGTAACAATTATATGTTAGTAAGGTTTTATGTTACACTATCAAAAGAAAAAATTCATACCGTATCTTGCAGAGTGCCCACCAACGTTCTTCCACAAATCACTCTTTTTCGTGGGAGAATTTGGCTTCAATGATTACAGCTTCTCGCTTCTGGGAAAGACCATGCCACAAGTTAGATCCAGCGTCCCGGACGTAGTCAGATCCATCGCCGAGGCCACCGAGGTATAAATTTTTTTTTCGAGGATGCACCGAGGTATAATCAATGGTGGAAGTTGCAGGTTATCTGAAGTTGAAAGTCAAATCATGAGTCGTGACCGCAATATATGACTGCAAATTTGAACAGGACTAATTGAACATGGGGCGAAGACCTTGATTGTGCCCGGGATCCCCCCACTGGGCTGCTCACCACCCAATTTAGAGTTGTTCCGTAGTGACGACCCGACGGGCTACGAGCCTCGTACTGGGTGCCTGAAAGAGTTCAATGAGCTAGCCGTGCATCACAACTCGCTGCTCCAAGAGGCCCTAGAGAACGTCCAGACGAATTACCCAAATGCTCTGGTAATCTACGCTGATTTCTTCACTCCAATCATCAAAATGGTGGAGTCTCCCGGAAATTCGGTCAGTAGCACTCTACCTATAAGCTCATCTTTGTCATTCTATTTGTCTCTGTTCTAGCTATTGCCTTGTGGTGCCGATATGGCATCGCTTGCTCTGGCTTCTGACATGATGTGGTTTCAACAATTCTAGGGCTTACCACCGACGTTCTGAAGTGTTGTTGCGGTGGAGGTGGAGAGTACAACTTCAACCTGAGTGCCGGCTGTGGCATGCCTGGAGCGACGGTGTGCCAGGACCCATCTGAGTATTTGTTTTGGGACGGACACTTCACGGAGGCAACCTACCGGTACATTGCCAGACGCTGGCTACGCAAATTAAGCATGCACAATCACTTGATGGGGGCGACGTACAACTACTTTGCCATTGACATGGACTCGGCGTAAACGAGGGCGGATCCAAGCTGGTATCTGTATAAAAGGTTATCATAAATAAAATGGGATGCATCATCCATGCATGGATTTTCAATCATCTATTTCAACACTTGTATTGAGTACCTTTTTATTTTCAATGAGCACTTCATAATGAAGTGACCGATGTATATGTACCTTATCAAGTGACTAACTATATGCAATTGCATTAATTGGCAATCTTTCTTTCAGATAATGAGCTAGATTTATATGTTGAATTTGGAATGTTCTGGTGTATACGGAGTTCTATTTTTGGAGTAGGACACCTTGTACCTAGGCTGAAATTAAGAAAGAAAAAGATGCACTGGATGATACTCCATTCGTTCATTTTTATAAAGTTTCATAGTTTATCTTGTGGATAAAACCACTTCTGCCTCACCTTGCTGGAATGGATAAAATATCTTAAATATTGCATTTTTCTGATAAATGGCACTTTATTAAACCCATAAGATAGATAGGTGGTGTACGGGGGAGGATATATCATTCCTCTACATAAGTAGGATGCACACAGCCGCAACCAACAAGATAAAACACAAAAAATACGAAGTAGAAGAGACGACCAGCTGATAACAAGTTGAAAAGTTAACGAAAGCGACCAAAGGTCTCCGCGCTCTGGACCAGGCGGTTAAGGATGTTGCGCTGATCCTGCGGGGATGGACGGATCAACGGCGACCTGGGAGACGCCGCCCGGTCTGGGGCGGAGCATCCTGCCGCCCATCTGCCCCGTGTTGACGCGGTGGTGTCTTCCTCGGATCTGTTCGCGTTTGGAGTTGTTACTCCAAAACCCACCGACGGGCAATGGCTGAGCAACACGAAGAGCCGGGAAGCTCCCAGGGCCGCTTAGTGGACTGGCACCTCGCCGTCCCGCAAATCTTCTAGCCACGTCCTGGCGGCTAGGGCGTGCCACCTGACCTAGACCCGATCAGGAAGGTGTTAGAGTGCTTCGATTGTTCCTGCATGGTAGACACGTAAACATTAAATACGAGCCCTACCGGCTCTCGGTTTCCTCGGTGGAGCCGATCGCCCCATGTTTCACGTTGGATTTACAATGGCATGGGGATCCTGCTTGATCGGACAAAGCCAAACGATCCATGACAAGCCAGAGTTCTCACCGCATAATCGAACGTCCTACGTGTGATCGGGCTCTAGCAGCCACGGAAGATGATGAAAACCACCCTACGAGAGGCCTAAAAACCAACATAACGTTGATTCCCGGAACATCCCCGAGGGACGGTGAACAACATCTAACGCACTACCGGATCCTCCGACCTGGGGTAAGGCCTAACTATGCAGATATTAAACCAATCCTCGGAGCAAGGAGCAACTATAACGGATCGGATCTACTAAGTAACGAACAAGCAAGATGCTGCCCTTACGTCCTGGATAGACGTAAGGGCAGCTAGGTGTCGAGGGACGGCATCGCCACGCAGATATGCACGTGAAAGCATCAATGCGAGCCCCTAAACACCTAAGGATAAATAGTACTGCTCGCCATCAACAAGGCTTCAGCACGAGCAGTACAAGGTTGACGAATAAACGTATACTGCCTAGATCGCTAGATGCGATCTAGGCAGCATGGTGCTTACCCGGGAGAAACCCTCGAAGAAAGGGGTGGCGATGCGCCTGATTTGTGTTGGTTGAACGATGATTGTCCTCCTTTTCCGATAACCCTAGATACATATTTATAGTCCAAGGGACTTTCAATTGCGGCGTGCACCTAACCGTGCACGGGCCAGACTCTATCTTTTAATTCTAAACACGACACGATCTACTATTTTACAGATACATGAGCAACTTACTCTGCAACTTCCCGCCGCAAGGCCAAAGCCAAGATGCTCCACGTGTACGTCCTTCAAGCCCATCTTCACTTACGCCCATCTCCTGATTTGGCTAAAATCGGGTGGTAACTGCCCCCCTGGTTTTGATAATGATAATTGCAACCATCTGCCTCCTTCGAAGGGTCATGTCGTGGCAATCGCAGTTTTCTTCATGATGACGTCTTGCCTCCTCGCCTTTCTGCATCGATTTGACGGTTCCGCAACGATGTCCCGGAACTCACGAGTATTAAAAACTCATATTCTCTTTTATTCGCCACATCGGCTGTAGTTCTCTCTTCCTCCCTCTCACACAAGACTTCCAAAAACCCTCCTCTCGCGCCATGTCTTCCCTCTCTGCCTTCTCCCTCATCGGGTCTTTCCACCCAATCCTCCCCCCCTCCCGCGAGCCGACGCCTGAATGGGACCCACAGGAGGCCCACGCGGCCAACATCCGCCGCGCCATAGCCGACGGGGACGAGTCGACCCACGACTCCTTCGTCTGGTCCGAAGACGACCAGTCCTTAACGGACGGGGAGAGCGACCTTCGCTTCCTTGCCATTGGGCAATCGGAGGAGGAAAGCGACGACGACGGCTTCTCCTGGGACGGTTTCTCCTCCGCCGAGGAGGTGAAGGAAGAGGAAGAGGAGGAGGACAACACCTCCTCCGACGAACCGCCGGCCAAGCGTCTCTGCCCCTGGCCAGGCAACATCAGCGACTTCGACAGCGACTATGGCGACGCTAGCGAAGAAGATGAGGACAATGAAGGTCCCGCCGGTGGTCGCTACAGCAGTGACGACGAGCCGGCCGGGAGCAGCGCCGACAGCGGCGATGGCGACGATGAGGGCAGCAGCGGCCCCTAGATAGGATAGAGCTAGGAGTAGTAGATGATAGGGCAATGTACCCCTAGCAATCCCTTTTGAGAGCAATCAGCTCCTTCCATGTAAGAAATCTGATTATCAACGAAGAAATTTCCCCATTGGACTTTGTCGATTTCTTTCATATTGATTTAGCCGATCCTCCCCTATCTTGATTTTGCCGATTGTCACCTTGATCGATGTTCAACGAGCCGATGTCAATGCATCAGCTCTTATAACAAATTGCAAGACAGATCAATCTAACCACCTCCCCAGATGGTAACTTGCAATCTTTGAAATTCAGATCCAAAATCCCAATCGAACACGCCCAGAACACAGCCTTGAGACCCTCAGATCTTTGGACTTTAAAATCATCCGATCATGATGTTCGTCCTGATAGCACCAGGAAAGCTCCTTAGTCCGTTGCTGACAACCTTGATGTTGAAGCTGACACCTCTGCTCAACAAGTGTTTGCTCACAGCTTTTCCAGTAATGTCGCACTCCTGTGCCGCAACGAACTGGCCTAAGGTCTAACCACCGATGATGGCTCCTCCTTCAAACTCCTCCCGTCAACCCTGGTGGTTTTATTCTGCAATAACTCTCTCGTTCAGCATGGTTATGATGCAGAGACAGCCAATTTCAACACCATTGGCTCGCTGCCCCCCGAGCCTCGATCAAGGCGAGAGTGAAGTTGCACCAGCTGCATTGGGCCACTATCAGCCCCTCTACTGTAGTGCAGCATCAGCCGATTCTGACCGAATCGGTTGTCAACGGCAGAGAACTTCCCAGGTGAGCTGCCCCCCGAGCTTCTTCAGTCCAATGAGGCAACCTCTGGTGAGAATGCAGTTCAGTCCAACTGGACGACCGTCGGTCGTTCTCATGATCCTAGCCTGATCTGCACGTCCATGCTGTTCTTGCTGTTGGCCAGGGCTGCGATCCTCAAACTTGTCGGCAAATATCAACAGCTTAACTTGAGGAAAAGGGCCGTCTTGGACGCCCGAACTGACGCTTCTGCTGGTGCTGCCGAGCTTGAAGTCTTGCAGAAGGAGTTGGAAGTCCTTGAAGAGAGGGCCTGAGTCGCCAAGCAATCTCAATGAGGGGCCTGCTCTTGTTAGGCTTCCGCTTATATCCCTTGAGTAGATGGCCGTGCATCGGCTTCTAATCCTTAAGTCGATGTCTACGCATCGGCTGTGCCCAAAAATTTCTGTATTTTCGATTTTTTACGGCCGATTTGTTTACGTATCGGCCCCCATATTTGAGCTGTTCTGCTGGGCATTTGATATCCACTCCAAGCTTCGTATCCTCGTGTCTCATCCATCTATGTGCCCCCCGAGCCGATTCTGTCAAGTAATTGATGGTATCGGCTCTTCGGACATCTGTTGAACACAGACGAAGGTATGTTGAGGATAATTTTGGCCGATTGCGGGAATCGGCCTCCTTTTCCGTTGCAATGCTTTGGCGATGGTTTGCAACTTCTTGGATTTCAACTGTAGCTGCGTGGCATGCTGGAGATAAGATCTTTTGCTTTTCACTTTTTGAGGATCTCAGGGATCGGCCTTGCCACGTACGTCCAATGTCTTGAACCTGCTACTCTGTTAGGCCGGTGAAACCAGCCTTACCCCATTTTTCGAGGCTTCGATGCGCTCACAACCCTCTAAACTGATTCCAGAGAGCGGCTCTTGGTTATCTGCTTCCCACACGCTCATGGCAGCTAATGATATCTCGATTGAGTCATCCGCTTGAACGACTTCCACTTCATCTCCATCCCACTGTATGATGCATTGGTGCATTGTAGACGGAATGCAACAGTTAGCATGAATCCAGTCCCTTCCTAATAGGACGGCGTAATTGCTTTTGCTGTCGACGATGAAGAACGCGGTAGGTATGGTCTTCCGGCCTACAGTAAGCTCTACATTCAGAACACCTTTCGCTTCTGATGCCTGGCCGTTGAAGTCACTTAATGTGATGTTGGTCTTGATCAGATCGTCGCTGGAATGCCCCAAACGACGTAGCATGGAGTATGGCATGATGTTGACCGCCGTCCAGATTTGCACCAACATCTTGCCGATGCTGCCCGTTGATGTAACCCTCAAGTATAGGGCTTTCAGATGCCTCTGTAGCTTCTATCTCGTGGCTTTTCAAAAATAACTGGTCGTGGACCGCAGTCGTCGAATTGAGCCACTGATACTTCCTCGTCGTTTGGAGCGCGAAACTCCGGCGGGAGTATAAACACCATGTTTGTGTCAGCCGATGTCTCTACATCGGTCAGCCGCTGCCTGTGCATCGGCTTTCGGCTGTTTTGGGCGCCATACTTTCTTTAGCGGGCGCGCTCGTCTCCATCGTTGCTGAATTTTCACGGCCAGACCGGGCCCTTTTCTCAACGTGTACAGGTACTGTGTTCAGTTTCTTCGAGAGCCTCCCGAGCCGCCGACTCTCGCGCTTCGAGAATGGTCGTAGTCCATCAGCACCCACCTTGGCCGGCACATCATCTTCTTCTCCATCCTGACTTCGAAGTCTTCTTCTTGGAGATGACTCAGCTCGCTGTTAATAGGTGGAGAGGTTCCA
This sequence comes from Lolium multiflorum, assembly GCA_030979885.1. Lineage (NCBI taxonomy): Eukaryota > Viridiplantae > Streptophyta > Magnoliopsida > Poales > Poaceae > Lolium > Lolium multiflorum. The sequence continues at coordinate 353,626,386 of CM061750.1, read as the reverse complement.
GACGCCGAACACCTAAACCTCTGCTGTCCTTCTCCTTCATTGCTTGCATTCTCGGGCAATTCTCGATTGTTGGCAACGGCTCATTCCCGAATCCCAGCAATGTTTGAAGAAGGGACAGTCCTGCTTTCATCCGTGCCTGCCTGCTCCCTTGACCTCCTCTAGCGCGACGTCCGTACCCGCCATTGTTCCCTCGCATGCTACGATACCTTGTTTTCCGCATTAGACCGACGATATTTTTCATCGTCTTCGTCGTAGCGTTGACGTCGGTCATACTGCTGCTCATATTTGTTGAGGAGATGCACGGAGAGTGGGCGCTGATACCGTATGCTTCTCACCTCCTCCTCGGTTAGGTACCGTCTATCCTTGCCACGAGAGTGGCTGCTCTCGGCTTTATCTTTGCCATGGCGGATCACAAACCCTGCCATATTGACATCAAAAGAGAACCCAGGTTCCCTTATGGAGTGGCTCAGGTCTACCATATTGACGTCCGGAAACGGACGCATGTCTACCTTCATGGCAAACTGTCCGAAAGTTAATCGGCCCGATTCTATCGCCATCTGAATTTGTGCGCGCAATACTTTGCAGTCGTTGGTGGCGTGCGTGAACGTATGATGCCATTTGCAGTATGGCCTTTTGTTCATCTCCTGTGCCGTAGGGATCTTGTGGCCTTCGGGTAGCTTCAACTGCTTCTCTTTTAGTAGCAGATCGAAGATCTGTTCAGTTTTGCTCACATCAAAGTCCAACCCTCTTGGAGGCCCTGGCGGGTTCACCCATTTGCAGGACACAGGTACTGGCGTCCGAGTCCACTCGGCTACCGCAACTTCCTGATCTTCCGCAGAATCTTCATCCTCATCAGCATTGACCAGGGTTATCGCGCGCTTGAACTTGTCTTGGTACAGTTCTGGAGGCCAGCTCATCACCAGGTGCGTCAACGAGTTGTACTCCACTTGGAACGTCAGATCTTTGAATGACGCTGCAAGGCCTGCCACGGCCAGCTCGACTGCTTCTTTCTCAGTTAAATGAACCGAATAGCATCGGTTCTTGACAGTTCTGAAACGCTGAATGTACTCAGCCACTGTCTCTCCTCGTCTCTGCCGAACTTGTGCTAGTTCGGCAATACCAGCTTCAGTAGCTTCTGAATGATATTGGGTGTGAAATTGTTCCTCCAACTGCTTCCATGATCGTACTGAGTTCGGCTGCAGCGAGGTGTACCATCCAAAAGCTGGACCGGTGAGGGATTGCGAGAAGCACCTCACCCGTAGCTGATCCGATGCCGAAGCCATGCCCAGCTGGGCCAAGTATCGGCTCACGTGTTCAATGGAGCTAGACCCTTCGACCCACTGAATTTGTTGAAGTCCGGAAGGGTACTTAGGTGGTAGTGGGATCAGGTCGAACTCATTGGGGTACGGCTTGGAATAGCCGATTATCTTCTTCTTCGGCAAGATGTCGAATTGATCTCTCAGGACTGCGCTGATCTGATCTGGTGGAGGTAGTGGCAGCTGAGCTTTCCTGGACTGGTGCAGTGGTATACTTGGCTAGCCACGCCTGTTCTCAGCTTCCGCTCCCAAACTCCCCGCTGCTGCAGTCGTTCCTCCTGCCGGAACAATGGCTCCTGCTCCGGCACTCCCTCCTGTGGAGCCTGGATCGCCTGTGTCCAGTTGTTGCAATCCGGCACAAACGTGCACACGTACCCGTGTGGGATCTCCTTGGGCGGCTCATATAAGAACTGGTAGTCGCCCGGATCACCTCCAACCTTGTGGACAACGTATGCCGGTGAACCTTGTTGCTGTGGAGCTGCCATAGCGTACGGCAATGGTGGCCTGGTGTGGAGTTGCACCTCTCCTTGGTGAGTCCCTAGAGCAGGTCCTGAAGGGGAGTACCGACGCTCCATGATCTCTTGGACCACCCGGAACGCAACGCGCTCCAAAGAATTCACCAGGCTCTCAGAATGCCGATGCAGTGAATGGGCCACCACGTAGTTGATTTCCTGTCGCAGGGCTCTGGTTCGTTCATCTGAAGGGAGGGATAAATCCAACCCATCGAGGACACCTTGTGGCGTGAATCCTTTGAACCTGATGCCGTGCGAACGGGTCTTCTCAAAGGAGCCGATGAGTTCGGCTTCAACGATGGCCTTCAGCTCATCGTACTTCTTCTTATGATCAGGAGGAAGATCCTCGTATGTGATCTGTTCCTCCGCCATCTCGGATGCCGATGTTGACGTGGATGTTGCAGAAGGTTGTCCCACCGGGCGTGCCAATGTGTTACCCTCCAAAACCCACCGACGGGCAATGGCTGAGCAACACGAAGAGCGAAGCTCCCAGGGCCGCTTAGTGGACCCTGGCACCTCGCGTCGTCCCGCAAATCTTCTAGCCACGTCCTGGCGGTTGCTAGGGCGTGCCACCTGACCTAGACCCGATCAGGAAGGTGTTAGAGTGCTTCGATTGTTCCTGCATGGTAGACACGTTAAAGTACGAGCCCTATCGGCCTCAGGTTTCTCTGTGGATCGGCTCAAGGAGCCGATCGCCTTCATGTTTCACGTTGGATTTACAATGGCATGGGGATCCCGCTGATCGGAGACAAGCTAAAACGATCCATGACAGTTTAGGGTTTTCACCGCATAACCGGAACGTCCTACGTGTGATCGGGCCTAGCAGCTACGGAAGATGATGAAAACTACCCCTACGAGAGGCCTAAAAACCAACATAACGTTGATTCCCGGAACATCCCTCGCAGGGACGGTGAACAACATCTAACGCACTACCGGATCCTCCGACCCCAGCGTAAGGCCTAACTATGCAGATATTAAACTAATCCCTGCGGAGCAAGGAGCAACTATAACGGATCAGATCTACTAAGTAACGAACAAGCAAGATGCTGCCCTTATCTGGATAGACGTAAGGGCAGCTAGGTGTCGAGGGACGGCATCGCAGATATGCACGTGAAAGCATCAATGCGGCCCCTAAACACCTAAGGATAAATAGTACCGCTCGCCATCAACAAGGCTTCAGCACGAGCAGTACAAGGTTGACGAATAAATACTGCCTAGATCGCTAGATGCGATCTAGGCAGCATGGTGCTTACCCGGGAGAAACCCTCGAAGAAAGGGGTGGCGATGCGCCTGATTTGTGTTGGTTGAACGATGATTGTCCTCCTTTTCCGATAACCCTAGATACATATTTATAGTCCAAGGGACTTTCTAATTGCGGCGTGCACCTAACCGTGCACGGGCCAGACTCTATCTCTTAATTCTAAACACGACACGATCTACTATTTTACAGATACATGGGCAACTTAGCCCAAACTCTCAGCGCAAGGCCGCTTCGAAGATGCTCCACGTGTACGTCCTTCAAGCCCATCTTCACTTACGGCCCATCTCCTGATTTGGCCAAAATCGGGTGGCAACAGGAGTGCTAGAGGAGGAGGAGGGCGAGGTTTCCTTGGCGGAGGAGGTGGCGTTATGTGGAATGGATGATGTTCCTCGTGTGCTACCCATTGGCCAAAAGGATGATCGCAGCAATGGCGAGCTGCTCGACGAGTTCGGTCCAAGATTGGGTTTCCCACGGCTGGACTCGCGGTCATGGGAATGCAAGACTACGGTGGCGGGATCACAAGACCCGGGCATGAGGCCAAGATCTTTGTCGCCGGAGCGCTGAGATGCTCCGGTTCGTGCGAGACCGGCCGGCCTCACCGCTCGGACTCCGGCTGCCCAAGCCTCGATACGGATGAAGGGGTGGAAGGGGCCTCTCCCTCAGAGACGGTCACGCCGCCAGCGGTCTTCGCGGACTTCGTCGATGCGGCGTGGAGGAGATCGGCTGGTCACGTGCACGTGGATGCCGTCGAGGAGCCGAGGCAGCAGGCCGAGCGCCGTGCGACGCTGAGACGACGATTGGGGAGCGCACGGCCCGCGTCGGAATCATCGACGCGGGATCAGCGGCTCGTCCGCAGTGGGCCGGGTTCGGCCGTGCTGTCCTGGGCCTTCAGCGTGCGACACGGCCCAATCGCCTCTGTGATCGTATGCGTAAGGCTGTACACGATCACGCGATTGATCGATCAAGCCATCACGCGATACGTACCTCTTCCACAAGCTCTGCAGATCATCATCGTCACGCCGCCGCCGGACCTCATCACTTCGTCGATCACGTTGCTTCATCGCCGCTTGCGTCTGCGACATTTCGCGCCCTGACTCTCGTCGCACGTTCCTTCAAGTCCTTGTCGGGAGAAGCTCGGGGGAGGAGATGGCCGGGCCCTCACGCCCGTCTGCGCCGCCTGGAGCGCCGCTGGCTGCGCTCCACTCGTGCCGGCCGCGCCAGGAGCGGGTCCACCGCGGCGCGCCTCGCTGCTACCGGGACCCCGTACTTGGGTCCCCCGGGTTTCAAGGATGGCCGACGGGGACCTTTGCCGCAGCCTACACCTGCTGCTCCTAGGCCGGCCGCGCCGTCTCGAGACCGCCGCCGGGTATCGCCCGCCTATGCGTATGCCGGTGCCTCCGATGCAGCTCGGACGCAGCAACAGATCATCGCAAGTTCCTTACCAGTACCCGGTGCTTGGGCAATGTATCATGGCTCAGCCGCCGTGCAACAGGTTATGCATCAACAGCCACCGCCACAACCTGGACAGGTCAAGAAGAGAAGGAAGAAGAAGAGTGCTAACGCCGGGGGCAGATCGTGACTCTATGGGGGGCATGGCGCGCCTATGGGGCCGACCATGCCGCCTATGGGGCAGGCCGCGCCCGATGCCTATGGGACAGCCGACCTTAGTGGCCAATTATGAGTCTACTCTGATTCCTTTAGGTGCGCTATGGTTGTCCCTGTTCCTGCGAGGCACCGCAGGAAGCGTAAGAAGGTGGGACGCTGTTGGAAATGCGCTGTGAATACTCATGCTACGAAAGACCGTAAGGTTCCTCATTACTGTTTGGTTTGCGATTCTGGGGGCACACCCGACCATTCGGTGGCCCGCTCTGAAGTTGCCGACCTACGAGTTTTTTGTTGGCTGGGAATGACGCCACGCTGATCTTCGCTTCCGGACTCAGTTTATAAGCCCCGTGCCATAGCTCGGGAGCACCTACAGCTTTGGTGCAGGGTGCTCGGAGAGGGAGCGTCACTGCGGAGGATATTCAAAGTCTGATGGCCCGTATGTGTCCAGGCAATCCCACTTGGAAGTGGGCAGCGGTACCTCATGGTGATAATTCTTTTCTTGTTGGGATCCCTACAGCTGAGGACTTATTGAGGATAGATGACATGCAGATGAGTGTACCCAAGATTAATGCACAAGCCTGTTTCTTCATGGGTACATCAGGATGTTCTTCCGGAGTTTGTGATGAAGCCGCTTTGGGTACATGTAGACGGTGTTCCCGACTCTGTGAGACATTTTCTCGGGTCTATGGGCAAAGTGGGATCTCTTATCGATACTACTTTGGATGTTGATTTGTTTGCCCTCAGGAACCAGGGGCTTATTCATGTTCTTGTCGCCATGCGAGACCCTACAGTGCTGGAGAAAGATAAAGGCTGCCTTGAGGTTATAGCTTTGCTGCAGCTGAATGGTTATAGGTTTCGCTTTCGTCGAGAGGTAGAGGGGTATAAGGCAGACCCGCGCTTCCGTCCTTTTTTTTGGAAGGACGAAGAGGGGGATGACGGCTCCCACGGCTTTGAGGAGGAGGGATTTCGTGATGACACAGCTGGATGCGGCGCCGGAGACAGCTAATATGGATGTTGATGGTGAGGCGCCTTCTCACTTGCAGCCAAGGTGCTGCGGTTGCTCAGTGGCTTTGACCCTTTCAACCATTCACCGCGAATCGATAGAGAGGGAGGAGATAGTGGCTCGTGCTAGACGGTGTCACCTCACTTGGTGGCTTCTCCTCCGGTAGCTGCTCGGTCTTCTTCTTCACGAGTCCGTACCTTCATGCAGGGCGTGACCGACCTCCTTCACGCTCCGCTACTTCGACTACGCAGCACGTGACACCGGTTCCGTCTCCTACTTCGACTCGACGGGATCGGAGCTTCGGCAAGGGGCGCACGCGGTTCTATGGCGCCGCTGGTTCTCCCATCGTTGACACGGCAGGAGGCCGAGTCGACGGTGTCGCAGCGGTCAGCCACGAGTCCGACCACGCCGGCGTTGGGGCTGGCTACACAGCCGCTGCAGCGGGTCGCCGCCTGAGCTGCAGAGCAGCATGCACTAGCCACGGTGGGCATGCGCAGCAGCCGGTTCGGCCCGCGTGACGCAGCCACAGCCGGCCTCGCCGAGGGCGCAGTGCAGCAGCCGGACACGCTGCTCGCGGCGCAGCAGCTGGCGCGCCGCCATCGCACGCGATGCAGCCGGCCTCGCCGCGTGAGGAGCAGCACCAGCCGGCCCCGACGTCCGCACCACCGCAGCAGTCTTCTTCGACACGCTTGAGACGACGTCGGAGGAGGGGTCTCTTGCATGTCGTCGGCCACGCCCACGCCACAGGGACTTCTCCACCGCGGTCCGAATCATTGCAGGGCTACACCGCCTTCTACCCTCGCATCGACTGACTCGGCGCCGCCTCCCGTCTTCTCCGCCTCGAGTTCACAACGCCGGGTCCCCGCCTTGCAGCAGCCTTGTCCCACTAGTATCCCACCTATTGTTCAGCCGACGGTGCGGAGGAGTGGGAGGTATGCGCTTGCAGGATGGGACCGGGTCGCGATGAGGATGCTGCGCAGAGGGCCATGCGAAGAAAGGCGGAGATTAACCTCGACACGGCAGGTACTAAACATACAGCCAAGTCTTTTACTTCTTTTTCAGATTCTCGTATTTCTTCTAATTTGAGTACACTTGGGGTCTTTGGGTAATACATCCGATGAGATCTCGGTTTCGGTTAATGTGTTGAGACAGACGGAACTTGACCGTCTAACGGTTGTTCCGAACGTCTCCACGGGGCCTGAAACGTCCGTGATAGTAGATGATGAAGAGGATGACATCCTAGATGGTCAGCTTCTCTCGGCTATCATTGGCAATATCTCAGAAGTTGACTTAGAACACTCGGAGCTTAGTTCAGTCTATGATCTAAAAGCTTCGGCACGAGGTTCTCGGTCTTCAGCTGGAAAGAAGTCTCGTAGATATAGCAAGGGTTCTAAATCTAAAATAGTTTCTCAATGAATGGCATGTTTCGGAATAGCAGAGGTCTTGGAGACTTGGCTAAGCATTCTCACATTGCCGACGGTTGTAGAGATTATGATTTAGATTTTATTGCAATATCAGAGACGGGTAGGCGGAATTTCTCACAGAGTTTCCTCGACCGTTTATCAGGCGGGATTAACTTTCAGTGGTTTTCTCGCCCGCCTCGTGGTAGGTCTGGTGGCATTTTACTTGGCGTCCGCATAGACACCATGACTGTTCTAGCTAGTTCTGATGGAGAGTATCACATTAAGCTCGACATTCAGAATAAAGCTGACGGTTTCATGTGGAGTCTGGTTGCTGTGTATGGTGCTGCCCAAGACGCTTTTAAGGCTGACTTTTTACGTGAGTTGGTAAATCTTACTAAAGATAATCCCTATCCGATTTTGATCGGAGGTGATTTTAATTTACTAAGATTTCCTCATGAAAAAAGTAAAGGTCTTTTTGATGGACATTGGCCTTTCTTGTTTAATGCTGTCATTGATAGCCTTGACTTGAGAGAGGTGTTTATGTCCGGTCGACAGTTTACTTGGGCCAACAGCTTGCCTGAACCCACATACGAAAAGCTAGATCGCGTGTTGATGGATACCGAATGGGAAGATAAATACCCTATGGTGTCTGTCCGTGCACTAGAACGTATTGAAAAATTGTCTGACCATGCTCCTATCCTCCTAACTACTGGGAATCCCCGACCTGTTTGTAACGGCCGTTCAAATTTGAACTTGGCTGGTTACATAGAGAAGGGTTCCATGAAATGGTTAAGACGGTTTGGGAAAGACCGGTTGGTGGTAGCACTCCTATCTTGAGATGGAATAATAAAATGCGCGCAATGCGCAGACATCTCTCTGGTTGGGCGGCCCATATGGCTGGTATTCTTAAGAAAGAGAAGACTCGCTTATCAACTTTGATTGATGAGCTAGAGGCGCTGGCTGAGGTAAGACCGTTGTCTCCGCATGAGATTGAACTTAAGAATCAGTCCAATGCGCAGATAGCGAGTCTCCTTCGCGAAGAGGAACTCAAATGGTATCAACGTTCCAAAGCCAAGTTCATATTGGAAGGAGACTCAAATACGCGATATTTCCATGGCATAGCCAATGGGAGACATCGGAAAAAACGTATTCACTCTCTTATTCAAGATGAAGGGTTGATTGAAGGCCATGAGCAACTCAAATCTTATATTACAAATTATTATAAAGGCTTGTTTGGTCCTCCGGATGAAAGTTCACTTTCTCTAAATGAGGACTTAACAGCTGATATACCCCAAGTTTCTATAGAAGAAAATGGCTTACTAACTGCACCTTATTCCGAGGAAGAAGTGCAGAAGGCTATTTTCCAAATGGAATGCAACAAAGCACCGGGTCCTGATGGTTTTCCAGCGGAGTTTTATCAAACTTTCTGGGACACTATTAAAGTGGATCTTCTAGATTTGTTCAGTGCTCTGCATATGGGACAACTAGAATTATTTCGTCTAAATTTTGGTGAAGTAATCTTGTTACCGAAAGTTAATGAGGCAGAAAGGATTCAACAATATAGACCTATTTGCCTCTTAAACGTAAGTTTCAAGATTTTCACGAAAGTGGCCACCATTAGACTTAATACGGTTGCGGATCATGTCGTTCAGCCATCACAAACCGCTTTCATGCAAGGAAGAAATATTCTTGATGGAGTGGCGATTTTGCATGAGACGGTACATGAGATGCTGATACGTCTCCGACGTATCGATAATTTCTTATGTTCCATGCTACATTATTGATGATATTTACATGTTTTATACATATTATATGTCGTATTTACGCATTTTCCGGCACTAACCTATTAACGAGATGCCGAAGAGCCAGTTGCTGTTTTCTGCTATTTTTGGTTTCAGAAATCCTAGTAACGAAATATTCTCGGAATTGGACGAAATCAACGCCCAAGGTCCTATTTTTGCACGAAGCTTCCAGACCGAAGGGGAAGGGAAGTGGGGCCATGAGGCGCCGCCACACTAGGGCGGCGGCCAGGCCTTGGCCCGCGCGGCCCTGGTGTGTGGGGCCCTCGTGTGGCCCCCGCGTTGCCCTTCCGCCTACTTAAAGCCTCCGTCGCGAAACCCCCCACCGAGAGCCACGATACGGAAAACCTTCCAGAGACGCCGCCGCCACGAATCCCATCTCGGGGATTCAGAGATCGCCTCCGGCACCCTGCCGGAGAGGAATCATCTCCCGGAGGACTCTTCATCGCCATGATCGCTCCGGAGTGATGAGTGAGTAGTTCACCCTGGACTATGTGTCCATAGCAGTAGCTAGATGGTCGTCTTCTCCTAATTGTGCTTCATTGTTGGATCTTGTGAGCTGCCTAACATGATCAAGATCATCTATCCGTAATACTATATGTTGTGTTTGTCGGGATCCGATGGATAGAGAATACTATGTTATGGTGATTATCAATCTATTACTTATGTGTTGTTTATGATCTTGCATGCTCTCCGTTATTAGTAGAGGCTCTGGCCAAGTTTTTGCTCTTAACTCCAAGAGGGAGTATTTATGCTCGATAGTGGGTTCATGCCTCCATTGATCTGGGACAGTGACAGAAAGTTCTAAGGTTGTGGATGTGCTGTTGCCACTAGGGATAAAACATTGATGCTATGTCTAAGGATGTAGTTGTTGATTACATTACGCACCATACTTAATGCAATTGTCTGTTGCTTGTAACTTAATACTGGAAGGGGTTCGGATGATAACCTGAAGGTGGACTTTTTAGGCATAGATGCTGGATGGCGGTCTATGTACTTTGTCGTAATGCCCCGATTAAATCTCACTATATTTATCATATCATGTATATGCATTGTTATGCCCTTTTCTATTTGTCAATTGCCCGACTGTAATTTGTTCACCCAACATGCTTTAATCTTATGGGAGAGACACCTCTAGTGAACTGTGGACCCCGGTCCTATTCTTTACATCGCATACAATCTACTGCAATACTTGTTTTACTGTTTTCTTCGCAAACAATCATCTTCCACACAAGCCGGTGAGATTGACAACCTCACTGTTTCGTTGGGGCAAAGTACTTTGGTTGTGTAGGTTCCACGTTGGCGCCGGAATCCCTGGTGTTGCGCCGCATCACATTTCGCCACCATCAACCTTCAACGTGCTTCTTGGCTCCTCCTGGTTCGATAAACCTTGGTTTCTTTCTGAGGGAAAACTTGCTGCTGTGCGCATCATACCTTCCTGTGGTTCCCAACGAACGTGTGAGTTACACGCCATCAAGCTCTTTTTCTCGCGCCGTTGCCGGGGAGATCAAGACACGCTGCAAGGGGAGTCTCCACTTCCCAATCTCTTTACTTTGTTTTTGTCTTGCTTTATTTTATTTACTACTTTGTTTGCTGCACCTAAACAAAACACAAAAAATTAGTTGCTAGTTTTACTTTATTTACTGTCTTGCTCTCTATATCAAAAACACAAAAAAATTAGTTACTTGTCTTTATTTGCCTAGTTTACCTTTACTACTGTTATAATGAGTAATCCTGAAGTTGAAGTTCGTTCTTTTAAGCAACAAGGTGGAGAAAGTTTTAAAGATGCTACAGAATTAGTAATGCTCATCATAGGTGCATTAAGAAACACTCCACCACTATCCTTCTTAGGAACTTTTATGTTGGTTTATCTAGTTGAAATAGGTATGTTCTTGATACTCTTTCGGGAGGTAATTTCCTAGGTACTCCTGCTTTAGAAGCTAGCTGCATCATTGAGAGTCTAGTTGGAATACCACCTGTTAATGGAGTTAAAATTGAAATCTCTCTTGAAGATGTTATGAAAAAATTGGAAACCATAGAGAAAAAATTTCCAAGTGTTGAAACTAAATTGGAAATGTTATTTGATAAAACTGATGAACTTGATAAATCCTTAGGAGGAATTGATGAAAGAATTAGTGTCCTAGGAACTTGTGTTGTCCAGGATAATCAAACCAATAGGATTGATGAACTTGAAAAAGCTATGGGAACCTTGGGTTCAACCTTTTCTTCTCTCAAGTATAAGGAGAAAGCTTATGTGGGTAAAGAGCAAAAATTCATGTATGCCTCTAAAGTGCCTAAACAAAAGAATTATTATAGGCCTAAAATTGCTAAAACCCCTAGCACCACCATAGAAAATTTAGATAATGGAGCACCTAAAGTACCCTCTGCAACAAGTTGTGTTTGCATGAAAAATAATAATGTTGATGCTTCTACTCTTGATGTTACTTGATTTGCACTTTCTGCGCCTAGCTGAAAGGCGTTAAAGAAAAGCGCTTATGGGAGACAACCCATGTTTTTACTACAGTACTTTGTTTTATATTTGAGTCTTGGAAGTTGTTTACTACTGTAGAAACCTCTCCTTATCATGTTTTTGTGCCAAGTAAAGTTTCTATGTTAAAGTTGATGTTATATTTGGGATCGCTGCGCAGAAACAGCATTGCTTTCTGTCACGAATTCTGGCATAAGTCTCTGTAAAAATTCGAAAAAATCTGCAAAATTACGAGCGTGATCCTCAGATATGTACGCAACTTTCATTAGTTTTGACTTTTTCCATTTGAGCAAGTCTAGTGCCACTTTCAGGTTCGTCTTTACGGACTGTTCTGTTTTGACAGATTCTGCCTTTTATTTCGCATTGCCGTATTTGCTATGTTGGATGAATTCCTTTGATCCATTAATGTCCAGTAGCTTTGTGCAATGTCCAGAAGTGTTAAGAATGATTGTGTCACCTCTGAATATGTGAATTTTAATTGTGCACTAACCCTCTAATGAGTTTGCTTGAAGTTTGGTGTGAAGGAAGTTTTCAAGGGTCAAGAGAGGAGTATGATATACTATGATCAAGAGGAGTGAAAGCTCTAAGCTTGGGGATGCCCCCGTGGTTCATCCCTGCATATTTTAAGAAGACTCAAGCGTTAAGCTTGGGGATGCCCAAGGCATCCCCTTCTTCATCAACAACATCATCAGGTTCCTCCCCGAAACTATATTTTTATTCAACATCTTGTGTTCTTTACTTGGAGCGTCGGTTTGTTTTGTTTTTGTTTTTGTTTGAATAAAATGGATCCTAGCATTCACTGTGTGGAGAGAGACACGCTCCGCTGTTGCATATGGACAAATATGTCCTTAGGCTTTACTCATAATGTTCAAGGCGAAGGTTGAAATTTCTTCGTTAAATTGTTATATGGTTGGAATTGGGAAATGCTACATGTAGTAAGTCTAAAATGTCTTGGATAATGTGATACTTGGCAATTTTTGTGCTCATGTTTAAGCTCTTGCATCATATACTTTGCACCCATTAATGAAGAAATACATAGAGCTTGCTAAAATTTGGTTTGCATATTTGGTCTCTCTAAGGTCTAGATAATTTCTAGTATTGAGTTTTGAACAACAAGGAAGACGGTGTAGAGTCTTATAATGTTTACAATATGTCTTTTATGTGAGTTTTGCTGCACCGGTTCATCCTTGAGTTTGCTTCAAATAACCTTGCTAGCCTAAACCTTGTATCGAGAGGGAATACTTCTCATGCATCCAAAATCCTTGAGCCAACCACTATGCCATTTGTGTCCACCATACCTACCTACTACATGGTATTTCTCCGCCATTCCAAAGTAAATTGCTTGAGTGCTACCTTTAAATTCCATCATTCGCCTTTGCAATATATAGCTCATGGGACAAAATAGCCTTAAAAACTATCGTAGTATTGAATATGTACTTATGCACTTTATCTCTTATTAAGTTGCTTGTTGTGCGATAACCATGCTTCTAGGGACGCCATCAACTACTCTTTGTTGAATATCATGTGAGTTGCTATGCATGTCCGTCTTGTCTGAAGTAAGGGAGATCTACCACCTTAATGGTTGGAGCATGCATATTGTTAGAGAAGAACATTGGGCCGCTAACTAAAGCCATGAATCATGGTGGAAGTTTCAGTTTTGGACATATATCCTCAATCTCATATGAGAACATTAATTTTTGCCACATGCTTATGCATTAAAGAGGAGTCCATTATCTGTTGTCCATGTTGTCCCGGTATGGATGTCTAAGTTGAGAATAATCAAAAGCGAGAAATCCAAAATGCGAGCTTTCTCCTTAGACCTTTGTACAGGCGGCATGGAGGTACCCCTTTGTGACACTTGGTTGAAACATGTGTATTGCGATGATCCGGTAGTCCAAGCTGATTAGGACAAGGTGCGGGCACTATTAGTACACTATGCATGAGGCTTGCAACTTGTAAGATATAATTTACATAACTCATATGCTTTATTACTACCGTTGACAAAATTGTTTCATGTTTTCAAAATAAAAGCTCTAGCACAAATACAGCAATCGATGCTTTCCTCTTTGAAGGACCTTTCTTTTACTTTTATTGTTGAGTCAGTTTACCTATCTCTCCACCTCAAGAAGCAAACACTTGTGTGAACTGTGCATTGATTCCTACATACTTGCATATTGCACTTGTTATATTACTTTACATTAACACTATCCATGAGATGTACATGTTATAAGTTGCAACCGCTGAAACTTAATCTTCCTTTGTGTTGCTTCAATACCTTTACTTTGATTTATTGCTTTATGAGTTAACTCTTATGCAAGACTTATTGATGCTTGTCTTGAAGTACTATTCATGAAAAGTCTTTGCTTTATGATTCATTTGTTTACTCATGTCATTACCATTGTTTTGATCGCTGCATTCATTACATATGTTTACAATAGTATGATCAAGATTATGATGGCATGTCACTCCAGAAATTATCCTTGTTATCGTTTACCTGCTCGGGACGAGCAGCTAAGCTTGGGGATGCTGATACGTCTCCGACGTATCGATAATTTCTTATGTTCCATGCTACATTATTGATGACATTTACATGTTTTATACATATTATATGTCGTATTTACGCATTTTCCGGCACTAACCTATTAACGAGATGCCGAAGAGGCAGTTGCTGTTTTCTGCTGTTTTTGGTTTCAGAAATCCTAGTAACAAAATATTCTCGGAATTGGACGAAATCAACGCCCAGGGTCCTCTTTTTGCACGAAGCTTCCAGAAGACCGAAGGGGAAGGGAAGTGGGGCCACGAGGCGTCGCCACACTAGGGCGGCGCGGCCTGGCCTTGGCCCGCACGGCCCTGGTGTGTGGGGCCCTCGTGTGGCCCCCCGCTTGCCCTTCCGCCTACTTAAAGCCTCCGTCGCGAAACCCCCAGTACCGAGAGCCACGATACGGAAAACCTTCCAGAGACGCCGCCGCCGCGAATCCCATCTCGGGGGATTCAGAAGATCGCACCCTGCCGGAGAGTGGAATCATCTCCCGGAGGACTCTTCATCGCCATGATCGCCTCCGGAGTGATGAGTGAGTAGTTCACCCCTGGACTATGGGTCCATAGCAGTAGCTAGATGGTCGTCTTCTCCTAATTGTGCTTCATTGTTGGATCTTATGAGCTGCCTAACATGATCAAGATCATCTATCCGTAATACTATATGTTGTGTTTGTCGGGATCCGATGGATAGAGAATACTATGTTATGGTGATTATCAATCTATTACTTATGTGTTGTTTATGATCTTGCATGCTCTCCGTTATTAGTAGAGGCTCGGCCAAGTTTTTGCTCTTAACTCCAAGAGGGAGTATTTATGCTCGATAGTGGGTTCATGCCTCCATTGATACCTGGGACAGTGACAGAAAGTTCTAAGGTTGTGGATGTGCTGTTGCCACTAGGGATAAAACATTGATGCTATGTCTAAGGATGTAGTTGTTGATTACATTACGCACCATACTTAATGCAATTGTCTGTTGCTTGCAACTTAATACTGGAAGGGGTTCGGATGATAACCTGAAGGTGGACTTTTTAGGCATAGATGCATGCTGGATGGCGGTCTATGTACTTTGTCGTAATGCCCTGATTAAATCTCACTATATTTATCATATCATGTATATGCATTGTTATGCCCTTTTCTATTTGTCAATTGCCCGACTGTAATTTGTTCACCCAACATGCTTTAATCTTATGGGAGAGACACCTCTAGTGAACTGTGGACCCCGGTCCTATTCTTGACATCGCATACAATCTACTGCAATACTTGTTTTACTGTTTTCTTCGCAAACAATCATCTTCCACACAATACGATTAATCCTTTGTTACAGCAAGCCGGTGAGATTGACAACCTCACTGTTTCGTTGGGGCAAAGTACTTTGGTTGTGTTGTGCAGGTTCCACGTTGGCGCCGGAATCCCTGGTGTTGCGCCGCATCACATTTCGCCACCATCAACCTTCAACGTGCTTCTTGGCTCCTCCTGGTTCGATAAACCTTGGTTTCTTCCTGAGGGAAACTTGCTGCTGTGCGCATCATACCTTCCTCTTGGGGTTCCCAACGAACGTGTGAGTTACACGCCATGAGATGCATACTAAGAAATTAAATGGGGTTATTTTGAAATTAGATTTTGAAAAGGCTTATGACAAGGTCAAGTGGTCTTTCCTACAACAGACACTCAGGATGAAAGGTTTTTCTCCTGAATGGCGTGCTTTAATAAATGATTTTGTGTATGGAGGTAGTGTGGCAATTCGGGTTAATGATGACACCGGCCATTATTTCCAAACACGAAAAGGGTTACGCCAAGGGGATCCGTTATCACCTATGTTATTTAACATTGTGGCGGATATGCTGGCTATACTCATAGAGCGGGCCAAGTCTGATGGTCAAATTGAAGGGGTGATTCCACATCTGGTTGATGGTGGTTTATCTATTCTTCAATATGCCGATGATACAATTCTATTTATGGATCATGATCTGAAAAAGCTCAAAACCTCAAATTAATCTTGGTGGCTTTTGAGCAGTTGTCAGGATTGAAAATTAATTTCCATAAAAGTGAATTGTTCTGTTTCGGTGATGCCCAAGATGATACAGCTCTATATACAGAGTTGTTTGGTTGTGGGCAAGGCCAATTTCCTATTCGCTATTTGGGTATTCCAATTCACTACCGGAGACTCACGATTGCTGAATGGAAAATTGTAGAAGAAAGATTACAGAAACGCCTTAGTAGTTGGAAAGGCAAATTGCTATCCCTGGGAGGAAGATTGGTACTCATTAATTCGGTACTGACAAATATGGTACTGTATATGTTATCATTCTTCCTTTTGCCAAAAGGAATTCTTCATAAACTCGATTATTATCGATCCAGATTCTTTTGGCAAGGGATAGCGAGAAAAAGAAATATCGACTGGTTAAATGGAGTGTAGTTTGTAGTCCCAAAGATCAAGGCGGGCTTGGAGTTCATGACCTGGAAGTCAAGAACTCAGCCCTGCTGGGTAAATGGCTTTTTAAGCTCCTTACCGAGGATGGGATTTGGCAAACTATTCTTCGGAGAAAGTATATCGGCTCCAAGACGTTATCTCAGGTGGTTTGGAAACCTGGAGATTCACACTTCTGGGCTGGTCTAATGGCGACAAAAAATGTCTTTTTTCGTCATGGTACTTTCTCAATTAAGAATGGAGCACAGATACGGTTCTGGGAAGATGCTTGGTTAGACAATGCACCTCTAAGTGAACAGTATCCTGCGTTGTATAGTATCGTTCGTCGCAAAGGAGATACCATTGCCACAGTAATGGCTACCTCTCCACCGAATGTGACGTTCCGACGAGTTTTGCTAGGACAAAGGCTATTGGCATGGAATGCTTTAATTCAGAGGTTGGGGGATGTTAACCTGTCGCCTGAACCAGATGAATTTAGGTGGAATTTACATGTAGATGGCTCTTTCTCGGTAAAATCTTTATATAGCGCCATACTTCATTCTGATTTACCGGTTGATAACAATAAGAAAATTTGGAAGATGAAGATACCATTAAAAATAAAAATATTTGGATGGTATCTTCGTCGAGGAGTCATCCTCACCAAAGACAATCTTGTTAAGCGGAATTGGCACGGAAGTACTCGATGTGTTTTTTGTCATCATGATGAAACTATTAAACACCTCTTCTTCCGGTGCCAGTTTGCGAGATCTATTTGGTCTGTCATCCAAGTAGCGTCTACCTTGTATCCTCCCACTAGTGTAGCCAATGTCTTTGGTAATTGGCTTCATGGAATAGATTCAAGGTTCAAGTTGCTTCTTAGGGTGGGGGCGCTAGCAGTTATCTGGGCGCTTTGGCTGAGTAGAAATGACAAGATTTTTAATGACAAAACTTCCTTTGTTGCAGGTCATCTACAGATGTACAGGGATTCTTCGTTCATGGTTACCTCTTCAGCGCATGGAGAACCGAGACCTATTTACGGAGGTCTGTACACGATTGGAGGCTACGGCGAGGGATACTTTTTCCCTACATGGGTGGCAGCATAGTCTACGGATTGAAGCCCCACCCACACCTTAGGCGTTATATGATTCATCGTTCCGATATGTATTTCGCCTAGATATTTTTTAGTTTGGCATCTTTTTTGGACTCGAGACTCAAAAACGGATGTGTGCATCCTGGTTATGCAGAGGCTGGATGTAATTGCTTCCTCAAAAGTAATAAAGCATCCTTTATCAAAAAAAAAACAAGAGACGACCAGCTGGTATAATGATCCATAATTGCACTCGGATCCATATAGGATAAAAATATCTCTGGCCGCATCCTCCAATCGTATACACACCTCTATGAACATGTCTCGATTATTCACAAGTTGTAGAGAAGATCTTGAACGGTCAAATTAGTACACGGGTAAATGATCTACAAATGAGACACATTCTTACCATTAAAAAACATGTCATTTAGGTGGAACCAAGGTATCCTAGGATCTCCATTATCATGAAGGTGTTGTGGATCCATGAAAGGACCAATGCCAGGTCAGACGACTAGGGCGAGAATTCGATGTCTTCGAAGATACTTTTTTGAAAAAAATCTTCACTATATATCACTAGCAGTGTTACCTAGCCATTGACTAAATATCATATAATTCACTGCAAATTTAATTTCTCTTCTTGTTATTTTTTGTTCAAATTTGAGATGGTGATGAGGCTGGTAGAACTTCCCCCATCGACAATGACTCGATGGATGACTCGGTTGTTGATATTGCAATATGCCCTTAATCTTGTTCTGGTGTTGATGACGACAAAATAAAAGGACCAATGTGTCCGCTAAGTGTATGACAAGCTTTTTTGTCTGATGTGAAACAAGTTTGGATCGACGACTATAAAAAATTCAACTACTCAAGAAGGTGCTTTGTGATAGGTTGCTAATTTATTTTTTTCCTTCTTGAGTAATAGGGACATCACACTATTGAGAGGACATGTGGAAGGGCGGAAGAACAAGCTTGTTTCCGGCTCCTAATCAAACTTGTTTACAACCAAAAGTACAAACTAAAAGGCCAACACCTTAAGTTCCAATTGAACAGCAACCTCCAGATATACTACTTAGTTTTGGTGGAACAATGGCTCTCGGTATTTGTTCAAGTTTTATAATTTATTTGTGGTTCCATCTACAATGATAATGTACGCTTGTTGATTGTATGTTACTTCATCTATATGGGTTCAAAGGGCTGCACTTCTAGTAAGAAAGAGATGAGGGATGGCCGGAAAAGACATAAACATGTCAACAATCCTTGACTTGCAATAGGGTGCTCTTGATTGGGGACTGATGACCCATAAGTATAGGGGGTGTATCGTAGTACTTTCGATAAATAAGAGTGTCGAACCCAACGAGGATCAGAAGGTGTTGACAAGCAGTTTCGATGAAGGATTCACTGTAAATGCTTACAGATAAGTTTTCAGGGGTTTTGATATAGCAGATAAATAAAGTACAAGTAAGTAAAATGCGAGTAATAATTGCAGCGAGTGGCCCAATCCTTTTTAGCACAAAGGACAAGCCGGTTTGTTTACTTATAATGACCAAACGTTCTTGAGGACACACGGGGATCTAGTCTAGTGCTTTCGCTTCATATAGTTGATTAATCTTCATTATTTTGATAAGTGTTCCTTCCTAGGACTAATACATACTTGTGATTATACCCCTTGCAAGCATCCGCAAATACAAGAAAGTAATTAAGATAAATCTAACCACAGCCTTAAACTCTGAGATCCTGCTATCCCTCCTGCATCGATATACCAACGGGGTTCAGTTGCTGTCACTCCGGCAACCCCACAATTAGCAAACGAATACAAGATGTACTCCCCTAGGCCCATAAAGGTGAAGTATCATGTAGTCGATGTTCACATGACACCACTAGAAGAATAACACCACAACTTAAATATCAAACCATTAAATATTACTCAACATAGTTCACTACTAACATTTAGACCTCACCCATGTCCTCAAGAACTAAACGAACTACTCACGAGACATCATATGGAACATGATCAGAGGTGATATAATGATGGATAACAATCTGAACATAAACCTTGATCCAATGGTTTCACTCAATAGCATCAATAACAAGTACTCCCTCCGTTCGTAATTAATCGACGCGGGGTCAGGTCAGAAGTGAACAACGCCTAGGCAGAGTGCGCGTCAATTAATTCAGACCAGATTAGTAGTAATCAATATCGGGAGAGTTTCCCCTATGAAATACTCAAGATTAAACCCTATATGTTACAGCGGAGACGAAGTGCAGCGGTGGAGATGGCGGTGTCGATGGTGGAGATGATGATGATGATGATCCCAACGAAGTCCAGCTCGATGACGGTGACGATGGCGTCGATTTCCCCCTCCGGGAGGGAATTTCCCCGGCGGATTCCTGCCCGCCGGAGAGCTCTTTTCTCTCTGGTGTTTCTCCGCCCCGCAGAGGCGGCTGTGTCTATTCTCGCTTATCCCCCGTGCCTTAGGTTTTCGGGGTGATGAAGTACGCGAAAGAGAGGAGGCCGAGGGGGGTCGTGGGCCCTCCCACATGCATGCGGCGGTGGCCAGCGCCGGCCTATGGGGGGGCCATGGCGCCCTCCTCGGCTCCTCCTTCTGGCTGGCTCATTCTTCTGGAAAAATAAGATCTTCGGTATAATTTCCGTTAATTGTTGATCTTCAGAAATATGGTATCCGACGGTGCTTTTTCCAGCAGAATCCGACTCCGGTGAATAATTCTCCAATAATCATGAAACATGCAAAATAAGTGAAATAACATAAGTATCATCTCTAAATATGAAATATATCAATGAATAACATTAAATTATGATATAAAATAGTGATGCAAAATGGACGTATCAACTCCCACAAGCTTAGACCTCGCTTGTCCCAAGCGAAACTGAGCTCAATAAACAAGACCACATGTTTATGGAGTGAAGAGTCGATAAATAAAATACGGACAAGAAGCATCATATTAATTCACACAAGACATTCTAGTAAACATCCTCCTCATATAACTCAACTTGAAATAAGTAAAGAGAAATCACAAATAGAGGTGCATAGGAAATCATAAACGGTTATGGCAAACTTTGTTCTTGGTCAGAGAACTATTAATAGATTGTGCTTATCTTCTGAGCAAAGCCTTTATATCAGAACTTTATGGCCAAGCTTACATCCTTAATCATAACAATCTCCTCATAATCATTGATAACCTTCAAAGTCATATTCATTCAGATAAAATTTGTACTAAACAAGGAAGAGTAAAAGGCACGATTAAATAGATCATAATATAAATGGTTGGATCAGAACAACTCAATTGCTTGCATGAGATGGAGGGAAATAGGTTTACTGACTCAACATAAAAGTAAAAGATAGGCCCTTCGCAGAGGGAAGCAGGGATTAAATCATGTGCTAGAGCTTTTAAGTTTTGAAATCATATAAAGAGCATAAAAGTAAGATTTTGAGAGGTGTTTGTTGTTGTCAACGAATGGTAGTGAGCACTCTAACCCCCTTGCCAAACAGATCTTCCAAGAGCGGCTCCCATGAAGGATGTTATCTCTACTAGCAAGGTAGATCATCCCTCTTCTCTTTTGTTTACACATGTATTTTAGTTTTATTATGGATGACACTCCCTCCAACCTTTGCTTTCACAAGCCATGGCTAACCGAATCCTCAGGTGCCTTCCAACATTTCTCATACCATGGAGGAGTGTCTATTGCAAAGTTAAGTTGCTTACTGATAAATCAGGGCAAAACATGTGAAGAGAATTATTAATGAAAGTTATTAATTGGGGCTGGGAACCCCGTTGCACTACTAGGAAAAGACTTATAGCAGCACTCCTTACCGCCGGCGAGTACGTTTTGAAAATGCCGGCGGTAAGACCTTCCAGGGTGGCCTAACCCTACCGCCGGCGAGTTGAACGGAAGGCGCCGGGGGTGCGGGCTTTACCGCCGGCGAACACGAAATGGAAAATGCCGGGGGTAACGAGGGGCTGGGCGGGCCACCCAGACAGCACTTACCGCCGGCGTTTTGCGCCAAACCGCCGGGGGTAGCGGGCTGTACCGCCGGCGAACCCGAAAATGGAAATGCCGGGGGTAACGAGTGGCTGGGTGGGCCACCCATCCTGCACTTACCGCCGGCGTTTGTGGGCCGTATGTGCCGGCGGTAATAGGCCCTACCGCTGGCAAACACACATGTAGGCGCCGGCGGTAACCTGGGATATGCCATAACTCGACCAGCCACCTACCACCACCCACACACACTCATATGTGATGGCAAATCAACCCAAGCACTAGTTAGCTCATTCCCCCACCCATTTTAGCTATTTCAACCAATAAAATATGATGTATTTGAGCAAATCATGGACTACCTAGCCCCTCTAGCATGATTTGCATAATCTAGATCTAGATCTATCTCCTCCCACCACCTTTTCCACTAGATCTAGCTAGATCTCTCCATTTCTTAGATCTCTAGATCTCTCGAGCATAAAGTCGACGTGTGGCCTCTCTCCGGTGCTTTTGGACGTCGTGTCAACTAATAGGTATATAACTAATTAGTGGAATGTTCATGAGTTGTTGAAAAGTCGCGGTTATGTCACTAGTAAAATTGCAAAAGGCGCGGTTCCATATATGTAAATGCATTGTTTTGCATTTGTTTACGCGTGCAGGAACATTGAGTTGCCAATGTTTTGCCGGAATGTTGATTAACTTCCGTTCCGGCGAATTTTGGAACTCCAGCATGACAATATTTAGCAAAGGTCATGCCGAATTTTTTCCGTGAAAACCGAGACGGCGGTGTAATCAATTATCTTGTCTTGTAGGCGGCGATGGTCATCGAGATGAGGGAAAGCGTCGTGGATAGATACGTGGAACGCGCGACGGCCGACATGTATCTAAAAAAGCGAAAGGATATAATGTGTCCTTGTCGAAGATGCAAGCTAGGATCGTTGTTTGACCCCTTGTCAGGCATAGTGAATCAACACCTGCTCAGGTATAGTTTCATGGAGGGGCATACTCAGTGGATGAGTGATGATGGAGATGATGATATCGATGGTGATGGAGATGATGATGGTGGAGATGATGATAACGAAGGTGATGGAGAGGATGCCCCACACGACAATGGAGACGAGGTTGAAGAGGATGGCGCACACGTTGATGGTGATCAAGAAGGCCGGGAAGAGCATGCGGCCGACGAGGACATGAGTAGAAATACCCCGCTAACCGCGGCCGTGCAGGACCGTCATGTTCAAGAACTTCTTCTCAGCAACACATCGACCGACCCCAAAATCGCTGGTAGACGGAAGGCTAAGCTAGATCAACTCGAGGTAGACTCGAGAACTCCGTTGTACGATGCAGCTCGTGGGACGGAGGAGAGCCGTCTGAGATACGCTCTCGATATTATGGAGATGAAGGCAAAGCACAAATGGACGGACACAAGCGTGGACGAACTCTTCGGATACTTGAAGATCCACTTTCCTAAAGATAACACGTGTGCCGGTAGCCTACAGGAGGCCAAGAAAATCGTGTGCCCTCTCGATTTACCGCACCAGAAATACCACGCATGCATTAGTGATTGCGTAATATATCGGAACGAGCATGCCAATATCGATACATGCCCACAATGTGGCGAATCTCGATACAAGAGAGGGACAAAAAAATCTCCTCGAAAAGTTGTGTGGTACTTCCCGCTCACGCCCCGTCTGCAGCGGTACTTCGTGGACCCCAAGGAAGCAAAGCTCATGCGCTGGCACGCGGAAAGAAAGGAGGCGGTGATGCGTGATGTAGAACGGGTTGAAAACCCAGTGCTAACACACCCTTCGGATGCAAGCCAGTGGAAAACATTAGACGATGAGTATTACGAAGAATTCGGGAAAGAACCAAGGAACATCAGGTTGGGTGCGAGCACCGACGGACTCAATCCGTTTGGGAACCAAAGCAGCAAGCACAACACCTGGCCCGTGTTTGTATGGATGTACAACCTCCCTCCATGGCTATGCCTGAAGAAGAAGTACATACACATGAGTATGCTAATCCAAGGGCCGACGCAGCCAGGGAGCGATATCAACCTGTATCTGGAGCTATTGAAGGAGGAGCTAGTCACTCTGTGGGAGGAAGGGATAGAAACTTGGGACGCCTACGGACAAGAAACTTTTCGTATGAAAGCCGCACTGTTGACGACGGTGCAGGACTATCTTGGATACGGATATATCGCGTGCCAGGTGTGCCACGGACACAAGGCATGTGTGAGATGCATGGAAAAGACGCCGTTTTTACAGCTGGGTAAGGATCCCGGGTCTTCAAAAACCGTCTACATGAGGCATCGAATGTGGCTTCCCAAGAATGACCCGTGGAGGAAGCGTGGAGACCTGTTCAATGGGAAGGATGAGGTCGAGGGACCTCCACCTAGGCGAAGCGGCGAAGAGATAGATACTCTGTTGAAAAACTGGAAAGACTGCCCTCCGGCGGGTAAGATAAAGATCCAGAAGCGGAAGAAAGGAGACAAGAGAAAGAAAAAGGAACCCGGGCCGCTCTTGGGGGTATGGAAAAGGAGGTCCGTGTTTTGGGACTTGCCGTACTGGAAGATCCTCGGTACGCCTCATAGCCTTGATGTCATGCATATCACGAAGAACGTGTGCGAGAGCTTGCTTGGCACTGTGCTCAACATGCCGGAGAGGACCAAAGACGGATCGAAAGCAAGACACGACCTGATGGCCCTTCATATCAGAAAAGAG
Source organism: Lolium multiflorum (assembly GCA_030979885.1). NCBI lineage: Eukaryota > Viridiplantae > Streptophyta > Magnoliopsida > Poales > Poaceae > Lolium > Lolium multiflorum. The sequence continues at coordinate 353,602,250 of CM061750.1, read as the reverse complement.
CTTCATTTTGCGCAGGTTGACCAGGAAACTGAGGAGGAGGAGACGGATGGTCGCAAACGCAAAAGGGTGGCCAGGCAGCGCGAAACTCCTCGCCCCTCCTGCTTCACTCTAAATCCCGATGAGCTCGAACAATTCTTCAAGTGCCTACTAGAAGTCAAATTTCCCCTAGGCTACGCGGGGCTGATACGCAGATGGCTCGACCCGACGAAAAAAATCTTCAGCGGGATGAAGTCTCATGACTGTCATGTCATGATGACGCAGATACTTCCGGTTGCTATCCGAGGGATAATGGAACCGCACGTTCGTGCGACGCTGACTGACCTGTGTAACGTCTTTGACGTCATCACTCGAAAGTCGATAACCGTCAAGAAACTCGGGAGGCTGCAGGAAGAGATCGTCACCATCCTATGCGAGATGGAGATGTACTTCCCGCCCGCATTCTTTGACATCATGGTCCATCTGCTGGTGCATATAGTGGACGATATCGAGGATCTTGGGCCCGCGTTCCTTCACAACATGATGGCGTTAGAAAGAATGAACGGCTTCATCAAAGGATATGTTCGTAACAGGGCACATCCGGATGGAAGCATCGTCCAGGGCTTTCTCACCGAGGAGTGCATCTCTTTCTGCAAGAATTATTTAAACGAGGACGACCCACGTCCGGTTGGATTGCCCGCCAACAAGCACCTCGGCAGATTCGAGGGAGTAGGCCACAACGCTGGCAGGAGGGAACTCGACGCCGATCAAGATGATAGGAGAACAGACTTTAACAGGGCCCACTTAGTAGCACTACAACACATGAACGAGGTAGAGCCTTGGGTGGATCAGCACATAAACATGATCAAGAGCAGGGCTGACAAGCCGATGACGGAAGAAGAGGTATTTAGAGCGCACAACTCCTCTTTCGCGAGCTGGTTCAAAGACCAGATTGATGCCAATCCCCCACCAATGGCAAGCGACGTAGACAAAATGATATTGGCCTTGTCTTATGGGCCCGCCCCCAACCTCATGACTTATCAGAAGTACGACATCAACGGTTACACATTCTCCACAGAGGAGAGAGACAAAAAAAGCGACTACCAGAACTCGGGTGTGACGATGGAATCGTACACGGGTGAAGAGAAGAAAAGGTACTACGGAAGGATCGAGGAAATCTGGGAGCTCGACTACGTCGGGGAGAAGCTACCGATGTTTCGTGTCAGATGGGCTACGGACGTCACAAAAGAAGATGCGTATGTCACCACCATGCGACTGCCCCCCAAATCCAAGACCAAGAACCCCACCGCGCAAAATGAGCCTTGGGTATTGGCTAAGCACGTCGAGCAATGCTTCTTCATAACTGACCCGTCAAGGCCCAGCCGTGTTGTCGTAAGGAGAGGAAAAAGGGCCCTCGTCGGAATGGATGGAGTGGCCGACGAGCAAGACTTCGACGGCCTCGTCGGAGACCCAATGATGGAAGAACCCGATGAAGACGATAGAACCTACACACTAAGAAGAAGAAGGACGACGCTACCTAGGTCAAGTGTTCCTCCGTACACAAGGAGTCGCGACGATACCGGTGGGGTCACAAGGACCAAGCGGAAGGGACTTTGAAGTCATTTGTGTATTTATAATAATTATCTCTCGAACAACCATTTGTCCGTCTCAAGTGTATCCTAAATTTATGTCTTGGTTTTTCATCGGATATCGCCGAAAGGACTTTGAAGCCATTCAAGAATTAAAATCATAAATTTATGTCTTGCAATTTATCCTTCATTGATTTTTTATCGGATGTCGCCAAAAGGACTTTACAATTTATCCAAATAAACAAGAAACAATTTAATTAAGAGGTCTTAGCAAGAAAAGGGAAGGGAAAAAAAGGTTGGCCTTTTTGCACCTAGAGGGATTCGAACCCTGGGTGCATGGCTGTGCACAAGATCGAGAGTGGCACCACTGCGCTAAGTAATCAGCTTTAATTAATCAACATGTTTATAGAACTAAAGGTGTCTCAGCAAACTGGGAAGGAAAAAAACTTACCCCCGGCGAATTAGGCCCTTTCCGCCGGTGGAAAGAACTATGGGCCCACATGTTAGTGGTGCGACTTACCGCCGGCGTTTACGCCAAAACGCCGGGGGTAGGCTTTCCACGACTTAGTCGTGTGACGCGTCCCCCCCCACGGCCGCTCGCTCCCTCGCCCCCCTCCTCCCCGCACCGTCGAGCCGTCCCCTCCCCCGCCCCCTCCCCGCACCGTCGAGCCGCCGCTCCTCCCCGCCCTCCCCTCCCTCCCGCACCGTCGAGCCGCCCCTCCCTGCCGCTCCCTCCCCGCCCCTCCCCTCCCCGCACCGCCCCTCCCCTGCCGCCATCGTCGATCCGCCCCTCCCCGCACCGTCGAGCCGCCATCGCTGTCGTCGTCGAGCCGACCCTCCCCTCGGCCGCCGAGCCGTGCCGCTGCCGCCCTCCACCGCAGAAGGTCACCGACGACACCCGCATCCGCGCATCCATCCCCACCATCAAGTTCCTCCTCGACAAGGGCGCCAAGGTCATCCTCGCCAGCCACCGGAGAGCCAAACCCTAGCGTAGCTGGTATCACCCCTGGAGTTAGTTCGGTACAAATTATGTCCTAATTCTTTTGCATTTGGGGGCTGTATCCTAGGATCATCGACTCTGCTGACTGGTCCTGCATTTGTCCTTGCATGTGTTGAATTGAAGAATTGCACAAATTTTCAGCCTTCTGTTAGGCTGTGGTTGTTTGTCGTAGAAATATGCCAGGATCTGCTCTTAAACAGTAAAACTGTTGCCTTCAACAGTAAAACTGGATGCATCGTTTCTTTCTAGTATTATTGGCCACTGATCCTCTATGGATAATTTGCAATATCTGTATAAGTGTTCTCAGTGTTAAGCTGAAACCTGCTCATATTACTTGTGCATTTATCTGTCTTGGCTGTGAATTTATTTTCTAATTTTTTGTGTTAAAAAATGCAGTGCTTAGCTAGGAAATATGGGAGATTTTGGTTTTCTGTGTGATTGTCTAAAACCTGGTACAACTGTAGGAGATATAAGACTTGAAAACATATCAATCACTGCAGTACCAATCGAAAACATATTCATGACTGCAGTACCACTAAGATTGGCTTGCCATTCATCCAGTATCAAGAACAAAATATTTGCACATCTAGAACAAATTAGGAAGAAGAGAAAGATACCTAAAGATGAATTTCTCCCATTGTCTGTTTCTTAGATTATTAGCCTGAGATGAATTTCTCCCATTGTGGTGGTTACCTGTAGATACTTTGATACAGCTATACTATGATACAACTTCTAGATATGATTAATGTCACTGGTACTGTATGTCTTGTCAATAAAATGTTGAATTGTGTCAAATAACACATCCAGACATACCTAAAATTGTTTCACTAAAATTGTTTCACTAAAACTGTTAGAAAGCATGCGGCAGTGGCATAACATTTGAACTGAATCTGTTATTTGAGCCTCTGTCTGTCTTATATTTGCTTAGAGAGTAGACCTGCAGATTTGTTGCAATTTGCATATGATTTCATTTTTAATGTGAAATGGCATAGCTGTTTGCATATGATGTGAAGTAGCATGACCTTTTTGCATATGTTGTGAAGTGGCATATAAATGCTGTGAAATGAGCTGAGTGTATCCTATGCATCTCTATGCTGTGAAATCTCTCTGCAGGTACACATTGAGTGTCCATGTTTCGCCGGAATGTCGATTAACTTCCGTTCCGGCGAATTTCGGGCACTCCGACATGACCATTTTTAGCAAAGGTCATGCCGAATTTTCGCCTAGTAGTGTTAAGATGGATTAGAATAGCAGGTCAATCAAACTAAGCTAGTAATTAAATTCAACACAGAATGAATAGCAGGTCATGTTGTTTCCATTAGTTCTAGATTCATTCATACAAGGCTTGGATTCAGTTAACACTAGAATTGAATTCTGTAACAAGTGCAATGTAACAACAAATGCAACTCTGTAACTCTGTATAACTGAAACAAGTGCAACTCTGTAACTCTGTATAACTGAAACAGTTTTAACTTTGTTTAGTAACATACTTTGGTTGCACGATTAGTTACTGGCTGTTTAAATGAGTAGTTCATAACTCATCATTATTGTGACAGTACTTTTGATGCTATTGTATGCTAGTTTGTGCAGTGCTAGGTATATAGCTAGCGATGTCGTCTTCTGCAGACCCCAACGAAGACGTTGACGGGTCTTCTCAGCGGAAGTTGGATGAGCACTACAGGCTCATGGTCTCGGATCAGCTGGAGGACCTTCCAAGGGGCAGCGATGACGAGTCCTCGGAGGAGGGGGATGATGAGATGGACAACGATGGTGAGGATGAGAGGGCCGCTGCCGACGAGACCACCGACAGTGGCGTTGCCGGGGGTAGCTCGGATACTACTACCGAGGCCAAGAGGAAACGGAAGCAGCGGCGCCCAAACAGGGTCGGCACCACTCGTGACATAATCACCGCGGTGGACGCCAAGACCGGGATTCCTACTGAGCCCAAGCACGTGGCGAAGGGGTACGGCCTCCAACTGGGAGCAATCCTTCGGGACGTCGTCGACGTCAACGAGACGAAACTCCGAACCAAGAAGAAGCAGCATCTGCAGGCCCAACTCCTTGCGCGGCTGCACGCACGGTATGAGTTCCCTGTGGAATACAGGAACGAGGATACCAAGGATAACATCGTGAACAGACGAGCCCTCTCTAAGTTCTCCAAGAACCTCAGCGGTTATAAAACCATGCTGAGGGGGATGCTTGGTAACAATGAGACTTGGGAAGAGATCCAGCGCCACTTCCCGCGGATGACGCTGGAGCAGTATAATAAATTCTTGGAAAACGAGGAGCTCGAGTACACCAAAAGACAATCGACCTGGGGGAAGGAGCTGGCGGATAAGAACATCGGTCACCACAATCTCGGTTGCCGTGGCTTCGAAGGCAAGCAGCCGGTATGGGACAAGGAGGACCAGGCCTACATAAATGCTGGCCTCGAGCCCCCTTTTGCCAAGTACAAAGACCCACTCTTCAGGGCATATCTCAGGTCCCGATACCATAGAGAATTGGCTGGGAAACGTGTCACGAAACCTGATGTGGTGGTGGGAGTTGAGTTGGTCGCCGACGCGAAGGTGATGGCACTTGAGAAAGCAGTGGTAAGCAATTTACCAGCTTATTAATTTGATACTGCTCACCAAGTCCATTACATTCTAAAATTGTTCATGTTACTTCTGGCAGTTGACGGAACAAGCAGCCGCCGAATCAGCTGGCTCCTCGTCCCAGACGTCGACTGGCAAAGTCCCGTGGGACACGCCTTTTATCAGGGGTCTGAACACCGTGAAGGCGCGGCCGCTTTTGGACAAGCCCCACCGTGTCCCCGGCGCCGGAGGAGGTCGCAAGCTTGCCGACTATGGCTTGGACGTGCCCGCAAGCACTAGGGAGTCGCGGCAGGCGCAGAAGGACCGGGAGCACGAGGCTCTTCTGAAAAAGGTGGCCGACTTGGAAACAACCATGGAGCAACGCGTCAGTGCCGAGGTTCAGCAACGAGTCAGTGCCGAGGTTCAGCAACGCGTCAGTGCCGAGGTTGCTAGCAAGGTCGATGACGCGCTGGCCAACAGGGTCAATGAAATCATCCCTGATCTTGTGCTGTCGATGAAGAATTACTTCGACGCCGGCGGTAAGGGACCGATGCCGGTTATCAGCCTAGGCGCCAGCAACTCGGACAACCGGCCTCCAACTAGACACGCTCAATGCACACCCAACTTGGTGACTCCACCCGCCGGCAATGTCGGCGCTAGAGAGGATTCGCCGGACCTGGGGGGCCCCAGTACTAGCCCCTCAGTCACCTGCACGCCTGGCCTCGGTCCTTCAACGCGAGCCGAGCTCGACGCCCTCACGGTAATTAATTTAGTCTCTCAAGCTCTACAAATTAGTTACTTTGTCGTCGCCCCTCTCTGACCTACACATGTTTTCACAGGCGAACGCGACTCCTTGCACCTTGCTACTGAATGTGGACAACAAGTTGAAGGCTGTAGCGAGCGGCAGTGTCATCCTGCCAACACAGCGGATTTTCCACTGCGTCAGGATGGATGATAGCGTGAGCCGGGTTCGCGTGAACCGGTCGTTACCGGGATGCCAAGACCTCCATCCTCCTTATCAACCCCCGGAAACGGAAACCCCGCTCACTCTCGGGGACCTCAAGAATCACATCCTTCTATGGCCGAAAGCCCTAATTCGGCTGAACACCGCCGCCTCAGGTTCGGAGGCAAGCTATGGCATGGTCACTCCTCAGGATGCGACGGATGCCCCGAGCCAAGCCAAGGTCCCAGCTCCAACGACTGCTTTGACGGCAGGCAAAGGCAGGGCCAGTCCTCCACCGGCTTATGATCATTTTGAGCCCGATAGTCAGCCCGATAGTCAGCACGAGAGTCAGCACGACAAGGCGTTGGACATCGATCAAGCTCCCATTGATACGTTCATCGCCGAGCTCGACGCCGACGCGGTTTCTCCTTACAAGCCACCCGCCGGTCATATCCTAAAGAAGAAGTTGTTCCTTTCACAAGAAACGCCCGAGCAGGAGGACACTACCGCCTTCACCGCTCCGCCCCGAGTTGGGCTTACCCCGAGGACACTCCTTGGTGCGACCACGGAGGGTATGAAACAAAACGCCACTCCCAGTTGCAGTAAGAAGAAGGGCAGGAAGCGGAAGAAGTCGGGAGATGTTGCCAAAAGCAAGATAGTGGTTAATGACAAGTTGCCGACCCCGTGGAGGAAGTTGCATCACATAGGCCAGCCGATGCTGCCGGCACACGTTGTAGACAAGTTGACGCCGGATATGAGGAACGTGCATGAAACTATTCTAATGAAGGAGAAGCTACTTCTTAAAGAAAGAAATCCCTCGTACCCGATTTTGATAGCCAAGGTGCCCACTGGCTTTGGCTTTGTCAACACATACCCTGCGGACTTGATGTTCATTCGGTACGAAGACATCTTCAGGCTCTTGCACATGCAACAGCTAGACCGAAACTTGGTCCGCCTCGTATCGCTCAGCATGGCGCACGATATCGCCATGGAGAACACAGCGCACATCGCTATCATGGACCCCTTCTACATGACTCCAGCTACCACCCAGAACGAACAAGCGTTTCTCGCGAAGTATATCAAGGATTTCTTGGTGTTAAACAAGGATAAGAAATGCTTTGTCATACCATATTTCCGCGAGTAAGTATTTGGTTACTAAAGTGCCCTATATTACATTCTTTCATGAATTTCCTTAATAGCTGAGTATGATGGTTTATTTCCATTTTGCGCAGACTCAAGTACTGCACCCTCCTCCTCTTTCACCCGTATCATTCCCATGTCACTTATCTCGACTCCGGGCTTGATAAGGAGAAAGACTTCACCGACGTTAAGTCTACACTTGATAAAGCCCTCAGCGGCTTCATAGCTGAGATTGGCGTCGACAAACTCAGGCATGAGAAGAAAGTTAAAGGTTGCCATGTGTGCAACCACATAACCAAGTTCCCCTGCCTCAAGCAATCGGCGGATGACAATGGGATGGAGGCATGGTTTGCCATCCTACAGATGAGGGCGGTTGTAAGGTCTCAGAACGATCTCTTGTTGCCATCTGGTCTTCAAGGGAATTTCGTCAACATGTCGGACACCACCGATGAAAACGTGAGAGCCGAGTTCCGTGCCATCCAGCGGACCATTTGCACAATACTATGGAGGGATGTCGTCATGAATGGTGGCTTGTTCAACTATGGCCCCGCACTTTCTAATTTCGAGATAGAAGGCCGATTAGAAGATGGATGTGACGAGAGAACATTCAACACGCTCGAGGGCATCCTTCCCTTCCCGCCGAAGCCGACTTGACTCAAAAACTTTTGTCCTTTGCAAATGTTAGTCATAAAATTACTTAAGTATTTTTTATGTTTGTTCTTTTGCACACCTATATGTTATATCTCTCTCTATGGATGTACTAACAACTTACATTTCTTTTTTCTGTGTTTGCATAGATGACGTACTATGTCGTCTACCACGGCAGGGTTCCTGGAGTCTACGAGGACTGGGAAGACTGTAGGAGGCAGGTCCACCGTTTCAGCGGCAACAGCTACAAGGGGTACACCACTTTGGAGGAGGCGGAAACTCGATACGCCAACTTTCGAGCGGGACAGAGGAGGGAGATGTGGAGGACCCCTTTCATCGTGATGCTGCTTGCCGCCACCGCCTCTCTAGTTTATTATGTCATTGTTGTTTAGCTAGGTCATCGACACTGGACTTATATGTATTTCTGTAACATGTGCTACTTCGAGTCGTGATGTTTGAACCATATGGTGAACTATCTACTATCTAAACTTGTGTTATTAATGCATGCATGTTATGAACATTTGGGACTTTCTATATAACTGTGTATTCTGTGTATTCTATGTATGCTGGTGTATACTGTGTATTCTGTGTGTATTCTGGTGTATACTGTGTATTCTGCTATATATTTCGAGTTTTATTTTTTTAATCCTGTAATCAATACCACCGGCGCCCCGAAACTGTACCCCTGGCGAAATTCAAATCGCCAGCGCTGCAGCAGATTACCCCCGGCGAATTTGCAAACCGCCAGGGGTAAGTCCTTACCGCCGGCGATTTGGGGAAAGCGCCGGGGATAACGGCAATTACCACCAGCGATTTGGAAAACGCCGGCGATAAGACATTACCACCGGCGAGGTGATCGCCGGCGAATGCGAAAACGCCGGCGGTAAGGCATTTTTGGACGCCGGCGGTAAGGCATTTCCTAGTAGTGTTGCCAGCTCTTTTTGCAAAATTATTGGATAAGCGGATGTGCCGCTAGTCCATTGGTGAAAATCCGCCCAACAAGATTGAGAGATAAAACACCACATACTTCCTCATGAGCTATAAAACATTGACACAATTAAGGAGTAATATAGTTTGAATTGTTTAAAGGTAGCACATGAAGTATTTACTTGGAGGCAAAGTACCACATAGTAGGTAGTTATGGTGGACACAGATGGCATGGGTTTGGTTTGGTTCTGGATGTATGAGAAGTATTCTCCCTCAGTCTTTGGCTAGCAAGGTTGATTAGCAAGCATAAAAGTTGAGGGAAACAAACAAATATACATGTGATAGAAACAATCATGCATCTTCCTTGTAAGCACAAGCAATTTTAACTTCAGAATACTAAACTCATTAGCTAACAAGAAAGAAAGATAATAAAGTAATATATCTACATGTATTTCCTCTTTTATTTAAACTCAAAGTGTTGTTGCTATTGACCAATGCTAAGTTTGCCAAAACCAAATAGATTTACTTGATGCTCCCAAAGTGATATCAATACTAATGTCAAGAGTAATCATATAACAGAAATTGCAAACTAAAATAAGGTGTGCAAAAAGTAAATGATAAGACTTCTCATTAATATTCCATAACGATAACTCACACCAACGGATACATAGATAACCAACTAAGAGAGAGATACTTCCACACTGCAAACCATCTCATATGATAACTTCCCTACTCATGATATGACACTACTTGATAGTAAAAAGTTAAAGATATTGATGATGTGATACCGCGGCACTCCCCCAAGCTTGGAACAAACCAAGGGGATGCCAATACCAATGATGAATTACTCCTTCGGTGATGATGGTGAACTCGTCTCGACAAGCTTCTTAACGAGCTCCTTTAGCTCATCAATCTCATAGGTGAGGTTGCGGATCAGCTCCGAGTTGTGCTCGACGCGGTTAATGAGTATATCAGATGGCGAATCCCAACTCTTAGAGTTATTTCCCCACTCCTCAGCTTCAGGTTTCATCTTTCCTGCAGTGTTAGAACGATCCATATCCCAACCACTAGGCAATACTGCCTTGGGAGTCCTTTCAATTTGACGACTATAGATTAGAGTGCGGAAAGGGTTGTCAATGCCTGGAGGAGATGTCCTTGGAGCTAGGAAGCGACGTGGGACTCCTCCTCCGGTGCTGATCCGTGCGCTTTTCTTGGTGTTGAACGGATTTGCTACCACGCCGATGCTTGCGACGGTGGCGCGCGGGTATACTCGCGGAACTTCCTCCACTTCTCCTTCATCCTCGCTCTCGACTTCTTCCTTCAAATCGGGGTCTTGAATATCTTCCTCCAAAGGCCCCTTGTCCTTGTTGTTGGAGACCATGGTGCTTCTAGATCAAAAACAGATCCTGGCAGAAAACAGCTCGAAACAAAACACGACGAGAAAACGATATAAGGACCTCTGGGATCCGGGGGATTATATAGCAAATATTTTCACGACAAAAGGAAGGTACCAGGCCGAAACGAGTGGAAACGGGATGCCGAGGGGCTGTCCCCATAGGGCGGCGCGGCCAGGGTGGGGCCCGCGCCGGCCTATGGGGGCACGCCCTCGTGCGTCTCCTCCACTCCGTTTCGATCTCGTAATTTTTCATATTTTCCAAAAATAGCAGAAATATTGTTCGGAAAGTTAAACGCGGACTTTTTATTACTAAAACTGTTACCTATTCAAAGTCGAACTCTGCAGAACTGTCAATTTGGTTTTTGATGAAAGCTTCCGGAGTCACCACTTGAATAACATCAATATCTTCATTATAAGAATCTCCAGAAATATAATGCTTGAGTCTTTGTCCATTCACTACTTGTGTAGCATCATCTTTCAGCGAGGCAATTTTTATTGCTCCTGAACGATACACCTCCTCAATGACATATGGTCCTTCCCATTTTGAGAGTAATTTCCCTGCAAAAAATCTGAGACGAGACCGATACAATAGGACTTTATCTTCAACATTAAATTCTCTTTTAATAATTCTTCTATCATGCCATTTCTTAACTTTCTCCTTAAAAAGTTCAGCATTTTCATAAGCTTCACTTCTCCATTCATCTAAAGAACTCAATTGTAGCAACCTCTTCTTACCGGCAAGTTTAAAATCTTTATTAAGTTCTCTTACAGCCCAATAAGCTTTGTGCTCTAGTTCTAAAGGTAAATGACAAGCTTTTCCATAAACCATTTTATAAGGAGACATTCCCATAGGATTTTTATAAGCAGTTCTATAAGCCCACAATGCTTCCTTTAACTTACTAGTCCAATTTTTTCTAGATTTATTAACAGTCTTTTGCAAGATAGATTTAATTTCTCTATTTGATAATTCTACTTGCCCACTAGTTTGAGGATGATAAGCTGAAGCAATTCTATGATTAATACCATATCTAGCAAGAGTTTTTCTAAAACCACCATGAATAAAGTGAGAACCTCCATCAGTCATAATATATCTAGGTACTCCAAATCTAGGAAAAATAACATCTAAAAGCATTTTTAAAGAGGTCTCACCATCAACACTTTTTGTAGGTATGGCTTCTACCCATTTAGTAACATAATCAACAGCGACAAGTATATGAGTGTTACCTTCTGAAGAAGGGAAAGGACCCATGAAGTCAAATCCCCAACAATCAAATGGTTCAATAACAAGAGTATAATTCATAGGCATTTCATTGCGTCTAGAGATATTACCAACTCTTTGAATTCATCACAAGATAAGATAAACTTCCTTGCATCTTTGAAAAGTGTTGGCCAATAAAAACCTGATTGTAGAACCTTTTGTGCGGTTCTATCTCCGGCGTGATGTCCTCCATAAACACTACCATGACACTTACTCAATATCTCTTGTTGTTCATATTCTGGGACACATCTTCGCATAATACCATCCACTCCTTCTTTATATAAGTGTGGGTCATTGATACGTCTCCAACGTATCTATAATTTCTTATGTTCCATGCTACTTTATTGATGATATCTACATGTTTTATACACATTATATGTCATATTTATGCGTTTTCCGGAACTAACCTATTGACGAGATGCCGAAGGGCCAGTTTTTTCTGTGTTTTTGGTTCCAAATCCTAGTAGGAAATATTCTCGGAATCGGACGAAATCAATGCCCAGCATCCTATTTTTGGACGAAGCTTCCAGAACACCCGAGAGCCGCCAGAGAGAAGCCCTGGGGGCCCCACACAACACCCTGGCGCGGCCAGAGGGGGGCCGCGCCGCCTTAGTGTGTGGGCCCACCAGGCCCCTCCGAGGCTGCCCTTTCGCCTATATAAGGTCCCTGACCTAAAAACCCCGGACGAATAAGCCACGGTACGAGAAAAGTTCCAGAGCCGCCGCCATCGCGAAGCCAAGATCTGGGGGACAGGAGTCTCTATTCCGGCACGCCGCCGGGACGGGGAAGTGCCCCCGGAAGGCTCCTCCATCGACACCGCTGCCATCTCCACCGCCATCTTCATCACCGCTGCTGCTCCCATGAGGAGGGAGTAGTTCTCCATCGAGGCTCGGGGGGTAGCTATGTGGTTCATCTCTCTCCTATGTACTTCAATACAATAATCTCATGAGCTGCCTTACATGATTGAGATTCATATGATGATGCTTGTAATCTAGATGTCATTATGCTAGTCAAGTGGGTTTTACTTATGTGATCTCCGGAGACTCCTTGTCCCACGTGTGTAAAGGTGACAGTGTGTGCACCGTGTGGGTCTCTTAGGCTATATTTCACAGAATACTTATTCACTGTTATGAATGGCGTAGTGAAGTGCTTATTTATATCCCTTTATGATTGCAATGTGTTTTGTATCACTATTTATCTATGTGCTACTCATGTGATGTTATTAAAGTAGTCTATTCCTCCTGCATGGTGTAATGGTGACAGTGTGTGCATCGTGTAGTTCTTGTCGTAGATTATGATCATGATCTCTTGTAGATTGTGGAGTTAATTGTCATTATGATAGTATTGATGTGATCTATGCCTCCTTCGTAGTGTGATGGTGACAGTGTGCATGCTATGTTAGTACTTGGTCTATTTTGCAAAGATCTATTATACTCTAAGGTTACTTAAACATGAATATCGAATGTTGTGGAGCTTGTTAACTCCGGCATTGAGGGTTCGTGTAATCCTACACAATTAGTGGTGTTCATCATCTAACAAGAGTATATGTAGCACAAAGGAAAGAGAACTTATTTATTATGTGATCAATGTTGAGAGTGTCCACTAGTGAAAGTATGATCCCTAGGCCTTGTTTCCACCACAAAGAATTGCTTCCCACGCCAGCAAGCTATTTTCTGGCGCCGCTTGTTTACTGTTTTACTGCATCTTTACTTTCTGCAATATTACCACCATCTATACCACCTGTGTTTTACTATCTCTTCGCCGAACTAGTGCACCTATACATCTGACAAGTGTATTTGGTGTGTTGGGGACACAAGAGACTTCTTGCTTTGTGACTGCAGGGTTGTTTGAGAGGGATATCTTTGACCTCTTCCTCCCTGAGTTCGATAAACCTTGGGTGATCCACTTAAGGAAAACTTGCTGCTGTTCTACAAACCTCTGCTCTTGGAGGCCCAACACTCTACAAGAATAGAAGCACCCGTAGACATCAAGCTATTTTCTCGCCGTTGCCGGGGAGGAAAGGTAAAAGGTACTCACACTCCGATCTCGGCTACTAAGCTATTTTCGCCGTTGTAAGTACTCGAAGCTATTTCCTTTAGATCCTGCAATTGCATCTTTTGGTTTCTTGTTTACACTAGTTAGGCATAATGGAAAGTAACAATGAGCTTCTTATTCTATTTCCGAGTTAAGACATGGATTGTTTGCTGCGAAAATTAAAAAACCTATGGAATCTTATTTGCATGCTAGTAGCAATGATATTAGTATGAACGCTTTGAACACCATTATTGCTAATGATATGGAAAATTCTAAGCTTGGGGAAGCTGGTTTTGATGAGCATGATATTTTTAGTCCCCCAAGCATTGAGGAGAAAATTTTCTTTGATGATACTTTGCCTCCTATTTATGATGATTATAATGATAGTGGTCTTTTGGTGCCACCTACTATGGAGAGTAAATTTTATTGTGATTATACTATGCCTCCTACACTTGATGAGAATAATAATGATAGTTACCTTGTTGAATTTGCTCCCACTACAACTAATAAAACTGATTATGCTTTGATACGTCCAATTTGCATCACTATTTTGTATCATAATTTGCTGTTATTCATTGATATCTTTCATATTGGGACACAATACTTATGTTATTTCATCTATTTTGCATGTTTCATCATTATTGGAGGATCAAGCACCGGAGCCAGGATTCTGCTGGAAAAAGCACCGTCAGCAATATTTCGGAAGATCAACTGTGGAAGGGAATTTCACGTAAATTCCTATTTTTCCAGATAACGGAGGGAGCCGAGGGGGAGCAGAGAGGAGCCACTGTGGGGCCTGACTTAGGGCGGCGGCCCGGCCCGGCCGCGCCACCCCGTGGTCCGGGGGCCCCACAGCCCCTTTCGCCTCCTTTTCTTCGCGTACCCTTCGTCCCGAAACCTAAGCCACGGGAGGACCTCACGAGGGTTACAGCCGCCTCTGCGGGGCGGAGAACACCAGAGAGAAAAGAGCTCTCCGGCGGGCAGGAATCCGCCGGGGAAATTCCCTCCCGGAGGGGGAAATCGACGCCATCGCCATCGTCATCGAGGGGGACATCATCTCCATCATCATCATCATCACCACCATCTACACCGCCCTGTAGCAATTCGGGTTTGATCTCGTGTTTGATAGGGAAACTCTTTGATCTTGTTGTATACTTGTTGTAGATGCTATTGAGTGGAACCATTGAACCAAGGAACATGTTCAGATTGTTATTCATCATCATATCACCTCTGATTGTATTCCATATGATGTCTCGTGAGTAGTTCGTTTAGTTCTTGAGGACATGGGTGAAGTCTAAATGCTAGTAGTGAACTATGGTTGAGTAATATTCAATGTTATGATATTTAAGTTGTGGTGTCATTCTTCTAGTGGTGTCGTGTGAACGTCGACTACACGACACTTCACCATTTATGGGCCTAGGGGAGTGCATCTTGTATTCGGTTGCTAATTGCGGGGTTGCCGGAGTGACAGAAACCTGAGCCCCCGTTAGTATATCGATGCAGGAGGGATCGCAGGATCTCAGAGTTTAAGGCTGTGGTTAGATTTATCTTAATTACTTTCTTGTAGTTGCGGATGCTTGCAAGGGGTATAATCACAAGTATGTATTAGTCCTAGGAAGGGAGGTGCATTAGCATAGGTTCACCCACACAACACTTATCAAAACAATGAAGATTATTTGGCCACTTGAAGCGAAAGCACTAGACTAAAATCCCCGTGTGTCCTCAGGAACGTTTGGTCATTATAAGTAAACAAACCGGCTTGTCCTTTGTGCTAAAAAGGATTGGGCCACTCGCTGCAATTATTTCTCTCGCATTTTATTTACTCGTACTTTATTTATCTGCAATATTAAAACCCCTTGAATACTTGTTTGTGAGCATTTACAGTGAATCCTTCATCGAAACTGCTGCCAACACCTTCTGCTCCTCGTTGGGATCGACATTCTTACTTATCGAAGATACTACGATACACCCCCTATACTTGTGGGTCATCAAGACTATTTTCTGGCGCCGTTGCCGGGGAGTGAAGCGCTATTGGTAAGCGGAATTGGTAAGGAAAACCTTTACTGTTTGTGCTGATTTTATTTCTGCCTGCTGCTATAAATCATTATGGAGAGATCTTCTCTTCAATTTTTATTTGGGAAATCTACTACTACTGCAACGGTAGTGGATGAAGCGCCAGGTGAGGAAGTAGTACCATATAAAATACCTATGAAAATTATTGAACGTGTTATGGATAACCGCTATGAAGGGGATGGAACTGTCCATCCTGGTGATCATTTATTGTTTTTGCATGAATTATGCGGGTTATTCAAATGTGCAGGTATTTCTATGAATGAAGTTAGGAAGAAACTATTCACTATATCGCTGTCTGGTAAAGCGGCGCACTGGTATAAATTGCTGAAGAATGGTGATTCTATTGATTGGGAGGACATTGTGCCTTTATTTTATTCCAAATTTTATCCTCCAAGTGAAATTCACAAAGATCGGAACCGCATATATAATTTCTGGCCTCATGATGGAGAGAGTATTGCCCAAGCTTGGGGGAGATTGAAGTCTTTAATGCTTAAATGTCCCATTCATGAGCTTCCTGGTAATGTTATTATTGATAATTTCTATGCAAGACTTTCTTTTCAAGACAAGACCTTGCTGGATACTTCTTGTTCTGGATCATTTACACGCAAGAATGAAGAGTTTAAAAGAGACCTTCTTGATCGGATCCAAGAAAATACTGAAGGATGGGAGAATGACAAAGATAGAGAATCAGGTATAATTTATGATTATAAATGCATTGAAGCTTTTATGGATACTGATAAATTTCGTAATATGAGTGCTACATATGGTCTTGATTCCCAAGTTGTTGCAAATCTTTATAAAGCTTTTGCCTCTCATTATGAATTGCCTAAGAAGAATTTTGATAAGTATCATGAACCGTATAAAGATAAAGTTGATTCATCTGTAAACAAATGTGTAGTGATTGAAACTGTTGATAATGTTATTCCTGAAGCTTATATTGAAAAAACTCCTTTCCCTGCTAAAATGAAGGAGTACTCTGTCATATCTAGTGCGGTTAATAAAAGTGAAAAGAAACCTAAAGAACCTGAAGAACAAATTAAAATTGAACCTGCTGTTGCAATAGTTAAAGATCTTGTGACTGAGAATGTGGAGGATGGTCATATTATTTTCTGTGAAGATGCTTCTAATATTGTTTCACATCCTAATAAACCCAAACAAGTTAGTGTTCCTATGCTATCTGTTAGAATTGGTGATCATTGCTATTATGGTTTATGTGATATTGGTGCAAGTGTTAGTGCTATTCCTTATGAGCTTTACACGGAGATTATGCACGAAATTGGTTCTTGTGAACTTGAAGATATTGATGTGGTTATTCATTTGGCTAATAGAGAAACTATTTCTCCAATTGGTATTGTTCGAGATGTGGAAGTTCTATGTGGTAAGATTAAATATCCTGCTGACTTTTTGGTACTTGGTTCTGCTGCTAGTGATCATTGTCCTATCATTTTTGGTAGACCTTTTCTAAATACTTGTGGAGCTATTATAGATTGTAAGAAAGAGAAAATTTTGACTAGATTTGCTGGTGAACCTTATGAATTTAACTTTTCTAAATTTACCAAAACTCCTTATAAAGCTGACTTGCCTAGTAATGATTTTAAAATGGAGCAGTGTGCATCTATTGTTCTTGTTCCTAATAATCCTTTGCAGCAACATTTGGAGAATAGTGAAAGTGAAGCTTTTAGGAAAGAAAGAGATGAGCTTGAGGAAATTTTTCTTCGCCAACCTATTCTCAAGCATGATTTACCGGTGGAAGATTTGGGTACAACACCGCCACCAAAGGAAGATCCTGTTTTTGATTTAAAGCCTTTACCTGATAATCTTAAATATGCTCATATTGATGATAAGAAAATATATCCTGTTATTATTAGTTCTAAGCTTTCAGAGATTGAGGAAGAAAGGTTATTGGAAATATTGAAGAAACACCGAGGAGCTATTGGCTATACTCTTGATGATTTGAAAGGGATTTCTCCTTCTATTTGCCAACATGCTATTAATATGGAAGAAGATGCAAAGCCTGTTGTTGAACATCAACGTCGTCTAATTCCGAAGATGAAAGAGGTGGTAAGGAACGAGGTATTAAAACTTCTTGAAGCTGGTATTATATATCCTATTGCTGATAGTAGATGGGTTAGTCCTGTACATTGTGTTCCTAAGAAAGGAGGAATGACTGTTGTGCCTAATGATAATGATGAGCTTATTCCTCAAAGAATAGTTGTAGGTTATAGAATGTGCATTGATTTTCGAAAAGTTAATAAAGTTACTAAGAAAGATCATTACCCTTTACCCTTTATTGATCAAATGCTAGAAAGGTTATCTAAAAATACTCATTTTTGCTTTCTTGATGGTTATTCTGGGTTTTCACAAATTGCTGTTAAAGCTAAAGATCAAGAGAAAACCACTTTTACTTGTCCTTATGGAACTTATGCTTATAGGTGTATGCCTTTTGGTTTATGTAATGCTCCTGCTACTTTTCAAAGATGCATGTCTGCTATTTTTCATGGTTTTTGCGAAAGTATTGTAGAGGTGTTCATGGATGATTTTTCTGTCTATGGGAATTCTTTTGATAATTGCTTGCGAAACCTCGATAAAGTTTTGCAGAGATGTGAAGAAACTAACCTTGTTCTTAATTGGGAGAAATGCCACTTTATGGTTAATGAAGGAATTGTATTGGGACATAAAATTTCCGAGAGAGGTATTGAAGTTGATAGAGCTAAAGTTGAAGCAATTGAGAAGATGCCCTATCCTAGGGATGTTAAAGGTATTCGTAGTGTTCTTGGTCATGCTGGGTTTTATAGGAGATTTATTAAAGATTTCTCTAAAATTTCAAAGCCTCTTACTAATCTTCTTCAAAAAGATGTACCTTTTGTTTTTGATGATGATTGTAAGGAAGCTTTTGAAACTCTAAAGAAAGCCTTAACAACTGCTCCTGTAGTTGAACCTCCTGATTGGAATTTGCCTTTTGAAATTATGTGTGATGCTAGTGATTTTGCTGTAGGCGCTGTTCTTGGACAGCGGGTAGATAAAAAATTAAATGTTATTCATTATGCTAGTAAGACTCTTGATGCTGCTCAAAGAAATTATGCTACAACTGAAAAGGAATTGTTAGCTGTAGTCTTTGCTTGTGATAAGTTTAGACCCTATATTGTTGATTCAAAAGTTACAATTCATACTGATCATGCTGCAATTAGATACCTTATGACAAAGAAAGATGCTAAGCCAAGGCTTATTAGATGGGTACTTCTGTTGCAAGAATTTGATTTACATATTATAGATAGGAAAGGTGCCGATAATCCTGTTGCTGATAATTTGTCTAGATTGGAAAATATTGCTTATGATCCTGTTCCTGTTAATGATAGTTTTCCAAATGAACAATTGGCTGTAATAAAGGTGAGCTCGCGAGAGAGCCCTTGGTATGCAGATTATGCTAACTTTATTGTTTCGAAGTATTTGCCTCCAACCTTTTCAGCTCAGCAAAGGAGGAAATTCTTTTATGACTTGAGGCATTATTTTTGGGATGACCCACACTTATATAAAGAAGGAGTGGATGGTATTATGCGAAGATGTGTTCCTGAATATGAACAACAGGAGATATTGAGTAAATGTCATGGTAGTGTTTATGGAGGACATCACGCTGGAGATAGAACCGCGCAAAAGGTTCTACAATCAGGTTTTTATTGGCCAACACTCTTCAAAGATGCAAGGAA
Source organism: Lolium multiflorum (assembly GCA_030979885.1). Lineage (NCBI taxonomy): Eukaryota > Viridiplantae > Streptophyta > Magnoliopsida > Poales > Poaceae > Lolium > Lolium multiflorum. The sequence goes on along the minus strand of CM061750.1, from coordinate 353,582,989 downwards.
ATTTATTTTATCTTGTGATGAATGTCAAAGAGTTGGTAATATCTCCAGACGCAATGAAATGCCTATGAATTATACTCTTGTTATTGAACCATTCGATTGTTGGGGATTCGACTTCATGGGTCCTTTCCCTTCTTCAGACGGTAACACTCATATACTTGTCGCTGTTGATTATGTTACTAAATGGGTAGAAGCTATACCCTAAAGAGTGCTGATGGTGAGACCTCTATAAAAATGCTTGTAGATGTTATATTTCCTAGATTTGGAGTACCTAGATATATTATGACTGATGGAGGTTCTCATTTTATTCATGGAGGTTTTAGAAAAACTCTTGCTAAGTATGGTATTAATCATAGAATTGCTTTCTGCTTATCACCCTCAAACTAGTGGTCAAGTAGAATTATCAAATAGAGAGATTAAAGCTATCTTAGGAAAGACTGTTAATAAATCTAGAAAGAATTGGGCTAGTAAATTGAAAGAAGCACTATGGGCTTATAGAACTGCTTATAAAAATCCTATGGGAATGTCACCTTATAAAATGGTTTATGGAAAAGCTTGTCATTTACCTTTAGAACTAGAGCACAAAGCTTATTGGGCTGTTAGAGAACTAAATAAAGATCCTAAATTAGCCGGTAATAAGAGGTTGTTGCAATTAAGTTCTCTAGATGAATGGAGAAGTGAAGCTTATGAAAATGCTAAACTCTTTAAAGAAAAAGTTAAGAAATGGCATGATAGAAGGATCATTAAAAGAGAATTTAATGTTGGAGATCAAGTTCTATTGTATCGGTCTCGTCTCAGATTCTTTGCAGGGAAATTACTCTCGAAGTGGGAAGGACCATATGTTGTTGAGGAGGTGTATCGTTCAGGAGCAATTAAAATTAGCTCTCTCCAAGGCAATGCCACACAAGTGGTGAATGGACAAAGACTCAAGCATTATATCTCGGGTGATTCTTATAATGTTGATGTTGATATTATTCAAGTGGAAACACCGGAGGCTTTCATCAAAGGACAAATTGACAGTCCGCCAGAACTCGACTTTGAATAGGTAACAGTACAGGTAATAAAAAGTCCGCGTTTACCTTTCCGAACATTATTTCTGCTGTTTTTAGGAAATATGAAAAATTACGAGTTCGAAACGGAGTGGAAAGGACGCACGAGGGCGTGCCACCATAGGCCGGCGCGGCCTGACCTGGGCCGCGCCGACCTATGGTCTGGCCGCCTCGTTGCCCCTTTCCGACTCGTTTTCGACCTGGAACCTTCCTTTTGTCGTAAAAATATTTGCTATATAATCCCCCGGACCCCTGGAGGTCCGTAATATCGTTTTCTCGTCGTGTTTTGTTTCGAGCTGTTTTCTGCCAGATTTGTTTTGATCTAGAAGCACCATGGTCTCCAACAACAAAGACAAGGGGCCTTGGAGGGAAGAGATGGATGAGAGGATCAATAAGGAGAAGGAGAAGATAGCATCAGCAAAAGGAGAGTGGGAAACTACGAGGAGTAAGCCAATTTTGGTGGGATCGGTTAATACTGGGCGTTCTTTTTCTCATAACTTGCAGGGAGCTCTTCCGCCTGCTCTGGACCTCGACTCTTTCCCTTGTGTGGAGGAAGCAATACGGGTTGCTGATGAGTTTTGTGATCAATATCGTGCTCTAAGAAGGGAAGTGGAGATACTTCAGGAGGAGAACCAGCGACTTCGCAGAATGCTGGAATATTACTCAAATCCCAGCACAAGGCCGTCACCGCCACACTCGGGTAATAATGAGTCTCTTCAAGTTTTGATGCAGAATTACAAAATTGAGAAGCTGAAGCTGAAGGAGATCCTTATGAAGCGCGAGAGGAATCCATCACCATCATCACCGAAGGAGTAATTCATCATCGGTATTGGCATCCCCTTGGTTTGTTCCAAGCTTGGGGGAGTGCCGCGGTATCACATCATCATCACCTTTATCTTTTACTATCAAGTAGTGTCATATCATGAGTAGGGAAGTTATCATATGGAATAGTATGCAATGTGGAAGTATCTCTCTTAGTTAGTTATCTATGTATCCGTTGGTGTGAGTTATCGTTATGGAATATTAATGAGAAGTCTTATCATTTACTTTTTGCACACCTTATTTTAGTTTGCAATCTCCATTATATGATTACTCTTGACATAAGTATTGATATCACTTTGGGAGCATCAAGTAAATCTATTTGGTTTTGGCAAACTTAGCATTGGTCAATAGCAACAACATCTTGATGTTAAATAAAAGAGAGAAATACACTTAGATATACTAATCTATTATCTCTATGCTTAGTATTCTGAAGTTAAAATTGCTTGTGCTTATGAGAAAGATGCATGGTTGTTTCTATCATATGTATATTTGTTTGTTTCCCTCAACCTTTATGCTTGCTATCAAACCTTGCTAGCCAAAGACCTGTATTGAGAGGGAATGCTTCTCATACATCCATAACCTTAGACCAAACCTATGCCATTTGTGTCCACCATACCTACCTACTACATGGTATTTTCTGCCATTCTAAGTAAATACTTCATGTGCTACCTTTAAATTATTCAAACTACTACTCCTTATTTGTGTCAATGTTTTATAGCTCATGAGGAAGTATGTGGTGTTTTATCTTTCAATCTTGTTGGGCGGACTTTCACCAATGGACTAGCGGCACATCCGCTTATCCAATAATTTTGCAATAAGAGCTGGCAACGGGGTTCCCAGCCCCAATTAATAACTTTCATTAATAATTCTCTTCACATGTTTTGCTCTGATTTATCAGTAAGCAACTTAATTTTGCAATAGACACTCCTCCATGGTATGTGAATGTTGGAAGGCACCCGAGGATTCGGTTAGCCATGGATTGAGAAAGCCAAGGTTGGGGGGAGTGTCATCCTTAATAAAACTAAAATACATGTGTAAACAAAAGAGAAGGGGATGATCTACCTTGCTGGTAGAGATGCCGTCCCTCATGGGAGCCGCTCTTTGAAGGTTCGTTTGGCAAGGGGGTTAGAGTGCCCGCTACCATTCGTTGACAACAACAAACACCGCTCAAAATCTTACTTTTATGCTCTTTATATGATTTCAAAACTTGAAAAGCTCTAGCACATGATTTAATCCCTGCTTCCCTCTGCGAAGGGCCTGTCTTTTACTTTTATGTTGAGTCAGTAAACCTATTTCCCTCTATCTCAAGCAAGCAATTGAGTTGTTGTGAACCAATCATTTATGCTATGATTCAGTTAATCATGTCTTTTATACTTTCTTGTTTAGTACCAATTTTATCTGAATGAATATGACTTTGAAGTTATCAATGATTATGAAGAGATTGTTATGCTTGAATATGAAAGCTCAGCTATAAAATCTAATATGAAAGCTTTGCTTAGAAGTACAATCCGTTAGTAGTTCTCTGACCAAGAACAAAGTTTGCCATCACCAACTATGATTTCTTATGCACCTTTACTTGTGATTTCTCTTTACCTATTTCAAGATGAGTTATATGAGGAAGTTGTTTACTAGAATGTCTTGTGTGAATGAATATGATGCTTCTTGTCCGTATTTTATTTATCGACTCTTCACTCCATAAACATGTGGTCTTGTTTATCGAGCTCAGTTTCGCTTGGGGACAAGCGAGGTCTAAGCTTGGGGGAGTTGATACGTCCAATTTGCATCACTATTTTGTATCATAATTTGCTGTTATTCATTGATATCTTTCATATTGGGACACAATACTTATGTTATTTCATCTATTTTGCATGTTTCATCATTATTGGAGGATCAAGCACCGGAGCCAGGATTCTGCTGGAAAAAGCACCGTCAGAACGCAATATTTCGGAAGATCAACTGTGGAAGAGAATTTCACGTAAATTCCTATTTTTCCAGATGACGGAGGGAGCCAGAAGGGGGAGCAGAGAGGAGCCATCGTGGGCCCAGACCCCAGGGCGGCGCGGCCCATCGCCTGGCCGCGCCACCCTGTGGTCTGGGGCCCCACAGCCCCTTTCGCCTCCTTTTCTTCGCGTACTCCTTCGTCCCGAAAACCTAAGCCACGGGGAGGACCTCACGAAGGGTTACCGCTCGCGGGGCGGAGAACACCAGAGAGAAAAGAGCTCTCCGGCGGGCAGGAATCCGCCGGGGAAATTCCCTCCCGGAGGGGGAAATCGACGCCATCGCCATCGTCATCGAGCGGGACATCATCTCCATCATCATCATCATCATCATCTCCACCATCTACACCGCCATCACCACCGCTGCACCTCGTCATCGCTGTAGCAATTCGGGTTTGATCTTGATTGTTTGATAGGGGAAACTCTCCCGGTGTTATTCTATACTTGTTGTAGATGCTATTGAGTGGAACCATTGAACCAAGGTTTATGTTCAGATTGTTATTCATCATCATATCACCTCTGATTGTATTCCATATGATGTCTCGTGAGTAGTTCGTTTAGTTCTTGAGGACATGGGTGAAGTCTAAATGCTAGTAGTGAACTATGGTTGAGTAATATTCAATGTTATGATATTTAAGTTGTGGTGTCATTCTTCTAGTGGTGTCGTGTGAACGTCGACTACACGACACTTCACCATTTATGGGCCTAGGGGAGTGCATCTTGTATTCGGTTGCTAATTGCGGGGTTGCCGGAGTGACAGAAACCTGAGCCCCCGTTAGTATATCGATGCAGGAGGGATCGCAGGATCTCAGAGTTTAAGGTTGTGGTTAGATTTATCTTAATTACTTTCTTGTAGTTGCGGATGCTTGCAAGGGGTATAATCACAAGTATGTATTAGTCCTAGGAAGGGAGGTGCATTAGCATAGGTTCACCCACACAACACTTATCAAAACAATGAAGATTATTTAGCCACATGAAGCGAAAGCACTAGACTAAAATCCCCGTGTGTCCTCGAGAACGTTTGGTCATTATAAGTAAACAAACCGGCTTGTCCTTTGTGCTAAAAAGGATTGGGCCACTCGCTGCAATTATTTCTCTCGCATTTTATTTACTTGTACTTTATTTATCTGCAATATCAAAACCCCTTGAATACTTGTTTGTGAGCATTTATAGTGAATCCTTCATCGAAACTGCTGCCAACACCTTCTGCTCCTCGTTGGGATCGACATTCTTACTTATCGAAGATACTACGATACACCCCCTATACTTGTGGGTCATCATGCTTATGTTGGGAGTAGTAATAATTTTATGCATGTGGCTCATGGCAAGAATGCTTTATGTGATAGTTATATTGTTGAGTTTGTTCATGATGCTACTGAAAGTTATTATGAGAGAGGGAAACATGGTTATATGCATCTTAATAATATTAAGTTTCCCCTCTTTATGTTGAGAATCTTGAAATTGCGCTTGTGTTGCTTTTCTATGCTTACCACTTTGTTCTTCATGAATTTATTTGTGTACAAGATTCCTTTTCATAGGAAGCATGTTAGGCTTAAATGTGTTTTGAAATTGCTTCTTGATGTTCTCTTTTGCTTCATTGTCTATTTTCATGAGAGCATCATTAAAACTGCTGAGCCCATCTTAATGGCTATAAAGAAAGAACTTCTTGGGAGATAACCCATGTGTTTATTTTGCTACAGTACTTTTATTTTGTATTTGTGTCTTGGAAGTTGTTACTACTGTAGCAACCTCTCCTTATCATGTTTTTGTGCCAAGTAAAGTTTCTATGTTAAAGTTGATGTTATATTTGGGATCGCTGCGCAGAAACAGCATTGCTGTCTGTCACGAATTCTGGCATAAGTCTCTGTAAAAAATTCGAAAAAATCTGCAAAATTACGAGCGTGATCCTCAGATATGTACGCAACTTTCATTAGTTTTGAGTTTTTCCGTTTGAGCAAGTTAAGTGCCCCTTTCAGGTTCGTCTTTACGGACTGTTCTGTTTTTGACAGATTCTGCCTTTTATTTCGCATTGCCGCTTTTGTTAAGTTGAATGAGTTTCTTTGTTCCATTAACTTTCAGAAGTTTTGTGCAATGTCCAGAAGTGTTAAGAATGATTGTGTCACCTCTGAACATGTGAATTTTTATTATGCACTAACCCTCTAATGAGTTTGCTTGAAGTTTGGTGTGGCAGAAGTTTTCAAGGGTCAAGAGAAGAGGATGATATACTATGATCAAGAAGAGTGAAAGGTCTAAGCTTGGGGATGCCCCGGTGGTTCATCCCTGCATATTTTAAGAAGACTCAAGCATCTAAGCTTGGGGATGCCCAAGGCATCCCCTTCTTCATCGACAACTTATCAGGTTTCTTCTAGTGAATCTATATTTTTATTCGGTCACATCTTATGTACTTTACTTGGAGCGTCTGTTTGTTTTTATTTTTGTTTTGTTTGAATAAGTTCATCCTTGTGTGGGAGAGAGACACGCTCCGCTGGTTCATATGAACACATGTGTTCTTAGCTTTTAATGTTCATGGTGAAGGTTGAACTGCTTCGTTAATTGTTATATGGTTGGAAACGGGAAATGCTACATGTAGTAATTGGTAAAATGTCTTGGATAATGTGATACTTGGCAATTGTTGTGCTCATGTTTAAGCTCTTGCATCATATACTTTGCACCCATTAATGAAGAAATACATAGAGCTTGCTAAAATTTGGTTTGCATATTTGGTCTCTCTAAGGTCTAGATAATTTCTAGTATTGAGTTTTGAACAACAAGGAAGACGGTGTAGAGTCTTATAATGTTTACAATATGTCTTTTATGTGAGTTTTGCTGCACCGGTTCATCCTTGTGTTTGTTTCAAATAACCTTGCTAGCCTAAACCTTGTATCGAGAGGGAATACTTCTCATGCATCCAAATCCTTGACCAAACAATATGCCATTTGTGTCCACCATACCTACCTACTACATGGTATTTCTCCGCCATTCCAAAGTAAATTGCTTGAGTGCTACCTTTAAACATTTCAAAAGTTATCACCTCTGATTTGTGTCAATGTTTTATAGCTCATGAAGAAGTATGTGGTGTTTATCTTTCAATCTTGTTGGGCAACTTTCACCAATGGACTAGTGGCTTCATCCGCTTATCCAATAATTTTGCAAAAAGAGCTGGCAATGGGATTCCCAGTCCCAAATTAATTAACAAAAATAGACACTCCTCCATGGTATGTGATTGTTGGACGGCACCCGAAGGATTCGGTTAGCCATGGCTTGAGAAAGCAAAGGTGGGGAGGAGTGTCATCATAATAAAACTAAAATAAAAAGGCACTCCTTCATGGTATGAGATTGTTGGCAGGCACCCGAGGATTCGGTTAGCCATGGTTTGTGAAAGCAAGGTTGGAAGGAGTGCCACCCAAAAATAAAATAAAATGGGAGCCGCTCTTTGAAGGTTTGTCTGGCAAGGGGGTTAGAGTACCCACTACCATTCGTTGACAACAACAAACACCTCTCAAAATTTTACTTTTATGCTCTCTATATGTTTTCAAAACCAAAGCTCTAGCACAAATATAGCAATCAATGCTTCCCTCTGCGAAGGGCCATTCTTTTACTTTTATTGTTGAGTCAGTTCACCTATTTCTCTCCATCTCAAGAAGCAAACACTTGTGTGAACTGTGCATTGATTCCTACATACTTGCATATTGCACTTGTTATATTACTTTACATTGACAATATCCATGAGATATACATGTTATAAGTTGAAAGCAACCGCTGAAACTTAATCTTCCTTTGTGTTGCTTCAATACCTCTACTTTGAATTATTGCTTTATGAGTTAACTTTTATGCAAGACTTATTGATGCCTGTCTTGAAAGTGCTATTCATGAAAAGTCTTTGCTTTATGATTCATTTGTTTACTCATGTCATTACCATTGTTTTTGATCGCTGCATTCATTACATATGCTTACAATAGTATGATCAAGGTTATGATGGCATGTCACTTCAGAAATTATCTTTGTTATCGTTTTACCTGCTCGGGACGAGCAGAACTAAGCTTGGGGATGCTGATACGTCTCCAACGTATCTATAATTTCTTATGTTCCATGCTACTTTATTGATGATATCTACATGTTTTATACACATTATATGTCATATTTATGCGTTTTCCGGAACTAACCTATTGACGAGATGCCGAAGGGCCGCTCCTGTTTTCTTTTTGGTTCCAGAATCCTAGTAAGGAAATATTCTCGGAATCGGACGAAATCAATGCCCAGCATCCTATTTTTGGACGAAGCTTCCAACACCCGAGCCGCTAGAGAGAAGCCCCGGGGCCCCACACAACACCCTAGCGCCGAGGGGGGCCACGCCGCCTTAGTGTGTGGGCCCACCAGGCCCCTCCGAGGCTGCCCTTTCGCCTATATAAGGTCCCCGACCTAAAACCCCGACGAATAAGCCACGGCACGAGAAAAGTTCCAGCCGCCGCCATCGCGAAGCCAAGATCTAGGGAACAGGAGTCTCCGTTCGCACGCCGCCGGACGGGGAAGTGCCCCCGGAAGGCTCCTCCATCGACACCGCTGCCATCTCCACCGCCATCTTCATCGCTGCGCTCCCATGAGGAGGGAGTAGTTCTCCATCGAGGCTCGGGGCTGTACCGGTAGCTATGTGGTTCATCTCTCTCCTATGTACTTCAATACAATAATCTCATGAGCTGCCTTACATGATTGAGATTCATATGATGATGCTTGTAATCTAGATGTCATTATGCTAGTCAAGTGGGTTTTACTTATGTGATCTCCGGAGACTCCTTGTCCCACGTGTGTAAAGGTGACAGTGTGTGCACCGTGTGGGTCTCTTAGGCTATATTTCACAGAATACTTATTCACTGTTATGAATGGCGTAGTGAAGTGCTTATTTATATCCCTTTATGATTGTAATGTGTTTTGTATCACTATTTATCTATGTGCTACTCATGTGATGTTATTAAAGTAGTCTATTCCTCCTGCATGGTGTAATGGTGACAGTGTGTGCATCGTGTAGTTCTTGTCGTAGATTATGATCATGATCTCTTGTAGATTGTGGAGTTAATTGTCATTATGATAGTATTGATGTGATCTATGCCTCCTTCGTAGTGTGATGGTGACAGTGTGCATGCTATGTTAGTACTTGGTCTATTTTGCAAAGATCTATTATACTCTTTTACTGCATCTTTACTTTAATATTACCACCATCTATACCACCTGTGTTTTACTATCTCTTCGCCGAACTAGTGCACCTATACATCTGACAAGTGTATTTGGTGTGTTGGGGACACAAGAGACTTCTTGCTTGTGTGCAGGGTTGCTTGAGAGGGATATCTTTGACCTCTTCCTCCCTGAGTTCGATAAACCTTGGGTGATCCACTTAAGGGAAAACTTGCTGCTGTTCTACAAACCTCTGCTCTTGGAGGCCCAACACTGTCTACAAGAATAGAAGCACCCGTAGACATCAGTCATCCCAAAAATAATGCCTCAAATCATAAAAGAATTTCCTCCTTTGCTGAGCTGAAAAGGTTGGAGGCAAGTATTTTGAAACAATAAAGTTAGCATAATCGGCATACCAAGGACTATCTCGCGAGCTCACCTTTATTACAGCCAATTGTTCATTTGGAAAACTATCATTAACAGGAACAGGATCATAAGCAATATTTTCCAATCTAGATAAATTATCAGCAACAGGATTATCAGCACCTTTCCTATCTACAATATGTAAATCAAATTCTTGCAAAAGAAGCACCCATCTAATAAGCCTTGGCTTAGCATCTTTCTTTTCCATAAGGTACCTAATTGCAGCATGATCAGTATGAATTGTGACTTTTGAGTCAACAATATAGGATCTAAACTTGTCACATGCAAAAACTATGGCTAATAACTCTTTCTCAGTTGTAGCATAATTTCTTTGAGCAGCATCTAGAGTTTTACTAGCATAATGAATAACATTCAATTTTTTATCTACTCGCTGTCCAAGGACAGCACCTACAGCAAAATCACTAGCATCACACATAATTTCAAAAGGTAGATTCCAATCAGGAGGTTCAACTACAGGAGCAGTTGTTAAGGCTTTCTTTAGAGTTTCAAAGGCTTCCTTACAATCATCATCAAAAACAAAAGGTACATCTTTTTGAAGAAGATTAGTAAGAGGCTTTGAAATTTTAGAGAAATCTTTAATAAATCTCCTATAAAACCAGCATGACCAAGAATGCTACGAATACCTTTAACATCCCTAGGATAGGGCATCTTCTCAATCGCTTCAACTTTAGCTCTATCAACATCAATACCTCTTTCAGAAATTTTATGTCCCAATACAATTCCTTCATTAACCATAAAGTGGCATTTCTCCCAATTAAGAACAAGGTTAGTTTCTTCACATCTCTGCAAAACTTTATCAAGGTTTCGCAAGCAATTATCAAAAGAATTCCCATAGACAGAAAAATCATCCATGAATACCTCAACAATCTTTTCACAAAAGCCATGAAAAATAGCAGACATGCATCTTTGAAAAGTAGCAGGAGCATTACACAAACCAAAAGGCATACGCCTATAAGCATAAGTTCCATAGGGACAAGTGAAAGTGGTTTTCTCTTGATCTTTAGCTCTAACAACAATTTGTGAAAACCCAGAATAACCATCAAGCAGAAATGAGTATTTTTAGACAACCTTTCTAACATTTGATCAATAAAAGGTAAAGGGTAATGATCTTTCTTAGTAACTTTATTAACTTTTCGATAATCAATGCACATTCTATACCCTACAACTACTCTTTGAGGAATGAGCTCATCATTATCATTAGGTACAACAGTTATTCCTCCTTTCTTAGGAACACAATGCACAGGACTAACCCATCTACTATCAGCAATAGGATATATAATACCTGCTTCAAGAAGTTTTAATACCTCATTCCTTACCACATCCTTCATCTTAGGAATTAGACGACGATGATGTTCAACAACAGGTTTTGCATCATCTTCCATGTTGATGGCATGTTGGCAAATAGCGGGAGAAATCCCCTTCAAGTCATCAAGAGTGTAGCCAATAGCTCCTCGGTGTTTCTTCAATATTTTCAATAACCTTTCTTCAAAATCTGAAAGCTTAGCACTAATAATAACAGGATATGTTTTCTTATCATCAATATAAGCATACTTAAGATTATCAGGTAATGGTTTCAAATCAAATACAAGATCTTCCTTTGGTGGTGGTGTTATACCTAGATCTTCAACCGGTAAGTCATGTTTAAGAATAGGTTGACGAAGGAAAATTTCATCAAGCTCATCCCTTTCTTCCCTAAAGACTTCACTCTCACTATCCTCCAAATGTTGCTGCAAAGGATTATTAGGAGCAAGAGCAATAGATGCACACTGTTCAACTCTAAAATCATCATTAGGCAAATCAGCTTTATAAGGAGTTTTGGCAAATTTAGAGAAGTTAAACTCATAAGATTCACCAGCAAATTTAGTAACAATTTTCTCTTTCTTGCAATCTATAACAGCTCCACAAGTATTTAGAAAAGGTCTACCAAAAATAATAGGACAAGACTTACTAGCAGCAGAACCAAGTACCAAAAAGTCAGCAGGATATTTAATCTTACCACATAGAACTTCAACATCTCGAACAATACCAATAGGAGAGATAGTTTCTCTATTAGCTAGCCGAATAACCACATCAATATCTTCAAGTTCACAAGAACCAATTTCATGCATGATTTCCGTGTAGAGCTCATAAGGAATGGCACTAATACTTGCACCAATGTCGCATAAACCATAATAACAATGATCACCAATTCTAACAGAGAGCACAGGAACACTGGCTTTCCTAGACTTATTAGGATGCGAAACAATATTAGAAGCATCTTCACAAAAAATGATATGACTATCTTCTACATTTTCAGTTACAAGATCTTTAACTATTGCAACAGCAGGTTCAACCTTTATTTGCTCCTCAGGTTCTATAGGTTTCTTTGCACTTTTATTAACTACACTAGTTATAACAGAATACTCCTTCATTTTAGCAGGGAAAGGAGTTTTTTCAATATAAGCTTCAGGAAGAACATGATCAACAGTTTTAATTTCAATACATTTACCTATAGGTGAATCATCTTTATAAGGTTCATGATACTTATCAAAATTCTTCCTAGGCAATTCAAAATGAGAGGCAAAAGCTTTATAAATATTTGCAACAACTTGAGAGTCAAGACCATAAGTAGCACTCATATTACGAAATTTATCAGTATCCATAAAAGTTTCAATGCATTCATAATCATAATTTATACCTGACACTCTACCTTTGTCATTCTCCCATCCTTCAGTATTTTCTTGGATTCGATCAAGAAGGTCCCATTTAAACTCTTCTTTATTGCGTGTGAATGATCCCGAACAAGTAGTATCCAGCAAGGTTTTATCTTGAAAAGAAAGTCTTGCATAGAAATTATCAATGATGATATTACCAGGAAGCTCATGAATGGGGCATTTGAGCATTAAAGACTTCAATCTCCCCCATGCTTGGGCAATACTCTCTCCATCATGAGGCCAGAAATTATATATGCGGTTTCGGTCTTTGTGAATTTCACTTGGAGGATAGAATTTAGAATAAAATAGAGGCACAATATCCTTCCAATCAAGAGAATGCCCATCCTTCAGCAATTTATACCAATGCGCCGCTTTACCAGACAACGACATAGCGAATAATTTCTTCCTAACTTCATCCATTGAAATACCTGCACACTTGAATAACCCGCATAATTCATGTAAAAACAGTAAATGATCTCCAGGATGAACAGTTCCATCCCCTTCATAGCAGTTATCCACAACACGTTCAATAATTTTTATAGGTATTTTATACGGAATTACTTCCTCACCTGGCGCCTCATCCACTACCGTTGCAGTAGTAGTAGATTTCCCAAATAGAAATTCAAGAGAGGATCTCTCCATAATGACTTATAGCAGCAGGCAGAAACAAAATCAGCACGTACAGTAAAAGTTTTCCTTACCAATAGCGCTTCACCAACACGCGCCGGAAAATAGTCTTGATGACCCACAAGTATAGGGGGTGTATCGTAGTACTTTCGATAAATAAGAGTGTCGAACCCAACGAGGAGCAGAAGGTGTTGACAAGCAGTTTCGATGAAGGTAAATGCTCACAAGTTTTCAGGGGGTTTTGATATAGCAGATAAATAAAGTACAAGTAAGTAAAATGCGAGAGTAATAATTGCAGCGAGTGGCCCAATCCTTTTTAGCACAAAGGACAAGCCGGTTTGTTTACTTATAATGACCAAACGTTCTTGAGGACACACGGGGATTTAGTCTAGTGCTTTCGCTTCATATAGTTGATTAATCTTCATTGTTTTGATAAGTGTTGTGTGGGTGAACCTATGCTAATGCACCGCCCTTCCTAGGACTAATACATACTTGTGATTAAACCACTTGCAAGCATCCGCAAATATAAGAAAGTAATTAAGATAAATCTAACCACAGCCTTAAACTCGAGATCCTGCTATCCCTCCCGCATCGATATACCAACGGGGTCAGGTTGCTGTCCGGCAACCCCACAATTAGCAAACGAATACAAGATGTACTCCCTAGGCCCATAAAGGTGAAGTATCATGTAGTCGACGTTCACATGACACCACTAGAAGAATAACACCACAACTTAAATATCAAACCATTAAATATTACTCAACATAGTTCACTACTAACATTTAGACTTCACCCATGTCCTCAAGAACTAAACGAACTACTCAAGAGACATCATATGGAACATGATCAGAGGTGATATAATGATGGATAACAATCTGAACATAAACCTTGATCCAATGGTTTCACTCAATAGCATCAATAACAAATAGTAATCAATACCGGGAGAGTTTTCCCTATGAAATACTCAAGATTCAACCCTAGATGTTACAGCGGAGACGAGGTGCAGCGGTGGAGATGGCGGTGTCGATGGTGGAGATGATGATGATGATGATCCCAACGAAGTCCAGCTCGATGACGGTGACGATGGCGTCGATTTCCCCCTCCGGGAGGGAATTTCCCCGGCGGATTCCTGCCCACCGGAGAGCTCTTTTCTCTCTGGTGTTTCTCCGCCCCGCAGAGGCGGATGTGTCTATTCTCGCTTATCCCCCGTGCCTTAGGTTTTAGGGGTGATGAAGTACGGGAAAGAGAGGAGGCCGAGGGGGGTCGTGCGCCCCCTCCCCACATGGCGGCACAGCCAGGGCGGGGCCTGCGCCGGCCTATGGGGGGGCCCATGGCGGCCCTCCCGCTCCTCCTTCCGGCTGGCTCATTCTTCTGGAAAAATAAGATCTTCGTATAATTTCCGTCAATTGTTGATCTTCAGAAATATGGTATCCTGACGGTGCCTTTTCCAGCAGAATTCTGACTCCGGTGAATAATTCTCCAATAATCATGAAAGATGCAAAATAAGTGAAATAACATAAGTATCATCTCTAAATATGAAATATATCAATAAATAACAGTAAATTATGATATAAAATAGTGATGCAAAATGGACGTATCAGGGACCCTAAAACTTCAAGCAATGGTTGGACATCTATGTCTTATTAAATCCCTTGCTTGCGAATGTTTATAGTATTAGGATAAATCATTAGGGGTGTAATTTTGAATGTATGTGGACTCATATCTTAGGCTTCGTCTAGCATGAATAAAACTTGATATTATATTTATCATGCTCTATGTGGAATTTTATGACCCGAGTAAATCCATGCAGCCCTATCAGAACAAACCTTAGGTTCGTCCTTGCTTCAAAAGGATTGGGCCATCTCTGAAGAGCTATATACATTTACCTACAAAATACCTTTCATCATCATGCACATACAAAATTACAAATCATTGTTATTCTTCATCAATCTTCTTGACCAATACCTTATGTTAGAATGCAATATTTATTGAGAAGTGCTACAATTAATTCCCTACACTTGTGGGTATCTGGCGTCAGGTGTGACACATCAGTTGTTCACTTATTTTCGCAGGCTGCTCCGTTCATCTACAAGATGACAAGGTAGCAAGATAAAAACAAAGAAGGGAGATAGATCCGCAATGACACCTTTGTTCAGATGATGGGATCAAAATTTTGAGACCTAACACCTGGTTCATGTCAATAATAAAATGGTGTGAAGCCATGCTAGAAGAGAACCTATTTAAGTCTAGAGTGGATTGCGTCAAGGCGCTTAAGTCGCAAAGCCCACATGATTTTAGTTTCGAACCTAGAGCGGAGCAGCTCAAGGGGCTTGTCGGCAAACCATAGTAATAATTTCAGTGAGTACATTTATCTATTGATAGAAGCTCTATTTCCACCGTGGATCGAGATATTGCCAATAATTTTATAGGTTGTGGAGGTTAGTGGCACCTTCCATCGATGCTTCAATTCTTGTAGAGCATGATTGATAGTCGTGAGCCCATTCTTGGGAGTTGGTTTTGATGTCTTCCTTTTGCTTCATGTCATTGCTTTCTAACTTGTATCTTGCCTTCGGGAAGGGGTTCGGTAGGAGAGGCTTCTAGTGGATCTTCTACTTGCACCATGTCGACCTACCTAGATAGCTTGGAGGGTACGGTGTTGGGTACGTACCGGGTTGATGCGTAGACAAAAACATTGCTAATAGTAAGTCATATGAGATTTTCCCTATGTACAATTTTTTTCCTAGTAACCTAAATACAGTTTAGTGGAAAATTTACAAAAGTAAACTTAGCAAAAAAAGTGGAAGTTGCATTATTTCCTAAACTGGAGCTATGTTTCTTAGAGACCGAGATATTAAAAAAAACTTGGTCTACTAAGATACTTACTGACCCTAGGCATAAAAGTAGACAAACTTTTTATAGATTGTGTCACATTTTTTTATTATCTTAATAGATGTATTTATGCAAGGGTAGCACATGAAGGTGGATATTGTCACTGACGAGGTATCAACTCGTCAATGCCTACAGATTGTAGACTTAGAGTTTCGTGAAATTAGAGGGCAAGTAGAACTCAAAGGTGGTCAGACGAACAAATACGTCTAAATAAAAAGAAACGGTCACTAGGGTTTAACAATGATCGATCCTTTTCTCAGACTCAGCTTCGCCCTTATATAGGATGCGAAGCCGAGGCTTTCCGTATTGTACAAGTATGCAAACATCGGGCGGCATTGGGTCTGTCCATATATTGCTACAAGTTTCCCTATATTGACTCTACTTCCTCAATCCGCACATCTTCATCTTCATGGGCCTCCAAACCTTTGGGTTTGTGGGCCTTCAACTCCTTAGATACCTAAAAGCATGAACCAGTGGTATACACGTGACATGCCCATTAGGCATACCCATGTCAGTCACGAAATCTAATCAAGCACATACATTCATGTATTCTTTGACATGACACTCTCAAGCAACATGGATGGCCAGTATGGCAAGGTAGGGAAGCCGCCCTGCCTAGATTTTTTTCAAAACAAAATCAGATGCACATGTTCTTCTAAATAACTTGAGTGTTCATATGTCAAAAAGGGACTTCGTATGAAATAGATATACTTGATTTAGTTAACACTACGCAAAACCGATTTCAAACCGAAAACAGAGATTAGGTCTAGCATAGACATATACTAGATAATCTTGAACTATGCATTATTCATAAGCCGAGAACTTAGAGCTTATCTTGTTGGTCGAAAAGAACATCACATTTTCTTGTGGTTTATTGTCTCAATGATTTGGCATTATTTTTAGCGGTTGCGATGACAAAAATTGAAAGGGGTTTCTCAATGACAAAGATCTTCAAGACCGAATTACGCAACATGATGTCTGTGATGGCTTCCTAATGACTTGATGATGTGTTGCATCGAGCGAGCGAGATTAGAAAAGTCTTGATCGATAAAATTTTCGAAGATTTTCCAGAAAAGAAAGTTAGAGCTTTGCTATCGCCTAGGACTTCTATATGTCATTAAAACATCATTATTGATATGTTTTTAGGTTCTACTTGTATTCAAATATGATTATGTTTGTATTGTGCTAAGTGATTATGCGAGAATCATATATAGCATTAATGTTTTGGCACAATTTTATCT
Source organism: Lolium multiflorum (assembly GCA_030979885.1). Lineage (NCBI taxonomy): Eukaryota > Viridiplantae > Streptophyta > Magnoliopsida > Poales > Poaceae > Lolium > Lolium multiflorum. The sequence continues at coordinate 353,566,064 of CM061750.1, read as the reverse complement.
TTGCATTATTCTTTTAAGTTCTCTCCTCCTTCGTTCTTTCCATTGACCTTCGCCACTGTCTAACAATGATATCATTGTGTTGCAGAGTGCTTTTTTAATATCATTGGTCACCAATATGAAAAGGGTGCTACCTTGTTGTTATATATTGTCAGTGGGCGACATTTGTGAACATAATCCCAACCCACAAGGCAACGAAAAATTTCCGTTTACGAAACAAGAAGAATGTGTGAGGAAGGATGTGGAGTGTGCATTTGGAGTGCTCAATGCTCGTCGAACAGAACATGGGACAAACATCAATTGTGGGAGGTCATGACTTCTAAGGTCATCATGTAGGACATGAGTGTGGAGCATTGCCGTGATCGTGAGTCCTCTGGTCTCCACGGTCGAGTTCAAAGATATTCTTAAAAAAAGTAGCAAATTTGTAATCCATGTGTTCATCAACAACTCCGAGATAATGCTTGAGCACATGCGTATACATCAAGAAAATCAATAGTTTCATGTTCATGTGTTGTGGTGGTCTGGTGGACAACATATCTCACTTTAGGATTTTCACATGTGATTTTTAATTCGATTTTTGCTTGAACTATGTTATTTAAAAGTTTGTATTATTGTTGAATTAATTTGTGTGTCGAAAATTTCCACGGAGAAGATAGCAGTTCCCTGTGCACATTTGCCGGGAGACCCTCCTCCCCACCTTTCCCACCCGCCCAGAGGACTAATATTTGATGGTGCCTCAGAGATACCCTTAATACTGAAGACAAAATTAAACACAAATACAATCATGTGTATGTATTTTGACAAAAACGAAACGGTAAAAATGAGTGCTAGTTTTACTAAGCAATGGTAACTCTGCTAAATAAGCTCACGGTTGGATGAATTACTCGTCGATCGTCGGGACGTTGCTGGCACTGCGCCTGGCGCTGCTGAATGGCCCGGTAACGGTCCGGCCGACGAACTTGCCGGCCTTCGTGATGCTGTTGCCGAACGCGCCGATTCCCGTGCCCACCAGCCCGACGCCTGACCCAGCCACGGCGACGCCCGATCCCGCCACGGCTGCTCCCGCTGCGACGCCCGTGCCGGCCACGTTGGTGACCGTGGACGCCACGCCGCCCGCTGCGTCTGCGGCCCCGCTCACGGCCCCGGTTCCCTCCCTGGTCTTCCGCCGCTCCTCCATCGTCTTCTTCTCCAGCTCCAGCGCCTCCAGAGCCTCCTTCTTGGTGTACGGGTGGTACAACACCTGCATATACGAATTTCACAAAGCTCGATCGAGTTCTTGGTCGTTCCGAAACAATGTGTCAAGTCGAGCGGATGGGTGAGCTTGCCTTGATGGTGAGCACGCCTCTGTCCTTCTTGTCCTTGACCTTGGTGGTGTCCAGGGACGAGAGCAGCTGCAGGTTGATCTCCTGCACGGTCTCGATTCCCAGGTCGCTTAGGGGCAGCTTGGCGATGCCCAGCCTCTTGTCCTGCTTCAGACTGTCCTCGTCGAACACCTCCAGGACGATGTGCTGCGTCTCCTTGTCCTCGGCGATGAGCTCAAAAGTCTCGTTCCACTCTGGGTTCAGGTTGTCATCGATCACCCTGGTCTTCTCCTTGAACATGGGCCGTATGAAGAGCACCACATAGGGGTCGGACTTGCCGATCAGCTCCTTGTTCTTGAGCGACTCCGCTCGCACCACCGTCACAGTCACCCTCCCCTGCGGCTTTAGCTCCAGATCACTGCACGGATACATGTCAATATACCATTGTCATCCTGCCACTCTAATTTCACAGATCGTATATATACAACTCCTGGCTGATATCAGTAAAGTTAATCGAACCTTATATCGACGTCAACTCCTCCTAGTGGGATGACTATTCTGTGTGGCCACTGGAGCATGTCAGTGATCAGTGATGCCACCGTATCCTACAAAAGGGGGAAATAGCCTACTGCTTATCATATATGTAGAAACAGATAATGCAAGCAGCGACAATGGGAGAAAGAAACTCGTGGCATACGTCGATCATGTCTGAAAGTCCAGGCATCGCCGTCAGGCTTCCGCCGACTGCCTTCAGTATGTAGTCGATTCTTGGTTTTGGCTGCAAGTGATGCAAAGAAAACCGTTTACCTCAGCAACGAACTAATCCACGGAGAAAACAATAATGTTCATGGATTCATGACAGGAGAAGCTAAGAAGCGCACATCTGCCAGAAGAGCAACGACAACAGCAGAGATGCAAGGTATCTCGTCAGACAATTGGAAGACGACGCGGATGATGGTGAACACCTGAAGGTTCTTGAACTGTATCCATGCAGAGTAAATAAAATTAGGGTTGTTTATCCGGTGTAATTTGAATTTCTTGTGCTACAGAAAATTTAAGCAGGCCAATTTCGTCAGGCTGACCTGAATGGGGAGTGAAGCAACTAGAGTTTCAACTGCAAGGATAATATTGGGATCCCCACCCCACTTGAAGTCAATGTCCATTGTGATTTGCCCTTTCTTGAAGCTCTGAACCCGAATGCCTGGAAAATACAAGACCACACATCATCAGAAGCCTTTAGGAGAAGATCCTTAACTTCTAGTTTAATACTGTAGAACTGACACCACTTTATTTCTGCAACCTTCAATTTTTGGTGGAACAGTTCCAAGTGAGAGTCTGCTGAACTTCAGCGAGGATATTCCTGCTGGTCGATAATCGTCGAGTATAGGTTCGACAGAATCCCTGATGACCATGGTTGCTGCCTGTAACGAAATGCAACTGCATAATCAGAACAAATGTTAACAGCAAAATCGTAAGTAGTTTCAGTGCTTCAATGTAATTCTATGGAGATTTTCCCGACAGTTTCCTGAATGAACATTGGGAAGTTACTTGTATGTACCTCCTCAACAAAGGGCCAGAGTTTGCTCAACTGTCGGTTGAGCCATTTAACCTGAAGAAGGAAATCAAATGGCTAAGGTACAAATTCAAGAAAAAACATCAGGTGAGTATATCTTGCAAGGAAAACAGTCCTTGGTAGTTTGTAACATAGCAAAAACAACTGAGTTGGAGAATACCATCCAGTGTGTCAGGGGCATCATCCTGGGACCACATGCCATCCTCGCATTGGATGGTATTTTTCGTCTAACTATAATGATATTGAGGTGATTTTTCATGATGTATTGAATATGTAAAAGTTGGGGATATGATACTTTACTAGTATGAACTAGAAAGGTCTACTTCTTGTCATTACTTTCTGTTTTGAGAGACTCCGAGTACAAATGCCTAATGGAGCTTGTGCTTGTCCATATTTTGGATGTTTTGATTCATCAGGAACATCAAAAGACCAAGATTGAGCAATACTTCACCTGGTCATATTCCGGGAATGATATCCACTGAGGGAGATTGTCTCCACATATTTTCTTCAAATCTTCACGGTTGAGAGATCCAAGTACATTGATATCGGCGGCCTGTTTCAAGACGAATTTTATTCATAGACTTATCAGAAACTAATCTGCACACGCAAAACTACACTTTAATGTATAAAAGCCATTTTATCAGCAGTATAAAAAATGAACTGAATGGAATTCCCAGAATGAATCTACTCTACCGCGTGGCCGTCAGAAACATAGGGTTGACACATATTTCAGCCCTCAAAGTTGCAACCTCATATGCAGAAAACATTTTACAAGCGAAAAGAATCAACAAGTAATGCTGAGAAAATGTTCTTAAGCCTGAAACTTTCCAGCGATTCAACCGAGGCTCCAACCTAAACATATCTACGAGAGGATTTCAAGAGATCAAGGGAGGGTCCAAATATTGCAAGACTGCACGGATCAATCAATCTACAGTACGTGTAGGTGCACTTGCCTTGGTGCTGCGTTTGGCGGCACGGCGATTCATGGCGTGCGCCAAGCCGAAGATGAGGGCGACGCCGGCGATGAGTCCCATCAAGGTACCCGATATGAACCCCATTTCTCCTCTCAATCGATCGCCCGAATGGTGAACAGGCTGGGGAACGTAAAAGATCGTAGGATCCTCGATCCAAATTCTATTGATTGATGTTCGCTAACGCTCCATTTGGGGGCGAGTTTTCCGCGTGCAGCAACGTGCGATGGGTGGAGATGGCTGTGATCACGCTTGCTTCTGCATGGTCGGGTCCGTGCACGCTTTTTATTTAGTACTTTTGACGCGTCAGGTTGCCCCAGTGATCGATGAGCTCGATCGGCTCAAGGGTGTTCCTAAGGTACGAAATTGGGACGATGGACGCTGACAGGTAGGACCAAGTGTTACATCAAAACAAAGGGGCTAATTCAGATGTTCCATGTTGTTGTATCTTGAAAAGTAACATTAGGAATGTTATAACTGTCCCTAAAAAAAGGAATATTATAACTGGGACGAGAGGAGCCCTCACATGAACTGGAGATTTCTGGCCGTCTGATCACATCAGATCACATTTTCTTCCGTCTCGGCCGAATATCCTCCTTTGCGGATCAAATAGCCTTATTGTGGTGTATTGGGACCTGAAACCCTATTAGATTTAGAGCAAATTATTTCTTCTACTGGATCGCATTCTAGAGAAACCCGAACAACGTCATCCTCGATGCAAATTCGGTGCTACCAAATGAGAAAAAAGACGTGGAGGGAGGATTGGGGCTTGGAGACGACATGATTCGACAGAGGAGGCAGGTAATGCAACGATTGGGGGGCTCGTTATCATTACAATCACACATAATACACTCCAAAGCGTTAGAAGGAACTAAAACATACAATACAACACACGAGCGACGAGCCCAATGCATACTTCGAAACATGTACAATAGTGTGTGTGCCATCACATTGGCCTTCCAGCTAATCTCACGAACTTAACCCCTCCTCTCCCCCTCCCTCGAATTTTTTTGCACCATTTGCATCGCTTGAATCTTGAGATCTTCAAACAAAGATTTGTCCAAGGGAAAAAAATTCTTATACTATTGGTACGAGAGATACCCCAATATTTCTAGATTTGGAAACATCATTGTAGAACTCACAAAAAATCCAAGATAAAATAATGGCATAGATAGAATATGTACTAATCATGACATCATGTCATCAAAATTCAAATCAAAATCAAAACATAACTCTTGAAACAAAAAGACACATATAGCTACAAAGAGTAGGTTGTTCGTTTGAAATCTGGGGTTGGCCCATTAACATTATCAACACTGGCTTTCTATTTTTCGTTTCCCAAGCTGAATATTGATTTTTATTCTAAAATATATATTTTAATAATGAACACAAGTAATATTAGTGTTGTGGATTTATATCACTGTATTTAGAAACATTTTCAAACCTAAATAATGTGATTGCATCGGTAGCACTCAACCATGATACCTTCTCTTGTCAAGGGATATTGAATAAAGACACTATGTAAAGCCAGAAACTGAGGTCAAGACACTATGTAAAGCCAGAAACTGAGGTCAAGGGGGCAATGTTCAACTAATCAGTGCGCGTGGTCTCAACAAGGGGAGCTAAGCTACCTAAATTAGCTTAAACAAGAAGCTGGTATGGCTAATCTTTCTATGGAAATCATAAGCATCATAGGGGTGCAGCCCCTGCTCGTCCCCCCTTGTCTCCGTTCATGTATGTACGAGAAAGCATCCGCATGAAGAAAAAAAAAAGGTGCATGAATTGTTTGTAGCGGATATAAAATACATCTCATACATGCATAAATGAAATCTTGTTCACAATTATTTATATCATGGCAGTGTTAAGAAATAACTGAGCCATTCAGATCATAAAGGACATCCACGATAACTCTAGATGAAGAACATGCGTCGAAGTCGAACCTTGCACCAGCTCTAGCTCTGATCCATTCATATGGTGGTGGAATCCATCCATCCGATACATGTTCTTGTAGTCGTCTAATCATTGACACCACATACTTATCACTGAAAACATGAGGATGAGAGTTGAATCCGAAGAAAATAACTTAATTGCGAAGAAGTCAAACCAAAATAGTAATAATTATGGCCTCAATATCTACAAATATCATATCACTAATACGACGATGTTACATGTTGAATAGCTTCGTGTTATTTAGAAAGTAAACATAGGCACGATTGAGCTTGTGATGAAGACGAGTATGTTACAGTAACATTTCAAGTTGGACTTTGGATGTCAAGTGTATCAGGATATGTGGTAATAGCAAAGAAGAGCGCTGTAGGAAGGGCTCCTAGACATGTAGGACTCGACATCATCAACAAACATGCGTGCCATTTTTTTTCAGCATGTGTGCGGTAGACCCTATATTGCACGACCTTAACATTGTGATTCTAGTGGTACAATATAAGTCATGTAAGTTGGCATTGGTATGACATACATGGAATCTTACTTTGTAGCAAGCACGACAAGAACATCAATAACTTAACTCGTAATTTTCCACCTCTTCCTCCCCACCCCTCGTACAACCACCATGCCCCCACACTCATGACACCTCTCCCCCACTTGGCCGCCACGTCACTCTCTAATGCGCCACCCCTCCCGAACTCACCGCCGATTTGAGGTCGCCCACCACCAATTTGAGGTCGCCGCACCGCCGATTCTGCGAGCCCTAATCCTCCACTTATAAATTTTTAGTTCTATATTTATTATTAATTGTAAATTTGTTATCGTATAAACTATTAGTGTAGATTATTAGATGCAAACTGTTAGCTGTTCCTTGTTAGATTGGAATAATTATTAGTTGTAGAATAGTTTTTTGTTTTAGAAATTTGTTAGTGCACAATAGTTTGTAATTTTAGAAACTGTTAGTCAATTTGTTAGTTCAAATTTAAACTAAAACTACAACATTAATTAGTTTATACTTGTTATTGATTAGCTGTCGATCGTAACATATGGCAGATCAGAGGCGTATTTGTGGTATCCATAAGAAAAAGACCAAGGTGCCCACGCGTGTAGCCACGATCACCCTCATTGGTAGAAGAATCGGTATATTGGCACGCGTAGGGATCCGGAGCAGGCGAAACGTGCCTGCAACTAGGTGGCAATTTAGCACTTAGGGAAAAAGGTGCAACTCAACTGGATCGGTGACTGAGAGATTGTGCACCTCCTCGCGTCCACGGATATTAGGTTCGCCACCAAGGAGGAGGAGAAGCAGTACCGCCTTGCTGAGAGGCGGTTGGCGTTGGAGCGCCGAGAGGGGCCCTTGGTGCAGCACTACCGCGAGGATCATGTAGTGATGGCATAAAACCGCCAGTTCTTTGAGGGCTCTAGGGGGAGGGGCCAACCCCGACAAGGAGGAAGGTCCCTCCGGCGTTGTTGTGGGTATACTTCATGGGTGTACCATCGACAGTGCCTAGATCCGGCAAGCCCGGGTGGCCCATAGACGGTGATGGTGGCATGAGGCCCATCGGGCAGCCCAGTTGATGTAGATCAAGATGGATGAAGACCAGCCCAGGAACAAGGAGCCGGATCCACTGGACCGACACTGGAAGTCGGATCCGGCTTGGCCCATTAAGGTAGTCGGATCTGGTACGACGTAGAAGGGAAGGCGGATCCTTGACATACACGGCAAGACATTGTAGCGTAGTTAGGCAACTTGTATTCCGGCTAGGACTCTCCATGTAAACCCTAGATCCGTGCGCCTTTATAAGCCGGATCCCGGGATCCCTAGAGGCACAACCACAACTGATCATTGTAACAACGCAAAGCGCCCGCATAATTCAGCATAAGCAGCAGTAGGCCCCTGTCTCCGTGTGTTCCGGTGGGTAAATCGCGTACTACCGTCCCGAGGACACTCCGCCCTATGGCCCCAACTTCTTCTCCCTCGCGAGGATCCCTCCTCCGAGGTACCGTCTAATAAGCAATGACGTTGGCGCCCACCGTGGGGCTCGAGGCGTCAGAGGCCGGAACCGGGAGGGTTCCGCCATGGGAAGCTACGACGACACGATCGCTGTGGGGCGTGTTCTTTACGCCGGAAACTTTCCGATCGTCCCTCCGGACGAGTGCTGGATTCCGGCTAGGACCGACCCCGTCAAGCTCTCCATCGTCCCAATCGGCGGCATCCACATCTTCATCGGCGAAACCGTCGATTCCGACGGGAACGCTCTGGTAAGTAACGCTGACGCGACCGCCGCCGAGCTGGACGCAGTCGCGAAGATCCGATCTGAGTCGCAGGAGGTTCCTAGGGAAGATTCCGCCTTAGATCTGAAAAATTCAAAACCACCCAATCCGCCCCTGAGCAGGAGACAACGGTGGAAGACCAATGCAGATCCGCCTGGGTCTCCCATGTGTTAGAGAAGCAGATGTGTCACTTTGTGCACTTCTTAGCCCATACCGCAGGGGCCGCCCCTCCTGAGGACGGAGCTGATCCCATGCAGGTTGAGGCACCCGGAAACAGCGAAGCTCCGGATCAGCAGGAGGCTGTCGGAGACAGCAACGCTCCGGGACAAGAGGAAGTCGGAGACCCTGAGGAATCAATCCTCGGCAACTTAAGCCCAATTTCCGACGATGCCTCCTCAATAGGCACAGAAGAATACAACCGCTTGACGAAGGAACTCGAGATCGGGGAAAGCGCTGACGATGCCTCCTCCATGAATACGGAAGAGTTCAACCGCAAGCTAAAAGAACTCGGAGGCGGTGAGCAACCTGACGCAGATTCCGCCCAGCCTATGCAGGTTCTTGCAACCGTGGCACCGCTGGATCAGCAGGAAGGGAAGATGAAAACACCACCTCCGACCCAGGACCGTCCAACGCAGGATCTCCGTTACCACGGGAACGATCGCGCCAGGAAGTCTTGTCCCCAGAAGAGATGGTCGAGCAGGCACACATGGATTTAGTCGCGCAGTCTGATGTCCTCAACAAACCGATAACTCCTGACGACGCCGCAGATCTGGAGGCTTTAGAGGCCACGAGGAAGGAGATGCTGGCCACCGCCAAGAAGTTTGCCAACACCGCAGCTGCGATGCTGGATGAGAGGAAAGAAGCTGCAAACTTGGAGGTTCACTTGCAAAGGCAGGAACGCGAGATCAATGAATCACTTGCACAAGTCAAGCCGCCCCGGAAGCACTGGGAGACGAAAATGACCTATGCGCAGCAGGAGGCTGATACGTCTCCAACGTATCTATAATTTCTGATGTTCCATGCTTGTTTTATGACAATACCTACATGTTTTGTTCACACTTTATATCGTTTTGATGCGTTTTCCGGAACTAACCTATTGACGAGATGCCATGTCGCCTCTGTCTGCTGTTTTTGGTTTCAGAAATCCTAGTAAGGAAATATTCTCGGAATCGGACGAAATCAATGCCCAATATCTTATTTCTGCACGAAGCTTCCAGAACACCCGAGAGGCACCAGAGGGGAGCCTGGGGGCCCACCCACAGGGCGGCGCGGCCAAGGGCTGGGGCGCCCCATGGTGTGGCCCCACTAGGGCCCCTCCGAGGCCGCCCTTTCGCCTATAAAGTCTCCCTAACCTAAAATCTTCGATACGAATAAGCCACGGTACGAGAAACCTTCCAGAGCCGCCGCCATCGCGAAGCCAAGATCTGGGGACAGGAGCTCCTGTTCCGGCACGCCGCCGACGGGGAAGTGCCCCGGAAGGCTTCTCCATCGACACCACCGCCATCTCCATCAACGCTGCTGCTCCTACGATGAGGAGGGAGTAGTTCTCCCTCGAGGCTAAGGGATGTACCGGTAGCTATGTGGTTAATCTCTCTCTCATGTACTTCAACACAATGATCTCATGAGCTGCCTTACATGATTGAGATCTATATGATGAGCTTTGTATCGCTATTAGTCTATGTGCTACTCATGTGATGTTATTAACGTAGTCTATTCCTCCTGCATGGTGTAATGGTGACAGTGTGTGCATCGTGTGGTTCTTGTCGTAGATTATGATCATAATCTCTTGTAGGTTATGGAGTTAATTATCGCTACGATAGTATTGATGTGATCTATCCCCCTTCATAGTGTAAAGGTGACAATGTGTATGCTATGTTAGTACTCGATCTATTTTGCAAAGATCTATTATGCTCTAAGGTTACTTAAATATGAATGCTGAATGTTGTGGCGCTTGTTAACTCCGCTTGAGGGAGCTCTGTAGCCATCCAACAAAAGAGTGTATGTAGCACAAATGAGAGAAGTTATTATTTATTATGCGATCAATGTTGAGAGTGTCCACTAGTGAAAGTATGATCCCTAGGCCTTGTTTCCAATACCAAACACCGCTTACTTACTGCTCTGTTGCATGTTTACTCGCTGCCATATTTTATTCAGATTGCTATTACCACTCATATACATCCATACTACTTGTATTTCACTATCTCTTCGCCGAACTAGTGCACCTATACATCTCACAAGTGTATTAGGTGTGTTGGGGACACAAGAGACTTCTTGTATCATGATTGCAGGGTTGCTTGAGAGGGATATCTTTGACCTCTTCCTCCCCGAGTTCGATAAACCTTGGGTGATCCACTTAAGGGAAAACTTGCTGCTGTCTACAAACCTCTGCTCTTGGAGGCCCAACACTGTCTACAGGAAAAGAAGCGTGAGTAGACATCAAGCTATTTTCTGGCGCCGTTGCCGGGGACGAATCAAGACACTCCATCAAGCCCGTCAACGCCATCAAACCTCCCACGTCAACCACGCGCCAGTTGTGGACAAGTTATTTTCTGGCGCCGTTGCCGGGACGAAAGGTAAAAGGCACTCATACTCCGGTCCCAGGTAACTAAGTTATTTTCTGTTGTAAGTGCTCGAAGCTATTTCCTTTAGATCCTGCAATTGCATATTTTGGTTTCTTGTTTACACTAGTTAGGCATAATGGAAAGCAATAGTGAGCTTCTTATTCTATTTCCTGAGTTAAGACATGGATTGTTTGCTGCGATTAAAAAACCTATGGAATCTTATTTGCATGCTAGTAGCAATGATATTAGTATGACCGCTTTGAACACCATTGTTGTTAATGATATGGAAAATTCTAAGCTTGGGGAAGCTGGTTTTGATGAGCATGACATTTTTAGTCCCCCAAGCATTGAGGAGAAAATTTTCTTTGATGATACTTTGCCTCCTATTTATGATGATTACAATGATAGTGGTCTTTTGGTGCCGCCTACTATGGAGAGTAAATTTTATTGTGATTATACTATGCCTCTTACACTTGATGAGAATAATAATGATAGCTACTTTTTTGAATTTGCTCCCACTACAACTAATAAAATTGATTATGCTTATGTGGAGAGTAATAATTTTATGCATGTGGCTCATGACAAGAATGTTTTATGTGATAGTTATATTGTTGAGTTTGTTCATGATGCTACTGAAAGTTATTATGAGAGAGGGAAACATGGTTATATGCATCTTAATAATATTAAGTTCCCCTCTTTATGTTGAGAATCTTGAAATTGCGCTTGTGTTGCTTTTCTATGCTTACCACTTTGTTCTTCATGAATTTATTTGTGTAAAAGATTCCTTTTCATAGGAAGTGGGTTAGGCTTAAATGTGTTTTGAATTTGCTTCTTGATGTTCTCTTTTGCTTCAACTTTTATTTCTTGCGTGAGCATCATTAAAATTGTTGAGCCCATCTTAATGGCTATAAAGAAAGAACTTCTTGGGAGATAACCCATGTGTTTATTTTGCTACTGTATTGTTGAGTCTTGGAAGTTGTTTACTACTGTAGCAACATCTCCTTATCATGTTTTTGTGCCAAGTAAAGTTTCTATGTTAAAGTTGATGCTAGATTTGGATCGCTGCGCAGAAACAGCATTGCTGTCTGTCACGAATTCGTACAGATTTCCCTGTAGAAAAATCAAAAAATCTGAAAATTTACGAGCGTGATCCTCATATATGTACGCAACTTTCATTAGTTTTGAGTTTTCCGTTTGAGCAAGTTAAGTGCCCCTGTAAAATTCGTCTTTACAGACTGTTCTGTTTTTGACAGATTCTGCCTTTTATTTCGCATTGCCGCTTTTGCTATGTTGAATGAGTTTCTTTGTTCCATTAACTTTCAGAAGCTTTGTGCAATGTCCAGAAGTGTTAAGAATGATTGTGTCACCTCTGAACATGTGAATTTTTATTATGCACTAACCCTCTAATGAGTTTGCTTGAAGTTTGGTGTGGAGGAAGTTTTCAAGGGTCAATAGAAGAGGATGATATACTATGATCAAGAAGAGTGAAAGGTCTAAGCTTGGGGATCCCCCGGTTCATCCCTGCATATTTTAAGAAGACTCAAGCATTTAGGCTTGGGGATGCCCAAGGCATCCCTTCTTCATCGACAACTTATCAGGTCACTTCTAGTGAAACTATATTTTTATTCCGTCATATCTTATGTACTTTACTTGGAGCGTCTGTGTGCTTTTATTTTTGTTTTATTATTTTCATTCTCTGAATAAATTCATGCTCATGTGTGGGAGAGAGACACGCTCCGCTGTTGCGTATGAACACATGTGTTCTTAGCTTTACTTTTAATGTTCAAGGCGAAAGTTGATCGCTTCACTTGTTTCTATTTGGTTGGAATCAGAAAATGTTGCATATGGTTTGGAATAACTGGGCAATTGTTTTGAGCTCTCATAGATCATGTTTAAGCTCTTGCATCATGTAGTTTAATCTATTAATGGAGAACTACCCTTAGAGCTTGTTAAAATTTGGTTTGCATGATTGGTCTCTCTAAGTCTAGATATTTTCTGGTAAAGTGTTTGAGCAACAAGGAAGACAGTGTAGAGTTTTATAATGCTTGCAATATGTTCTTATGTAAGTTTTGCTGTGCCGGTTCATACTTGTGTTTGCTTCAAACAACTTTGCTAGCCAAAGCCTTGTACTGAGAGGGAATACTTCTCGTGCATCCAAAACCTTAAGCCAAAACCTATGCCATTTGTGTCCACCATATCTACCTACTATGTGGTATTTCCTGCTATTCCAAGTAAATACTTCATGTGCTACCTTTAAACAATTCAAAAGTTATTATCTCTTATTTGTGTCAATGTTTTATAGCTCATGAGGAAGTATGTGGTGTTTTATCTTTCGATCTTGTCATTTACTTCTGACAGACTTCACAATGGACTAGTGGCTCATCCGCTTATCCAATAATTTTGCAAAAAGAGCTTGCAATGGGGTTCCCAGCCCCAATTAATTAACTTGCATTAATAATTCTCTTCACATGTTTTGCCCTGATTTATCAGTAAGCAACTTAATTTTGCAAATAGACACTCCTCCATGGTATGTGAATGTTGGAAGGCACCCGAGGATCCAGACATGGCTTGTGTAAGCAAAAGGTTGGGAGGAGTGTCATCTAATAAATAAACTAAAGTACATGTGTAAACAAAAGAGAAGAGGGATGATCTACCTTGCTGGTAGAGATAACGTCCTTCATGGGAGCTCTTGAAAGTCTGGTTGATAAGGTAGTTAGAGTACCCATTACCATTCGTTGACAACAACAAACACCTCTCAAAAATTTTACTTTTATGCTCTCTATATGATTTCAAAACTTGAAAACCTCTAGCACATGATTTAATCCCCGCTCTCCTCTCGAAGGGCCTATCTTTTACTTTATTGTTGAGTCACTTTACCCATTTCCTTCCATCTTAGAAGCAAACACTTGTGTCAACTGTGCATTGATTCTTACATACTTGCTTATTTGCATTCATCATATTACTCTATGTTGACAATTATCCATGAGATATGCATGTTGAAAGCTGAAAGCAACTGCTGAAACTTATATCTTCCTTTGTGTTGCTTCGATGCATTCTACTAAGAATTTATTGCTTATGAGTTAGCTCTTATGCAAGTCTTGTTGATACTTGTCTTGAAAGTACTATTTATGAAAAGTTTTGCTATATGATTCAATTGTTTAGTCATTATCTTTTGTTAGCAATCTATTGCTTTGAATCACTCCATTCATGTCATATGCTTTACAATAATGTTGATCAAGATTATGATGGTAGCATGTCACCTCAGAAATTATTTGTGTTATCGTTTACCTACTCAAGGGCGAGTAGGAACTAAGCTAGGGATGCTCGATACGTCTCCAACGTATCTATAATTTCGATGTTCCATGCTAATTTTATGACAATACCTACATGTTTTGTTCACACTTTATATCGTTTTGATGCGTTTCCAACTAACCTATTGATTCAGATGTCATGCCAGCCCCTCTGTCGCTGTTTTTGGTTTTAAATCCTAGTAAGGAAATATTCTCTAATCGGACGAAATCAATGCCCAATATCTTATTTCGCACGAAGCTTCCACGACCCGAGAGGCACGGAGGGGAGCCTGGGGGCCCTGCTGCAGGGCCAAGGGCTGGGGCGCGCCCCCTATGGTGTGGCTCCCCACCAGGGCCCCTCCGAGGCCGCCCTTTCGCCTATAAAGTCTCCCTGACCTAAATCTTCGATACGAATAAGCCACGGCACGAGAAACCTTCCAGAGCCGCCCATCGCGAAGCCAAGATCTGGGACAGGAGTCTGTTCCCGCACGCGCACGGATGGGGAAGTGCCCCTGGAAGGCTTCTCCATCGACACCACCGCCATCTCCATCAACGGCTGCTTACGACGAGGGAGTAGTTCTCCCCTCGAGGCCAAGGGCTGTACGGTAGCTATGTGGTTAATCTCTCTCATGTACTTCAACACAATGATCTCATGAGCTGCCTTACATGATTGAGATCTATATGATGAGCTTTGTATCGCTATTAGTCTATGTGCTACTCATGTGATGTTATTAACGTAGTCTATTCCTCCCGCATGGTGTAATGGTGACAGTGTGTGCATCGTGTGGTTCTTGTCGTAGATTATGATCATAATCTCTTGTAGGTTATGGAGTTAATTATCGCTATGATAGTATTGATGTGATCTATCCCCCTTCATAGTGTAAAGGTGACGGGTGTATGCTATGTTAGTACTCGGTCTATTTTGCAAAGATCTATTATGCTCTAAGGTTACTTAAATATGAATGTTGAATGTTGTGGCGCTTGTTAACTCCGGCTTGAGGGAGCTCTTGTAGCCCTACACAACGACTGTGTTTGTCATCCAACAAAAGAGTGTATGTAGCACAAATGAGAGAAGTTATTATTTATTATGCGATCAATGTTGAGAGTGTCCACTAGTGAAAGTATGATCCCTAGGCCTTGTTTCCAATACTGCAAACACCGCTTACTTACTGTTCTGTTGCATGTTTACTCGCTGCCATATTTTATTCAGATTGCTATTACCACTCATATACATCCATAATACTTGTATTTCACTATCTCTTCGCCGAACTAGTGCACCTATACATCTCACAAGTGTATTAGGTGTGTTGGGGACACAAGAGACTTCTTGTATCATGATTGCAGGGTTGCTTGAGAGGATATCTTTGACCTCCTCCCTGAGTTCGATAAACCTTAGGTGATCCACTTAAGGGAAAACTGTTGCTGTTCTACAAACTCTGTTCTCTTGGAGGCCCAACACTGTCTACGTGAAAGAAGCGTGAGTAGACATCAAGCTATTTTCTGGCGCTGTTCGGGGACGAATCAAGACACTCCATCAAGCCCGTCAACCGCCATCAAACCTCCCACGTCAACCACGCGCGTTGTGGACAGCAAGCTATTTTCTGCTGCTGTTGGGAGGAAAGGTAAAGGCACTCATACTCCGGCCCTGTAACTAAGTTATTTTCTCGTTGCCGTTGTAAGTGCTCTCAAGCTATTTCCTTTAGATCCTGCAATTGCATCTTTTGGTTTCTTGTTTACACTAGTTAGGCATAATGGAAAGCAATAGTGAGCTTTTATTTCTATTTCCTGAGTTAAGACATGGATTGTTTGCTGCGAAAATTAAAAAACCTATGGAATCTTATTTGCATGTTAGTAGCAATGATATTAGTATGAACGCTTTGAACACCATTGTTGTTAATGATATGGAAAATTCTAAGCTTGGGGAAGCTGGTTTTGATGAGCATGACATTTTTAGTCCCCAAGCATTGAGGAGAAAATTTTCTTTGATGATACTTTGCCTCCTATTTATGATGATTACAATGATAGTGGTCTTTTGGTGCCGCCTACTATGGAGAGTAAATTTTATTATGATTATACTATGCCTCCTACACTTGATGAGAATAATAATGATAGCTACTTTGTTGAATTTGCTCCCACTACAACTAATAAAATTGATTATGCTTATGTGGAGAGTAATAATTTTATGCATGTGGCTCATGAAAAGAATGTTTTATGTGATAGTTATATTGTTGAGTTTGTTCATGATGCTACTGAAAGTTATTATGAGAGAGGGAAACATGGTTATATGCATCTTAATAATATTAAGTTTCCTCTTTATGTTGAGAATCTTGAAATTGCGCTTGTGTTGCTTTTCTATGCTTACCACTTTGTTCTTCATGAATTTATTTGTGTAAAAGATTCCTTTTCATAGGAAGTGGGTTAGGCTTAAATGTGTTTTGAATTTGCTTCTTGATGTTCTCTTTTGCTTCAACTCTTATTTCTTGCGTGAGCATCATTAAAATTGCCGAGCCCATCTTAATGGCTATAAAGAAAGAACTTCTTGGGAGATAACCCATGTTTATTTTGCTATACTTTTGTTGGAGTCTTGGAAGTTGTTTACTACTGTAGCAACCTCTCCTTATCATGTTTTTGTGCCAAATAAAATTTCTATGTTAAAGTTGATGCTAGATTTGGATCGTGCGCAGAAACAGCATTGGTCTGTCACGAATTCGTACAGATTTCCCTGTAGAAAATCAAAAAAATCTGAAAATTTACGAGCGTGATCCTCATATATGTACGCAACTTTCATTAGTTTTGAGTTTTCTGTTTGAGCAAGTTAAGTGCCTGCAAAATTCGTCTTTACAGACTGTTCTGTTTTTGACAGATTCTGCCTTTTATTTCGCATTGCCACTTTTGCTATGTTGAATGAGTTTCTTTGTTCCATTAACTTTAAGAAGCTTTGGCAATGTCCAGAAGTGTTAAGAATGATTGTGTCACCTCTGAACATGTGAATTTTTATTATGCACTAACCCTCTAATGAGTTTGCTTGAAGTTTGGTGTGGAGGAAGTTTTCAAGGGTCAATAGAAGAGGATGATATACTATGATCAAGAAGAGTGAAAAGTCTAAGCTTGGGGATGCCCCGGTGGTTCATCCCTGCATATTTTAAGAAGACTCAAGCATCTAGGCTTGGGGATGCCCAAGACATGTGTTGGCGTCAGAAACCCACCGGCGGGCAGCGACTGGCCAACACGGTAGAGCCGGGAATGACTAGGGCTGCGCCGGCCCCGTCCCCGAGCGACGGCCCGCAAAGCCTCCCCGGCCACGCCGATGCTGGTCGCAGCGTGCCACCACCCATACCTGGTCGGAAGGTGTGGATGATGCCCGCTTAGTTTCCCTGCAGGGCACACATGTACACGTTAAACACGAGCCTCGATCGGCTCTCAGGTTGTCCGAATCGGCTCAGTGAGCCGATTCACCCATGATTCGTCCAAGGTGGCCGAATATATGGTGGTCCTGCTTGATCAATATAAAGCGTATGAGATCCACGACGATCTAGGGTTTTCACCGCATAATCGGATCATCCTACTCACGATTGGGCCTCGCGCCACGCACGGTAAACGTGTTAGCCTAGACAAGGCCTAAAAACCAACACTAGGTTGATCCTCTAACGTCCTGTCTAGGGGCAGCAAACTACACCCCGCATGCCGCTGGATCCTCCAACCCTTTGTAAGGCCTAACTATTGCAGATATTAAACTAATCCTGATGAATCAAGGATCGACCATAACGGATCAGATCTACTAAATAAAGATCAAGCGGGGTGCCGCCCCCGCACCCATGATGAGGCACAAGGACGGCTAGACGCAAGGGTTGCACTACGCGAGCATATGATGCTAAGAACGATGCTAACCCTAACGCTCTACGATAACTACGTCGCTCGCCATCAAAAAGCTTCCATACGAGTAACCATGAACAATTAGGCAAGCTGTCGCCTCAGATCGCTAGATGCGATCTAGGCAAGCATGATGCTTACTGAGAACCCTCGAGACGAAGGAGTTGGCGATGCGCCAGATTGGTTTGTGTTGAACGTTGGTTGTTGTTTATTCCATAAACCCTAGGTACATATTTATAGTCCAGGGGACTTTCTAATGCGGGCGTGCACTAAACCGTGCACGAGACAAACTCTACGTAACCTACTAAGTAAAGATACACGGGCTAACTAGCCCAAACTTGACACACAAGGCCGATTTACATATCTCTCCATGCATATATCTTCAAACTCGTCTTGATCGCGGCCCACCTCTCTGGCTTGGTCAAATTCCGGTGATAACACATGCCCCCCTGGTTTTGGAAATAACATTTCCAAAATCATTATGCTCTCTTTTCGTCGGGTCATGTCGTGGCAGAGCAGAAATGTCGCAGAGTCCTTCATCATGATAACTTGCCTTCTCAACTTCTCTGCGCGATTAGACTGTTCTGGCACCACCTCCTCGGGAACTGCTGTGGCATTGAATTTTTACTATGCTCCCTTTTATTTAACCGCAGCAAACAGTCGTCTTCCTCATCCCCTTCGCACTAGCCTCCAAAAAACCCTCCTCTGCCACCATGTCTTCGTCCTCCTCTTCTTCCTCCTCATCGGATCTTTCCTACGTGTCCTCTCCTATCCGAGAGGAGACGCCCTCGTGGGGCACGCAGGCGGCGTACGATATCCTCGCCCCAACGAAGTGGGACAAAAATGACCATGACTCCTTCGTATGGTCCGAGGATGACAAATCCTTGACCGACGGGGAGAGTGACCTCCGCTTCCTCGCCGTTGGGGAACCGGTGGAGGAGAGCGACGACGACAACTTCTCCTGCGACTTCACCTCTTCCGGGGAGGAAGGGGAGCAGGGAGAGGAGGAGGGAGACGACGATGAGAGCTCCTCCGACGAGCCGCCGCCAAGCGCCATTGCCCCTGGCCGGGAAATCTGAGTGACTTCGACAGCGACGACGACGACGCCGACGGAGAGGATGAAGACGACGAGGGCCCAGTTGGCGGCCATTGGAGCGACGACGAACCCGCCGGGAGCAGCGCCGACGGCAGCGACGAAGGCGACGATGAGGGCAGCGACGGCCCATAGAATAGGACCAGCAGTAGTCTTTTGAGAGCAATCAGCTCTTTATGTAAGAAATCTTGTCTATCAATGAAGAACTTTTTCTTTTCCCCAATTTGATTTTGCCGATTTCTTCTGAGCTTAATTAAGCCGATTCTCTCTTCTACTGTCCTTACCGATTCGTCCCCTTTGCCAATGCGTAATGAGCCGATAGCACCGCATCGGTCCTTTGAAACTCGTCCTTCCCTTCTTCAATGCCCATCATCTATGAAGAAAGTTGCAAGGAAGGATCAGCCGATGATAACTCAATCGGCTCGAAGAAAATAGAGCAAGGCAGAACATCCACCAGGCCTGCTGCCCCCCGAGTCTTGGCCAAAGCAAAACTTAGCCGAATTAGCCTGGGCTTGATCACGCAGAGTCAGCCGATTTGCACGTAAATCGGTTTGCAGAGAACCTTCAAGGTGGGCTGCCCCCCAAGTTTCCTCAGTGCGCCTCTTTGCCCTCGCGAGTCAGATCGGCTCCCTTCCTTTGGTGGATCTGATGCGACCCACCTTTAACCTGATCTGGACACCCAAGCTGCCCTTAGCACTGTTCTTGAAGAGAAGATCTGAGCTGTTAAACCTCTCTCTTTGAGGAGTTCTTCCATTGTGGCTTCTCTTCATAATTCACTAGGGCTGACCTTCTGGTTGACAATTGTATTTCTTGAGTCGATGGCCATGCATCGGCTGCTTCTCAATTCTAAAGTCGATGGCCATGCATCGGCTATGAAAAATTTAAAAATTTCGGCCGATTTGTGTATCGGCCTCCATACTTAGTGTTTTATCCATCTAGGTGCCCCCCGAGCCGATTCTGTCAAGAGAATTGATGGTATCGGCTCTTCAGGTAGTCCCCGTTGGGTCAAACGTTGATCCCAGGCAGAATGGATGGTGAGGATAATTTGGGCCGATTGCCGGAATCGGCCTCCATGTTGCTTGTTCGGTGAAGGTTTTGTAATATCCCTTCATCAGTTTCGGAGGGCCGATCGCAAGGATCGGCCTCGCCATGTTGCTTATCGACGTAGTCTTGCTACTCGTCCATGTCGGCGGATAAAACCAGCCCAATCTCTGACTTTAGCACGTTGGTGTGCTTGCTGTTATCCATGTCGGGTGCACTGTGTAATCGTGGAGCACTACACTCCGCCGGACGAATGAACACCATGTTTGTGCCAGCCGATGTGTCATCATCGGCTCTCTTTTGCTTGGGGCGCCACTCTTTTCTTTGCAGTCCCTCCTCATCCAGGGTCCTCTGGACTTTGCAGCCAGGTCAGGTCGTGCCTTCCTCAGCGTATGCAAGTACATCCTTTCGGCTTCCTCCAGACCGCGCAATCGCTGAACCCTGCGTTTTTGTGAATGGCTGAGACCGTCAGGGCACCACCTTGGACGGTGGCACCTGTCTTCTTCGCATTCCCCTTCGTCTTCTGAATCCTCGAGATCTTCCAACGGAGGGGTCTCAGCACGTCTGTTTTGCGGGGGGAGAGGCCCTAGGCGCTCGAACACAGACACGTTGGCTGTCTCCTTCTTTTTCCGGTTGCATTCGGGCTTGGCGATTGTTGTTAATCGGCTCATTCCTGAATCCCAGCAGTGTCTGAAGGGGCAGTGCCAATGCCTGTCCGTATCGTCCCGCTCCCTGCCGTGGCGCTCCTGTCGCTCCTCATCATGATTATGCCGGCGATGCCTTTCGCGCTTCCGGTCGACGACCTCTTTCATCATTGTTATCGTATCGCCGGCGTTGGTCATATCGACTAACATACTTGTTGAGGAGGTGATCAGAGAGGGGTCGTTGGTATCTTATGTTCTTCACTTCCCCCTCCGTGACGTAGCGCTTGCCATCTTGACGGAGCCGATCGCATGGAGCGGCCCCCTCGTGTCCTTGCTCTGAGAGCAGCTGTCCTCATCCCCGTCCTTCTCAGAGCGGTGTCCAAGCTCTACCATACTGATGTTGGCTGAGAAATCAGGCTGGCACCCTCCAAGGTGGGTAAACTCCACCATGTTGACGGGGAAGGGGTGTGTGTCGACCTTCATGGCGTACTGGTTAAAAATTAATCGCCCATTTTCTATCGCCACTTGGATCTGCTGACGCCACACCCTGCAGTCGTTGGTGGTGTGGGTGAACGTGTTATGCCACTTGCAGTATGGCTTTCCGTTCAGCTCTTGCACCGTAGGAAACTTGTGGCCTTCGGGTACCTTTATGTGCTTCTCCGCGAGTAAGAGGTCGAAAATCTGCTCGGTTTTTCACGTCGAAGTCGAACCCTCTTGGAGGCCCCGGTGGCTTTACCCATTTGCAGGTTACTGGCCCGGCTCGAGTCCACCAGCCACTGCGACCTCTCGCTCCCGTAGGACCCTTCATCTTCGCCTCGCGCCAACCATGGTAACCACGCGCTTGAATTTATCTTGGTAGATATCCGGGTGGCGTTGCTCATATGCTGACAACTTCTGCACCATGTGTGCTAATGAAGGATAGTCCGCCTGGGAGGCCACTTCCTTGATCGATGATGATAGACCCACCACCGCCAATTCGACTGCTTCTTTTTCGCTTACATGAACCGAATAGCATCGGTTCCTAACGGTCCTGAAGCGCTGAATGTATTCGGACACCGTTTCTCCGCGCTTCGTCGTACTTGGGCTAGATCGGCAATGCCAGCCTCGGAAGCCTCTGAGTGATATTGCTCGTGGAACCGTTCTTCCAGCTGCTTCCAGGTCTGGATTGAGTTCGGTGGCAGCGACGTGTACCATCCGAAAGCCGATCCTGTGAGGACTGAGAAGTACCTCACGCGCAGCTCGTCTGACGCTGAGATCATGCCCAGCTGTGCCAAATATCGGCTCCATGCTCGATGGAGCTGGAGCCATCTGATCCGCTGAACTTTGTGAAGTCCGGGAGCCGATATTTGGGTGGTAGCGGGATCAATTCGTACTCATTGGGGTACGGCTTGGTATAGCCGATCGCCTTTCTCTTCGGCATCATGCCGAACTGATCTTTCGTGATCGTACAAATTTGATCCGCGTGATGGCTGCAGGTGCCGAACCTCGAAGATTCGTCGGAGTGGCGTACTTAACCAGCCATGCCTGTCGGTTCTGCTGAACCAGGAGCTGGCCTGGAGTTTCGCCGGGGTGGCGTATTTAGCTAGCCACGTTTGCTTCTCGGGGTCTGCCTCCGACGCTCCTCCTGTTGCCCCAGAAGTCCCCGCTATAGCAACCTGGTTCGAGGGTGCCCAGGTGCGCAGTCTGGCACGTATGCATGCGTATCCGTGCGGGATCTCCTTGGGCGCGTCCTGTAGGAACTGGTAGTCACTGGGGTCACCACCAATCTTGTAGACGACAAAAGCCGATGAGTTCGGCGCCTCGGGCGCTGCCAACGCGAATGGCAGCGGGGGACGGGAATGGAGCAGCGCTTCCCCTTGGTGAGTCCCTAGGGCCGGTCCTGACGGAGAGTACTGATGGCTCATGATCTCCTGGATCACGCGCAGAGCGACGCGCTCCAACGTATTCACCAGGCTCTCAGAATGGCGGTGCAGCGAATGAGCCACCATGAAGTTGATCTCCGACGCAGCGACCCGGTGCGTTCTTCTGACGGGGTGGACAGTCCACTCCATCAAGCGCGCCTTCAGGTGTGAACCCCTTCCATCTGATGCCATGGGAGCGGGTCCTGTGGAAAGAGCCGATTAGGTCGGCTTCGAGGGCAGACTTGATCTCGTCGTACTTCTTCTTGAGCTCGCCAGTGAGATCCCCGTACGTGACCGGAGTTTCTTCCTGCCACTTCTGATGAAGACGGTATGGTGTCTTTCGCCATCTCTGATGTGGATGGCGAGATGGTTGTCGTTGAAGATGTGTCCCACCGGCGCGTGCCAGAATGTGTTGGCGTCGAAACCCACCGGCGGGCAGCGAGCGCCAACACGGTGAGCGGGAATGACTAGGGCTGGCTGGCCCTAGTCCCTCGGAGCGACGCCCGCAAAGCCTCCCCTGTCGCGCGCCGATGCCGGGTCGCAAGGGCGTGCCACCTGACCTATACCTGGTCGAAGGTGTGGATGATGCCTCGCTTAGTTTCCTGCAGGCACACATGTACACGTTTAAATACGAGCCTCGATCGGTCTCGTTGTCCGTGAATCGGCTCAGGGAGCCGATTCACCCATGATTCGTCCAAGGTGGCCGAATATATGGTGGTCCCGCTTGATCAATATAAAGCGTATGAGATCCACGACGATCTAGGGTTTTCACCGCATAATCGGATCATCCTACTCACGATTGGGCCTCGCGCTCACGCACGGTAAACGTAAGCTAGCCCTAGACAAGGCCTAAAAACCAACACTAGGTTGATCCTCGGAACGTCCCGTCTAGGGGCAGCAAACTACACCCTGATGCCGCTGGATCCTCCAACCCTTTGTAAGGCCTAACTATTGCAGATATTAAACTAATCCTTGATGAATCAAGGATCGACCATAACGGATCAGATCTACTAAATAAAGATCAAGCGGGGTGCCGCCCCTGCACCCATGATGAGGCACAAGGACGGCTAGACGCGCAAGGGTTGCACTACGCGAGCATATGATGCTAAGAACGATGCTAACCCTAACGCGTCTACGATAACTACGTCGCTCGCCATCAAAAAGGCTTCAGGACGAGCAACGCATGAACAACTAGGCAGGCTTGTGCTGCCTAGATCGCGAGATGCGATCTAGGCAGCATGATGCTTACCGGAGGAACCCTCGAGACGAAGGAGTTGGCGATGCGCCGAGATTGGTTTGTGTTGAACGTTGGTTGTTGTTTATTCCATAAACCCTAGGTACATATTTATAGTCCAGGGGACTTTCTAATGCGGGCGTGCACTAAACCGTGCACGAGACAAACTCTACGTAACCTACTAAGTAAAGATACACGGGCTAACTAGCCCAAACTTGACACACAAGGCCGATTTACATATCTCTCCACGCATATATCTTCAAACTCGTCTTGATCGCGGCCCACCTCTGGCTTGGTCAAATACTGGTGATAACACCTTCTTCATCGACAACTTATCAGGTCACTTCTAGTGAAACTATATTTTTATTCCGTCACATCTTATGTACTTTACTTGGAGCGTCTGTGTGCTTTTATTTTCGTTTTATTATTTTCATTCTCTGAATAAATTCATGCTCATGTGTGGGAGAGAGACACGCTCCGCTGTTGCGTATGAACACATGTGTTCTTAGCTTTACTTTTAATGTTCAAGGGCGAAAGTTGATCGCTTCACTTGTTTCTATTTGGTTGGAATCAGAAAATGCTGCATATGGTTTGGAATAACTGGGCAATTGTTTTGAGCTCTCATAGATCATGTTTAAGCTCTTGCATCATGTAGTTTAATCTATTAATGGAGAACTACCGTAGAGCTTGTTAAAATTTGGTTTGCATGATTGGTCTCTCTAAGTCTAGATATTTTCTGGTAAAGTGTTTGAGCAACAAGGAAGACATAGTGTAGAGTTTTATAATGCTTGCAATATGTTCTTATGTAAGTTTTGTTGTGCCGGCTCATACTTGTGTTTGCTTCAAACAACTTTGCTAGCCAAAGCCTTGTACCGAGAGGGAATACTTCGTACATCCAAAACCTTGAGCCAAAACCTATGCCATTTGTGTCCACCATATTTACCTACTATGTGGTATTTCGCCATTCCAAGTAAATACTTCATGTGCTACCTTTAAACAATTCAAAAGTTATTATCTCTTATTTGTGTCAATGTTTTATAGCTCATGAGGAAGTATGTGGTGTTTTATCTTTCGATCTTGTCATTTACTTTTGACAGACTTTCACAATGGACTAGTGGCTCATCCGCTTATCCAATAATTTTGCAAAAAGAGCTGGCAATGGGGTTCCCAGCCCCAATTAATTAACTTGCATTAATAATTCTCTTCACATGTTTTGCTCTGATTTATCAGTAAGCAACTTAAATTTGCAAATAGACACTCCTCCATGGTATGTGAATGTTGGAAGGCACCCGAGGATTCGGTTAGCCATGGCTTGTGTAAGCAAAAGGTTGGGAGGAGTGTCATCTAATAAATAAAAATAAAGTACATGTGTAAACAAAAGAGAAGAGGGATGATCTACCTTGCTGGTAGAGATAACGTCCTTCATGGGAGCCGCTCTTGAAAGTCTGGTTGATAAGGTAGTTAGAGTACCCATTACCATTCGTTGACAACAACAAACACCTCTCAAAAATTTTTTTATGCTCTCTATATGATTTCAAAACTTGAAAAGCTCTAGCACATGATTTAATCCCTGCTTCCCTCTGCGAAGGGCCTATCTTTTACTTTATTGTTGAGTCAGTTTACCCATTTCCTTCCATCTTAGAAGCAAACACTTGTGTCAACTGTGCATTGATTCTTACATACTTGCTTATTTGCATTCATCATATTACTCTATGTTGACAATTATCCATGAGATATGCATGTTGAAAGTTGAAAGCAACTGCTGAAACTTATATCTTCCTTTGTGTTGCTTCGATGCATTCTACTAAGAATTTATTGCTTATGAGTTAGCTCTTATGCAAGTCTTGTTGATACTTGTCTTGAAAGTACTATTCATGAAAAGTTTTGCTATATGATTCAATTGTTTAGTCATTATCTTTTGTTAGCAATCTATTGCTTTGAATCACCATTCATGTCATATGCTTTACAATAATGTTGATCAAGATTATGATGGTAGCATGTCACCTCAGAAATTATTTGTGTTATCGTTTACCTACTCGAGCGCGAGTAGGAACTAAGCTTCGGGATGCTGATACGTCTCCAACGTATCTATAATTTCTGATGTTCCATGCTAGTTTTATGACAATACCTACATGTTTTGTTCACACTTTATATCCTTTTGATGCGTTTTCCGGAACTAACCTATTGACGAGATGCTGATACGTCTCCAACGTATCGATAATTTCTTATGTTCCATGCTACTTTATTGATGATACCTACATGTTTTATGCACATTATATGTCGTATTTACGCATTTTCCTGGAACTAACCTATTAACAAGATGCCGAAGAGCCAGTTGCTGTGCTGTTTTTGGTTTCAGAAATCCTAGTAAGGAAATATTCTCGGAATTGGACGAAATCACCGCCTATGGTCCTATTTTTGCACGGAGCTTCCAGAAGACCGAAGAGGGAAGGAAGTGGGGCCACGAGGCGCCGTCACCATAGGGCGGCGCGGCCCAGGCCCTGGCCGCGCCGACCTATGGTGTGGGGCCCTCGTGTGGCCCCCCACGTTGCCCTTTCGCCTACTTAAAACCTCCGTCGCGAAAATCCCAGTACCGAGAGCCACGATGGAAAACCTTCCCAGACGCCGCCGCCGCTAATCCCATCTCTCGGGGATTCAGGAGATCGCTCCGGCACCGTCGGGAGAGGGGATTCATCTCCCGGAGGACTCTTCATCGCCATGATCGCCTCGGTGATGAGTGAGTAGTTCCCCCCTGGACTATGGGTCCATAGCATTAGCTAGATGGTCGTCTTCTCCTAATTGTGCTTCATTGTTGGATCTTGTGAGCTGCCTAACATGATCAAGATCATCTATATGTAATTCTATATGTTGTGTTTGTCGGGATCCGATGGATAGAGAATACTATGTTATGGTGATTATCAATCTATTGTTTATGTGTTGTTTATGATCTTGCATGCTCTCCGTTATTAGTAGAGGCTCTGGCCAAGTTTTTACTCTTAACTCCAAGAGGGAGTATTTATGCTCGATAGTGGGTTCATGCCTTCATTGACACCTGGGACAGTGACAGAAAGTTCTAAGGTTGTGATGTGCTGTTGCCACTAGGGATAAAACATTGATTCTATGTCTAAGGATGTAGTTGTCGATTACATTACGCACCATACTTAATGCAATTGTCTGTTGCTTAGCAACTTAATACTGAATGGGGTTCGGATGATAACCTGAAGGTGGACTTTTTAGGCATAGATGCAGTTGGATGGCGGTCTATGTACTTTGTCGTAATGCCCAATTAAATCTCACTATATTTATCATATCATGTATATGCATTGTTATGCCCTTCTCTATTTGTCAATTGCCCGACTGTAATTTGTTCACCCAACATGCTTTTATCTTATGGGAGAGACACCTCTAGTGAACTGTGGACCCCGGTCCTATTCTTTACATAGCATACAATCAACTGCAATTGTTCTTTACCGTTTTCTTGCAAACAATCATCTTCCACTCGATACGCTTAATCCTTTGTTACAGCAAGCCGGTGAGATTGACAACCTCATGTTTCGTTGGGGCAAAGTACTTTGGTTTTGTTGTGCAGATTCCACGTTGGCGCGGAATCCCTGTTGTTGCGCCGCATCACATTTCGCCACCATCAACCTTCAACGTGCTTCTTGGCTCCTCCTGGTTCGATTAAACCTTGGTTTCTTTCTGAGGGAAAACTTGCCACTGTGCGCATCATACCTTCCTCTTGGGGTTCCCAACGGACGTGTACATTTACGCGCATCAAGCCTGTTTTCTGGCGCCGTTGCGGGGAGATCACACGCTGCAAGGGAGTCTCCACTTCTCAATCTCTTTACTTTGTTTTTGTCTTGCTTTATTTTATTTACTACTTTGTTTGCTGCACCTAAACAAAACACAAAAAAATTAGTTGCTAGTTTTACTTTATTTACTGTCTTGCTCTCCATATCAAAAACACAAAAAATTAGTTACTTGTCTTTACTTTATTTGCCTAGTTTACTTTATTGCTACTAAAATGAGTAATCCTGAAGTTGAAGTTCGTTCTTTTAAGCAACAAGGTGGAGAAAGTTTTAAAGATGCTTGGTATAGAATTAGTAATGCTCATCATAGGTGCATTAAGAAACACTCCACCACTATCCTTCTTAGGAACTTTTATGTTGGTTTATCTAGTTGGAATAGGTATGTTCTTGATACTCTTTCGGGAGGTAATTTCCTAGGTACTCCCGCTTTAGAAGCTAGTTGCATCATTGAGAGTCTAGTTGGAATACCACCTGTTAATGAAGTTAAAATTGAAATCTCTCTTGAGGATGTTATGAAAAAATTGGAAACCATAGAGAAAAATTTTCCAAGTATTGAAACTAAATTGGAAATGTTATTGGATAAAACTGATGAACTTGATAAATCCCTAGGAGGAATTGATGAAAGAATTAGTGTCCTAGGAACTTGTGTTGTCCATGATAATCAAACCAATAGGATTGATGAACTTGAAAAAGCTATGGGAACCTTGGGTTCAACCTTTTCTTCTCTCAAGTATAATGAGAAAGCTTATGTGGATAAAGAGCAAAAATTCATGTATGCCTCTAAAGTGCCTAAACAAAAGAATTATTATAGGCCTAAAATTGCTAAAACCCCTAGCACCACCATAGAAAATTTGGATAATGGAGCACCTAAAGTACCCTCTGCAACAAGTTGTGTTTGCAAGAAAAATAATGTTGATGCTTCTACTCTTGATGTTACTTGACTTTCTGCGCCTAGCTGAAAGGCGTTAAAGAAAAGCGCTTATGGGAGACAACCCATGTTTTTACTACAGTACTTTGTTTTATATTTGAGTCTTGGAAGTTGTTTACTACTGTAGCAACCTCTCCTTATCATGTTTTTGTGCCAAGTAAAGTTTCTATGTCAAAGTTGATGTTATATTTGGGATCGCTGCGCAGAAACAGCATTGATGTCTGTCACGAATCTGGGCACAAGTCTCTGTAGAAAATTCGAAAAAATCCAATTTACAAGCGTGATCCTCAGATATGTACGCAACTTTCATTAGTTTTGAGTTTTTCCATTTGAGCAAGTCTGGTGCCATCTTAAAATTCGTCTTTACGGACTGTTCCGTTTTTGACAGATTCTGCCTTTATTTCGCATTGCCTCTTTTGCTATGTTGGATGAATTTCTTTGATCCATTAATGTCCAGTAGCTTTATGCAATGTCTAGAAGTGTAAAGAATGATTGTGCCACCTCTGAATATGTGAATTATTAATTGTGCACTAACCCTCTAATGAGTTTGCTTGAAGTTTGGTGTGAAGGAAGTTTTCAAGGGTCAAGAGAGGAGTATGATATACTATGATCAAGAGGAGTGAAAGCTCTAAGCTTGGGGATGCCCCGTGGTTCACCCCTGCATATTTTAAGAAGACTCAAGTCTAAGCTTGGGGATGCCCAAGGCATCCCCTCCTTCATCGACAACATCATCAGGTTCCTCCCCGAAACTATATTTTTATTCATCACATCTTGTGTTCTTTACTTGGAGCGTCGGTTTGTTTTTGTTTTTGTTTTTGTTTGAATAAAATGGATCCTAGCATTCACTTTGTGGGAGAGAGACACGCTCCGCTGTTGCATATGGACAAATATGTCCTTAGGCTTTACTCATAATGTTCAAGGCGAAGTTTCTTCGTTAAATTGTTATATGGTTGGAATTGGAAAATGCTACATGTAGTAATTCTAAAATGTCTTGGATAATGTGATACTTGACAATTGTTGTGCTCATGTTTAAGCTCTTGCATCATATGCTTTGCACCCATTAATGAAGAAATACATAGAGCTTGCTAAAATTTGATTTGCATATTTGGTCTCTCTAAGGTCTAGATAATATCTAGTATTGAGTTTTGAACAACAAGGAAGACGGTGTAGAGTCTTATAATGTTTACAATATGTCTTTTATGTGAGTTTTGTTGCACCGGTTCATCCTTGAGTTTGCTTCAAATAACCTTGCTAGCCTAAACCTTGTATCGAGGGAATACTTCTCATGCATCCAAAATCCTTGAGCCAACCACTATGCCATTTGTGTCCACCATACCTACCTACTACATGGTATTTCTCCGCCATTCCAAAGTAAATTGCTTGAGTGCTACCTTTAAAATTCCATCATTCACCTTTGCAATATATAGCTCATGGGACAAAATAGCCTTAAAAACTATCGTAGTATTGAATATGTACTTATGCACTTTATCTTTTATTAAGTTGCTTGTTGTGCGATAACCATGCTTCTGGGGAACGCCATCAACTATTGTTGAATATCATGTGAGTTGCTATGCATGTCCGTCTTGTCTGAAGGATCTATCACTTTAATGATTGGAGCATGCAAATTGTTAGAGAAGAACATTGGGCCGCTAACTAAAGCCATGAATCATGGTTGAAGTTTCAGTTTTGGACATATATCCTCAATCTCATATGAGAATAATAATTGTTGCTACATGCTTATGCATTTAAGAGGAGTCCATTATCTGTTGTCCATGTTGTCCCGGTATGGATGTCTAAGTTGAGAATAATCAAAAGCGAGAAATCCAAAATGCGAGCATTCTCCTTAGACCTTTGTACAGGCGGCATGGAGGTACCCCTTTGTGACACTTGGTTGAAACATGGCATGCAAAGATCCGGTAGTCCAAGCTAAGTAGGACGAGGTGCGGCACTATTAGTATACTATGCATGAGGCTTGCAACTTGTAGATATAATTTACATAACTCATATGCTTTATTACTACCGTTGACAAAATTGTTTCATGTTTTCAAAATAAAAGCTCTAGCACAAATACAAGCAATCGATGCTTTCCTCTTTGAAGGACCATTCTTTTACTTTTATTGTTGAGTCAGTTTACCTATCTCCCTCCACCTTAAGAAGCAAACACTTGTGTGAACTGTGCATTGATTCCTACATACTTGCATATTGCACTTGTTATATTACTTTATGTTGACAATATCCATGAGATATACATGTTATAAGTTGAAAGCAACCGCTGAAACTTAATCTTCCTTTGTGTTGCTTCAATACCTTTACTTTGATTTATTGCTTTATGAGTTAACTCTTATGCAAGACTTATTGATGCTTGTCTTGAAGTACTATTCATGAAAAGTCTTTGCTATATGATTCATTTGTTTACTCATGTCATTACCATTGTTTTGATCGCTGCATTCATTACATATGTTTACAAATAGTATGATCAAGATTATGATGGCATGTCACTTGAAATTATCTTTGTTATCGTTTTACCTGCTCGGGACGAGCAGAACTAAGCTTGGGGATGCCGATACGTCTCCAACGATCGATAATTTCTTATGTTCCATGCTACTTTATTGATGATACCTACATGTTTTATGCACATTATATGTCGTATTTATGCATTTTCCGGAACTAACCTATTAACAAGATGCCGAAGAGCGAGTTGCTGTTTTTGGTTTCAGAAATCCTAGTAAGGAAATATTCTCGGAATTGGACGAAATCACCGCCCAGGGTCCTATTTTTGCACGGAGCTTCCAGACCGAAGAGGGAAGTGAGGGGCCACGAGCCGTCACCATAGGCGGCGGCCAGTGCCCCGGCCGCGCCCGACCCATGGTGTGGGGCCTCGTGGCCCCCACGTTGCCCTTTCGCCTACTTAAAGCCTCCGTCGCAAAACCCCAGTACCGAGAGCCACGATACGGAAAACCTTCAGACGCCGCCGCCGCGAATCCCATCTCGGGAGATTCAGAGATCGCCTCCGGCACGGAGAGGGATTCATCTCCCGGAGGACTCTTCATCGCCATGATCGCCTCCGGAGTGATGAGTGAGTAGTTCACCCCTGGACTATGGGTCCATAGCAGTAGCTAGATGGTCGTCTTCTCCTAATTGTGCTTCATTGTTGGATCTTGTGAGCTGCCTAACATGATCAAGATCATCTATATGTAATTCTATATGTTGTGTTTGTCGGGATCCGATGGATAGAGAATGCTATGTTATGGTGATTATCAATCTATTGTTTATGTGTTGTTTATGATCTTGCATGCTCTCCGTTATTAGTAGAGGCTCTGGCCAAGTTTTTACTCTTAACTCCAAGAGGGAGTATTTATGCTCGATAGTGGGTTCATGCCTTCATTGACACCTGGGACAGTGACAGAAAGTTCTAAGGTTGTGATGTGTTGTTGCCACTAGGGATAAAACATTGATTCTATGTCTAAGGATGTAGTTGTCGATTACATTACGCACCATACTTAATGCAATTGTCTGTTGCTTTAGCAACTTAATACTGAATGGGGTTCGGATGATAACCTAAAGGTGGACTTTTTAGGCATAGATGCAGTTGGATGGCGGTCTATGTACTTTGTCGTAATGCCCAATTAAATCTCACTATATTTATCATATCATGTATATGCATTGTTATGCCCTTCTCTATTTGTCAATTGCCCGACTGTAATTTGTTCACCCAACATGCTTTTATCTTATGGGAGAGACACCTCTAGTGAACTGTGGACCCCGGTCCTATTCTTTACATAGCATACAATCTACTGCAATTGTTCTTTACTGTTTTCTTGCAAACAATCATCTTCCACTCGATACGCTTAATCCTTTGTTACAGCAAGCCGGTGAGATTGACAACCTCACTGTTTCGTTGGGGCAAAGTACTTTGGTTTTGTTGTGCATTCCACGTTGGCGCCGGAATCCCTGTTGTTGCGCCGCATCACATTTCGCCACCATCAACCTTCAACGTGCTTCTTGGCTCCTCCTGGTTCGATTAAACCTTGGTTTCTTTCTGAGGGAAAACCACACTGCGCATCATACCTTCCTCTTGGGGTTCCCAACGGACGTGTACATTTACGCGCATCGATGCCTGCGCGTCTCGTTTCGTTTTTGGTTTCGAAATCCTAGTAAGGAAATATTCTCTAATCTGACGAAATCAATGCCCAATATCTTATTTCGCACGAAGCTTCCGTAACACCCGAGAGGCACCAGCAGGGAGCCTGGGGCCCACCCCACAGGCGGCGCGGCCTGGGCTGGGCGCGCCCCATGGTGTGGCCCCACCAGGGCCCCTCCGAGGCCGCCCTTTCGCCTATAAAGTCTCCCTGACCTAAAATCTTCCGATACTGAATAAGCCACTCGTACGAGAAACCTCTAGAGCCGCCCGCCATCGCGAAGCCAAGATCTGGGGGACAGGAGTCTCGTTCTTTCCGGCACGCCGCCGGATGGGGAAGTGCCCCGAAGGCTTTCCATCGACACCACCGCCATCTCCATCAACGTTGCTGCTCCCATGATGAGGAGGGAGTAGTTCTCCTCGAGGCTAAGGGCTGTACCTGTAGCTATGTGGTTAATCTCTCTCATGTACTTCAATACAATGATCTCATGAGTTGCCTTATGATACGTCTCCAACGTATCTATAATTTCCGATGTTCCATGCTTGTTTTATGACAATACTACATGTTTTGTTCACACTTTATATCGTTTTATGCATTTTCCGGAACTAACCTATTGACGAGATGCCGTGTCGTTCCTCGTCGCTGTTTTTGGTTTCAGAAATCCTAGTAAGGAAATATTCTTAATCGGACGAAATCAACGCCCAAGCACTCTATTTTCACCTAAGCAGCACACCCGAGAGGGACCAGAGGGGACACAGGGGCCCCACACACCAAGGCGGCGCGGCCAGAGGGCGCGCCGGCCTGTTGTGTGGGCCCCCGTAGCCCTTCCCCGACTCCTCTTCGCCATAAGAAGCCCCCGACCTAAAACCTCCGAGACGAATAAGCCACGGTACGAGAAAAGTTCCAGAGCCGCCGCCATCGCGAAGCCAAGATCTGGGGGACAGGAGTCTATGTTCCGGCACGCCGCCGGACGGGGAAGTGCCCCGGAAGGCTTCTCCATCGACACCGCTGCCATCTCCACCGCCATCTTCATCACCGCTGCTGCTCCCATGAGGAGGGAGTAGTTCTCCATCGAGGCTCGGGGCTGTACCGGTAGATATGTGGTTAATCTCTCTCCTATGTACTTCAATACAATGATGAGCTGCTTTACATGATTGAGATCCATATATGAGCTTTGTATCGCTACTAGTTATGTGCTACTCATGTGATGTTATTAAAGTAGTCTATTCCTCCCGCATGGTGTAAAGGTGACTAGTGTGTGCACCGTGTGGTTCTTGTCGTAGGCTATGATCATGATCTCTTGTAGATTGTGGAGTTAATTGTCATTATGATAGTATTGATGTGATCTATTCCTCCTTCATAGTGTAATGTGGACAGTGTGTGCGCTATGTTAGTTCTTGGTTTATTTTGCAATGATCTATTATGCTCTAAGGTTACTTAAACATGAATATCGAATGTTGTGGAGCTTGTTAACTCCGGCATTGAGGGTTCGTGTAATCCTACGCAACGAATGGTGTTCATTATCAAACAAGAGTATATGTAGCACATATGAGAAAGAGTTATTTATTATGCGATCAATGTTGAGAGTGTCCACTAGTGAAAGTATGATCCCTAGGCCTTGTTTCCATCACAAAGAATTGCTTTCCACGCCAGCAAGCTATTTTCTGGCGCCGCTTGTTTACCATCCATACTACTTGTATTTCACTATCTCTTCGCCGAACTAGTGCACCTATACATCTGACAAGTGTATTAGGTGTGTTGGGGACACAAGAGACTTCTTGCTTTGTGGTTGCAGGGTTGCTTGAGAGGGATATCTTTGACCTCTTCTCCCTGAGTTCGATAAACCTTGGGTGATCCACTTAAGGGAAAACTTGTTGCTGTTCTACAAACCTCTGCTCTTGGAGGCCCAACACTGTCTACAAGAATAGAAGCACCCGTAGACATCACCTTACATGATTGAGATCTATATGATGAGCTTTGTATCGCTATTAGTCTATGTGCTACTCATGTGATGTTATTAAAGTAGTCTATTCCTCCTGCATGGTGTAGGTGACAAGTAAAACGTGTGGTTCTTGTCGTAGATTATGATCATAATCTCTTGTAGGTTATGGAGTTAATTATCGCTATGATAGTATTGATGTGATCTATCCCCCCTTCATAGTGTAAAGGTGACAGTGTGTATGCTATGTTAGTACTCGATCTATTTTGCAAAGATCTATTATGCTCTAAGGTTACTTAAATATGAATGCTGAATGTTGTGGCGCTTGTTAACTCCGGCTTGAGGGAGCTCTTGTAGCCCATCCAACAAAAGAGTGTATGTAGCACAAATGAGAGAAGTTATTATTTATTATGCGATCAATGTTGAGAGTGTCCACTAGTGAAAGTATGATCCCTAGGCCTTGTTTCCAATACTGCAAACACCGCTTACTTACTGTTCTGTTGCATGTTTACTCGCTGCCATATTTTATTCAGATTGCTATTACCACTCATATACATCCATACTACTTGTATTTCACCTCTTCTTCGCGAACTAGTGCACCTATACATCCGACAAGTGTATTAGGTGTGTTGGGGACACAAGAGACTTCTTGTATCGTGATTGCAGGTTGCTTGAGAGGGATATCTTTGACCTCCTCCCTGAGTTCGATAAACCTTGGGTGATCCACTTAAGGGAAAACTTGCTGCTGTTCTACAAACCTATGCTCTTGGAGGCCCAACACTGTCTACAAGAATAGATGGGAACCCCAAGAGGAAGGTATGATGCGCACAGCAGCAAGTTTCCCTCGAAAGAAACCAAGGTTTATCGAACCAGGAGGAGCCAAGAAGCACGTTGAAGGTTGATGGTGGCGAATGTGATGCGGCGCAACACCAGGGATTCCGGCGCCAACGTGGAACCTGCACAACACAACCAAAGTACTTTGTCTCCAACGAAACAGTGAGGTTGTCAATCTCACCGGCTTGCTGTAACAAAGGATTAACCGTATTGTGTGGAAGATGATTGTTTGCGAAGAAAACAGTAAAGAACAATTGCAGTAGATTGTATATGTAAAGAATAGGACCGGGCCACAGTTCACTAGAGGTGTCTCTCCCATAAGATTAAAAGCATGTTGGGTGAACAAATTACAGTCGGCAATTGACAACAAAAGGGCATAACAATGCATATACATGATATGATAAATATAGTGATATTTAATTTGGCATTACGACAAAGTACATAGACCGCCATCCAGCATGGATCTATGCCTAAAGTCCACCTTCATGTTATCATCCGAACCCCTTTCTAGTATTAAGTTGCAAGCAACTACATAATTGCATTAAGTATGGTGCGTAATGTAATCAACAACTACAACCTTATACATAGCATCAATGTTTTATCCCTAGTGGCAACAACACATCCACAACCTTAGAACTTTCTCTCACTGTCCCAGATTCAATGGAGGCATGAACCCACTATAGCATAAATACCCCCTCTTGGAGTTAAGAGCAAAAACTTGGCCAGAGCCTCTACTAATAACTGAGAGCATGCAAGATCATAAACAACACATAAGTAATAGATTGATAATCACCATAACATAGTATTATCTATCCATCCATCCCGACAAACACAACATATAGTATTGCTGCAGATAGATGATCTTGATCATGTTAGCAGCTCACAAGATCCAACAATGAAGCACAATTAGAAGAAGACGACCATCTAGCTAGTTTATGGACCCATAGTCCAGGGGTTAACTACTCACTCATCACTCCGAGGCGATCATGGCGATGAAGAGTCCTCCGGGAGATGATTCCCCTCTCCGACAGGTGTCGAGGCGATCTCCCGACCCCGAGATGGGATTGCGCGGCGGCGCCCGGAAGGTTTTCCGATCGTGGCTCTCAGACCGGGGGTTTCGCGACGGAGGCTTTGGCAGGCGAAAAGGGTAGGCCGTGCCGTCACTGGGGCTCCAGCTCAGGCGGCGCGCCTGGTGGCTTGGGCCGCGCCGCCATGGTGTGTCCCCACCTCGTGGCCCCACTCTTCGGTCTTCTTGAAGCTTCGTGCAAAAATAGGACCCCGGGCGTTGATTTCGTCCCAATCCCGAGAATATTTCTTTACTAGGATTTCCAAACCAAAAACAGCAGAAACAAAGAACTGCCTCTTCGCATCTTGTTAATAGGTTAGTTCCGTAAAATGCGTAAATACAACATAATGTATAAAACATGTAGATATCATCAATAATGTAGCATGAAGAAATTATCGATACGTCTGAGACGTATCAGCATCCCCAAGCTTAGCTACTCGCCCTCGAGTAGATAAACGATAACAAGGATAATTTCGAGTGACATGTCATCATAACCTTGATCATACTATTTGTAAACGTATGTAATGAATGCATGATCAAAACAATGGTAATGACATGAGTAAACAAATGAATCATAAAGCAAAGACTTTTTCATGAATAGTACTTCAAGACAAGCATCAATATGTCTTGCATAAGAGTTAACT
This sequence comes from Lolium multiflorum, assembly GCA_030979885.1. Lineage (NCBI taxonomy): Eukaryota > Viridiplantae > Streptophyta > Magnoliopsida > Poales > Poaceae > Lolium > Lolium multiflorum. Next base: position 353,529,014 of record CM061750.1, on the reverse strand, counting down.
CATAAAGCAATAAATCAAAGTAAAGGTATTGAAGCAACACAAAGGAAGATTAAGTTTCAGCGGTTGTTTTCAACTTATAACATGTATATCTCATGGATAGTGTCAATGTAAGGTAATATAACAAGTGCAATATGCAAGTATGTAGGAATCAATGCACAGCACACAAGTGTTTGCTTCTTAAGGTGGAGAGAGATAGGTAAACCGACTCAACAATAAAAGTAAAAGAAAGATCCTTCAAAGAGGAAAGCATCGATTGCTATATTTGTGTTAGAGCTTTTATTTTGAAAATATGAAACAATTTGTCAACGGGAGTAATAAAGCATATGAGTTATGTAAATTATATTCATAAGTTGCAAGCCTCATGTATAGTATACAATAGTGAACGATTCCTTGTCCTAATCAGCCTGACTACCGATCACCGTAATACACATGTTTCAACCAAGTGTCACAGGTACTCTGCTACGCCCCTTTGTATGGTTGTCTAAGGAGAAAGCTCGTGATTTTGGATTTCTCGTTTATTTATTTCAACTTAGACATCCATACCGGGACAACATGAATAACAGATAATCCTCTTTAATGCTTAAGCATGTGGCAACAATTAATGTTCTCATATGAGATTGAGGATATATGTCCGTAAATCAAACTTCCACCACAGATTCATGGCTTTAGTTAGCGGCCTAATGTTCTTCTCTAACAATATGCATGTTTAACCATAAGGTGGTAGATCTCTTACTTCAGACAAGATGGACATGCATAGCAACTCACAAGATATTCAACAAAGGTTGATGGCGTTCCCCATAAGCATGGTTATCGCACAACAAGCAACTTAATAAGACATAAAGTGCATAAGTATTCAATACTACTATAGTTTTTAAGGCTATTTTGTCCCATGAGCTTTATATTTAATGATGGAATTTTAAAGGTAGCACTCAAGCAATTTACTTTGAATGGCTGAGAAATGCCATGTAGTGTAGGTATGTAGGACACAAATGGCATAGTGGTTGGCTCAATGATTTTGGATGCATGAGAAGTATTCCTCCTCGATACAAGGTTTAGGCTAACAAGGTTATTTGAAGCAAACTCAATGAACCTAAGTGCAAACAAAACTCAAGCATAAAGACATATTGTAAACATTATAAGACTTTACACCGTTTTCCTTGTTGTTCAAAACTCAATACTAGAAATTATCTAGACTTTAGAGAGACCAAATATGCAAACCAAATTTCTTAGCAAGCTCTATGTATTTCTTCATTAATGGGTGCAAAGTATATGATGCAAGAGCTTAAACATGAGCACAACAATTGCAAAGTATCACATTATCCAAGACATTTTAGAATTACTACGTGTAGCATTCCAATTCCAACCTTATAACAATTTAACGACAAGTTTCTAACTTCCTTCTATGAACATTATGAGTAAAGCCAAAGGACATATTTGTCCATATGCACACGGAGTTGCAGTATTTTCCTGCAAATGCTGAATGCTAGATCCATTTTGTCCAACAAAACAAAACAAAACAAACCGACGCCCCAAGTAAAGAACACAAGATGTGACTCGAATAAAAATATAGTTTCAGGGAGGAACCTGATGATGTTGTCGATAAAGAAGGGGATGCCTTGGGCATCCCCAAGCTTAGACGCTGAGTCTTCTTAAAATATGCAGAGATGAACCACGGGGGCACTTAGAGCTTTCACACCTCTTGATCATATCATACTCCTCTCTTGACCCTTGAAAACTTCCTTCACACCAAACTTCAAGCAAACTCATTGGAGGGTTAGTGCACAATTAAAAATTCACATATTCAGAGGTGACACAATCATTCTTAACACTTCTGGACATTGCACAAAGCTACTGGAGATTAATGGATCAAAGAAATTCATCCAACATAGCAAATATGGCAATGCGAAATAAAAGGCAGAATCTGTCAAAACAGAACAGTCCGTAAAGACGAACCTGAAAGGGGCACTAGACGGCTCAAATGGAAAAACTCAAAACTAATGAAAGGTGCGTACATACGAGGATCACGCTCGTAATTTTTCAGATTTTTTCGAATTTTCTACAGAGACTTATGCCAGAATTCGTGACAGACAGCAATGTTGTTTCTGCGCAGCGATCCCAAATATAACATCAACTTTAGCATAGAAACTTTACTTGGCACAAAAACATGATAAGGAGAGGTTTCTACAGTAAACAACTTCTAAGACTCAAATATAAAACAAAGATTGCTGTAGTAAAAGTGTTGTCTCCCATAAGCGCTTTTTTAACGCCTTTCAGCTAGGTAAAAGTGCAAATCAAGTAACATCAAGAGTAGAAGCATCAACTTCATAACTTGTTCTAATAATAGAATCAAAAGGCAACTTCATTCTCCCTTCTAGGGAAGTGTTCCATACCTTTCTTGAGAGGAAATTGATATTTAATATTACCTTCCTCATATCAATAACAAGACCAACCCGCGAAGAAAAGGTCTTCCTAACACAATAGGACAAGATGCATCGCGATTCGATATCCAAGACAACAAAATCAACTGGAAATGAACTGTAATGCGCACATTATCAATCCTCCCCAGAGGTTTCTTTTTAACATTATCTAAGATTAACATCCAAACAACAATTCTTCAATGGTGGCAAGTCAAGCATATCATAAATCTTTTTAGGAACAGAAATACTTGCACCAAGATCACATAAAGCATTACATTCAAAGTCATTGAATTTCATTTTAATGATGGGCTCCCAACCATCTTCTAACTTTCTAGGAATGGAAGTTTCAAGTTTTAGTTTCTCTTCTCTAGCTTTTATGAGAGCATTTGTAATACGTTTTGTAAAGGCTAAATTTATAGCACTAGCATTAGGACTTTTAGCAAGTTTTTTGTAAGAACTTTATAACTTCAGACAATCATCAAAATCTAAATCATTATGAGCTACAGCAATGGGATCATTATTTCCAAGGTTGGAAAAAATTTCAGCAGTTTTATCACAAGCAGTTTCAGTTTTAGCAATTTCAGGCAGTTTTGTACGCTTTGCACTAGAGTAGAAACATTGCCAACACCAATTATTTTACCATTGATAGTAGGAGGTGCAGCAACATGAATCATTATCATTACTAATGGAGTGGTAATAGTCCAAACTTTAGCTACATTATTCTCTTTGCTAGTTTTTCATTTTCTTTCTATCCCACCTAGCACGCAATTCAGCCATTAATCTTATATTCTCACTAATTACTTGGATGGCATTTGTTGTAGTAGTAATCTTATTATCAATATCATTATTAGGCATAACTTTCAATTTTAATAAACATCAACATCTGAGGCAAGTCTATCAACTCTAGAGGCAATAATATCAATTTATCAAGCTTTTCCTCAACAGATCATAAAAATAGTACTAATAAATTCTTTAAGCATGGCTTCAAGACCAGGGTACACTCCTATTATTATTGTAAGAATTCCCATAAGAATTACCATAACCAGTACCATTAGCAGAAGGATATGGCCTATAGTTATTACCATAGTTGTTCCTATAAGCATTGTTGTTGAAATTATTATTTTTAATGAAATTCACATCAACATTTTCTTCTTGAGCAACCAATGAAGCTAAAGGAACATTATTTGGATCAACATTAGATCTACCATTCAAAAGCATAGACATAATCACATCAATTTTATCACTCAAGGAAGAGGCTTCTTCAACAGAATTTACCTTCTTACCTTGTGAGCTCTTTCCGTGTGCCATTCAGAGCAATTTATCATCATATCATCAAGAAGCTTTGTAGCCGCCCCCAAAGTGATGGACATAAAGGTACTTTCAGCTGAATCCAATAAATTCCTAAGAAAAATTTAGTCCCGCATAGAAGGTTTGGATGATCATCCAAGTAGTCGGTTCCATGGGTTGGGCAATTTTTTATCAAAGATTTCATTCTCTCCCATGCTTGAGCAACATGTTCAAGATTCAATTTTTAAAAATTCATTATGCTACTTCAAAGATATAATTTTAGCTGGAGGACAATATCTACCAATAAAAGCATCCTTACATTTAGTCCATGAATCAATACTATCCTTAGGCAAAGATAGCAACCAATCTTTAGCCCTTCCCCTTAATGAGAAAGGAAACAATTTCAATTTAATAATATCACCATCTACATCCTTATATTTTTGCATTTCACAAAGTTCAACAAAATTATTAAGATGTGCAGCAGCATCATCTAACTAACACCAGAAAATTGATCTCTCATAACAAGGTTCATGAAAGCAAAGTTTAATTTTCAAAGAATTCTGTCAGAGGCAGGAGCAATAGGCATAAGAAATCATTATTTGTGTTTGTGAAGTCAAAGGCCAACTTAGTATTTTCTGTGGGCATTCATTTTAGCAACAAAAGAAATAAAGCAACTAGATAAAGTAAATGCAAGTAACTAATTTTTTGTGTTTTTGATATAGAGAGCAAGATTGTAAATAAAGTAAAACTAGCAACTAATTTTTGTGTTTTGTTTAGGTGCAATAAACAAAGTAGTAAATAAAATAAAAGCAAGACAAAAACAAGTAAAGAGATTGGGAAGTGGAGACTCCCTTGCAGCGTGTCTTGATCCACGGCGCCAGAAAAAGAGCTTTATGGCGTGTAACTCACACGTTGCTGGGGAACCCCAAGAGGAAGGTATGATGCATGGAAGAAAGAAGTTTTCCCTCAGAAAGAAACCAAGGCTTATCGAACCCAAGAGGAGCCAAGAAGCACGTTGAAGGCGTGGATGTGGCGAAATGTGATGCGCCAACACTGTGATTCCAAGCAACTGGAACTCGGCATAAACACAACCAAAGTACTTTGCCCCAACGAAACAATGAGGTTGTCAATCTCAGCTTGCTGTGAACAAAGGATTAACCGTATTGTGTGGAAGACATTGTTTGGCAAGAAACAAGAAAGAACAATAAGTGTGAGATCAAAGTATAAAGAATAGGACTGGTCCACAACACTGTAGGT